>JAJBBP010000025.1:0-620000 GCA_021464625.1 Proterorhinus semilunaris | reverse complement strand
ATATTTATTTATAAGATTAAAATTCAAGTTAAAAATGTCCACAGTGAAAAGGTTTGTGTACATGTCACGGGATGGTTAACACTGTGGTCAAGAATGTTATTAAAGGGCCTTTGGGCTGCCCCAGATCATTGGCTATGTTGACGGGACCCATATCCTGATTCTGCCCCCCAGTGATGGCTATAGGGATTTCGTCAACCCCAAGGGCTGGCCTTCCTATGTGCTGCAGGGGGTGGTTGATGACCAGTGTTGGTATGTATTCTGCTTTTTTACACCTGCTCTGTATATAATTAATGTGCAACCTTTATTAAGTGCTTTTATTTCGTCTTCGTTTTTGGAGTGTGAACTGAAAGTCCCTGGCAGCGCCCATGATGCCAATGTGCTCCGCATGTCTGAGCTCTTTAAACAGGCTCACAGGCTGCCCAAGGCCAGTTTTTTGTTTGGATAGTTTGTCAATAAAACTTTAAATGCTTTCTGTCAATGAAGGTATGAGTTGTATTTATTCTATCTTCTACTTTGCAGAGAGCAATGGAAGTAGAGGGCGTCGGGGTCCATTTTTATGTCATTGGTGACCCCGCATACCCTCTACTAGACTGGCTCAGAAAAAGCTACACCAGAGCTCGAAACTTGACAGCTGAGGAAGAATCCTTCAATGTCCATTTGAGTGCAGCACGAACCTGTGTCGAGATGGCATTTGGCAGGCTCAAAGAGGTGGCGGATCCTGCTGAAAAGAATGGATGTCCATTACACATTCTGTCCGTTTTTAATTGTGACATGCTGTGCCTTGCACTATTTCTGCGAAAAGGGAAAGGGACACAGCAAACCCTAGATGGATGCAGGAGGCCACCACGTTTGAAGCCCAGCTCCCTCAGCCTGGGGCAGACAGTAAGGGAAGCCCTAAAACATTACATGGCTGCAAACTTCCCGCTTTGGCAGGGTGTTAACTTAAAAAAAAAGTTTTTTTTGTTTTTTTTTAGCTACTTGTAGTAGTTAGGGGGACATTCGTGGGAGTGTGGATTTCACCTCTCATCCAAAAGGCTTTGTCAGCGACCTGAGCTGGAAACTTAAGTGTTGTTTTAGATTTTAAAAAATGAAATAAACTGAAAAGATATGGTCTTTTATGGGATAAATTAACAGTGTTCTGTTGTATTGTAACTTTTTTTTTATTTTTTATTTTTATATATTTATATTTATTTTATAGACAGGACAGAAAGAAATACAATACATGACACACATAAAAAACAAATTATAAAAAAAACAAAAACAAAAAACAAACAAGACAAAAAAAAAAGGGGGGAGGGAGTGGTACAGTTCATAAAACATAATATTAAAATGTTTAAAGAAAAAGTATGGCAACTACAGAAGCCAGGTTATTTGACTGAAATGAAATTATTATTACCAGCAACAATACTAAACAAAACATCAAGGAACATTTTCAAGATGTTAATGTTCATAGCTTCTTGCCCTATGTATATTTTTTTTAATATATATATATATATATATATATATATATATATACACATACACACACACACACACACACACATATATATATACATACATACATACAGTGATGCCAGTAACTAATTACTTAGTAACGGATTACTGTAATCGGATTACTTTTTTCAGTAACTAGTAATCTAACGCGTTACTATTTCCAATCAAGTAATCAGAATTAAGTTACTTTTCCAAATCACTGTGAGTTACTATTTTGTCATTTTTCTTTGGAAAAATACATTTATTTTTGCATCTCGACGAGTGACGTAAGATAATGTCACGTTTTCAGCCTAGAAACACTCACACTGGTCGGGGAGAGAGATGGAAATACGTCACTTTTCTGAGTCTGCGTCAGCTTTGTTGATGTTACTGTTAAAATGTTCTTCCAAGAAAGTGAGTGTTGGTAAAAGGGTTTGTCATTAGTGTGTTGAGGCTGTGGAGATGTTGTCGGCCTAAGCTGAATGTAACTAATAAAGTAACTTGTAATGTAACTTAGTTACTTGTAAAATTAAGTAATCAGTAAAGTAACTTAGTTATTTTTCAAAGGAGTAATCAGTAATATATTACTTTTTCAAGTAATCTGTGGCAACACTGCATACATATATGTGACCCGCCGTGGAATCCAAAGACACAAGTCGGCAGCTTGCGTTTGGAGAAAAACGTAAACAAAGTTTTTATTTTGAAAATTGGTGATTTTCACTTTTTTCCAGAATCGTTCAGTTGAAGTCACGAAGAAGCCTCTCCATGTTTAAGCTACCAGTATTGGTATATTTAAAAGCGTAAACTTTTAGGTTCAAACCTGCTTGTTTTGGGGAGATTTGGGAGCCGCTGTGGGGGCGTGACTTTGTCTGTGTGTATTTACATGCTGGGAGGAGGGGGGGGGGGGGGGGCAGCACAGCCACACAGCTGCTTGGTTTGTAGTCGACACAGGCTTTAGCAAACAATGCCACGCAAAAAAGGCAGTTTTATATATACGCCTATTGTCCATCAGTTTTCAGGTTGAAAAAGTCTGGTTTTGTCAGAGAAATAGCTTCATGGCTGTAAGCCCCCCCTGTGTGGCTCTCAGAAGCTGCCACTACTACACTGGAAAATGGATTTACCACGAGTTTGCTGAGCAGAAGGCAAAGGTTCAGACGGGTGAGTGAAAGTTTGTTTTTTGATGAGTCTATTGTGCTGTTGTTAGCTAACGGCTAACGTCTAAGCTAACGTGCAGCTGAACCTGCTATTTACATAAAACCAAGACCTCTCCCAACTTAAACTACTCCATAAATGTAGTCAGAGCATGCCTAGCTTTCAGCCACTTCTTATTTGAGAGAGATCCGCTTCATATTTTCGGTTTTATGATCAGATAAAGTTACGCTGCATTACTGCAGTGAAATGTAAACAATGGGAAAGGCGCGCGGCGATAAAACGCAAAGTCGGCCTTTTCCTCTCGTGTATGTGCGTTACAAGTAGTACAGGAGGCTTTCTAAAGTTATAAATGTAGTTATAAACGCATCCATAGCTCTCTCTCAGTGTGAGGCGGAGCAGACACAGGCAGAGAAGCAGCAGGATTGTGTCTGTAAATGAAAGAGCAGCTACACTATGTCCATTCTCTACATCACTATGGCCTAGTAAACATCATCTTGTGTTCATTCTAAAAACACGTACGTTATCTCATGTTTAGTCCATGTTTAGACTTTCTCATACCTATTGTTAATAGCTAGCTCGGACACTCGTGCGTTATAAGTCAAAGGTAAAAGTATTCATCAATGTACAGGATTTTTTTTAATCCTTTGACTCAAACCAGGGCCAACCACTGACTGAGGTCTAAACCAAGACTAAACCAGGAAGTACAGATACAGACTCTGAGATCTTTTTTTTCTTCAGGCCGGGTCTAACAGCTCCAGCCCGACCAGATGCAGGAAGAAAATCTTTATGCCAAGTTTCCGCCAGAGACCAGAGGTATGTGTCTATTCTTTTATTCTTATTTTTCTGTTATGTCCCCTCTCTTCCTGTCTCCATCCCTCTCCTCCCCCTCATGCCTCCATCCCTGTTTTATTTATATTTTATGTACATTAATGTTTTGATTTTGCTCAGCAGGTGATCTTTAACACACATTCACTTTACTTTATTAATGTCCCTTAAAGGGTGATTTATTCATGAGAATAAGCAGCCTGATAGTAGCGTGAAATAATGCAGAATAGCATCAATGTAGTAATTTTTACCTTTGTTAGACAGTTATGAAAAGGCACACATTTCATTTAATCTAATCCAAGTTCCCTCTCTCTTACAGTTACACTTTCCCGCAAACCCTCTCCAGCCAGGACCAATGTACTTCCTGAAACAGAGGTGGATCTTCATTGTGACAACTGCAGTAGGCCGAACAAGAACAACTTCATGAAGACAGGAGTCAACACTTTGGCAGAGATCGCTGAGGTACTTTCACTTTACCGACTTCAGTGTAGTTTTCTGATTTGCTTCAATGAAACATTTAACTGAAGATCTTTTTTTCTTCTTCTGCCCCGTATGGATGGTCTTCCTGTCCTGGCCCCACCTGGACTAAACATCCACAGACATACCTATCTGTATGGAAACATCAGGCCATTCTAAAAGTGGTCAGGACTTTGTGGAGGAGGAGAGTTCACCCACTGCACGGGACTGCAGAGGAGCAGCTCTGCAATGTCACTTTATCAACCAACCACCTGAATTTAGTTTGAGAGACTTTGTGTTACATTCACCCACCACTACCCACACAGAAGAAGCAACGCCGATTCATCTCAGAACATCCTACTAGACCTTTATCAGGAAGAAAAACTGTTGTGCATTATTTTGGCAGGATTTTTGGATTTATTTATGTTTTGATTTTTGAGTAAATGCCAAAATATTTATGCTTTAAGAAGTGGACAATGACCACTCACAATGCTTGCCAAAACAGAAAACTTTTATTTATTTTTTCATAAAGTGCAAATGACTGTGCATACTATGTGGTGCAGATTTAGAGGAAAACATTGTTTAAGAACAGATGGCGTTGAGTGTAAAAAAACAGTAAGGTTAAAGCATTGAATAATAAAAACTTGAAGGAATAAAAATCAACCTCCATGTGATGTGGTAAATATTAGGTATTGATCCGTTATTACTGAAATATTGATTCATATTCACTCAATTGGCAATTTTCTATGGCTTAAAGTAAAGTTGTAACTCACTTAAAGTATTTATATTATGAATTTTTAGGGGGGGTGATGTGTAGAAACTGTGTGAGGTTTCATGAATCAGAGCATTGCAAAAACATTAAAATACCCAAACACCAGATCTCTTCTGTTGTTTTTTTAAATATATTGTAAACTTATCTTTCATCATTCTTGTATGACAAGCGCTCTCTAAGCAATGTTTGAGTGATTTGCTTTATTGATTGATATATACTTTTATTTTCAATAGTTTATTGCTTATTATTTATCATTAGCAAAAAACAACAATGGCAATCAAAACGATTCATACTCATACTGTATATAATATATCACTGTTTTTGATTTGAACATTAACATTATTTTTAACATAAAAGTTACATGTGTTACACAACACATTCTCAAGCCAGTGACAGTTTATCAATTGATATAAAAAAATGTAAGAGAACAATAACAACCTTCTGCTGTGAGGTGAGATCAATAAATTAAACCAAAAATAAAACAGATACACATAATGAAACTGGTAAACAATGGTTTGTTGTGGAAGCAATAACCTTTGTGCTCCTCTCTGTGCTTTACTGCTTTGAGGGGGAGTTTGACAGGGGGTGTGGCTTATGCAAATGAGATGTAAATGAGCCCTATTGTCCCAACAGCAGAGAGGTGAGAATGGCCCAAAACTTCAGAGGCCGTTTAATCCCCTTTGGTTTTTTAGGAATTGTTAACTTCAAATCACCGCTACGCCTCCAAATATTATCAGATTTCCATGTGTTACACATCATTGGAAAGCTTGGAGACGGCACTTTAACAATCTGTTCTTATCTCATAATGTTCCCTGTTTCCCCGCCTATGTGATTACCTGCCTCGCCCCT
Organism: Proterorhinus semilunaris; assembly: GCA_021464625.1. Taxonomy (NCBI): domain Eukaryota; kingdom Metazoa; phylum Chordata; class Actinopteri; order Gobiiformes; family Gobiidae; genus Proterorhinus; species Proterorhinus semilunaris. The sequence goes on along the minus strand of JAJBBP010000025.1, from coordinate 614,473 downwards.
AATGTGTGACACCTGTGTCCTTGCCCTCCCCTCTGTGTATATAAGCCTGTATCTCCCCCATTGTCTCTGTCAGATTGTCTTTGTCCATGTGCAGGTAATCATATCAGTTTGTTCTTGTATGTTTTTCAGTTTTGACTGGCTTTCTTTTGTTCTTTGTCCATGTGCAGATTCTGTGGGAATTCTTTGTTATTGATCCTGATTTTTGACCACAAATAAAAGTAACTGAGCAACGCAGTTGGGTCTCCTGTGCTGAGTCTGATATCTACAGCTCTCTCTACACAGGAGAAACCTCTCTACAGCTCTCTACACAGGAGAAACATCTCTACAGCTCTCTCTACACAGGAGAAGCATCTCTACACAGGAGAAGCATCTCTACAGCTCTCTCTACACAGGAGAAACATCTCTACACAGGAGAAACATCTCTACAGCTCTCTCTACACAGGAGAAACATCTCTACAGCTCTCTCTACACAGGAGAAACATCTCTACAGCTCTCTCTACACAGGAGAAGCATCTCTAGAGCTCTCTCTACACAGGAGAAACATCTCTACAGCTCTCTCTACACAGGAGAAGCATCTCTAGAGCTCTCTCTACACAGGAGAAGCATCTCTAGAGCTCTCTCTACACAGGAGAAGCATCTCTACAGTTCTCTCTACACAGGAGAAACACCGTGACAGACAGAGGCCTTGTACCTGAGACTGCTCTGAGGCGCTGGGTTATTTTATTAGTGTGATTCCTCTGTAATTTACAAAGCTAGCGGCTTAGCATTGAGCTCGATCGATGTTAGCATCGCAGCTAAGGAACCGAACAGTCCTTTCAGAATCAATCTATTTTAGATGTAGACTTTTTGCTGTAGTCTACGTAAGCATGTGTCCTCAGCAGATACTGTGTGAGGTATAGAGACGTGACTATATGTATTACAAAGCTTTATTTTATTTTTCTTACAGCAAAGTGTACAAAACATATCACATAAATAAAAAATATATCTTATTGTGCAGGAACACTGTCCTCATTGAAGATAACAGAATCATCCAGGTCATGTTCATCTAAAGGCTTGACTAAGGGTCTGTAACATTGTGGACCCGAATACACGGTTATCCCCTAAGTAAAGGCAAGGCAAGTTTATTTGTATGGCACATTTCATGTACATGACAACTCAATGTGCCTCACAGCAACACTAAACACAATAAAAACAAACATTTAAAAACACAATAAAAAGCATTAAAAACACAATCAAAAAATCAACAAATCAATTGATAAAATTACATAATATATAAATATATACACACATACATATACACACACACACACATATCCATACACATATATACATACCAGAGATGGGGACTCGCGAGTCGGACTCGAGTCGGACTTAAGTCGCTATTTTTAGAGACTTGCGACTCGACTCGGACTCGTCCCTTAAAGACTCGAGACTTGACTCGGACTCGTCCCCTAAAGACTCGAGACTTGACTCGGACTCGTCCCTCAAAGACTTGCGACTTGACTCGGACTCGTCCCTTAAAGACTCGAGACTTGACTCGGACTCGTCCCTTAAAGACTCGAGACTTGACTCGGACTCGTCCCTCAAAGACTTGCGACTCGACTCGGACTTGTCCCTTAAAGACTCGAGACTTGACTCGGACTCGTCCCTTAAAGACTCGAGACTTGACTCGGACTCGTCCCTCAAAGACTTGCGACTCGACTCGGACTCGTCCCCTAAAGACTCGAGACTTGACTCGGACTCGTCCCTTAAAGACTCGAGACTTGACTCGGACTCGTCCCTTAAAGACTCGAGACTTGACTCGGACTCGTCCCCTAAAGACTCGAGACTTGACTCGGACTCGTCCCTCAAAGACTTGCGACTCGACTCGGACTCGTCCCCTAAAGACTCGAGACTTGACTCGGACTCGTCCCTTAAAGACTCGAGACTTGACTCGGACTCGTCCCTTAAAGACTCGAGACTTGACTCGGACTCGTCCCTTAAAGACTCGAGACTTGACTCGGACTCGTCCCCTAAAGACTCGAGACTTGACTCGGACTCGTCCCTCAAAGACTTGCGACTCGACTCGGACTCGTCCCCTAAAGACTCGAGACTTGACTCGGACTCGTCCCTTAAAGACTCGAGACTTGACTCGGACTCGTCCCTTAAAGACTCGAGACTTGACTCGGACTCGTCCCCTAAAGACTCGAGACTTGACTCGGACTCGTCCCTTAAAGACTCGAGACTCGACTCGGACTCGTCCCCTAAAGACTCGAGACTCGACTCGGACTCGTCCCCTAAAGACTCGAGACTTGACTCGGACTCGTCCCCTAAAGACTCGAGACTTGACTCGGACTCGTCCCTTAAAGACTCGAGACTTGACTCGGACTCGTCCCTTAAAGACTCGAGACTTGACTCGGACTCGTCCCTTAAAGACTCGAGACTTGACTCGGACTCGTCCCCTAAAGACTCGAGACTTGACTCGGACTCGTCCCTTAAAGACTCGAGACTTGACTCGGACTCGTCCCTTAAAGACTCGAGACTTGACTCGGACTCGTCCCTTAAAGACTCGAGACTTGACTCGGACTCGTCCCCTAAAGACTCGAGACTTGACTCGGACTCGTCCCTTAAAGACTCGAGACTTGACTCGGACTCGTGGTCTGAGACTCGTGAACATTTCGAGTCCCTGCGCACTTATTACACACGCTGTTTGGACGCTTGATTCTGGCTTTTTTTCTCGGCCGCTCCCTTGTCTCTGTCTCCTCTGTGTGTGCTCTCTTTCTCTCTCTCTCACCGCGCTGCTCATCGGCTCCTCTGCCGTATGCCCCCCCCTCCTCTGCCGTATGCCCCCCCTCCCTGCTGTATGCCCCCCCTCCCTGCCGTATGCCCCCCCCCCCCCCCTGCGTGTGCACGCTGCCCTGTTGTGGGTTTGTTGACATCGTGAGCGCGCTATTCGGACTGTACTTCTAGCGATCACGGCGAAATACAACAGTTTCTCTCATTATTAATGTAAAGCCCACAGGTAAGCCTTCATAGTGTAAGCGCCACAGTGAAGGAAGAAGGCGGAGGTAAAAGGAGTTTGAGCAGCTGCATAAGTTGTAACTTAAAGCTACTCAGTAAAGTGATTAGTGATGAAATCATTACCATTACGAGGCTACCGTTTATTTAGGGAATATTTTGTCAAAGACCAAAAGCTGGCAGTGGATATAGCAGGTCCTGTAGCTACAGTGGATATAGCAGGTCCTGTAGCTACAGTGGATATAGCAGGTCCTGTAGCTACAGTGGATATAGCAGGTCCTGTAGCTACAGTGGATATAGCAGGTCCTGTAGCTACAGTGGATATAGCAGGTCCTGTAGCTACAGTGGATATAGCAGGTCCTGTAGCTACAGTGGATATTGCAGGTCCTGTAGCTACAGGCTGAAGATAGAACACTCATGTCAACAGTCTGTAAGCCTTCAAGGTAAGACTGGAAGTATTATTATCCACAGTGGAGTTTTACTGTATGATAAAGGGCACTTCAGTAACATTCTGAAGCTTCTGCAGACATGTTTGTGACAGAGTACAGCTGTGATAACTATACTGATGTTACTTTTACAAAACTGAAGTAGTGGTGTGGGAGGGCTAGTTGAATGAATGACACAGGGCCTGCCTTTGGCCACAGAAATAGTTCATATTATTTTTTTCCTAACTTACCATTACATTGGGATTGACTGTGAATATGGTTCATAGAAATATTGTGATGTTGATTATTTGTGTGTGGAAGGCCTGGGCTCGTGTTTATTGATTTTAAAATAGTTTTATTGTACTGTGATTTGAATTAGTGTAAAACATAGAAACCATGGGACTTGGACTTGACTTGGACTTGCAGGGTCAGAGACTTGGACCTAGACTGGGACTTGCGGTCAGAGACTTGGACTTGACTTGGACTTGTGGGGTCACAGACTCGGACTTGACTTGGACTTGTGGGTCAGGGACTTGGACTTGACTTGGACTTGCAGGTGAGGGATTTATGTGCATCTCTGATACATACACATGCGTGCACATACACATGCATGTACACGTACATACTAAAATTTGTTAAAAACAATACAAATAAATAAAAAACAATTAATCTCTATAGGCAACAGTAAAAAGGTGTCCTTTCAGCCTGGACTTAAAAATATTCAGGGTTGAAGCCTGTCTCATGTCCTCACTGAGGCTATTCCAGACTTTAGCTGCATGAAATTGAAACGCAGCCTCACCTTGTTTGGTGGTAACTCTGGGAACCACCAGGAGACCCCTCCCTGAGGATCTCAGGGCCCGAGATGGTTCATACGGCTCTAGCATGTCAGAGATGTATTTTGGTGCCCGACCATGAAGAGACTTGTACACAAGCAGGGCTGTTTTAAACTCTATTCTTTGAGCAACAGGAAGCCAGTGCAGAGACTGGAGCACTGGACTAATATGGTCATATTTCCTGGTTCTTGTCAGGACTTGAGCCGCAGCATTTTGGATATACTGCAGCTCTAACAGCTCGTTCAGAAAGGCCAGTGAGCAGGCCGTTACAGTAGTCTAACTTGCTGGAGACAAATGCATGGATGAGTGTCTCCAAGTCTGGTTTGGACACTATGTTTTTTATTTTAGCAATGTTTTTTAGGTGATAATAGGCCGCTGATGTAATGGACCTAATATGACTGTTAAAATTCAGGTCTGAGTCCATGATTACCCCTAACTTGACTTTTGGGTCCCAGTGAAAGAGCTTTGAGATGACCAATGACAACCTCTCTGTGTTTTTGTGGGCCAAAATCGATGATCTCAGTTTTATCTGTATTTAACTGGAGGAAGTTGTTTTGCATCCACACACTTATCTGTTTGATACAATGACACAGTGTATCTACAGGCCCATGTTCACCCGCTGACAGTGAAACATAGATCTGAGTATCGTCTGCGTAATTGTGATAGGACACATTATTACTTGATATTAACTGACCCAATGGAAGCATGTACAAATTGAACATGAGGGGCCCCAGAATCGACTCCTGGGGAACCCCACAAGTCAATGCCATCCGGTCTGAGACATAGTTTCCCATCGCGACATAGTATGTTCTGTCCTCAAGGTAGGATCTGAACCACTCGAGAGCCTTTCCAGAGATTCCCACCCAGGTTTTTAACCTCTCTAGTAGGATCCTGTGGTCCACTGTGTCAAACGCAGCGCTAAGGTCCAGCAGAACTAAAACTGTAACCTTGCCTGCATCTGCATTTAGCCTGATATCGTTTGTCACCTTAATCAAGGCCGTCTCAGTACTGTCTGAAGCCCGACTGGAACACGTCAAAAACATTGTTTACAAGTTTGTAAGCTGGCTATAGACCACTTTCTCCAAGACTTTTCCTATAAATGGCAGATTTGATATAGGCCGGTAATTGTTCATTTCAGTAGCATCAAGACCACTCTTCTTCAGCAGTGGCTTGATGACAGCTGTTTTTAGGGCCTTTGGAAAAACTCCAGTCTGGAGTGAGGTGTTAACTACACGCGTGAGTTGTTGTGATAAACTGTTCAGCACAGACTTTAAAAATCTAGTTGGTAGTTCATCCAGGCAGCATGTACTTGAGCTCAGACCAGAGATAACATTCTCCACTATATCATTAGTGACCGGTGCAAAATGTGTCAGCTCTAGGTCTGCTACTGGTTGAAATGTTACCATTTGTGGTGAGGAGCTGATAGCGTTTTTAATGGCTTGGACCTTGTCGTTAAAAAATGTTGCTAACCCATTACACTTGGATGTAGAAATTAATTCTTGGGGCAGTGAAACTGGAGGATTTGTCAGTCTGTTAATCGTGGCGAACAGAACACGAGAGTTACCGTGGCAATTTGAAATTATTTCAAAGAAATACTTCTCTCTTGCGCTACGCAGAGTCTGGTTGAACACGTGTAACTTTTCTTTGTATATTTCAAAATGAACTTGGAGTTTTGACTTGCGCCATGTTCGTTCGGCTCTCCGGCACTCCCTTTTATGTGCCCTGACAGAATCTTAATTTCTCCATGGAGCCTTTTGCTTATTTTTAACCATTTTAACTTTGACAGGGGCTATGGTGTCCAAAACATTTAAAACACTTGACTTCTAAGAGCTCAACAAATGATCAACATCGGAACGGGGAGAGTCATCAAATCCAATCATATCCATAAACTGTGACCTAATTTTATAATTTATGAGTCTTTTCCGAACCACTGCAGACCCAACTGCTGGCTTCGGTACAACAGAAAGTTCAAAGAAAACACAAAAATGATCAGATAACGCAGCGTCAACAACATTGACATTAGAAATGTTAACACCTTTTGTAATAAGAAGGTCCAGTGTGTGTCCTCTGTTATGGGTGGGCTCGGACACATGCTGAGTTAAACCAAAAGTTTCAAAGACAGCATTAAGTTCTTTTGTGTGCCGGTCTTTCAGTACATCCACATGAACATTCAGATCTCCCGTAATAATCAAGGAGTCAAATTCTGTTGCCACAATTGAAATTAATGCAGTAAAATCATCAATAAAAGAACAATTTTGGGGCGGTTTATAAATAACAATATAAAGTATTAAAGTAAAGTAAATTGTTCAATCTTCATTTTAAATGACACATACTCAAACGATGAAAACTCCCCAAATGACAGTTTGTGGCAAGATAGATTGTCCCTAAATAGGGAGCAAACACCCCCACCCCTCTGATTTTGTCTTAATTCAGACATAAAGTTAAAATTAGGGGGGGGGTACACTCAATCAGGACAGCATTCTCTGTGTTTTTATCTAGCCACGTCTCAGTTAAAAACATAAAATCAAGATTATAAAAGGAAATAAGATCATTAATTAAAAGCGATTTGTTATTTAATGATCTGACATTCAGTGCAGCATGTTTAAACGTGATCGTGCTCGATGCCACATTCTCACAGGGGATATGCACCAGATTGTTTTGATCCGAGCGCCTAACTGAGCTCTTTCTAACAGCGCTCTTTCTATTTTGAACAATAGACCTTATAGGTGTATCATACCGCGGGAGACAGGGGGCGCACAATGGAGTAGGGGGGCTCCCAGGAGGAGTAGACGGGGCAGGGTGTGACGTCGTTGTTGATGGTTGTCAATCACGTGCGTTGGTCTGCACTACATGCTGAAGGTTTTTCAACAGCATGTGACAGCCCAGTCCACTCGGGTGGAGACCGTCTCTGTTGAAGAGGGCGGGGCCCAATCCACTCGGGTGGAGACCGTCTCTGTTGAGGAGGGCGGGGCCCAATCCACTCGGGTGGAGACCGTCTCTGTTGAGGAGGGCGGGGCCCAATCCACTCGGGTGGAGACCGTCTCTGTTGAGGAGGGCGGGGCCCAATCCACTCGGGTGGAGACCGTCTCTGTTGAAGAGGGCGGGGCGATTTCTGAACATCTCGAAGTTGTTAATGAATACAAAATCATTAACGATGCACTTTGCATGAAGACGTGTTACGACCAAGTAGTCTACTGAAACGCAGATCACCGCAGGACCACGTGGGAATGGGACCCGATATAAACACTGACAGATTCACGGAGCGGAGGAAAGCAAAGAGGGCCTTGAAGTCTCTCTTTGTGATCTCAGATCGTTGGCGAGTGGTGTCATTTGTTCCTACATGGATTACGAGCCTATGGACGGACTCTGGGGCTGACTCAAGTAAACTCGGAAGCACGCGGAGGATGTCGGGCACGGTCGCCCCTGGAAAACAGTGTGTAACGGCATTAAAGAAGCGAGTGTGTCTTACTATTGAGTCGCCCACAATCATGGTGCTTGGAGAAAATAATGGCCTCGGTGGAGATTGTTCGACGCTCCGATGCTGGCTCGATTGTGAGGGAAGGTGCTCGATGGAGGCTCTCGGCGCCTGCACCGGCGGTGGAGGAGGACGGGGGAGCCCTCCAGAACGACGGAGAACCGCATCCTTCAGAAGCCTCCGTCTGGCAGATCCAGTTGTAGACTGGCTGGACTGTTGTCCCATCTGTGCGCCAGATCTGACGCGCTCTGCTGCTGGTGCCGGGTGCGCGCCGCTGCTCGGAGGGTCTCCATTGGACACCCGCCCTGTTGGGGGGCTATGCCGTTTCGCCGGAGGGTCAGTTGAAGACTCCGGTTGAGGGACTTGGGCCTGGGTCTGTGAGGCTATGTCATCATGGGAGTCTTCCAGGACAGCGTAGCGATTTGATAGGCACAGTGGAGGGCCTTTCGCACGTCTGTTTGATGTAGCCCCTCGGACCAACACCTCTTCATCCAAGGATGTTTCTCCTGGAGTAGAGCACCAGGCGTGCCGTGGGCTGGCAGCAGGGTCCCATGGGGCAGTGTCCTCGAGGGCCGCGGTGAGAGAGGCTAATCTCATGGATTGTTTACATGCCACGTTGATAAACTCCTGGAGCAAAGCTTCTTTCTTCACCAGCTCGGACTTAAGACGCTCAATGTCGCTCTCCAGGTGAGTAATTTGTTTAGCTGTTTGTTCCTTGGGCGTGTTGGACGAGTGCACGTTAGCAACGGCTAGTTGCGCAGGTAGCACAGGTGGCACAGGTGGCATGGCCGGGGGTGTATGGTAAAACCAATGCCTAGCCCAAAGTCATTACTATTACTAAATTTTAAGTTTAACCAATGTAACACGTTAACTACCACTGAATGATCACTCTGTAGAGTAAAGGCTATAATAAAGTCTCTATTTTTATGCTTATTTAGTTAAATGATGAAAAAAATAATTAAAATAAAAAAAAATGTCTTACTTGATTCTGTACTTACTGGCGTTTACAACAGTCACATTTCCCCATTCAGGCACAACCAATATTAAACAAAGCTAAATTCAGCTAACTAATCTAACAATAAAAGCAACTAATGACAAAAACTACAATATACAAAAAGCTATGCTAATAAAATCTACCTAAATGCTATGTTAACAATTCGCAAACCTGACAATCGATGAAAATATTCTCTCGCTATTCCTTCATCGCTACGGGGCGTGAGTGAGACTGGTCTGCTTTTATAGCCCAGAGCGGCAGGGCATCTGACGTCATCTCAAACTTCTGTGCAAATGGGGGCGCAGAATTCAAAAATCAAATGCAGTACCGACAGTTCGCTGCAGATGGCGCCTCACTGACGTTTTTAGGCAGAAAGTTGATCTTTCAACTAATTTGCACTAAATAAACCGAAATAATACCAGGACATGTAGACAACACTATTGGACTCATTTATACAGTTAATGTCATGATTCTGTTTAGTTAGTCATTGTTTACGTCCTGATTCACTCCCTGCTCCTTGATTTTGCCCGTTCCTGTTCATGTTTTCCTGCTGCTCCCCATTCCCTCGTCAAGTCGGGGGGAGGTTATATAAACTCCCTCAGTTCAGTCAGTCTCTTGCTAGACTGTCAACCTGTGAAGAGAGACTTTCGAGCTCTGTGAAGTTATTGAGAGATTCTGATTCTGATTGTAAAAGATCTGCTTTCCTTTCCTGCCTTATATAATAAACAAGTCCTATTGGGGATATTTTAGTTCTCCTTCTTTGTTCTGTTTTGCCCTATTATTCAGTCTTATTCAGATATTTCAGTTTCCGTCTACCAGTGGCGGCCGGTCCATTATGGGCGGTGGGGCGCCGCCCCTCCTATCAATTTTTGCAAATAAATAAAAAAAGTTTTAAGAATCATGACTTTCTAATGTGCATGTGTTTTAAACATTGGAGGAAGGGGGAGGAGAAGGGGCGTGTCATTTTGTCTGCCAGCTTCATTATGTGCCGTAACAGCGTCATAAATGTGTTGTTTACATTAAAGGTCCTATATCATGCAAAATCGACTTTTTGGAGCTTTTAACCGTGTTGTTATGCTATTTCCTTATCAAAAACACCCCCAGAGTGTTTTTTGGCTTCGTTCACGCAGTTCTCAGTAATCCTCCTGAATCCTGCGCTCTGAGCAGCTGATCCGCCCTCTCCTTGTAAATGACTGACATGTTCAGTTGTGTCGTCACAGCGGAACGGAAGTGCTCGACGTCTGTAATGTAATGCCTTACGGCATGATTTTCATTTGTAAAACAGCTTTTTTCATTATTTCTGTCGTAAGAAAAAATAAATAAAAAAAATAAATGAAAAAAATAAAAGAGGAAGTGCCTGACGCTGCGCTGCCCCTGTACCGAAAACAAACGCACCCCCTGAGCGTCCGAACGGTCTGAACAGATGGTCATGTCATGTTGCGCTGAAAGTTGTGAAGAGGGAGCTTTTTCTAACCTACTCTGGAGTCTGGACACCTGTTCTTTTTTCTTACCTCACGATAATGTCACGGAGAAAACCGCTGCGAGGACAGGACTTTATTCAACCTTCCCAAAGAAGAGGCCATAGAAGTTGGACTTTCCCTCCGGGATTCAGCGACTATCAGCCACAATAGTGTTTGTCTGTGCCTGTAGCTGATTGATTCTGGCCAAGGTTCATCAAGCATCCAAGTGGATTAACTTTTATAACCAGCGCAAGTCCCATAATGGAAACATCAGACTGGTGAGTCGATCAAAATGCATGTTAGCGTGTGTGCTAGCCATTTAGCCATGAAGCTGTGTGGCGCATGTTGACTCCTTATAACAGCGTCATGAAATAACTTTACTTTTTGCTGTGATATATATATTTCTACTACTGCTAAAGTTGTATGAGCGGCGAGAGGGGGCGGAGTTAACTGAATCCAAGCGTTTTGTCTTCTGGGTTGGAAAAATACCTCCAGAAAATACTTATATTTATCACAAAAATTAGTGCTCCGTAGTGGTAGAGGTACAATATATCATATAAATGCCTATACTTTACTTTGGAATGGCTAAAATAGCATGATACAGGTCCTTTAAAACAGTAATTACAGTAGCGCTGTTCCTCGCCTGGGGCGGCAGGGAACATCGCCCCAGCAATCTAACCAATGGCGCTCTGATAGGGTCTAAAAACGTCACTACATATAATTAATTCAACCAATCAGAGACGCGCAATGTTAAATTTCCCATGGGCGCTGAGGCCGAGCGCCCAGCGGAGATTTAACATTGACTTTTTGATGTGGTCAAGTGTCCGCGAGACCCGGCGGGCGGAGCCAGTCTTTCTTAACAAGTTGACAATGGCGGCGGCATACGAGACAGAGACCGTGCAATCTCTTCTTCAAAACCCATTTGAAAGAAGACCACTGGCGGAAAAAATGAAAATCAAAGAAACGGGACCGGACCAGCCACAAATGAACATCAGACAGCAGGTGAAAGACAAGGACGTCGTTTACTAGAGGCTTTTCGCGGACATGGTACACTAAGAAGCCGTGGATAACCGGCTGCGGAGTAGCTAATGCGCTGTTTTGCTTTCCTTGTTTGCTTTTTAAAACTGCAGCGACCGATCGAGCCTGGTGTGAAAACGGTGTTCAGGATATGAAACATTTTTCGGAAAAAATAAAAAAACACAAACACACAAAGATGCATATGGACAACTGCCTGAAATTTGCGTTGCTGGGGAAGGCTAACATTGCTACTCAGCTGGATGATGGTCACCGACTTTTTATAAGAAGGCACAATGAGGAAGTCGACAAGAATCGTTATATTCTTTCTAAACTGATTGACTGTGTAAAATTTTGTGGTGCTTTTGAATTGGCTTTACGTGGCCACGACGAGACTGAAGCCTCTGACAACCCAGGCATTTTCAGGGGCCTTGTTCACTTCGCCTCGTCGTTGGACGCTGCTCTGAGGGAGCGTTTGGAGGGAGCTAGTTCAGAGGTACGTCCAAAACGATTCAGAATGAGCTGCTGGACTGTATGCTGGCTGTTGTTAAGGAGTACATTCAGGAGGAGGTGACTGCGGCTGATTATATTGCCATTCAAGCCGATGAAACATCCGACGTGTCTGTCCAGTGCCAACTTGTACTTCGATACATCGACCGCAACAACGTCATTCAAGAGCGCTTTTTTGAGTTTATACCAATTGAAAACATCGCTCAAGCCCTTTTGGAAAGGATGAGTGCATTGATCCTACCCAAAGACAAGACAAAATGCTCAAGCTTATGACGGAGCGAGCGTTATGCGGGGTGTCACTGGAGGAGTTCAGCGTAAAGTGATGGATGTTTATGAAAACGCACACTACGTACATTGTTACGCACATCAGCTCAATCTGGTAAAGCAGCAAGCCACCTCAAAGATACCCAAGGTCTCCACATTTTTTTCGGAGCTAGGTGGATTTTGTGCATTTTTTTCAAGGTCCCCCAAACGAACCAGCGTGCTTGATGATGTGGTTGGCAGCAGACTTCCGAAAGCGTATGCAACAAGGTGGAACTTTCACAGTCGCTCAGTGAACACTGTGTACGAGCACAGGGAGGACCTTCTTAAGTGTTTGAAGACCATCCAGGACTCTGGGAACTTTGATGCTGTGACTGTGAGAGAAGCAGGAGGGTTTGTGAGGATGCTGGAGGATGGTACATTTTGCTTTTTTCTCCAACTATTTCACAAAATCATGCCACACGTCGACATGCTCTTTCAGCAGCTTCAGAAACGAAACATTGACCCCATCTTCATCAAAGCTGCCATCTGTAATTTTGCCGACAGCATTAGAAACATCAGGTAAATGTGAAAAATCATAGGAATAACATGAATGCAGAATAATGTAGTACAGTATTAAGCAATTGTTTTTATGTTCAAACAAGGTCTTCCATAGTCACTGTGCAAGAGGAGATTCCAGCTGCCAAGCGACAGAGGACACTGGGGCCCGCAGAACAACATCGGATTGCTATTGAGGTACAGCTTATTTCACTTTCACAGGCCTCCTCTTGTGCTCTAGTCCAGTGATTCCGAAAGTGGGGGTCGGGACTAGGGATGGGTACCGTTAAACGGTGCCTACTTGGAACCGACCGAAAAGCTCCGGTCGGGGGTGGTATCGAAAAACTAAAATTCTTTCGGTGCCAACTTTCGGTTCTTTTTCTCTCCAGAAGTCAATATATGACCCGCAGCGAGTCTAAAAAAAACATGAACGTGTGCGCAGATAATGAGCCGCTTCAGCGCAAATGGAGCGAAGCAAAACTATAACTTAAAACTATAACTTAAAGAGAAGCAAAGCTATAACGTACTAAACATTTGTAATAGAGACGGCTCAGCCGCGGTCTGCGCCAGGACTAAACCAGGTCCAGGACTTACACCGGTTGTAAAACCCAGAGTCAAACTAAACCAGTTATTATAAACCAGGACTGAATAAGAAATTTGAGTTTTTAGGCAAATTGAAAAACAAAACAGAGCAGTGACAACAAGAAAGACGTGTTTACCTTTAGCGACAGACCCGGAGGCTGAGTTTACGAGCTGTTGTTACAACTTTACAAGCAGCTGCAGCGAGGGGAATATCAAAGATTGTTTGTGGAAAAGTGAGCGCTCACTCTGTATTAGACATTTTTTGTACAGTTGTTGTACATTATTGGTGGCAGAGTGAGCGCTCACACCATGTAAGGATCTTTGGCGGGAAAGTGCTTCGTCAAAGCGCAGTGTGTTTAGAAAAGTTTATCCGAAAGAAACCCGTGTCCTGATGTGGATCTGTCTCTGCAGCTCAGGAGGTAATAACGTCCTTTATTTCTTTTTATCACTGCTTAAGTGGAAATTGTGCTCAAAACATGAAGTTACAGGTGACGCTGCTGCGACCTGTGGAGCTTCTGTTTTGCGGTTTTAGGACTTTTTCCTTTTATACACGTTATTTTAATTGAATTAAAATGACATAGGTACCGAAAAAAGTACCGTTAAGGAACCGGCACCGAAAAGCAGGTACCGTTAAAGTAGTGGCATCGAAAAAAAACGAACGGTACCCATCCCTAGTCGGGACCCCTCGGGGGTTCGCGTCTCCAGATGATTTCAGGATGAAATAAAAACAAAAAATGCTACTGTTTTTAGCATATTTCTTTTGTGTAAAACCATTTTTGGGGTCCCTGCCAAAAAAGGTTTGGGAACCACTGCTCTCTACAGTAGTGCTTCACAAACTGCTGTACGGTTACTGGTGCCACTCAGAGGTCCTCTGCTGTTCTATAGTTTTAATTTGGTGTTTTGTTTGGAGCAGTTACTAATGTTTTGCCATATCAAATTTACTTTATCCGTTAGGGACTTCATTTGCTGAGAAAGTGCCACTACAGATAAAAACATAGCACATGTACGTTACAATAATTGTATTTTGGATTTCCTCTGCATCTCAATTCACTAATGATTTAGTTCTCTTGTAGATCCTTGATTAGTTTTGGTTTAGACAACAGTATTTCATACCTGATTTTTACATATCCACATTTACTACTATATTCAAATTATTGTGACATAAATTAAATAAAGCTCTTTGTAAAGCAATTCATATGTAATTTATTTTCTATGTTTTACAGGTGTGTGATACCATCTGGGCTCAAACAAAGGAACGCTTTGCGTTTACTGGGCACCTTGTGAGTTCAACACTGCTGCATGGAGAGCTGTTCTCACAACATTCTACAACCTTTCCAAGTGCTGCATTGAATGCCACCGTGGAGGCCTATCCGATGCTGAACAAGGCTATGAAAATCCGGAGTTTGAAAAGTGTAGTGGTGCAGTGCCTCTGTATCAGTTTTTTAATGGAGAACAACCTTCAGTGCACATTTTCAGAAACAGTTAAACTTCTAAAAATTCTTATCACTACTCCAATGACATCGGCGGAATCTGAAAGATGTTTCTCAACTCTAAAAAGAATCAAAACGTTCCTAAGGAACACAATGTCTCAAGAAAGACTGAATGCCCTTGCCATGCTTTCTATGGACAAAAAGATTGTGAAAGACATGCCCAAATTCAACAGCAAAGTTATTGAAAGGTTTGCAACCCAGAAAGAAAGGAGAGACACATTTCTTTACAAGTGACTTAATCATCTCAACTGAAGATGCCATCTCCACTGCACTTCATTCAGCCCTCACTCACCTTGAAACAAAGGACTCTTACGTTAGAATGCTGTTTATAGACTTTAGCTCAGCATTCAACACTATAATCCCACAGCAGCTAATACACAAACTGCTCCACCTGGGGATCAACACATCACTGTGCAACTGGCTGCTGGACTTTCTGACGGGGAGACCACAGTTTAGTTTAGTTAGTTTATTTATTTATTTGAACAGGGACAGTGTACAATATACATTAGCCTCAGAAAGGAGAGATGCATTGTACCAGGTTATAGCACTTGTGCTAATTCCGACATCAGGCTCAGTTAGTATCTGCTACTTCTGATGTTCATCAGTCAGTTTCAGCTAATGATCAAGCCTTTGCTACTCTGTCTGCTCAGATCCAACAGCTGGCGGGTACTCTCACTCGGTCACTGCTGTTGCTCCCAATCCTGCCCCAGCACCACCCCCTGCTGATCTTGCTCCTCCATTAACTGTTTCTGAACCCTGAGTGGGTACTCCAGAGCGCTATGGTGGTGACCCTGAAGGACCCTGAAGGATCCTTTTCTGACAAACTGCTCCATACTCTTTGCCCTACAACCTCATACTTTGTCCACCGAGAGAGCCAAAGTGGCTTTTGCCATTAGTCATCTTCCTGAAAGGGCTCGGTTGTGGGGAACTGCTGAGTGGGAGCGACAAACACCTACTTGTGCCTCTTTTCAGGCTTTTGCAGATGAACTTTGTAAAGTTTTCGGTGAAACCTCTTCTGGTCCAGATGCAGCGGGAGGTCTACTAGGGATTCGACAAGGGGCCCGCACTGTTTCTGATTATTCAATTGATTTCCGGACCCGGGCCCTTCAGAGCCAGTGGAATGCTGCTGCCCAAACTGATGCCTATCTCGTGGGTCTGAATGACTACATCAAAGATGAGCTGATTTCACATGACCTTCCCTCAGCTCTTGATAAATTGATAAAGCTTGCCACCAAATTGGATCGTCGTATTCAAGCCCGGCGGCTAGAAAAAAGGCACAAATCTCCTGAGCAACGTCCTGTTCCACGACCACGTCGTCCGGTCGTTGTGGTAAACCACTTTCCGGCTCCTCATGACGGTGGTCCAGAGCCTATGCAGGTGGGCCGAACCAGCCTTTCCTGAGGAGCGAGAACATCGTCGTCAGGGAAATCTCTGCCTTTATTGGAAAGCAATTATTATGTTAATTATTATCACTATGTTTTTAGATGGACCCCACTTCCAGGCTCGTCTGTTGCTCAAAAGTGGTATTCACACCCTCGCTACTTTAATAGACTCTGGATCTGATATTTGCCTTTTGGATGAAAATCTGGCCCGGCAATTAGAGATCAGATGTGTTCCTCTTTCAGTATCTGTTCCTGCTAATGCTCTGGACGGCAGACTCCTGGGTACTATCACACATTGCACTGTTCCTGTTCATCTGATACTGGCTGGCAGAGTAGTCACAACAATTCACCACCGAACTGCATTTCAAATTACATCATATTAACCATAAAAATAAACAAGAACTTGCCCAGATTTAGACAAAATCCAAACTGGAGTTTGGAGATTACTGTTGTCATAAAGTGCCACATTACTCCCTCTCCAATAGCAATATCTGTAAATACAATACTGATAATAACACAGTCGAAAAACAGTGGCTCTCATTCTCCCATTGAACAATTCCATATGATCAATTCCATATGATACTTGGATATACACTTTACTGATACATTTATATAACAGCATTTATGGTATATTACTTACCAATGAGAGTACAACGGAGTGGACATGCTCAGTGGTTCCCCAGACGAGTGTTCCCTTAGCAGACTCTCTTTGTAAACCTTGGCAGCTTGAGCTAATAATATTTACTGACTGTAAATGTATTTAATTAAATTTATTTGGTTGCATCGCAATTAGCCAAAAGCTGTTTGCCTCTCCTCCATCCCCTCATCCTCTGCTCTGTGGCTCGTTTACATGCATGAGACCCATGTATGTACATGTACATAAATCCTCTGTCCTCTTATCCTCTCTGCAGTCTCCCATGAATCATACAGCCCTATCCATAGACAAAATACAATCCTTCTCATTCAAGTTATTTTTGGAAATAAATACTAAACTTACAGCCCCCCCCCCCCCCCCCCCCCCCAACACACACACACACACACACACTCACACACAAACAGCGCCACACTTGGTTTCACCAGTCCTCACCGGTCTCTTGCACGACCTTCTGGGGCCCCTGGACGATTGAGTGATGGCTCATCGAAAGTGGGGTTCCTGTCCCTGAAACAAGACTTGTTTTCAATGAAATAATAATATTCCTCTAGTCTGGCATCTCTGAATAGCTCTAGATGAGTACTTTAAGCTGATCTAAAGCATTTACAGATGTGATATTCTGGTTGAGAGTTACATGTTGGCAAACAAGAGTTGTTTTCAATTGTTTTCAATGGCAAAATAATATCCCTTACAGTCTGAAAATTGACTTTTGAATCTGTTGGCCACAGACCAAAGGGTTATTCTGATCAGGACAAGTCTGGAATCTCTGAATGGCTGTAGATGAGTGCTTTAAGATTATCTAAAACATGTTACAGATTATGGAATTAAGGGGGTAGCTCTACAGTGGGTTACCAGTTATTTAAAAAATAGAAAACAATGTGTGAAAATCGGTGATTATCAGTCAAGTTGTCGACAAATTGTCTGTGGTTTACCTCAAGGTTCCATTCTGGGCCCAAAATTGTTTAATATGTATATTAAACAATTATAATAATAATATTCCTCTAGTCTGGCATCTCTGAATAGCTCTAGATGAGTACTTTAAGCTGATCTAAAGCATTTACAGATGTGATATTCTGGTTGAGAGTTACATGTTGGCAAACAAGAGTTGTTTTCAATTGTTTTCAATGGCAAAATAATATCCCTTACAGTCTGAAAATTGACTTTTGAATCTGTTGGCCACAGACCAAAGGGTTATTCTGATCAGGACAAGTCTGGAATCTCTGAATGGCTGTAGATGAGTGCTTTAAGATTATCTAAAACATGTTACAGATTATGGAATTAAGGGGGTAGCTCTACAGTGGGTTACCAGTTATTTAAAAAATAGAAAACAATGTGTGAAAATCGGTGATTATCAGTCAAGTTGTCGACAAATTGTCTGTGGTTTACCTCAAGGTTCCATTCTGGGCCCAAAATTGTTTAATATGTATATTAACGACATTTGTAAAATGTCTCAAGTACTTAAACGTATCTTGTTTGCTGATGATACAAATATTTTTGCATCAGGAGACTTACAGCAGCTGTGTCGGATTGTTAACATGGAACTCAAAAGTGTCAACAAGTGGTTCAAACAAAATAAATTATCTTTAAATCTGAGTAAAAGCAAAATGAGGATATTTGGCAACTGTAATTCCAATGCTCAGGAAGCAATTCAGGTAGAGGGTGTTGTTATCGAACGAGTGCATGAAATCAAATTCCTTGGTGTGATTATTGACAGAATTTTTGGAAATCTCATATTAAATATATATCTACGAACATTTCTAGAATTTCAGTAATTGCAAAAGCAAAGCACATTTTAAACATCAAAGCTCTACATATATTATACTGTTCTCTGATTTTGCCCTATTTATATTATTGTACTGTGGTTTGGGGTAGTACTTATAAAAACACAGTTAAACCAATAGTATTGTTGCAAAAAAGAGCTATCCGAGTAATTCATAAAGCTGGGTTTTTGGACCACTCAAACTCATTATTTTTAAATTCAAAGATCATGAAGTTTTGTGACATTGTTGAGTTCCAAACTGTACAGATGTTATTCAAAGCAAGATACAAATTGTTACCAAACCAAATACAAAGAAGGTTCCAAGAACGTACTGGTTGTTATGAATTACGTGATGAATTAAACTTTAGGATTCAGAAACATAGCACAACTTTGAAAAGTTTTAGTCCAACAGTTAATGGTGTACAATTGTGGAATAAACTGGAGATGGAGTTGAAACGATGTCCAAACATCAACCTGTTCAAATTTAAATACAAACAAAAGACTTTTGAAATATACAGACAAGAAGAAATGTGTTGCCACTAGGGTGAGCAGTAGGATCCATTATGTGTATTTTTTCCTCTATATTCAAGGAAGAGTGTTGCTGCTTGGAACGGTTGTCATTCTATTGCTCAAATTCACAAATGGAGAATTAGGGTTGACAGGTTATGGATCTGTTGAGGGAAATCCTCCCAATGGGCTCTAAACCTTGTCCTTTAATGCACCACTCAGCATAGGAACATATTCTACAAAATCAGCTGTTAGGGCAGCCGTGTGGGGGTTTGTTGAAGGGGAGTTACTGCTCTCTTCAACTGGCCCGCTCTACACTCTGGCTTTTTAATGCACCACACTATGCAGGGCTACAGCATACTTCATATATAACTCAATTAAATAAATATATAATAATAATGATTATGAAAATTACACCCAAATTAAAATTATACTGAGAATGGTAATGACAACTGGGAAGTATCAAGATCTCGGAGTATAATATCTATAAATGTACCTTCATAACATAAAAGTAACTCTCGGTTATCAAGGGTAAAAATCTGAAAGAAATATATTATGGATCAAATTTTTTTTTTTTTTGACTGCTTCGTTCTGGACATCGTGCATGAAACGGGATTGTTGTTGTAGTTGTGCATTGTTTCAATTAATTGTATAAACAGTTTATATATTTTTTTGTAAGTTGTAAGTTGGTCTGTAAGAATGTAGCTGCTTGAAATGTTCTGAAATGTTCTTTTTTTATTTTTATTATTATTATTTTATTTATTTTATTGCACTTGGGGGTGGGCACTCATAAGCTTTTGCTTCAGTCCACTCCTTTTGAGCACTATGTGTACTGCTCAAATAAACAAATAAACTAAACTAAACTAAGTTATACGGTAATTCTACAGGCCTTCTAGTGGTTATACGGTAATTCTGTAGGCCTTCTAGTGGTTATACGGTAATTCTACAGGCCTTTTAGTGGTTATACGGTAATTCTGCAGGCCTTCTAGTGGTTATACGGTAATTCTGCAGGCCTTCTAGTGGTTATACGGTAATTCTACAGGCCTTCTAGTGGTTATATAGTAATTATACAGGCCTTCTAGTGGTTATACGGTAATTCTGTAGGCCTTCTAGTGGTTATACGGTAATTCTACAGGCCTTCAAGTGGTTATACGGTAATTCTGCAGGCCTTCTAGTGGTTATACGGTAATTCTGCAGGCCTTCTAGTGGTTATACGGTAATTCTACAGGCCTTCTAGTGGTTATACGGTAATTCTGCAGGCCTTCTAGTGGTTATACGGTAATTCTACAGGCCTTCTAGTGGTTATATAGTAATTATACAGGCCTTCTAGTGGTTATACGGTAATTCTACAGGCCTTCTAGTGGTTATATAGTAATTCTACAGGCCTTCTAGTGGTTATACGGTAATTCTACAGGCCTTCAAGTGGTTATACGGTAATTCTGCAGGCCTTCTAGTGGTTATACGGTAATTCTGCAGGCCTTCTAGTGGTTATACGGTAATTCTACAGGCCTTCTAGTGGTTATATAGTAATTCTACAGGCCTTCTAGTGGTTATACGGTAATTCTACAGGCCTTCAAGTGGTTATACGGTAATTCTGCAGGCCTTCTAGTGGTTATACGGTAATTCTGCAGGCCTTCTAGTGGTTATACGGTAATTCTACAGGCCTTCAAGTGGTTATACGGTAATTCTGCAGGCCTTCTAGTGGTTATACGGTAATTCTGCAGGCCTTCAAGTGGTTATACGGTAATTCTGCAGGCCTTCTAGTGGTTATACGGTAATTCTGCAGGCCTTCTAGTGGTTATACGGTAATTCTACAGGCCTTCTAGTGGTTATACGGTAATTCTGCAGGCCTTCTAGTGGTTATACGGTAATTCTACAGGCCTTCTAGTGGTTATATAGTAATTATACAGGCCTTCTAGTGGTTATACGGTAATTCTGTAGGCCTTCTAGTGGTTATACGGTAATTCTACAGGCCTTCAAGTGGTTATACGGTAATTCTGCAGGCCTTCTAGTGGTTATACGGTAATTCTACAGGCCTTCTAGTGGTTATATAGTAATTATACAGGCCTTCTAGTGGTTATACGGTAATTCTGTAGGCCTTCTAGTGGTTATACGGTAATTCTACAGGCCTTCAAGTGGTTATACGGTAATTCTGCAGGCCTTCTAGTGGTTATACGGTAATTCTGCAGGCCTTCTAGTGGTTATACGGTAATTCTACAGGCCTTCTAGTGGTTATACGGTAATTCTGCAGGCCTTCTAGTGGTTATACGGTAATTCTACAGGCCTTCTAGTGGTTATATAGTAATTATACAGGCCTTCTAGTGGTTATACGGTAATTCTACAGGCCTTCTAGTGGTTATATAGTAATTCTACAGGCCTTCTAGTGGTTATACGGTAATTCTACAGGCCTTCAAGTGGTTATACGGTAATTCTGCAGGCCTTCTAGTGGTTATACGGTAATTCTGCAGGCCTTCTAGTGGTTATACGGTAATTCTACAGGCCTTCAAGTGGTTATACGGTAATTCTGCAGGCCTTCTAGTGGTTATACGGTAATTCTGCAGGCCTTCTAGTGGTTATACGGTAATTCTACAGGCCTTCTAGTGGTTATACGGTAATTCTGCAGGCCTTCTAGTGGTTATACGGTAATTCTACAGGCCTTCTAGTGGTTATATAGTAATTATACAGGCCTTCTAGTGGTTATACGGTAATTCTGTAGGCCTTCTAGTGGTTATACGGTAATTCTACAGGCCTTCAAGTGGTTATACGGTAATTCTGCAGGCCTTCTAGTGGTTATACGGTAATTCTGCAGGCCTTCTAGTGGTTATACGGTAATTCTGCATTAACATTGCAAAAAAGGGCAGCACAGTAGCACAGCGGTTAGAGCTCGTGCTTCACAGCTAGAAGGTCTGGGTTCGATTCCCAAGGCCGGGGCCTTTCCGTGTGGAGTTTGCATGTTCTCCCAGTGTCTGCGTAGGTTTCCTCCCGGTACTCTGGTTTCCCCTACCACTAAAAACATGTACAATAGGTTCTCCTCTGGGGCCAGGACTCCCCTGAAAAAGAGAATCTTAATCTCAGTGGGACTTTCCTGGTTAAATAAAGGTCAAAAAAAATAAAATAAAAAGAGCTATCCGAGTAATTCATAAAGTTGTGTTTTTGGACCACACAAACTGATTATTTTTAAATTCAAAGATCATGAAGTTTTGTGACATTGTTGAGAGCCAAACTGTACAAATGTTATACAAAGCAAAGTATAAATTGTTACCAAGAACGTACTGGTTGTTATGAATTACGTGATGAATTAAACTTTAGGATTCAGAAACATAGCACAACTTTGAAAAGTTTTAGTCCAACAGTTAATGGTGTACAATTGTGGAATAAACTGGAGATGGAATTGAAACGATGTCCAAACATCAACCTGTTCACACCTGACTTATCCACACCCAGCTAATAGACCAGTATACAATGTTGACAAGGGGAAGTGCATTGTGGGTAAGGTCAAAGTTGAAGGCCCCATAAATCCTGCCAAAATAAACGATGGCGGATGGCAAGGAACGACGTGGGGCCATTGTTGTGTGGTTAATTGTTTTAATGGACGGCGACTCCTGGAAAAGTGAATGGAAGCGGATGGTAGAGTTCATTTAGGTACGTTCACCAACACATTTAGTTATAGGGCCCGTAACTCCTGAAAGCCTCCGCTCACTGGTACAACTCGTTTGCAAAGGTGGTCCTGTAATTCATGCTTTTTATTTGTTTCATATTTACTGAGCTTTGGTATTGCAGTCTCAATGGCGATTTACAATTGCTAGTACGAGCCTTTTTTTCCCCTTTTTCATCTTCCCATAGAAATAATGCAATCTGTGTATTATTTATTAATCTACTTACATTTATTTACTTAATGAAATAGTTCCTCACCACCTTGTTATATTAGACTGTTGGTAATTAGATTAAAATAGACGTCACCTTGCTCAGTTTTTTCACATAGTGCTTAACCTCATCCACTCTACATTGGCCTATTCCGAAAAAAGCATACCCATACTATTTCATAATTAGAAATCTTTTACGAGAGGTACTTCCGGGTCACCAAAGGAGGGCAGCTTAGAGCGTGATCTCCCGACCAAAAGAGCATAATTACCCCGAAAAAGTCAAAGTAATACGGATAAAAACTACTGTTGCGATCCTTTAGAAAGGGGAAGAGATGCCACCTCCGAGAAGACGAGGAAAATCAATAAATCCTGCAGCGAACGAAAACGCAGAAGTGTTGCATGACGAAGAAGCTATTGCTAACCTCACCGCGGCTAACTCGGGACAAGAAGAGGAAAACATGGATGATGAAGAAGTGACGAATAGCACGATACTGAAAGAAATACGTGAACACAGGCAAGAGATTAAGACAGAATTTGCAAAGACAAATTCAAGGCTGGACGAAGCGGAGAAAAGAATTGTGGGGAACGAAGAAAGGCTACAAGATGTGGAAGACGTGATCACAGGAATGCTTAAAATTCAAGAGCAACTCCAGGAGAAATTGACAGACCAAGAGTGTCGGTCGCGAAGAGACAATATCAGAATATATGGCATTCCCGAACAAGAACCAAAAGACACGTCTTCCAAAGCAATGATAACGTTCGTTGAGAAAGTGCTACGAGAAAACCTTGGCATTCCCGCTTCAGTTGACCTGCAGATAGAGAGGGCTCATAGAGCACTCGCTCCCAAGCCCTCACCTGATGCCAAACCAAGATCTATCCTTGTCAAATTTCAGAGCTTTCGAGTGAAAGAAGAAGTCATCCGGCTGGCGTGGCAAAAGAAAGGCTTTGATCTGGATGGCCACAGAATAAGCTTGGATCACGACTACGCACCAGCCATTCTACACAAACGGAAAGCATACGCTGAGGCGCGACGAGTCCTAAAGGCAAACAACATACGTTTTCAAACTCTGTACCCATCCCGGCTGAGAGTTCATTACGAAAAAGGGCAGATAACGTATGATACAGTGGAAGAGGCAACAGCGGACATGGCGAGCCGAGGTCTACCAGTCACGGTGATTGAAATGCCGTCGACGCTGTGGGAGAGGGTCCAGCAAGCAGCCTGGCGTCCAGCGCGGACCAAGAGGAACGCCGCGGCTGGGAAATCGCAGAGCTTCAAGCAAAAGCTGCAAGTATATCGACGCACACCACCGGAGGACGTTGGTTAAGGCTCTTTTTTGTTTGTTTTTTACTATAATTATATTAAAAGATGAGAAATAAACGAGCCAATTATAACTAAAGAACTAGGAAACTTTTGGTCGGATGAAGGAGGACAAGAAAGGACACTACCTGCACGGTGGCTGTCATATTGGAGGGCCCTCTGACACACTCGGGGTGTAGAGGCTATCCCTCTAACCAGCAACAGGTCGGTAAATGGACCTTAGGTTGGGAAGTTAGAGTTGGGTTTTGTTCAGTGTTTATAAGGTTTGTTTATCTGTTTTTTATCTTTTTTTCTATTTTCTTTAAGGGAGTATCTACAGGAAATGGAGTACACAATTATTACATATCTATATGCTAGGAGAACCTGTTGAAATTGTTTCTTTCAATGTAAATGGAGTACTAAACCCTATAAAGAGGAGTAAAATTTTGACCAAATTAAAACGAGAAAAGGCGCAAATCGCGTTTCTCCAAGAAACTCACTTGAGTCAATCTGAACATGCAAAATTAAAAAGGCAGGGTTTCAAATTTGTGTTCTCCTCCTCCTATAAAGCAGGTCATCGGAGGGGTGTTGCTATACATATTTCAAATTCTTTAAATTATGAACATGTGTCAGAAGTGCAAGATGAGGAGGGAAGGTTTATAAAAATTTATGGGAAAATAGAGGGGTTTGAGATAACGCTTATTAATGCTTATATTCCACCCGGAAGCGATTGGAATGTCTACAAACATGTACTAGACTTAATGGTGAACTCTCAGGGTGTGGTTATTTGTGGAGGAGACTTCAATATCAGGTTGAATCCTAAATTGGATGCATCAAGTACATTGACCAGAGAAAATGCACTAATTAAAAAGGTAAATGCATTGATGAAAGAACTGGGAATCTGCGACATTTGGAGAGAATTACACCCTTGTAGCAGGGATTATACACACTACTTGAGCCCTCACAGTGTCTATTCAAGAATAGACTACTTTTTTATGTTCAATAATGATTGTCACAGAGTCAGAGACAACAGAATTAAGACAATTGACCTTTCAGATCACAGTCCCATTTCACTGTCAACCGTACTAGTAAAAAAGAGGAGAAAAGTATTATGGAAGTTAAATTCAAATATTTTAAATGATCCTAAACTGAAAGATAAATTTAAGGCAGACATCAAGAGTTATTTGGAATTGAACGACACGGGTGAAGTGTCCCAGATCATGATGTGGGATGCTTTAAAAGCTGTAATGAGAGGAAAGATTATTTCAGTAACTTCACACTTGAAAAAATTAAAGGGGCAAAAATTAGCTGATCTCCAAGGCAAATTAAAACAGTTACAACATGTTGATAGTAATAGTCGTAAATCCAAAGTAAAAGAGGAAATCAAATTGATTAGGAAAGAAATTGATAACATTTATTTACAGGACACGCAGAAAAAAATTGTTTTCCTCAGACAGAAATATTATGAAATTGGGGGCAAGTCCACTAAATTACTAGCATATAAATCACGTAAACAGAGAGTGGAAAGCACAATTTATAAAATAAAACACCCATATACTAAAACAGTAGAAAATAAACTTGAAAAAATTCAGGAGAGTTTTGAAGTATTTTACAAAGAATTGTATTCCCAACCCCAATTGTCTGACGAGACACAAATAGAAGATTATTTTAAAACATTAAATCTACCAAGGTTAACAGATTTACAAAATGCAAAATTAATACAACATATAACAACCAATTAAATAAATTTGGCCATCTCGAAATTAAAGATGGGGAAATCACCAGGCTCAGATGGCTACACCACCGAATGGTATAAAACTTTTAAAGAGGAATTGGCTCCTGTTCTACTCAATACATTTAATTGGATTATACAAAATGGTGAAATTCCCCCATCTTGGAATGAGGCTGTTATTTCGGTCATACCTAAGGAGGGTAAAGACAAACAGGAATGTGGCAGCTACCGTCCCATTAGTGTCCTCAATTTAGATTATAAAATTTTCACAGCGATAATGGCTAGAAGACTAGAAAAAGTTTTACCTGAACTAATACATCTGGACCAGTGTGGATTTATCCACCAAAGACAGAGTTCAGACAACATAAGACGTTCTTTACATGTGATAGGACAAATAAATAAGGATAAGACAAAGGCCGTAATTGTCGGATTAGATGCCGAAAAAGCGTTTGATTCGGTTAGATGGGTATTCCTCTACAAAGCATTGGAAAAATTTGGTTTTGAAGACAATTTTATCACTTTAATACAATCCCTCTACAGTAGGCCAAGGGCCCGAGTAAAGATCAATGGGGATCTCTCTGACTCCTTCCCCCTGGAGCGGGGGACGAGGCAGGGATGTCCGATTTCGCCCCTGCTTTTTGCCCTCTATATTGAGCCTCTTGGCCAATGGATAAGACAGACTGAGGGGATTAAGGGGGTTATGGTGGCTGGGAAGGAACAAAAAGTTGCAATGTTTGCAGACGATGTTTTAGTCTTTCTGGAGGAGCCTGAAGAATCATTTGTGGAGCTGATGTCTTTATTAAGTAGTTTTGGGAAGATGTCCGGCTACAAGCTAAATGTGTCTAAAACTCAAGTAATGTCGCTTAATTATAACGTCTCAAAACCTCTCAAGGATAAATACAACCTTGATTGGGAGGCCGTCTCTCTAAAATATTTAGGAATAAATCTCACTAAAGACACTTCTAAATTGTCCCAATCGAACTATGGTCCATTATCATTAGCAATAAAATCAGACATTCAAAGGTGGAATCTTGTCCCCTTTCTTAATTTAAACTCAAGGATTATTGCAGTGAAAATGAATATACTCCCACGACTACTGTATTTGTTCAGAACACTTCCTATTGAAGTTAGTGATAATCAGTTCAAGGAATGGGACAAATGGATTTCTCGCGTTATATGGCAGGGGAAAAAACCAAGAATCCGCTATAGTGTCCTACAGCTACAAAAAGTGAAGGGTGGAGCATCACTCCCATGTCTACAATATTATTACTACGCCTCTCAAATTATCCCTATATTACATTGGTGCAATCCACATTATCTAGCCAAATGGAAGATAATAGAAACCAGTTTATCTTCTAAAATCCCACTACAAGCCGCAATTGCGGACAAAAGCTTGGCCGATCAATTGGAAGTTTTAAATCCATGGATCGACCACACTCTAAAGATATGGCATAAAATAGTCAGAACTAGCGATATCGGCAATATGGTGAAAAACTTTCGATGGGTTGCCTTTGATTCTGATTTTCTACCAAACAAAAGTGATAAAACATTCCAAACTTGGATCAAGAAGGGATTAACGTCATACCTTTCCTTTACACATAAAGGTGTATTACACAGTTTCCAATTTCTGCAAACTAACTTTGGTCTGGATCAGGCAGATTTCTTCAGGTTCCTCCAGATGAGGGATTATTTCAACAAACATTGCAAAAGCTCAAATTTATCTTCAGTGGAGGCAGACGTCTTCAAAATTCTAAAATCAGCACACAATACTACAATAAAAAAGGCTATTTCAAAGTTATACAATGGATTGTTAAATGCATCCATCCATCCATCCATTTTCTTCCGCTTTATCCGGGGCCGGGTCGCGGGGGCAGCAGTCTCAGCAGAGATGCCCAGACTTCCCGATCCACGCACACCTCTTCCAGCTGTTCTGGGGGGACCCCGAGGCGACACCAGGCCAGCACGGAGACATAGTCCCACCAGCGTGTCCTGGGCCTTCCACGAGGCCTCCTCCCAATAGGACATGCCTGGAACACCTCCCGAGGGAGGCGACCAGGAGGCATCCGATACAGATGCCCTAGCCACCTCAGCTGGCTCCTTTCGACGTGGAGGAGTAGCGGCTCGAGTCCGAGCTCCTCCCGGGTAACTGAGCTCCTCACCCGATCTCGAAGGGTGCGCCCAGCCACCCTGCGAAGGAAACTCATTTCGGCCGCTTGTATTCGCGATCTTGTCCTTTCGGTCATTACCCAAATCTCATGACCATAGGTGAGGGTGGGAACGTAGATCGATCGGTAAATCGAGAGTTTTGCCGCTTGGCTCAGCTCCCTCTTCACCACAACAGTCCGATACAGCGACCGCATCACTGCTGACGCCGCACCGATCCGTCTATCGATCTCACGCTCCATCCGTCCCTCACTCATGAACACGACCCCGAGATACTTGAACTCCTCCACTTGAGGCAAGGACACCCCACCGACCTGAAGCGGGGAAGCCACCTTTTTCCGGTGGAGAACCATGGCCTCAGATTTGGAGGTGCTGATCCTCATCCCGGCCGCTTCACACTCGGCTGCAAACCGCCCCAGTGCGCGCTGGAGGTCCTGATTTGAGGAAGCCAACAGAACAACATCATCTGCAAACAGCAGAGATGAGATTCTGAGGTTCCCAAACCGGACACCCTCCGGCCCCTGGCTGCGCCTAGAAATTCTGTCCATATAGGTAATGAACAGAACCGGTGACAAAGGGCAGCCCTGGCGGAGCCCAACACGCACCGGGAACAGGTCTGTTAAATGCAAGAAAGGATAATACTGTACACATTAAGAATAAGTGGGAGCATGAAGCTGGAATAGTCATCTCTGATGGGGTTTGGGAAAAGGTCTGCATCTTTCATTGGACTTCCACTAATTCATTGAGCTGGAGAGAACACTGCTGGAAAAACGTTATTAGATTCTTTTTATCCCCCCACCAAGGTAAATTTAGGAACAAAACGGCAGAGTGTTGGAGAGAATGCGGTTCTATGGAGGCACATCACTTTCATATATTCTGGGAATGTCCCTCACTACAACATTACTGGTCTGGCGTTCACGACACTTTAAACAAGGTGTTTAAGGTACAAATTATGAATGACTTTTCAAGTCTATACTTGGGTTTGGCTCCAAACTTGGTTAGGAAGGGGGATATAAAGCTGTATCAGGCACTTCTAGCTGCCAGCAAAAAATCCATCACTAGGAGATGGCTGAATTTAACCCCACCGTCACTTGACGATTGGTATGGAACAATTCTGGAAATATTCAAAATGGAAAAATTAACATATTCTTTAAGAACACAAATGGATACATTTTACTCAATTTTGAACAAATGGATCAGTTTTGTTTCCCCCACCCGGAATGACTTTAAATAACCCCAAATGTAATTGATAAATAATAATTATACGAATGTGAAAGTGTATTATTGCTCTTGTCATGACTGTAAGCTCCCAGTTTGTTTTTGTTTTGATTGATTGATTTATTTTAATTTTTTTTTCTCTTTTTTTTCCATTACTGTCTGGTTCTGTTTACATATACAACATAAGAGAAGGACTACGATATAAACACAAATGATGGTACATTTTTGTAATGCTGTAACCCTTGTCTAATAACAATTTTAATCAAAAAAAAAAAAAAAGAAATCTTTTACAAGGTTTTAAAATACTAATTTTACTCACAGATGAGCTATTGGGGCTTGGGGATGTTGTGGATGTGAAGATTTGGAAAAAAAAGACTAAATGTGGTCTATTTTTAACTAATTTGATTTCCGCCTATAAAAAACAGAAGAAAAGGAGCAAAAAAATCTTACTGTAAAGAAGCAATATATCAACCTAAATTGTAAATAAACCCTGTCATCAACATTCTCAGCAATTTTGGTGCCTACAAAGAATTGAAGGGTTTTACAGGTTTACAATATAAAAAAGTCCAGGCGGAGACCAGCTGTGCCATTTTGGCACAATTTGGCACAACATTTGAAATATGGAATATCTCAATGAAAATGAAAATTTGGGATACTTTTACATATTTGGTCATGAAAATACTTTTTTTTTCTAAAAGTAAAGACACAATTTATATATTTCAGCACACTTTATTGCAAAAACTATATACAGTAAACACGCACACACAGGTAATCAAAAGTAAAATAAAACAAAAAACTTCACATAGCATCATGCCAGGCGACAAAACAGTTCTTTTTGGAGGTAGGTACCTGACACTTTCTGCAGTACACAGGAGTCTTTACCCGTTTGTCCCCTGCGTCAAAGCATCTTTTGCAGTGCTTTCTTATGGCAGTGGCATCCTCCCCAAAATAAACTGGCATGCAGGTATTTTCCTCAGCAATCTCCATAGGGGTCTCCTCAGCATCTTCTGCAAATTGTACCATTTCTACCAGCAGTTTCTCCCGGAATTTCTTTTGGGTGAATGGTTTTGTCCCATCAGCCTTGAGTTCCACCAGGTCCTTGTGAATTATATGGGCATTTACCACTGTGATGTCCAGGAAGTGGTAAAAAAAGGTTTTATACCACTTCATTGTTTTGTGGAGAACAGAATAGTAGCCAATAAGGGCATCAGATAAATCGACACCGCCCATCGACTGGTTGTAATCAACCACAGCATCGGGACATGGCTCTTGTGCAGTCTTCCATTGGCCTTGTTCCTTTACCTTTCGCTTGACAGATTTCCCACTGTATGCGCCATGAACAGAGGTGCACATCGTGACCTCCCGTTTGTCCATCCACTTCACTGCACTTTCTGATCCATCTTATTTCACCCCTCGCTGCTTTCTTTGGGAGGTCGTTCACTGTAGTTTTGGGGAAACCAGAACGAGTTTTCCTTATTGTGCCACAGCAACCCGTTTTCTTATTCGACAAGTCTTTGAACAGGGCTGTAGCCTGAGCCAAGAACGGAGAGTTGCATCAAATCCATAACCGAGATGTAACTTAGTCCATGTTCTGAAACGGTGTTGCTCTTACCGGTGTATACAAAAAAGTTCCACGTGTAACCATTTGTGGAGTCTGCCAGCACGTATAATTTATAACCCCATTTCATCGGTTTGTCCTTGTGATACTGTTTCATTCCAATTCGAGCTTTGGAAGCCACCATGCGCTCATCTATTGAAATACATTTGTGCGGATGATAAAATGACTGACAAGCAGTTACAATATCCGTGTATAGTGGCTTGATTTTGAAAAGCCTATCGTACTGTGGTGTGCCTTTCTTGCGCTCATTGTCCTCATCTTCCAGGGGGTTACTGAGGTGCAGTGACCACATGATAATTAGAAAACGGTCCCGGGTCATTTTCTTTCTTGGGAATGGGAGCTCATATGGGAAATCTGTCCTCCAATAATCCTGTCTTGTGTGTGCAGAGACAAGTTCTGTGAACAGCAGTATAGACAGGAAAATGTGACCCGCCCTGGAATCCAAAGACACAAGTCGGCAGCTTGCGTCTGGAGAAAAACGTAAACAAAGGTTTTTTTTTAAAATTGGTGATTTTCACTTTTTTGCAGAATCGTTCAGTTGAAGTCACGAAGAAGCCTCTCCATGTTTAAGCTACCAGTATTGGTATATTTAAAAGCGTAAACTTTTAGGTTCAAACCTGCTTGTTTTGGGGAGATTTGGGAGCCGCTGTGGGGGCGTGACTTTGTCTGTGTGTATTTACATGCTGGGGGGGGGGGGGGGGGGCAGCACAGCCACACAGCTGCTTGGTTTGTAGTCGACACAGGCTTTAGCAAACAAATGCCACGCAAAAAAGGCAGTTTTATACATACGCCTATTGTCCATCAGTTTTCAGGTTGAACAAGTCTGGTTTTGTCAGAGAAATAGCGCACGCCGTGGGGGCGTGTGCGGCTTCATGGCTGTAAGCCCCCCCTGTGTGGCTCTCAGAAGCTGCCACTACTACACTGGAAAATGGATTTACCACGAGTTTGCTGAGCAGAAGGCAAAGGTTCAGACGGGTGAGTGAAAGTTTGTTTGTTTTTATCGCTTGCGGGTGCTGTGCCAGTAGTTTTTTGACGAGTCTATTGTGCTGTTGTTGTAGCTAACGTCTAAGCTAACGGCTAACATCTAAGCTAACGTGCAGCTGAACCTGCTATTTACACAAAACCAAGACCTCTCCCAACTTAAACTACTCCATAAATGTAGTCAGCGCATCCCTAGCTTTCAGCCACTTCTTATTTGAGAGAGATCCGCTTCATATTTTCGGTTTTATGACCAAATAAAGTTACTCTGGATTACTGCAGTGAAATGTAAACAATGGGGAACGCGCGGCGATAAAACGCAAAGTCGGCCTTTTCCTCTCGTGTATGTGCGTTACAAGTAGTACAGGAGGCTTTCTAAAGTTATAAATGTAGTTATAAACGCATCCATAGCTCTCTCTCAGTGTGAGGCGGAGCAGACACAGACAGAGAAGCAGCAGGATTGTGTCTGTAAATTAAAGAGCAGCTACACTATGTCCATTATCTACATCACTATGGCCTAGTAAACATCATCTTGTGTTCATTCTAAAAACACGTACGTTATCTCATGTTTAGTCCATGTTTAGACTTTCTCATACCTATTGATATTATCTAGCTCGGACACTCGTGCGTTATAAGCATGGGCGTCGGACTGGGGGGGTAAAGGGTACTGAGTACCCAGGGCCCAGAGGAGGGTAGGGGCCCTCAAAAGTGCTGCAAAAAGTGTTCTGTATTGTACTTTCTAAATTTCCTCATAATTGATACTATAAGAATTGAACACAACCGGGCGGAAATACAATGGTTGCTGGACAGAATTTTGCACAAACAATAATGATGGATGAATCTCAGGGACCTGACACCCCTTTAACAATGTGCCAAATGGTTCAGGACCGTGCGCTTCAACTCAACAGTGACTTTGATGAGGTGGCTCTGCAATGCAATGACACAGAGCTTGAAAAGAGAGATATTAGTCTTGCCTCGCTCTTATTTAACACTGGCCTATTCTAGCAGGCCTTAGATGCAACTTTCTGTCATAATGACAGTTAAACATGAGGTGAGGCGAGTCCCGGCCTCATGCGCTGAGAAGGGGATGGTGCAGAGTCAGAGAAAGAGCCACAGACAGAGTTCCTTCTCTCCTCGTTTTAACCTCTAAAGTTTCTCTTTCCTTATATCTATTATAACTGACTGCCACCAGGCCAATAGAGTGACCAAAGCCACAGGTCGCTCACGCTATTTTCACCGAATTAAATATGCTAATTAGCCGCGTGCATTTTGGAGACTTGCATTATAAACGCGCAGCTTTGGAGACGAGTCAACGTGGTTCCATTGAAAAGGTGGAGGGCTCGTGCCATTTAGCTTATCCAGCGTAGCTTTTTTAGAACAAGAATTTACTGACAATACACTTAAAGGTCGGCTTCAAATGGTGAGAGACTAAATGAGGCCAGGGAACAGGCCCTTGAGTTTTGTGTTCATGCCTGTGGCCCAAAGAGACACCATGTAGTATAATTATTGTTTGTAAAATAGCATTTAAAAGTCACAAATGTGTTATTCCCAGTACAAATATCCTAAATATCCTGGTGCAGCCCTCCTGTTTAATGTGGCATGCTAATTATCATTATGTTCTATCTAAAGCTAGCAATTTCAATTGGCCCAATGAAAGTAGAATATTCCACCATCAATTTAAATATCTATATCACTACCGGGATTAAAGGTTATTCAATTTCTGTAACTGAAGCCAAATAAGATGAAATTTCAAGTCAAACTCCAAGGTTCCACAAGGGGTCCACCAAGATAGTTTGTACCCGGGGCCCAGAAATTGGTGCTGCGCCCCTGGTTATAAGTCAAAAGTAAAAGTATTCATCAATGTACAGGATATTTTTTAATCCTTTGACTCAAACCAAGGCTATCCACTAACTGAGGTCTAAACCAAGACTAAACCAGGAAGTACAGATACAGACTCTGAGATCTTTTTTTTCTTCAGGCCGGGTCTAACAGCTCCAGCCCGACCAGATGCAGGAAGAAAATCTTTATGCCAAGTTTCCGCCAGAGACCAGAGGTATGTGTCTATTCTTTTATTCTTATTTTTCTGTTATGTCCCCTCTCTTCCTGTCTCCATCCCTCTCCTCCTCCTCATGCCTCCATCCCTGTTTTATTTATATTTTATGTACATTAATGTTTTGATTTTGCTCAGCAGGTGATCTTTAACACACATTCACTTTACTTTATTAATGTCCCTTAAAGGGTGATTTATGCATGAGAATAAGCAGCCTGATAGTAGCGTGAAATAATGCAGAATAGCATCAATATAGTAATTTTTACCTTTGTTAGACAGTTATGAAAAGACACACATTTCATTTAATCTAATCCAAGTTCCCTCTCTCCTACAGTTACACTTTCCCGCAAACCCTCTCCAGCCAGGACCAATGTACTTCCTGAAACAGAGGTGGATCTTCATTGTGACAACTGCAGTGGGCCGAACAAGAACAACTTCATGCCTGGCGTGTTGGACACAAGCTTCACGATAAAATTGAAATCAACTTCCTTATTGCTGCCCTCACTGTTTTCCCCTGACTGTGGCTTTGACTGATCAAGCCTCCATGAAGACAGGAGTCAACACTTTGGCAGAGATCGCTGAGGTACTTTCACTTTACCGACTTCAGTGTAGTTTTCTGATTTGCTTCAATGAAACATTTAACTGAAGATCTTTTTTTCTTCTTCTGCCCCGTATGGATGGTCTTCCTGTCCTGGCCCCACCTGGACTAAACATCCACAGACCTATCTGTATGGAAACATCAGGCCATTCTAAAAGTGATCAGGACTTTGTGGAGGAGGAAAGTTCACCAAGCCAAATAACACCGATAGTGGTGCGCGCAGAACACCAATAGTGGTGCATGGTACACATAGTGGTGTTTTGGGGTTTTAAAGGTTACGACAGTGTTCTTCGTCATGATGCCTCATACATTAGACGGTATCTACACATTAAGCCACCAAAAAAATTATATTTCAAAAATATTATTATAATTTTTTTTTTGCATCATTTGTGATTTCGCGCAACACCACAGTCGCTAATATTAATTAATTAATACTCAATACTATGTCAGTAAATGTTGACAAATGCAAGTGAGTTACAACTTTACTTTAAGCCATAGAAAAATGCAAATTGAGTTAATATTAATCAATATTTCAGTAATACAGGCTCAAAACCTAATATTTACTACATCACCTTTGATGCATGAGGTTTGTACTGTTGGCTGAATGGAGGTGAATTTGTATTCCTTAAAAAATGTATTACTCAATGCTTTAATCTTACATTTTTTCTACACTCAACGCCATCTGTTCTAAAAAAAAAAAAAAATCCCCCTAATATGCACCACAAAGTATGCACAGTGCAATTTGCGCTTTATGAAAGACTAGTGGTTGTCCCCTTTAAATATTATAATATTATTTTTTTTTCCTGTATTGGCAAGCATTGCTAAACTGTCCAAAAAGTGCTCTAATATAATTTTTCTATTTATTTGGGCTACTTGAGATGCAACCAAAGAACAGTCAGTTGAGGAACCCAGTGTTACAAGCCAGTGGAGGCAAGTCAAGTGGAGGCAAGGCAAGTGCAGGCAAGTTAAGTGGAGGCAAGGCAAGTGCAGGCAAGTCAAGTGCAGGCAAGTTAAGTGGAGGCAAGGCAAGTGCAGGCAAGTCGAGTGGAGGCAAGTCAAGTCGAGTGGAGGCAAGTCAAGTGGAGGCAAGGCAAGTCGAGTGGAGGCAAGTCAAGTGGAGGCAAGTCAAGTGGAGGCAAGTCGAGTGGAGGCAAGTCGAGTGGAGGCAAGTCGAGTGGAGGCAAGTCAAGTGGTGGCAAGGCAAGTGGAGGCAAGGCAAGTGGAGGCAAGTCGAGTGGAGGCAAGGCAAGTGCAGGCAAGTCAAGTGCAGGCAAGTCGAGGCAAGTCAAGTGAGGCAAGGCAAGTCGAGTGGAGGCAAGTCGAGTGGAGTCAAGTCAAGTCGAGAAAAAATGCATACAATTGACCGGCCTGGAGCTGTTGGTTAGGTGCTGGAGGTGGTAGACCCAGCTTGGAGCTGCCTTCCCTGACTGGGCTGTAGGTCTTAGATCCGGCCTGGGCTGGAGGTAAAAAAGCTTACAGCACCTGGTATTCCCAAGCACTTGCCCCTCTAAGTCCCTATAGCGACCAATCACTGAGCAGAGCTGAGCACGGCAGCTGAGGAATGAGCCAACAGTTGAGGAATGTTGAGCGAAAGCTGAGCAGTTACGGGCCAATCAGAGAGCTCCGTCTCTCCTCAGCTGAAGCTACCCGGAAGTGTCGGTTCACTGCCGTTCTCGCCGCTTCTCGTGCTACTATCGCTCTTAATACCATGGATCTGTGTTCTAGACTTCAGATAAAGGCATCAGAGAGGTAACTTAGTTCAGTGCTCTGGGCATTATTTACGTTTTTTAGTTTTTTGCATAATATAAGCCCGTTTGTTGCTGTTATGTTATGTTATGTTAGCATTTGCGTTAGCCACAACACCGCTAACACAGGCACAAACTTGTGTCATTCACGCCAGAATGTCAGTATTCTGCGCTGATTTCACTGCCTAAACACCCATATGACGTGGCTTTCATAACGTCTCGTGGATTATAGTTATAAATTGCACGATTGCATGTCAGCAGAACCTAAGATGACCTTGTATGTTATTAGTACTAGCATGAAGCACAACATTGAATCATAGATTATCTAAATGAATCACTAGCATAATAAACGTTAGAATACCAGTAGTAAATCACGTCGTTTCCTGATAAACTGCTTAAAATAGGACGTAGGCAGTGCTGTTCTGATGCTTTATATGGTTGGCCTAATGCTGTCCACGATGAGGCTCATAGTTTACTCTTTAATCACTGCTTTGTCCTTATTTACTGAACTTTATATAAAAAGGGCTGGTCCAACTCACTCACCTCCTCATCATTTTGTCATTGACTTCCAGACCTGTGTTTTAGTGGCATTCAGCTGCAAATTGTTTAAGTCGGACACACTTAAGATAATAACATTTATGAAATTATAGGAAGTGTTGACAGTTTTCTTAGGTGAGTTAGGCTTCATGATGCGGATGGATGTCGGATGTTTGAATGTGGAGCTGAAGTGCATTCGCTGTGATCCTAAACCTTTTTGTTTTTGTTCCAATAGAATCCGCTGGTTCCTTAAAGAACGTATGCCTCATCAGAGCCAACACCAGAGAGAGGGGGCTGAGGGCCTGCCACCCCTCTCACCGGTGCTTATCCCATGACTAGAGCTGGTAGAAAAACAGCAGCTCCTGGTTGTCAGCGATGGAACCTGCACTGGATACCTCCTCACAGGTGTGAGTCTTTTGTATACATGTGTCAGTCGAATCTGACGGAGCTTTAAACGGCCCTGGTGTCTATTATGTGAAATGTTTTTGTCTTACAGCTGTGTTTGCACCACGGCTCAAGCCTCAGACAGACGTCCCGGGACGTGTTCTCTTCCTGAGCACTCGTTTAATGGACCACATTCAGCCTGAAGTCTCAGCACGAGCGGATACAATATAAAGTGAGAGAGTGAAGTCATGTTACTGTGCTCACTTGTAAATATTCATGTACAGTTATACTTTGTTTATTTGTAGCTGTTGCAGAGCCTCCCTCCACTCCTCGAGCTCCTGCTTTATCCGGAGCAGCTGCAGTACAGCCTCAGAGTGAAGAGGCAAAGTGAGTAAGAAACATCCACGTGTTCTATAGTTTAGGACAGGAGTTCCCAGTGAAACCCATGGTCTCTGTCAGAGCGGTGACCATGAGGACAATGGATGAGGGTCTTCTGTTATTTATGACATAAATGTAACATTAAGCTACTCAGCGTTTTGCCTAAAACGAACATATTCTAAGCCACAATATTGAGCTGGACGAGCGAGATTATACCAAAGAGAAAGGGACTGTTAGTGGTGCGTTGCTCATGGGCCTTTGGGTGCAACTGTGTTGAGGAAGAACGTTCAGACGGGTATAGATTAGTTTAGGTTAATGTTCTTGTCTGTCTACAGTATAAACTGTGTTGTGTCTCATTGTAATAATAGATTTCTTTTGTTACCAGGCCCTGACTGACCAGGCCTCTGCATCAGCCACTGCTCTGACCAGCAGGAGAGGAGAATAAAGTAGAGCCATGAGCCTGATGCTGGTCCTGACTCGGTGACAGACGTCCCTGTGGCGAGTGCGTTTCTTAGGGAGAGTCTGTCATGAGGCGCCGCTCAGACAGAAATGGTCAACATCAAAAACATCCTCATGAAGCACAAGGATCAGAACTGCTCTCTCCAGCAATTCAGTCAGGGTTTTTAACTGCTCTTTAAACCGAGCCCATTTATGTTCTACTCATCTGTTAGTAATGGTCTAAATGTCGTCAAAGCTCATAAATCCAGGAGCTTTTGTGCAACATTATTACATACATTAATTTCTAATCAACATTTATGGACCAGAGGAGGTGCCAGACCTTTTAAATGACTTTGTTGAGTCAGATTTGCTGAGGAGGGAAATCATCTGCCCCAGCTCAGTTTTCTCACATTGATTGTATGTTTTGGTGTTTCTTTGTGTTAGAAGATGTAAAGAGAATAATTCAGTCTTCCTCTTTCAAAAAGCTCTCGACCTTGACTCGTATGCAGTATAAGAGTATTTTGTATTAGCTGTGTTATATTATGCATTTGTACAGTATGCTACATTTCCTTGTACTTTGATTTGCCATTTATATATTTTCTGGACCAAGGCTGTATATTGTATGGATTTCCTTTATTTGAAATACATTGTGCTAAAGGTTGTTTCATCAATTCAGTGAGAAAAATGTATACTTTTGAAATTAGTGCTCTTAAACCACACAAGAATTTGTTCTACCCTTTTAGGCACCATACTCTTAACCGGACAACTGTAACCGTACTGCTTTATACATTCATTACAAATCACAAATTGTATGTTTTTAGTGGTTGCCTTAGTTGTATTTTCGCCAAATAAATCTGTATTCTGCTCCAGTCTATGTCTTGATCACTTTCAGATAAACACATTAAATGTGCAGACGGTGTGTTCAGAAACACAGTGAAGATATGAATGTATGAAGCTGTTTAGTGTTATTATTAATTCAAGACTTTATTATCAAGGACGCAATTGAAGCCTGATCCACGGAGTAAGACGGTCGTAACGTAGCTATTTGCTAATGTTACAAACAGACCGTTTCCCTAATGCTGCACAAGTAGTTGATTTGAAACTCTTGGATGTTGTTTGCTTCGACTCTTCCCATCAGCTCCACTGTCGTTCATGCACCTGAAGTATAAAGTAGTAAACTGTGTTTCGCCTGTTCCCTGTTAGCGGCGACATTAGCCAATCAGAAGTGTTTGTGTGTGGAAGGGGAGGGGCCACCCGGCGCAGTGGTATTTAAACTTTATTTTAAAAACCTTAACCATAACCCACGACGAAATGGATGAGACGGTAAGAGCCGTTGTTATTTCACGTAATTAGCGACATACAAACGTTAATTAGAAAGAAAACAGCTAGTTATCATTATTTATGCGCAGATAGTGTCCTATAATAATTCATTCATTCACAAGTCTTGTTGGGGCACTGGGTCTTTTATCAAATATTACTGGACACTTTAACCACGTTAAGCTTTTTTCTTTTTACATAAACATAAACATGGCAATGCATAAAAAGGTTTTACATATTTTGTTTCATTACATACACAATCAGATCTAAATATTGGTCAAATCAAGTGGCCAAAGTGGTTGGTGAGAGTAAAATGGCAAATGGCCCATCTTTAGTTTAGATAGTATTTTTTTTTTCCAAACACCTAATCAAACAGCTCCATTAAATATAGTAGAGCAAGTATGTATTTTATCTTCTCTATTGCTTTTTATAGTAATTAATTATTTTTGATGTTGCCGTTTTATGGATTGATCGGCTTTCTTGTAAGTTTATGTAACTGTGAAGCTCTTTGAATTGCCGTATGTGGAGGTGTTTTTAGCACCTGCTCTGGGGCTGGTGCAGTGGATTCTCCCCCCTGTGGTTTTCTGACCTCTGTGACTCTTTCATGTCTATCTTGACTGTCCCCTTGATCAAGGTCGCATAGTGCTCACCATGTGGTAGTGACTGTACAGTATCCTTTAAGATAAGATAATCCTTGATCTCACAACGGAGAAATTCACTTGTTACATTTGGCATTCAATAAGATCACTCAGGGTGTGCAAAATAAACAGGAAATCTGCAAATAGTAAAAAAAAAGAATAAAAAAAAGAGGTATCTTATGTACAATCACAGACATCACATCTCTACATTTAATCCACTTTTTTTTTTATTTCATGAACACTCACTATGCCCTATGCATGTGATGACAACAACATGGCAAAAGAAGTCAAATTAACATGAGCTCTGCGTTGATATTCATTCTGACTCCCAGTCCGAGTTCTGTGTAGATTGAAAAATATGTAATTAGCCTCTTATTATGAAAGACCTTTTTGATAAGCAACATTGTTAAGTTATATAAAGTATGTGTTTGTGTTACAGCAGAGGAGAAAACTGGACA
Source organism: Proterorhinus semilunaris (assembly GCA_021464625.1). Lineage (NCBI taxonomy): Eukaryota > Metazoa > Chordata > Actinopteri > Gobiiformes > Gobiidae > Proterorhinus > Proterorhinus semilunaris. The sequence goes on along the minus strand of JAJBBP010000025.1, from coordinate 574,183 downwards.
ATGTGTCAGTCACACACACATGTGTTGTGTGCGACAAGACCTTCACTGTGAAGTCCAACCTGACTCGACACATGCAGATGCATTCAGAGGGGCATAAATGTCAAGTCTGTGGGAAAAACTTCAACCAGAGACAGAGGTTAAATGTCCATCTCAAACTGCATCAGTACCCTTCCATCCGTCTGTACAAGCAGGAGAGGCCAAGCTGCAGTGCACAGAGGAAGCTAAAACTGTGGCCATGGCTCCAAGAAAAGAAGCGGAGCCAGTCTGGCTGGACAGGGGTAAGGCCGAGGCAGAGGCGAAGAAGGCGGCAGGGGACATGTGGAAAGGCCAGTTAGTCATCACCTTTGGGAAATATGCTGGGCAATCCTTCAAATGGCTGCTTGAGAATGATGTCGGCTGGGTGGTATGGCTACTGTCCCAGTATTGCAAGAACGGTGAGAAGAACGATCATCTGAAATGGCAAAAGGAACAAATACTGAAGTATGCCAGAGAGTTCCCTTGTGTAACACTTCATCTGGACAAGTCCTTGGAGGTAATTGCTCTATTTATTTCAACTCAAGTCACTTTACATGTACATTTACACTTTTCTACATAAACAGAAAGATAAACAGAAGAAAGCTGAGTCAACCCCTTCCAACATCCAGCAGGATGCTGACTATGCAAGTGATGCTGAACTGTTGGCTGCTGCAGGTGATATGATATTAGGCTTAAATCGACATGAAAACATTTAGAAACATTTAAAAGCCATATATCATGTGGTACTGGTAACAACAAAAATAATCCTTTTGTTAAAGTTACTGAATTTCAAAAGTCCAAGAATTTGAATGTTTGATGCTGATTAGTACTGTGATACTCATACTCTGATACCAGAGTATGAGTATAATACTATGATCATATTATATAATATGTTTATACTTTGTGGCGAATGAAAGTGCTTTGGGCATTTTACAAGTGTCTTTTGTCTTTCGTGTAGTTGCTACACTTTATTATATATAGTTTGTCTAAAATGTTAATACACAAAATGGTCTGATAACACAGAAAATATTTCTCAATTATTAATCACATATTTGCTCTGAGTTTGGTCTTTGTTCTAAATCTTGTGACCTTGTGAAATGAATGCACTGATATTACATATTTTCATATTCAGAGAATATCCTGGAAGACTCTGCGGTGGCCGTCTCCACACGGCTAACAAACTGGGAAGCACTCACTCCATCTGTGACTCAGGTCTCTGCCGACGCACCCAGGCCCTCTGCTCTGGACTCCTCTGCCCCAGACACAAGTGGCCCTCATCTAGAAGGCTGGCAGAAATACTGGGAGCATCCACCTCCATCTGTCCAAGCGCACGGTATTCCTCCTCCTAACATAAAGTGGCTGAAATTTGATGAAGAGTATGGCCTATTCGAGAGCACGTCCAAGTATAAGAATGCCAAAGGAAAAACAGTGGAGAGGAGGCTTCTAAAAGACAAAATGGATTTTCACCCGCCTCCACTTCCTACGTCTGTGAAGGGAGGACTGCCCAACATGATGGCCTTCTTCACGACACATGCCTTCTTTTGGCGGCCTGTTGGTGTGATGCTGGCTAAGATCCGCTGCCCCAACTCTAACTGCCCAGCACCTCCAGGGGAATACCTGGAGAAGAAAGGCTTTGGCAGTTATGCAAGGCAAGTGTGTGGGATCAAATTCAATTATACTTTGTTGACCGAGAAGCTGAAATGTCCACACTGTGAAAAAATGAGGAAAAACACAAGCAAGAGGCAGTCAGATACAGACAGTGAAGATGAGGCCATCCATCCACAGCAGCAGCAGTACATTTGGCTGGCACACAGTCCCAAGATTCTGTCGAACCTTGCTCCAGCCATTCAAAGCCTGTTTCCTGCTATTCTGTGTGGCAAGCGAGCCATTGATAAAGGCGTGGTTACACTTTTGAATGACCGCATCAACAGTGTCTCCATGAATAAAGTCCAGAGACTACTGCAGCAGGGCCATGATGAGTGGTATGTGGAGCGCCGAGACCTTTACCAGACTCTGCTGTTTGAGGCCCACACTGCAGGACCTGCATCCACTCAGAAGAGTATCCTGTCCTTTGTGAAAGCTGCTGGTACTTACACCCCTCCTCTCCCCCGCTCTCCTCTTCCTTCTGCCCGTGTGCTGAGGCGTGCACATATGATCATGGAGATGGAGAAGATGCCTGTGTACAGAGCGTCCATCCTCAGTGTCACAGGAGAAATCCTTTGCATCGACGGTACAAAAAAGGTACGAGTGCGCTCAATGTAGATTCAAAACAAATAATTATCTAATCTCAACTGAGAGCAGATTAGAAGCATTACCCATTAGCATCTTCACAGTTTTCGCTAATGTTTTCTGCCATAAAGCGTTCCGTTTTTAAGTTTGATCATTTATGCAAATACAGGATACTGGAAAAGGAAACTGTAAGACACTGTAAGCTGTTTTGCTTTGTCTTTTAGATTCTCAAGAAGATATACGGTGAAGGCCAGGGTACCATGCACTATGTCACCAGCGTGCTTAATGAGTGGGGACAGTTCTTGACAACAGTGGTGGTGGCATCCGAGTCTGAGGAGTGCTACAGGCGCATGGCCAAAGGTCTGGTTGCCCGGTTCCAGCGTGCCAGGGCTCCTGCCCCAACTGTGATATATGCAGATAACAACTGTTGTCGGTAAGCTTAGTTATTGCTATATTTGGTTGGGACAGTGCATGTTAATGAACATACATGGGTCTCTTGCATGTTGTGGTTCTTACGATGTGTAACAATCTCCAGTGAGTGGAAGCCCTGCATTTCTTTCAATATTTATCAATTTTAAAAATTCAGTATTTTAGATACTCAATAATAACATAACATTTCTGTATTTCTTTAATATATTAAAGTATTTTATGCAGATTGTATGTGCTGTACAAGTACATTATCCACTTAATGCAATAAATCATTATAACGGATTCAAATCTTGAGTTGGATTCACTCGTCATGGTAGGGGGGCGGGTCCAAACGCCAGACAAGTTGAGAACCAACATGTGACCACCAAAATGTTTCGTTTATTCGTTAAAAAGTTGAATGCCATTCTATGAGTCCCACATTCTACATGATATTGTTTCAGTGACAGTGGTCTATCCTTCCTGGAGAAGCTGTTTGGTGAATGGGTGCAGAAGGGCACCGTGATCAGACTGGACATCCGACACTGGCTGCACCGCTGGGACGCTGTTGTCATCAAACAAAGCCATGCCAAGTATGGGCTGTTCATGAGTGCCTTGGCAGGGGCAGTGCTGGCCTACAACAAGGATGACATGATGCTCCTAGTCAAGGCAGTCAGGAATGGAAACCAGGCTTTATACAGCAAACTTTCAGACGAGGACATGATAGCCTTCCTCAAGCCTCACCAGATCAGATCTTATGTCAGACGAATTACCCGTGGGGTTGAGGTTTGTATGAGTACTGTGTATTCTCTTTATTATCATGATATTTCATGTTTTTGAATATTACAGGAGACGGCAGCTGCGATTGAATCCATCATTTCTGAATTCAAGGGATCTGCAGGACTTGACATCGATGGAATCCACCTGTTCAAATCAACCGAGGCAGTTGATGCTCACTGGGCAAATGCGAGCAAACACCTTTGTTGTATGCAGGTAGATTCATATGTTTTAAACCAATACAAATATGGCAATATTTATTTATTTCAGAATAAAGAACAATATTTGCCTTACAGGATCCCCCCGGCATACAGTTGTATGTGTCTGTAAAGGTGGTGGTGCTGAATGAGGTTGGGCTGAACAAGTACAAGTGCCGACGTGGCAGTAACTCCTTGGAGGGGCTGCACTCACACTTGTACAACGCTATTCCCTCACAAAGATGTGGGATTATGCCGTTCCAAGTAAGTAGTAAAATAATCTACTACGACATTGAAAAGTTTCTATTGATAACACACAAGGTTTCCAAAACAATGTTCCCTTCCTATTTTGCATATAAAACAAGGGGGGAATGTTATCCAGCACAAGACCTAATTTAAAAGATAGATATAAGAGATCTACTTGAGTTTTTGTATTACCAATGCAGGTTTGTCAATTAGGGTTACTGTTATAAAACAAAACAAAAAAGGTTTTATAAGCACAAATTGCACAAACATTTTCCATTTCACTGTACTTGGATATTTTCTGAACTGAAGAAAGCTTCTCCTTTCAGTTCTTGCACCCAAGGTATTTTCATAAGAAAACAGTACAGAACAAAAAAATAGTGCTGCATCATGAAATAATAATGACTAAATGTCCATGTGTTGCAGGTCTATCTCATTGCATTTGCCGTGCAGTGGAACAGCCGGATGGACTCTCTCAGGGTTGCTGGTAGTCAGGGTCGACAGACATGTTGCATCGATCCGCGTCAGATCCAGCGCATGAATCGGCAAGCTGAGGTGCTCTTTGGGAAAGACCACCTTCTCGAGCCCAACTTTGCTGCCCCTATGCCCTATCCTGACGAGTACAAGGACTCGGAGGAGGAGGAGCTCCTTGGTGTCGAGTATGCCATGTGCCAGTCAACCAGCTTCACTGCAAGGGATTACTATACCCAGCAGGGTAAACTTGATCATTATACACCAATACACATACAGTATATTCAATCAGATCCTTCATAATGTATATATTCTTTCAAATGGCAATATGATCTAAAATTAACTTCATTGTTGAGACACACATAGGTAATAATAATAATTATATATTTGCAGTTGAGGAAGAGCAGTCCCGTGAAAACGAGGAAGAGTCTACAGAAGAAAGTCAAGAGGAGGTGGCAGAGGAAGATGAGGGTGTGGATGTAGTATCCGAGGACTCAGAGGTGGATCCCATCGGTTACTTCAATCGGGAACATGCTCGGCTCACTCACGCAGAGCAGGTTGAGGAGGAGGATAGCCCTGCTCTACAGGATGTGCTGATGACCCAAAGCCATTTACATCTTCCTGGGCTGAAGGAAGTGGAAGACTTGGCCATGGTGCTTCTTCAACTGGCAGACGATGGCGACCGCCACCTAATATCAGCGGACCTAAGGCAGAGGATTGTCACTGCGGCCAGTGCTCTTCAAGAGCATGACAAGTCCACTGCCAATTTTGTTAAGAAGTACGAGTCAAGGTGGGGCTATACCCTGTTCGGTCGCTGCCTGGGAGGTGATTCACCAGAAAACAGAGCTGCACAGAAGACCAAGTTTTCCTGGATGAGGTACCCTCAGGCGGCACATGTAACTGAGGATAGTCGCCTGCTGTATCTTCTCATCAAAATGCTCAAAAACCGCCCGCCAGCCAGTTGTCACTCCTCCCCCACCAAAGTTGCAACTGCAATTAAGGGGCAGTATAAAAGGATTGTAGACAGAGTCAGAGATGATTCCATTGTAAATTGTCTCTCTATTCCTCTGCCTAATCTGAATGCAAAGTCCATCACGGCATTCATTGCGCGGGAGGAGAAGAAGGCAAACTTAAGGGCAACATTAATGCCTAGAGTGAAGCCCCACCAGAGAGTACTGTCATATACTCCACTGCCTGAAGCTCCAACTCTGCCAGCATCCCTACCACCACCAGAAAGACCTCAGGTGCATTATCAGAGCCTGCCTCATGTTGCTGGTAAAAGGACTGGACAGAAGCGGAGGTAAGTCGTTAGTTTTTGCTCTTCACTTCACTAGGGGGGGGGGGGGTATTCTTAAGTCTTGAACATTACTCACATCAACATTCGAAGTTTTATATTAATAGTAATAAATTGTATTTGATTTTCATCACGTACATGTTTTATTTTTTTTACAGAGTGGATTCACAAGAACCAGTGTGTGTGAACCGGCCCCTTCAACCAAAGCCAGGCGCAGCTCTGCACATACCACCAAGGGTGTTAGCGGCACCTGTACTGCTGGTGGTTCCTTCACAGCCACAGGCTCCATCAATGCTGCTTTCTGGATCATCAAGCAGCCAGGGCTTTATCCCTGTTGCACCACCTCCTACACCAACATCCAGGCCAACCATGCCAAATAGATCCTTGAGGCCTTGTGGGGCCTGTCAAGTACCCACATGTGGTGGGCAGCGCAAGAGGTACACACCCTCCAAAGACAAAGTTGCAGCAAGTAGCCAAAAAATATTCTCCTATTGCCCAGCAACTAGAAAATGTACCACTCCGGGTTTTGAAGGAGTTGTTTTTAATAGCTATGAACATTTCAAAAGTGTGGTCGATGAGGAACTAAATAAAAGAAAAAATCTATAGAGCCATTTTTTTACTGTTAAAATGCTGCATTTTGTCCTATCTTTCTAATTAAAGTATTCCAAATCAAAAGTGTTGTCTCCATTTGCCTTATTCAATGAAGCCATGGGGCTTTTTTCCACCCTTTCTTTAGTTAGATTTGAGATTAATGAATGAGCAAATATCTGCATTGTCATTGGCTGGTGCTCCATCCCAAAATAATGTGAGTAAAAGTTGATTCTGATTGGCTGGTCCTGAGCTTCTAGGACCAAGATCAGGCTCCGAGATCTTTCATCCAGGCCTAGGATAGGGACTTGGGGGGGTCATAAGCCATTCCCAGGCGGTCTCCCATCCAAGTACTAACCAGGCCTGACCCTGCTTAGCTTCCGAGATCAGACGAGATCGGGCGTGCTTTTTTTTTTTTATTTTTAATCTTTTATTATGAAAACAAACAGTAAAAATACAGGTATGTACAGAAAAATATATACAGACATAAAACCAACAACCTCACACAACACACAGACAGACAGACAGACGCGGGAAACACAACACTGGGGGGGGGGGGGGATCTCCACCACCATCATTCACAGACAGAAAACAACCACAATAAACACGTCACACATACTCAAAACAAAAACCTCAATACAGCATCTCAGGGGGTGCAGGAGGGGACCAAGCGATCAGGGTGTTCCAGGGAGTGAAGGTGTCCGAAAACTGTGAGTCCGGTCTGTGTGAGAGTGCCACCAGGTATGCACGTAGAGGGCAGAGTTCCGTGCCAGCACCACAGTGCGTCGGGCGACAGTGAGGATGAAACGTACCAGGGACCAATTGACAGGGGGATCCGGGAGTGGGGGCGGGGGATCCGGGGGAGGAGGCCAGGGGGGGGGGGGGGGGGGGGGGCGACGATCCGGGGTGATGTGCTGCTCCAGGGTGAGGTGACGGGTCGTCATGACGTAACGCGGGTCGTGATGTTGCTCCCAGCCGATGTGATGTTGCATTCGGAGGCGATGGCGGAGGCGATGGCGGCGGCGAGCCCGACCGATGTGCTGTTGCAGGCGGAGGCGATGGCGGCGGCGAGCCCGACCGATGTGCTGGTCCAGGCGGTGACGGAGCACGAGGGCGACGCGGAGCGACATGAACCGGCCGCGGAGTAGCCCCCGGACGGAGCGACGGACCGGGGCGACGCGAAGACGACGCGCCGGTATAGTGCCCAAACAGGAGTAGGGCGACGAGCCGATGGTACCATCCCTGAGCCGCCGGCGGTGGAAGGCGCAGCTCGCATCGCCGCGCCAGGAGGTCCAGCAGCCGGGTCCAGAACTGCCGCACCGGTCCGCACTCGAGGAGTAGATGTTCCAGCGTCTCCGGATCGGACCTGCACACAGGACAGTCTCGGCCGAACTTTGTGGGATGTATTTGGTGCAGTTGAATGCACGTGTAAATCAGTCTGTGTCGAATTTTGAAGTCGCCCTGACTCAGCTCCGGGGCCGTGTGTGAATTATTATCTGATTCTGATTCTGATTCTGATTCTGATTATACATGTGAGCCCAGAATGGTGTGCCGTGTAGTGCGGGATAGAGTCGTGTCCACGTGTGCACTGCGGTGGGTGTTTTAACAATCTTACTGAGGATGAGGGCGTAGAGATGTTTAGTGGACAACCGGTTGAGTGGGAGGGGGTCGGCCCCCGCACGCAGAAGGCAGAAATCGAATGTCGCCACCCCACCCGCCCGCTTCCCCTGCCCAAACCAACCCCCCCAATGCCCCATTGCGGAGCTGACCGCGTTGGTCACCAATTGGGTAACGTAGCCCCTCCGGAACACGCCCCCCTTCTTCCGAAAACGAGCATAGAGCGCCGCAAAGTCGACCTTCCCCGAGTCGTCGATCAGCTGCCCCAGGCGCTCCACGCCCACTCCCTCCAACACCGCACTCACGATATACGCGTTCGCCCCCACCCTCCCCAGGTCGGGGTTGAACCGGATCGGCATGAGCAGGACCGACCGCAGGCACGCAGGCCTCGCCCGAAAATCCCGCCTGACGAGGCGCCATGCCTCCATGACCTCGCGCTCGGACCCGCCCAGATGTTCTAGGCCCGCACGCGGCCGCACCTGGCACAGATTATACACCCCAAACTCCCCGCAAGCACCCAGCCACCTACGAAAGAAGGCTTTCCAAGGGGCGCGCACAGACACGTCCAACAACTTCTGCACCAGCTTGACCCGGAGCGCGTCTCTCCTGGACGCCAGGTCCACGAGAGCCAAACCCCCCTCCCTATACCCCCCCACCAGGGCGCGGTGGCTGACCAGACCGCGCTCCATTCGCCACAGGAAGTGATTGACCATCGAGTTGAATTTATGCAAAACTGGCCCAGGCAGGGGCGCCACGCAGAGTGCGTGCGTCACCTTCGAAACCATCAGGGAATTCACCACAATAGCCTTCCCCTTGAAGGTCAGGCCACGCACGCGCCAGCTGTCCAGGATGCCTTTGCATGACGCCACCAGCCCGGACCAGAGCTTCTCCAGGCAGTCTGCCTCGTCCGGGCCCACGTACGCCCCCAACACCCTGACCGGTTCCGAAACTGTATTGAAAAACCACAGGTTATTGATGGGCCGGGCCGTACCGCACAACATTAAAGACGACTTCGAATAGTTGATTTTTGCACCGGAAGCTAAACAGAACACATTCACAACATGCATGGCCGCACTCAAACTACATTCATTCCGGAGAAACAAGGAGGTGTCGTCAGCGTACTGCACGAGCTTCACCTCCTCGTTTCCCCCCGGGACAGACACCCCTCGCACACTCTCATCATCCATCATCATCTGGGCCAGAGGCTCACTCACCAGACTGTACAACAAAGCAGACAAAGGACATCCCTGGCGGACGGACCTGCGCAGGGGAAAACTACCTGTGAGCATCCCATTCACTTTCACTACACTCCGAGCACTCCCATACAACAGCTGCAACCAATCAACAAACTTCTGTCCAAAACCCAATCGCCCCAACACACGCCACAAAAACACATGCTCCACTCTATCAAATGCTTTATTAAAGTTGAGGGACAGGAAGAGACCGGACGAGGCAAACATCTCCCGCGATGCGTATCTGATAGTCAACATGGAGTCCACTATGTCACGCCCCGGCACCGCGTAGGCCTGCGCAGGCCCCACGACGCTGCCTATCACCCGCTTTAGCCGGTTGGCCAAGCACTTCGCCAATATTTTATAATCCCCGTTGAGAAGGGTAATGGGCCTATAATTCGCCAGATCCGACTTGTCCCCCTTCTTTTTAAAAAGGAGTGTAACGACCCCCCAGACTCATCGACTCTGGCACCTCAACAGACCGCTCTATATCCAAAAACAATAACAATAATATTGGAGCCAGCTGTGCAGAAAAAGCTCTATAAAATTCCGCCGTTAATCCATCCGAGCCCGGGCTCTTGTTGGCATTTAGCCCCTTAATCGCCATCTCCACCTCGCTTAGCGCCAGTGGAGCATCGCACAGCTCCGCCTCCTCCATTGACAACGAGGCCGTCAGCGCACCTACCGCTGCGTCTGACGCCTCCCCCGAGACCCCTTCGTTCGTAAACAACCCCTCATAAAATGACTCAACCGCCTGCAAGACGTCTTCCGTCTCCGTGACCACTTTTCCTGCCCCATTTCTAACCCGCTCAAAAAAAACCCGCCGCTGCACTCTTTTCTCCAGCCCAAGGAAAAAAGCAGTCGATCTCTCGCCCTCTACCATATATTTCGCTCGTGCTCGTATCATCGCGCCTTTGCTTCTGCCCAAGTGCAAGGCATCTAATTGCGCTTTCAAAGCCGTTATCTCCCCCACGTCAGCCGCGGCTGCATCCGCGCTCGCGGCCTCCAGACAGGAGCGCAGCGCGTAAAGCAGCTGGTTTTCCCGCACACACTCGAGCCACCGTTTGCGCTTGGCATAGTTGATAGCCAGCCACTTTAAGCGGACCTTGACCCCCTCCCACCAATCAACCAGGTCGTCCACGCACTCCATCTCCGCGTTGATGGTCAGAAAAAAGAGCTCTGCTTTACGCACAAACCCCTCATCTTTCAGCAAGCTGTTATTAAAAATCCAGAGTCCCCTGTTCCTTCGGCCTCCCCCAAACACGAGCCGCACCACGAGACGGGAATGGTCACTAAACGGTGCCCACTCATAATGCGCCCCCTCGCAGCGCGCCACGAGAGAGGCCGTCATCAGGCAAAGGTCTATGCGGGACTGTTTGAGCTGGCCCTGCACTATCTGTCTGCGCGAAAACTCCCGTTTCCCCCCGTGCAGCATGCGCCAGATTTCTGTTAAATTATTTTGTGTTATTAAATCCGATAAAACTGTTCTCGCTACATCGTTTCTGTATACGTTATTCGCACTCACATCCAGAGCAGACATAGCTGTATTGAAATCTCCAAAAATCATACACTCACCATACACGTACTGAAAGGCTCGGGCAAAAAAAAGGCTCCTATCTTCCTGCACGTTCGGGGCATATAAATTGACCAGCGTAAATTTTAAAGGCCCCTCGAACTCTACGACGAGCAAGCGGCCCTCAGTGTCCGCGTGAACAAGCCGTGGAACGAATGGCGAGCCTGCTCTGACCACAGTGACAACTCCACAGGAATGCGCGGAGCCCAATGACGCAAACACTCGCTCTGTGCACACCGACTTAAAATACGCCAGCCAGTCCGCATCCCACCGTGTCTCCTGCAGACAGAGGATGTCGTAGCGGGTGGAGTGAAGCAGAGAGTGAATTTTAGCCTTGTCCTTTAAACCCCCGGTGTTGAAGGAGAGGACTGAAAGAGCCATTACATAAACGAGAAAAATGGGAACAATTAACAAAAACCTAGACATTATTTCGTTTTACGATGTGCATTTTTCCCTTCCTGTCCAATCGATAATTTCCGTTTTGCCTCGGGCAGCTCGATCTGCATTTTTTCTATTTGGACACTGCACGCAGAGATAGAAGAGGACGGAGGCACTGGGGCCCGTGTGCGCTGTGGCAACGCCAGCCTCGCATCAGCGGCAGAATTCAGCTGTCCCACAGCCAGGTCAAGGCTGGAAGAAATGCTGGCTTCCCCGTTCACGCTGTATCTACGAGTGAGAGATCTCGTTCTACTGGCTCTCGCTCCGTGTTCAGTACCTCCAGTAACCTCCGCGGGCTTAGGGTGCAGTGATTGACACCGCCCCCCCCGGTAGGAGGTAGGAGCCTGGATCCGTCCCGGGCCCCCCCTCGTCCCGAGTAAGGCCCCCTCTCCTACGGCATTAGAGGTAGAGTCGCTTCCCCCCCCCCCCCTTCGCGGGCACGCGGCTAGGCCCCGGTTTGGCGGCCTCCCCGTGCCCCTCAGGCGCCTGTTCCGTCCGTGTGTCCACTATGAAAGATTCACAATTGAATTCAGGTGACAGCGGGGGCTCGAGCTCTGCTACCGAGCCGCTCCCCAGCTCACCTCCTTTTCCCTCCCCGTCCTCTCCTCCAACCCCGGGGGCAGCTACGTTCACCTCCCCCCCTCCCTCACCCCGCTCCCCGCACACACATCGCACCAGTGAACTGGCACAGGCCTCGCACCACTGCGCCCTGGGCTCCGCGCACTCCCGTGCATAATGCCCCTGGGCCCCGCACCGTCTGCATTTGAACTCGGGACATTCTCTTAGCACGTGGCCAGCCTGCAAACAGCCCCTACACACCTTCACCTGACGGTCGTGTATTACGCGAAAGAACTCTGGCCCCCCCCGCCGTGATGAATCTCGCAGAGTACGGCAGAGACTGAACCTGTTGCGTGAACCTCACCTTCACGAAGCGCGTCCCGTCTGCGACGTCTGTCCCCGGCCACATTCTCCTCCTGACAGGCGACACAGCTGCCACTCCCCAGGCCGCGAGCTTGTCAAAAATGTCCTGGTCCGGGATGTAAGCCGGCAGCCCCATAAACGAGACCACCAGCTCGTCGCTCGAAATGTCCCGGGCGTGCACCCGCGTCTCCCCGATCCGAAACCCGTCCAGGAGCCTCTCCTTCGCCTGTTGGTTGTACACAGTAAACTCATATTTGTTTTTGTTAATCATTCTACATGCAATAATTGACCCTATGGTTTGCTTCGATACTCGTATGAGCACCATGGCGGATAAATCCGCATCGCCCTCCAGCTCCACCACCACCGTCAGGTCCTTTTCAAACGCCACCTTCTTCGCGCCGCCATCTTGTTGGACTCCCTGCCGTTTATCACCTCTCTTCACCGCCTCCGCCCCACCGTCCGTCCTTGTTCCTCGTGTCGTCGTTGTTTCCATGTCAGTAGTCAATGCAGCCATGTTGTCCGTCCTGGGTTCGCCCAGGCCCCCGCGGCCCAAGCCAACCGTTCGAAACAGGGGGGAGGGGGGAACAAAAAACACCCCTCCACAGCGGGGAGCTGGGAGAGGGAAAAACACTCAAACCCTATAAAAAAATAAATAAATCACGCTCCCCAACCTGAGAAACTCCAGCGCAGCTAGCCGACGCTAGCTCACTCCGCTCCTCACCACACAGCCACACCCGAGGCTCACGCCCACTCACTGTCACACTTCCGGAGGCGTGTTCAGGGTGGTATGGCCGTAAGCCCTGGAGCCTGGCACACTGGGCCGTTTTATCTACCATTTAGACCCGCATTCAGTCTCTGCGGAGGAGATGTCCTCTTTGTGAAGAGTCTGTGTCCAGTGGAGGAGCTTGACAGAGCTTTATTTCGGGCTAAAACCGTGGATAAATGCGCTCGGCGAAGGTTAAGAGGTTAAGGCCGGCGCTCGGCTTCAGCACCTCGGACAGCCTGGCACAAACCCCCCCCCCCCAAAAAACGACTTTCAATCCACATTAAAAGTATCCAGGGTTGTAGAAGGGAGCCCCCGGAACACGCCGGTGCCACAGGCGGGCCGCTCACACGCCCGTAACTGCCACTTTGGACGGTTTCCAATGTTCGGGGCGCAAGTGTCTCACCTTCCCCTTGGCTCCAGACACCGAGCCTCTGCTTATTCTTTCGCCAAACGCACATGGCCCGGTAGGGGAGAGTCCCACGAGCGCGCAGATGTGCACGGCGGGTCTGCGGCCCTCTCCCCCGCGGAGTTATCTAGGCCCCCCCCCTCCGGAGATGGAAATTGCAGAACTTGGGAACTTGGTCCAGAGACTAAGTGTCCGCCCCAAAGCAAGCGTGAAGCCCGAATCGGCGTCCGGAAATGCGCTGCTTCGGGCCAACTTAAAAACGGCTCTAAAGGGTGGTAATCGATATTTAAACCCAACCAAAAGTGGTCAGGGTTATAGAGCTGAGCCTTCCGCACACGCCAGTGCCGGAATTGGGCCGGTGGGACACTGTTAAAGGCCCCTTTTAACGGTTCAAAGTTCCGGAGCGCTAGGTTCTCACCCTTCCCGCGGCTGCAGACGCCGAGTCTTTGCGTATTCTTTCAAAAGGTGGACACGGGCCGGTCCGGGAGAGTCCCCCGGTCACGCTGATGTGCGTGTCCGTGTGGTGGCTCGCCCCCCCCCCCCCCCCCCGCGGAGTTATAGGCATCCAACCCCCGCGGAGAAAAAAAATCCCCAAAAATAGAATAGGTTTCAATACATAGCAGTGTTACTGTGCGAGTCCTATGAGTGGTCTCTTAAGTGGGTCCACTAACCCCGCGACCCGACCGGGTCAGGGGTCCCCTTCTCGGACCCCTACTCGTGGCATGACGAGTGGGGTGCCACTTAAAAGGCGATTGGGTGGCTCTGTAGACGGCATACCATGCAAGAGGAGGTTGGCCGTCAAAGTGCCATCCAGCGTACCCACGTACCTGGATAGGGGTTGTAGGGGCCCTGCTGGTACCACGAACAAATAGCCTGAAAGAGAAGGCAGCCTTGGTGCGCCTGCCACACCCTCCAGGCGTACTCCTCTGGGGAAGAGGGCTCTCTTCCCCGCACCAAGGATCAGGAAACTCATCCTCTTCATGGGGAGAGGATGATCAATCCGACCGATTGAAGAAGTTCATTAGGTCGGATCTCAGGAATCGCCTTCCTAAAACTGCGGTGGTTGGACTTGGGGCTCCTTGGGTGACAATGCCCTTTGTGCTTAACGATATTGGAGACAATGGGTAGGGCATCCGTACACTTCAAAAGGAAGCACGGAGCGGTGTTGCGCCCGTTGTGCGACCACATGCAAGTCAGTAGCCGGCGTTACCAGTCATGCGGCTTCATGTGGGAAAAGTAAGGTATCGGTTAAAACGGGCGCGCACGGCTGCTCGCACTGTTCCCGCTCCTTCGGCTCGCAGAGGGGTCTATCCCAACATGTGCGTAGAGCCCATCCCACAGTCTCAGTTGCGAAATGAAGTACCACCAGACCTCGAGGACCTCCCTAATTTTTCTTTGCCTCTTCCAAAGATTGTCAGGCAGAAAGGGGCCAAGGCCCTATTGCTGCGAACCTTGGGGTGGGAGACGGCACCCTCCAAGGCGAAAGTAAACCTCCTTTACAGAAGGTTTGCAAGAAGGTTTCGGACCCCTGCTCGTGTCTCCCGAGGGCCTATGACATACCGTAAGGTGTGTAAGAATCTCTCATATGGGCATCTGCATGAGGTGTGGAGGAAAAAAATCTCATCGGCAGCCAAACTAGTCCTATCTGGTACGGAGGCACGATGTGAGGTCTCCCCCACGGCCATTACCAATTACTACAAGGGCACATGGGGAGCTATGAGCCGCTTCGAGGACCTTGGTGGATTTGGGGAACTTCCACTTGCAGACAATGTGTTCTTTCGTTACCCAATCACGGGTTCTGAGATTATCACAGCGTTGAAGGGTATGAAGTCCAAGTCTAGCCCGGGTCCTGACCGAATCACAAGGGGTCACCTTAGGGCGGTGGATCCCAAAGGCGAAAAGCTGGCCCAGCCCTTCAATGGTTGGTTAGTGGCTGGGATTATTCCCAATAAGCTCAAGAGTAGTATAACTACGTTGATACCAAAGGTACAAGATCAGAAACTACTCGCCCAAGCTAAGAACTGGAGACCGATCTCGCTCAGCTCGGTAGTGCTCCGAGCCTTTACATCTGTAATCGCTAGCCAATTCTCGGAGGCATGCCCAACACACCCTAGACAGAGGGGTTTCATCAGGGGTCCCGGTTGTGCGGAAAACATTACGATCCTACATGGGCTTATAGGCTGGGCCAAGCGAGAGAAACGGACATTGGCGGTGGTTTTCATTGATCTTGCTAAAGCATTTGACACTGTACCTCACGAGCTTATAAGGGAAACCCTGAAACGTAGAGGAGTTGACGGTATGGCACTCAAACTTGTAAACGACATGTACACCAGAAGCCATGCGAGGATAAAGGTGGCCTCCGGGATGACTGAACCCATTGAACTGAAGATTGGCGTCAAGCAAGGTGATCCTCTGTCCCCCACCCTGTTTAACCTGGTCCTGGACCCCTTGCTCTACACCCTGGATAGAGAAGGTTCGGGCATGGTACTTGGTACTGACACAAGCCTTTGTTGCATGGCATATGCGGATGACTTGGTGTTGGTAAGCGAATCTTGGGAGGGCATGAGGAAAAACCTTAAGATCTTGGACGCTTTCAGTGATCTGGCGGGTCTTGAGGCGAACCCCCAGAAATGTCATGGGTTCTTGTTGTCCAGAAAAGGGAGAAAGACCGAGATCAATGACTGCCCCCCCTGGATAATTGGTGGAAGTCCCATAGACATGGTAGACGGGGGCCACACCGTAAGATACCTCGGTGTAGACATCGACCCTTCCAAGGGGGTCGTTAAAGCCCCTATCTCAACTGTCTTAAAATAACGTATTCAACGTGTTGACAAAGCCCCGCTTAAACCTTCGCAAAGGATCTTGCTACTCAAGCGGTTCGTGATACCCCGTATCATCTATGCCGCTGACCATTCAAACGTCAGAGTAGGAGGCCTTGCGGAATGTGACATTGTTGTTAGGGGGGCAGTCAAGAAATGTCTTCACCTCGCCTCTTACACAGCCAATGGCTTGATCTACACTAGGCCAAGAGACGGGGGCCTAGGTGTGGTTAAACTTGCGACGTAAGTACCAGCCATGCAACTGAGACGCTCAGTTCAAATGATTAACTCTGGTTATTTCATCGCAAGGGAGGTGGCTAGGATCTCCAGAATGGCTGATTCTATCCCTCGGCTGTGGAAAGCAGCAACAGGGCAAACCTTCGGTGGTAACGTGGAAGGCATTGATCTGAGGGAGGTGACTCCCAATAAGATCAGAGAAAGAGAATATGTGGATTGGTGCAAGCTCAGATGGCAGGGAATTGGAGTTGCCTCCTTTGAAGGAGATCGACTGTCTAACACCTGGCTTCCTGACCCCTCAGTGATCGGGATGTCCGAATTCAGATTCAGGATGGCCCTCCAACTCCACATTGCGGAGCCCTTACCACCTCCTGTAGGCTTTGTGGTCAGGGACCCGAGACGGTGCAGCACATTATTGGGAACTGCCACCTCCTTAAGAGACAGCGAATGAGCAATCACAACAGGGTTGTGAAACGACTGGCGGCTCTAGCTGGCTCTGAGGGGTGGCTCGTGCTGAAGGAAAAGGTCCTAACCCTAGCCTCGGGGAGGAAGGGAGTCCCTGACTTAATCCTAATAAAGGATGGACAAGTTTTCATTGTTGACGTGGCGATTACCTACGAACAAAACGTGAATACGTTGAAAGAAAGGGCCCTGTTGAAAGTACAGAAGTACAGGGACTTTCTACCCCTTCGTCACTCCCTCTTCAAAAGAGTGTGGAGGGCAAAAGTTTCCCCATGGGTGCAAGAGGAAAGTGGTATGGAGGAAACGGCGCCCTATTGAAGGCTATCGGATTGTCAAAGATTGACATAAAGAGATCAGCGGGGATGTTCTCTAGGATGGCCCTTTCATGGGTCACTTACCACGTGCCTAGTCTTTGAGGGACATACAGCGATAACCAGAGCGGGGCTGGCTTATAAAACCAGTAGGTGGCGAAGCTGCGAAATCAGTACAGGTGTACCCCCAGGAAACGGGAGGCCGGTTAGGGGCCGACGTGTGGTTGGCTGCGGACCTCCGGGGCCGCAGTCGCCTACGGCGGCCCCGCCGGCCCGGATCATAAATATCTGGCGCGGATGTGATACCGCGGGGGACGGGGCGTACGGTGCGGGACGAGGTTAGTACGAGGGGCCCTTTTCCCTAGCGGACTGGACCCCAACCGGCGACCCTCGGCCCGTCCGTCGTGCCGGCCCCCCGGCCGCAACCGTAGATGGGCACGGACCTGTGGTGGGACGGGGTTCGGTCGTGGGACGAGGTCTTGTACGAGGTGCCCTTTCCCTAATGGGACTGGGCACCGACCGGCGATCCTCGGCCCCGGCCCCGTGCCCGTCGCGCTTTGGTTACTTTGATCTTATCGGTGTAGCACTCCAGTGTACACTAAGAGAGTTGGGCCTCCCTCTCCTGCGAGGTTGGGTGATCAGCAGGCTACGGGTTATGGTGCGCTTTGGCCCTGAAATAGCTCGGGGCATGGCGGCCGACTCTGAGCATGTTGGCCCCTACAAATTTTTGCGGGGCTCACAGCCCAATCCTAGAATGTATTATTGCAATAGGGCTTATAGTGGACCGATGCAGTGGTCCCCTAATGTAGCCCCTACTGTAACATACCGGAGACCGGTTGGCATCACTAGTGGGTGTAGATTCTGGCAATACCACCTAAGGCAGTGGAATCAATGGAATAGGAGATTGTGGAGAGCAGGGCCTCGCTACATAGTTCTTAGCGCGCACAGTTACTATTGACGGGTGGTATGGGGATACGAGGAAGTCCCCGGTCGAGGTAAGACCTTAAATATTACCGAACCACAGATCGCCACTGGCAAGGTAATGTTCTATGACTGAACCGGTATTTCCATGGTGCCAATCCAGGTCTCAGGACGTCCGGGCCATGGCACCACCCAGTCCACCCCCAGGACACAGGCGATAGCACCCGCTTGCGGGCCTAAGGGCCTGGCTCGTGTAGTAGGAGCTCCCCTCGCACCACGAGGCTGGTCTTTGATGTAATGTCATTGACGTGTAGGTAATCGGAGGGAGTCACAAAGGTCTGTTACTGTAGCCTAATGCCTCGTCATCTAATTAGTGACGCGCATGAATGGATGAACGAGATTCCCACTGTCCCTATCTACCACCTTGCGAAACCACAGCCAAGGGAACGGGCTTGGCAGGATCAGCGGGGAAAGAAGACCCTGTTGAGCTTGACTCTAGTCTGGCACTGTGAAGAGACATGAGAGGTGTAGAATAAGTGGGAGACCTCGGTCGGCGGTGAAATACCACTACTCTTATTGTTTTTTCACTTACCCGGTGAGGCGGGGAGGCGAGCCCCGAGCGGGCTCTCGCTTCTGGCGTCAAGCGTGACCCGCTCCGGGGACAGTGGCAGGTGGGGAGTTTGACTGGGGCGGTACACCTGTCAAACAGAAACTCGTGGTTTCAGAGGGCCTAAGACATACCGTAAGGTGTGTCAGAATCTCTCATATGGATACCTGCAGGCGGTGTGGAGGAAAAAAATTTCATCGGCAGCCAAACTAGTTTTATCTGGTAAGGAGACACGATCTGAGATCTCCTCCACGGCCATTACCAACTATTACAAGGGCATATGGGGAGCTTTGAGCCGCTTCCAGGACCTTGGTCAATTCGGGGAACTTCCACTCGCAGACAATGTATTCTTTCGTTACCCAATCACGGGTTCCGAGATTATCGCAACGTTGAAGAGAATGAAGTCCGAAACCAGCCCAGGTCTCGACCGGATCACGAGGGGTCAACTCAGGGCGGCTGATCCCAAAGGCGAAAAGTTGGCCCAGCTCTTCAATGGTTGGCTAGTGGCTGGGATTATCCCCAAAAAGCTCAAGGGCAGTATTACCACGTTGATACCGAAGGTGCAAGATCAGAAACTACTCGCCCAAGCAAAAAACTGGAGACCGAACTCGCTAAGCTCAGTAGTGCTTCGCACTTTCACCTCAATAATCGCCGAGCGATTTTCGGAGGCATGCCCAACCCAACACACCCTAGACAGAGGGGTTTCATAAGAGGTCCTGGATGTGCGGAAAACATCTCGATCCTTCATGGGCTTATATCCTGGGCTAGGCGAGAAAAGCGGTCATTGGCGGTGGTTTTCATCGATCTTGCTAAGGCTTTTGATACTGTACCTCACGAGCTCATAAGGGAAAACCTGAAACGTAGAGGAATTGATGGTATGGCACTTAAACTCATAAATGACATGTATACTGGAAGCCATGCAAGGATCAAGGTAGTCTCCGGGATGACCGAACCCATTGAACTAAAGATCGGCGTCAAGCAAGGTGATCCCCTGTCCCCCACCCTGTTTAACCTGGCCCTGGATCCTCTGCTCTATACCCTGGATAGAGAGGGATCGGGCATTACACTCGGTACTGACACAAGTCTTTGCTGCATGGCATACGTGGATGACTTGGTGTTGGTAAGCGAGTCTTGGGCGGGCATGGGGAAGAACCTTAAGATCTTGGACGCCTTCAGTGAACTGGCGGGTCTTGAAGCGAACCCCGAGAAATGTCATGGGTTCATGTTATCCAAGAAAGGGAGAAAAACTGAGATCAATGACTGCCCCCCCTGGAAAATTGGTGGAAGTCCCATAGACATGGTGGACGGGGGCCACACCGTAAAATATCTCGGTGTAGACATCGACCCATCCAAGGGGGTCGTTTCAGCCCCTATCCTCCAGGTCTTAGAAGAACTAGTTCAACGTGTTGACAAAGCCCCGCTCAAACCCTCTCAAAGGATTTTGTTACTCAAGCAGTTCGTGATACCCCGTATCATTTATGCTGCTGACCATTCCAACGTCAGAGTAGGAAACCTTGAGAAATGTGACATGGTTGTTAAGGGGGCAGTCAAGAAATGGCTCCATCTAGCCTCTTACACGGCAAACGGCTTAATCTATACTAGACCCAGAGACGGGGGCCTGGGTGTGGTCAAACTTGCGACGCAAGTTCCTGGTATGCAACTGAGACGCTCAGTTCAACTTGTCAACTCCGGTTATTTTATCGTGAGTGAGGTGGCTAGGATCTCCAGGTTGGCTGATTCTATCCCTCGACTCTGGAAAACAGCAACAGGGCGGACTTTTGATGGGAACATCGATGACTTTGATCTGAGGGAGGTATGTCCCAACAAGATCAGAGAAAGAGAATATGTGGGTTGGTGCAAACTCAGATGGCAGGGGGTTGGAGTTGCCTCCTTCGAAGGGGACCGAGTTTCCAACACTTGGCTTCCAGATCCTTCAGCGGTCGGGATGTTTGAATTCAGATTCAGAATAGCTCTCCAGCTCAGAACAACGTCGTACCCGACAAGAACCATCCCACATTGCGGGGCTCTAACCACCTCTTGTAGGCTCTGTGGGCAGGGACCCGAGACGGTTCAGCACATCATTGGGAACTGCCACCTCCTCAGAAGACAGCATATGAGCAATCACAACAGGGTTGTGGAACAACTGGCAGCTCTTGCTGACTCTGAGGGTTGGTGTGTGATGAAGGAAAAGGTCCTAACCCTAGCCTCGGGGAGGTATGGGATCCCGGCCTTGATCCTATTTAAAGATGGACAAGTTTTTATCATCGATGTCTCGATCAACTACGAACAATGCATGACAACATTGACAGACAAAGCCCAAATGAAAGTCCGGAAATACAGCGAATTTCTGCCCCTTTGCCACTCTCTCTTCAAAGGAGTAAGGAGAGCGAAAGTATGGGGCTTCCCAATGGGTGCAAGAGGGAAGTGGTACGAAGGCAATGGTGAACTCTTGAAGGCCATCGGAATGTCAAAGGTGGGCGTAAAGAAATCAGCGGGGATGTTTTCCAGAATGACCCTCCACGGGTCAATTACCACGTGCCTAGTCTTTGAGGGGCTGGCTGGGCACACACCGCGATGACCAAAGCAGAACTGGCTTACTCACCGGAACGTGGCGAAACTTCAGGACAAGTATAGTTGTACCCCAGGAAACGATGGGCCGGTTAGGGGCTGACGTATGGTCGGCTGCGGACCTCCGGGGCCGTAGTCACCAGCGGGCCCTCCGGCCCTGATCATAAATATCAGGCGCGGGTGTGGTACCGCGGGGGACGGGGCGTGCGGTGTGGGACGAGGCTAGTACGAGGGGCCCTTTTCCTTAACGGACTGGGCCCCAACCGGCAACCCTCGGCCCGCCCATCGTGCCGGCCCTCAGGTCACAGCCGTAGACGGGCGCGGATCTGTGGTGGGACGGGGTTCGGTCATGGGACGAGAATTCGTACGAGGGGCCCTTTCCCTTAGGGGACTGGGAACCAACCGGCGGCCCTCGGCCCTGTCCGGCTCCGGCCCCCCTCCCGTGGCCGTTGCGCTTTGGTTAACTTGATCTTACCGGTGTTCACCCCTGTGTGCACTAAGAGAGTTGCCCCCCCCCCCCGCCCCGCGAGGCTGGGTGCTCATCTAACTACTGGTTATGGTGCGTTTTGGCTCTGAAATAGCTCGGGGCATGGCGGCCGACCCTTAGTATGATGACCCCTACTAATCTTCGCGGGGTTCACAGCCCAATCCTAGAATGTATTTATTGCAATAGGGCTTATAGTGGACCGATACAATGGTCCCCTAATGTAGCGCCTACTGTAACATACCGGAGACCGGACGGCATCGTCAGTGGGTGGAGATTCTGGCAATACCATCCCAGGCAGTGGAATCAATGGAATAGGTGATTGTGGAAAGCAGGTCCTCGCTACAGAGTTATGCGTCATAACATTAGTTGACGGATGGTGTGGGGATACGAGCTAGTCCCCGGTCGAGGTACGACCTTAAACTACCGAACCACAGATCAACACTGGCAAGGTCATGTTCTATGACCGAACCGGTACTTTCCATGGTGCCCATCCAGGTCTCAGGACGTCCGGGCCATGGCACCATCCAGTCCACCTCCGGGACACATGCGATAGCACCCGCTTGCGGGCCTGGCTCGTGTAGTAGGAGCTCCCCTCGCACCACGAGGCTGGTCTTTGATGTAATGTCATTGACGTGTAGGTAATCGGAGGGAGTTAAAAATTATCTGTTCGTGTAGCCTAATGCCTCGTCATCTAATTAGTGACGCGCATGAATGGATGAACGAGATTCCCACTGTCCCTATCTACCACCTTGCGAAACCACAGCCAAGGGAACGGGCTTGGCACAATCAGCGGGGAAAGAAGACCCTGTTGAGGAGCAGCTCTGCAATGTCACTTTATCAACCAACCACCTGAATTTAGTTTTAGAGACGTTGTGTTACATTCACCCACCACTACCCACACTCCAGAAGAAGCAACGCCGACTCATCTCAGAACATCCTACTAGACCTTTATCAGGAAGAAAATCTGTTGTGCATTATTTTGGCATGATTTTTGGATTTATTTATGTTTGATTTTTGAGTAAATGCCAAAATATTTATGTGCCTGACTCTACATGTATGAATTAATTAATTACATTTTATGTTCTTGTTTGAATGTTTGTACTACCAGCTTCTCCAGGGTCATTTGCGTGACCGCACTGAACAAAATAATAATTATTATTATATAATTATTTTTAATTGTTTTATTAAAGTGGACAATGACCACTCACAATGTTTGCCAAAACAGAAAACTTTAATTTCTTTTTTTCATAAAGTACAAATGACACTGTGCATACTATGTGGTGCAGATTTAGAGGAAAACATTGTTTAAGAACAGATAGTGTTGAGTGTAAAAAAACAGTAAGGTTAAAGCATTGAATAATAAAAACTTGAAGGAATAAAAATCAACCTCCATGTGATGTGGTAAATATTAGGTATTGATCCGTTATTACTGAAATATTGATTCATATTCACTCAATTGGCAATTTTCTATGGCTTAAAGTAAAGTTGTAACTCACTTAAAGTATTTATATTATGAATTTTTAGGGGGGGTGATGTGTAGAAACTGTGTGAGGTTTCATGAATCAGAGCACTGCAAAAACATTAAAATACCCAAACACCAGATCTCTTCTGTTGTTTTTTAAATATATTGTAAACTTATCTTTCATCATTCTTGTATGAAAAGCGCTCTCTAAGCAATGTTTGAGTGATTTGCTTTATTGATTGATATATACTTTTATTTTCAATAGTTTATTGCTTATTATTTATCATTAGTAAAAAACAACAATGGCAATAAAAACGATTCATACTCATACTGTATATAATATATCACTGTTTTTGATCTGAACATTAACATTATTTTTAACATAAATGTTACATGTGTTACACAACACATTCTCAAGCCAGTGACAGTTTATCAATTGATATAAAAAAAAGAATAAAAACCTTCTGCTGTGAGGTGAGATCAATAAATGAAACCAAAAATAAAAAAGATACACATAATGAAACTGGTAAACAATGGTTTGTTGTGGAAGCAATAACCTTTGTGCTCCCTCTCTGTGCTTTACTGCTTTGAGGGGGAGTTTGACAGGGGGTGTGGCTTATGCAAATGAGATGTAAATGAGCCCTATTGTCCCAACAGCAGAGAGGTGAGAATGGCCCAAAACTTCAGAGGCCGTGTAATCCACTTTGGTTTTTTGGGAATTGCCAACTTCAAATCAACGCTACGCCTCCAAATATGATCAGATTTCCATGTGTTACACATCATTGGAAAGCTTGGAGACTACACTTTAACAATCTGTTATTATCTCATAATGTCCCAAAACGACTTGTGTCTTTGGTTCATGTGACTGGTCACATATGTCGTTCACAGGAGCTCTTTATTCAGGCTATAGCAGGCAATACAGAAACAGCTCATCAGGTGTTCAAGTGAAAATCCAAAGTCATACAGTTGAACACAAACTGTTATACCGTTTCGCTATACGCCCATCCCAATGTACGTGACCAGTTGTCTCCCATCCATGAAAGGTAAGGTACAGATGTGGACTAGGCTTGTTTACTTAAACATGGTCCTAAACCTTGGACATTTGAGGCCGTGCTATGCCTTGCTCATCCCCAGAAGAAACCCTTATTCGGATGCACACAAAACTCATTCCACCTTAGTTTGTACAATAGGCCGAGCAAACATGCTATAGGTGTTATAATGAGCAAACACACAAACTAATATATCACATATATATTATATTTTTGTGCACATCAATGTTAATGTATTTTATTTTTGCTGCTTCTGTGCTGATGCCTGCTGCCGTTGTAATTCTGTGTGTGTGTAGTTGTCTATGGTGTAGTGTTTGTGCCGAATTTTAACATAGGTTTTGTGTGAGATTATATTAATGAATTGTTTTATATTTTTTAGGTTGTTATTGTTATATTGTTGGCTATCTACATCTTGCCCAGGGACTACAGTTGAAAATTAGCTTTGGAGCTAACACTGGCACATTTACAGTGATGTTAATTAATGTGCATTGTCCCTGTTTAAATAAACTAATAAAATAAAAATAAATAAAATAAATAAATAACATAACCTATAACAATATTCAATTTACAAAGTTGCAATGAACAATGTGTAAAGATAGACCTTTATTGATCTCACAATAGACAAACTCACTTGTTACATCAGCTCTCAAGAAAGAGTGGAGTAGATGAATAATGACTAGTGTAGCGCTGTGAAAAACTTGGTAATACAGGCTTGTAAAGCACAATACAAGTGTAAGACATTATTTTTATTATCATTACTATTAAAGGAGCTATACCTAATTCTGCCCAATTTAGAACCATGATCGATAGGAACCGTTCAGTTTGAACTGTTGGCACCGCCCCCGCCCTGATTTAATTGGTCTTTCTCAGCCCCATGCTCTCCTCCCACTCGACGTGCGTGAAACGGCACGCACATCTCATACTCGTGCACGAGAGGGAACTCTGTTTAGACGTCTTCGAGTGACTTTTTAGTGTTTGGTTGAGATGAATGGCTTCGTCTCAGGTAAATATTTTCATATATAAATAGTCAACACTTACATCCTCTTGCAGAGCTTTTTTTCATTCTTCTGACCGCGTAATGATTGCTACACCAAGTAATTTGTTACCTAAACCCGCATTGTCTTTGCCAATAATACTACAGTAGCTTGTTTACATTTGTCATGATACACATTGTATGCGAATGATAGTTGCATTATAAATTTACACCCAACATAAGAGTACCTAAACTATTGCAATCATAGCTTATGTGATGTGACACGTTTAGCCTTTGTTTGTATGTAGATAACCTAATAAAGTTTGACTGTGCGCTATGCTAACGTGACATTTGTCAATAGCCTACAGGCGTGAAAATCACAGAGATCAAGCATAATATTAAAACGTAATTTACCATTTGTAATTATGTTTATCATAGCAAGGGTCACAAATCTGATAGTGAGTGCTACATGGATAAATGATGCACAAGTTACTGTGCTCCCACTCCACTTTTGCATGTACCAATTTTCAAATGATCCCCTTATTGACATAAGCATATCATTATAATTTTGTGTTGTAGTTGGCATGAGGACACATGAAAATAACTGTAAACCGTATTCTATATGTCATAGAGACAAATTAAAATATAATTTTGCATTATATATGGCATAGGGACACACAGGTCGTGGAGGCCAAGCCCCCAGAAGCAGAGCGAGATCGAGAGCCCGAGGTCGTGGTCAGGGCCGGGGCAGGGGTCGTGTCCAAGATTCTGGTTCGGAAGGAGTGGCAGAGCAAGTGCCTGATGCTGACCTGGAGCGAGTTCGTCAACTGCAGCGCCGCCGGATTGAAGATGAGGAGGTAATTTCAAATTCATACTAGATTTACACATGAATACACATAACATATGCAGTTTCATGATAATAATATTGAATTATTGTCTTTGCAGGCCAGAATCCAATCACTAAATTTGGGGCAGTGCCAGGATCTTTTGAGAAGGTGTTTACGCAGGGAGCCTGGCTTTCTATTTGACATACTTGCAGAGAATCCTCCAGCTGACCCTGTTGTCGAGGCACCACATCAACCAGATTGGTGTGTTTGCAGTCGATGCAGGGAGATGCCCACAGATATTGAGAAAAGGTGCTGTGGTCAAGACCCAAGAGACTGCATTTCACAACTACCACAAATGGAACTTTATATACTGGATGAGGGTGGTCTTCGGTTATCCCGTAGAATTTGGAACGATGTCCTGGCTCGTGAAGACCAGCAAGAGCCTGGTGAAGATATTCGACAATCGAGATATGCTGCTTATCGGCAGTATGTCGTTTGGAGCATTGGGACGAGGCAACAGGATTGTAATCCCAAGCTGTGTCGTCTGGCGGATCAGGAACAAATATCCAGACCCATTCAACCAGTATGTGGGGTTAATTCCACGCAGACTCTGACAATTTGAGGTTAAAAACTGTTATATTATATATACCGTTGGATATGTTCCTCTATATTTCTGAAGTTTTGTGGTAAACACATTTTTTCTCTTGTTTACATGTTTGGTATGTACTGTATGTGCACGTGTTCACTTTTAACTTTATTTTGAGTGTAACAATTAAAGGTCCTATATCATGCAAAATCGACTTTTTGGAGCTTTTAACCATGTTGTTATGCTATTTCCTTATCAAAAACACCCCCAGAGTGGTTTCTGGATTCATTCACGCAGTTCTCAGTAATCCTCCTGAATCCTGCGCTCTGAGCAGCTGCTCCGCCCTCTCCTGGTAAACGACTGGCATGTTCAGTTGTGTCGTCACAGCGGAACGGAAGTGCTCGTCGTCTGTAATCTAATGCCTTACGGCATGATTTTTATTTGTAAAACAGTTTTTTTCATTATTTCTGTCGTAAGAAAAAAAAAAAGGAAAAAAAAAAAAAAAAAAGGAAGTGCCTGACGCTGCGCTGCCCCTGTACCGAAAACAAACGCTCCCCCCGAGCGTCCGAACGGTCTGAACAGATGTCATGTCATGTTGCACCGAAAGTTGTGAAGAGGGAGCTTTTTCTAACCTACTCTGGAGTCTGGACACCTGTTCTTTTTTCTTACCTCACAATAATGTCACGGAGAAAACCGCGTTTGGCTGCGAGGACTGGACTTTATTCAACCTTCTCAAAGAAGAGGCCATAGAAGTTGGCATTTCCCTCCGGGATTCAGCGACTATCAGCCACAATAGTGTTTGTCTGTGCCTGTCGCTGATGGATGCTTGATGAACCTTGGCCAGAATCAAAGTGGATTAACTTTTATAACCAGCGCAAGTCCTATAATGGAAACATCAGACTGGTGAGTCGATCAAAATGCATGTTAGCGTGTGTGCTAGCGTGTGTGCTAGCCATTTAGCCATGAAGCTGTGTTGCACATGTTAACTCCTTATAACAGCATCATGAAATAACTTCACTTTTTGCTGTGATATATATATTTCTACTACTGCTAAAGTTGTATGAGCGGCGAGAGGGGGCGGAGTTAACTGAATCCAAGCGTTTTGTCTTCCGGGTTGGAAAAATACCTCCAGAAAATACTTATATTTATCACAAAAATGAGTGCTCCGTAGTGGTAGAGGTACAATATATCATATAAAGGCCTATACTTTACTTTGGAATGGCTTAAAATAGCATGATACAGGTCCTTTAAGATTTCCAACTTGTTCTGTACATGTTTAAATTGACAATAAAACCATTGTTTTATATATTCAAGAACACATTTATTAGATGCTTCATTCCTACAAATGTGGAATATGGTCCAAGTATATACACAGTATATTTGTAGGCTCTCAGTTGTACAGGAGTTGTCCATCTTCAATGAAGATTCTTGAGTTTTGTCAGCGACACTACATTTGGATGAAGAGGTGAAACACATTATACTTCAACTACAGAGTACAGAAGATGACTCAAGAATCTTCATTGAAGATGGTGCTATTACAACAAACATGAATTGCCAGTTTAGCATAAAACATGTCAACAAAGAAGCACATAACTTCATTGCTGGACTCCTTTACCTAGGAAAATAAACAAAGTATTAGGATGATTTCCTTACTTTTGTAATACAGAATAACATTTAATTTTCATACACTATCCACAGAAATGAGAAATGTAAAAAAGTCAGAGCAAATTGTACAAGGTCAATTTGAATATGTTGACACAAATTTCAGCAAAATACTTTTCATTATAAATTAAATGTGTACCTATGCCTCGGCTGACTTGTGTCTGCAAGAGTTCCTCTGTGGATGGCCGTGGAACCGCTGGGAGAAGTCCATATGCTTGTAGAGGATCATCAGGCCTCTTTGGCATCTTGCTTGGCATGCCTTTCCCTGACGATATGCGACACTGAATGATGGCCCTCTGGAGGTCTTTGATGTATGCGTAGTCCTTCTCCACTTTTAGAGTGTACAGTCTCCATTGATTTAACTTCTTGTTGAATACCCTCTTGTGTCTAAAGCCGCAGACAAAATATAATAAAATAAAAAACATAAAGAAGAATGAAGTACTTACACCACTTCACCCTTAGCATTCCTTAGGGCTGGTCGGTGTACATGATGATTGTCCAATCCAGCCAAAAATGTCCGCACTTCATACACTCTATGTGAAAAGCCAAATCTTTTACCTGCATACATCAGTATATGGTTGTGGAAAGATTCCAGTTCAGCTGTGGACCTTGATCAAAAGAATGTGTGGGGAAAAAAACGCAAAATAAAGTCTTTTTTCTCTTTTTTTTTTACATCAATTGATCTGACACGCATCAGATTTCAAAAGCCAGATATTTTTCACCAAATTTTAACATTCAGTGTGTAATATATTTCATAATTTAACATATTAAAACAAAAAAAAGACTCCCATAGTTTTTGTTGGAAACATGTAATGGGACATGATTGATTTGATGTAAATAGAGTCAGTTGTGACCAAATTGAGATTACAATAGAAATGTAAAGGATGGATAGTGAATGTTGGATTGGTAAAATGTTGATCTTTAACCTTCTAATTATCTACTAGCATGAAACTTTATAAATTCATTTCATCTATGAAGGATGACGCTTTCATAAAGCTTTCATAAAGCTTTATGAAACTTTGAAAGAGAAATCTATGTACTGTACCTAAAAGTCAAGAACTTCTCCACTTCTTTTAGCCACCGTTGATTCAAGATAATCTCGGTGAGAGCCTCGTGTGCCTCAGATCCCTTGACAATCCAAGTTTTTTCCTTGTCATCAACCAGAGGACCATGATGACAGGCGCCTAATGCCCATTTGTGTTTTCCTGTTACATGGTGGAGAACACCTCTCCACATGTCCTACAGACAGAATGAAAGTCATATTACAGAAAGAATATTTTTGTTCTGCACCCGCAGACATGACAAAATACTCACCAAAAACTCATCATAGGTGGATGTCGACTTTGCACAAAACCAAAAATGATTGCAAATGTCTTTGGTCCACAATGCAAGAGTCCTGCAGCCCTTTTTTTGACTTGCCTACACACACACACACACACACACACGCACACACACAAACTCAATGAAATATGACAATTCAAAAATGTAAATAAATAAATAAATAATTACTTGGTGAATCTTTTTTCCAAGGTTTTTGGATCCATGCCAGATGTCAAATGTGTGACGAATTCCACATCCATGGTATTTTCCCTTTGCTATAAAACAATAACATAGAATAGTATGAGGTAAAATGTAATAAGTAATGGAAATTGACCACATCTATTCTAGTAACTGACAAATACAATATACATAAATTAATAAAAGCTTATAGAAGCATACTTGCAAAATGCAGTCTATCACTGTTAATTACCCAGAACATACTTCACTAAAAGATGAGTATAAGAAAACATGAAATACTTACCAAAAAGTGAACTAATTTGCACATGTGCATCTGTACACACTTCTTTTAGGTTTGGCAACACTGGAATGAGGTAGTCAAGGGATTTGATGAAAGCATCCTTCTCCATAATGGAACTATTGCGGCTCACATGTCTTTTGTCTACACTCTCCATGGAGAGAATTTCTTTGGTGTCGTTCTCCATGAATGTGTAGGTGCAGCTTTTGGCACAAAAACCAGGGCTGTCCATTCGACCGTCCCCTTTAATCAGCAGACACAATTGAATTATTTTAGGATTTTACTTAAATGTTAATATGACATGTATTGACTTTGGGCCTTTATGTAAATCTTACCAAGTGCAACAATGTGTGGTTTATCCTTGAAATGGGACATTCTTTCTACTTGTTTTGATTTCCAGAACTTTTCAATTGTGTCGAGGCAGTAGTGACCTTGAATTTTGTGGAATGTATTCTTTCCAACCATCCCCAGATTCATAAATTTGAACATTAATGATATTTTAGCAAAATTGTTTCCTGATAAGAGGATGTTGGTCGCCAGCATAAAGTCTCCAATCCGCATGCCATATTTTAAAGTAGGCTGTGAATTCCAGCGCCACACAATATGACCCGAAGAACATATCTGAGGTTTAAATAGAAGAAATTGAAATGTTTCATTGTAGGAAAGTACAATAAATGTCTTCTAAAAAACAACAATAAAATGTACCATTCAATTTACCTACCCATTCGATAATTGCGGCAGAGGCTCTTGATTTCACAACCACTTTAAATGGTGCTAGTGCCTGACATTGGTTAGAACTGTATGGGTCTTTCATGGTGCACTTAAAGAACGGTAAATGAACAGCAAGTTGTTTTAGGCAACAGTGATAAGCAATAGATGAGGGCTGGCCAATGATGTCAATTCCTGCTTCAGACTGAGGCTCATCCTCTATGTCCTCATCTTCTGCATCATCCATGACAGAGGTGTCATGAACTGTGTCTTCTATAGGAATGTCGTCATACTGGTTAATATTTATGTCAGTGCCCAGAGCACCACCACTTCTGCAGAAATAATTTTTTCTCATTATTACTAAGAATAAATCATGATTTACTTTGCTTTGTGAAGTGCATACAGCAAAACACATCACTGACATACCGAACACAAAGTGGAGGGGCATAGTCACTGTCACTATTACTGTCCCATAGTTCCTCTTCCTCCAGCCAGTCAATGCTACAAAAAATGTATTATTACTTTACTTCAACATTTATTTGCTCTACAAACTTACACAAAACAAATAATTACCTTGCATTTGTGATGTCATTGATTTCATCCTCCAATGTGGCAGCATTTAAATCCAAAGATGTCATACTAATTTGGTAAGACAAGTAATGGTTATCATTACAGTAGTGTGGAAAGTATAAATTGGTGTGTCAAAAATAAATTCCTTTGCGTCAAGCTGCTGCAGAGCCTCATCCTCTACAGCGCTCTGGAGTTCTTGAACTCCAGGCACAGCAAAGTCATCAGACCTGTAACAACAACAAAAAACTAAATCAGAAAAAATAATACTAATAATAATAATATTGTTTACATAATTACATGGCACATTGTAAATTCACCTGTCTTGAGATCCAGATGAAATGCTAGAGGCCGAAGGCTGTGGTAAACCAGTACCAGGTTTGATAGGAGTAGACGTGACTTTCTCAAAACTGCAAGATATGAATATGCTATTGATACATTTAACAAAAAAGAAAATGAAAAAATAACACGTTGATACACAGCCCTACAAAATATTTTTTCTTTTTGTTTATTGCTGGTAACTTTGGCAAAACTAGATTACCAGATACGAAGCTCTACTTTGTTTGTACCTTAGGCAAACTATTAAAACAGAAATGGAGAAAATAGCAGAAAATACCAATACGATTGACATGCTGATGTTAGCGTTAGCATCGTTTCACGTACACCAATAACATGTTTTTAGCACAAAAGGTAAGGCACAGCAGTCACCTGTTGAGCAGCACTGCAGCCAGTTTTGAGTCAAATCTCAGTCCAAGGCGATCCCGCAAAGCTCTCCATCCTGGGTATAATGCACCAAGATTTACACGCGATTTATTTCTTCTCTCGTCGCTCTTGCGCTTCAAGTCCCTCTTCTCTTCTTCGTTTTTTTTCCCTTTTAGCCTGTTTAGCCGTGTATGCGGTGACAGACAGTGGAGGAATAGCTACTTTTCCACTTTTTGATGCTTCGGAAGCCATGCTGCTCTGTTTACTACAGACTCCGTCGTGAACGCGCTTGGAAGAGCGGCCTCTTCAAAATGGCACCGCCCCCCTTCTCTCCAGTGGCTCAGAAAAGTCGTCCCGGAAAATCCAAAGTTAGCTTAATTCACCTACTGTCAAAGCCAGGACTCGTGGATAGGCAGA
Source organism: Proterorhinus semilunaris (assembly GCA_021464625.1). Lineage (NCBI taxonomy): Eukaryota > Metazoa > Chordata > Actinopteri > Gobiiformes > Gobiidae > Proterorhinus > Proterorhinus semilunaris. The sequence continues at coordinate 541,851 of JAJBBP010000025.1, read as the reverse complement.
ATCAATGAAACTTCATTTGGCATCAAATGATGGCTTTTACTACATACTATATGGGTTAAAATGCGTTTTCCTTAACAAGGCGAAAATAAATTCAGGTATAGCTCCTTTAATATTATCATTATCATGAATCATAATAATAAACCAAACTACAATGACGATACTTTCTTACTGACCACCACTCCTGTTATTTTTCTGTTTCATACAGATCGCAATCTCACAAAGGAGGAAAAGGTTTACAACTATCGACACTCACGAGCAAGACGGGTCATTGAAAATGCCTTTGGCATTCTGGCAGCACGATGGAGGATCCTTGGTCGGCCCATCGAGTGCCACCCAGATAAGGCTGGGGATATTGTTAAGGCCTGTGTGGCACTGCACAATTACCTTGCCATTACTGATGCCGGCAATGGCCCTCCGAGATACATCCCCCCAAACATGACTCAACCACTGCATCTGGAGAAGTGCTCCAAGGGCAGTGGAGAAGAATGGTTGAGAGAGACAGCAACCTCCAGGACCCAGGGAGACTCTCTGCAGCCCTGGCCATGAGAAGAGACCTGTGCCAGTTCTTCCAGACACCTCAGGCACATGATGTAATCAGTAGGGAGCGTTTAGCGTTAGCGCGGTCATAACATTGTGTTGTCATTCTGTTGCATTTCTATGTATATTAGTTGCTTTAAACTGTTAATGTTTTGATTTGTAAATAGAAATTTGTATTCGCTTCTTCTTCTGTGGCCTTTGGGCTTGATCAGCAGGTGGCGTTGGTGAATGTGCAGTGAGCTGTGGGAGTGCTGAAGTTGAAGCTGGTGGTTGTGTCGACTGTGGTGCTGGGTTTGGAGAAGGTGATGGTGTCTTCCTCTTGTGTGCCCTTGGAGCTGGATCACTCAGTAAAATTGGTGATGGAGAAGGCACTAAAGGCTGAGATGGTGGTAGTGTAGGTTGTGGTGCTGAGCCTGGTGTAAGTGCTGGTGAGGGTACCCGAAGGACTGAGCTGCCCTGGACCGCCATACTTATGGTGGGGCAGCTGATGTTGGAGGTTCCCTCCTCAGGGTCTGAGTCCATTTTCCTCTATCTATAATAGTTGATTAAGCTACATTATATCTACAGTATCAAGAAAAAGGTTTAGGCACTGCTGGTATCGAAGATAAAAGGTCTTGAAAGCAGGTACCAACATTAAAATGACATCTTCAAAGACCAAGTTTTGATGATTGTTATGGGAAGTTACTTGTTTGTTTCAGCTCAAACAAATGATACACATTTAACAGAAATTCTTATCTGCTTTTTGGTTCTAGATGAGAAATACTTTAGTATAGCTATACAAATGAAGTATTGTTAAAGTAGCGGTATCAAAAAAATGTAACAGTGCCCAGCCCTAGTGATGAGCACCCTAATAATCATAATTTACACAATTTGTAGCATACTGTACAGTCAAACGATGATGTATAGGCTAACAGAACAGTTTTACACTCCCTATAATAATAAATGCATGTATAGGCCATTTAAATGATCAGAAGAAGAGAAGCTCAACAAGTAGATTGTTGGTACAAATTGTAGCTGTTTCCGTAAACATGCTTCAAGAAATGACACAAATGAAAGTTGCCATTTGAGTTCAAACTGTAATGAAATGTACCAGTCACGGTACTGCAAACATTTGGAAGATTGACTTCATGTTTAGCACAGATTTTTATATAGAACATGTTAAGGTTAAAAGCTTCATTCGGTACAGTCATGTTTGTTTTCTCCCGGTGTTTTATGAAGGGATCTAACCAACTCAGAGAGGTGTAAAGGCTTGGAATACCCTGATGTCCACGAGCCTGGACACTTTGTTTGATCCGCCTCTTCTTTCCTTGGCAAACTTGTCGTGAAGATAGCACCAGGCTCTTCCACAGTCATCTTCGCTCTTGCCCAAAACCTCAGGAAGTTTTGGACATTTGGCAGTCCTTGTAGTTTTTCTGTGAAGTGTCATATAGATGGGAACACTGACGAACCATCTCCGCCAGCTCTGTCTCAAAACGATCTATTTCCGTTGTCTTCCGCACCGGTAAGGACGTAAACAGTGGGTTTGGCTATTTAGCCCCACCCACTCAACATCCAGCCAATCACGGCAAAGTGTTCCCGCAGCCCTGCCGAACAAAGTTCTGCTCAGCTCAGGTGTCAAGGACTATGTGAAAGAACTGCCGAACAGGAGCTGCCAGAACAAACTGACGTCATTTCTTCTCGCAGCTCTGTGGAGAATGAACAGGATCAAAACATGATCAAATGATGGCTTTTACTACATACTATATGGGTTAAAATGCGTTTTCCTTAACAAGGCGAAAATAAATTCAGGTATAGCTCCTTTAATATTATCATTATCATGAATCATAATAATAAACCAAACTACAATGACGATACTTTCTTACTGACCACCACTCCTGTTATTTTTCTGTTTCATACAGATCGCAATCTCACAAAGGAGGAAAAGGTTTACAACTATCGACACTCACGAGCAAGACGGGTCATTGAAAATGCCTTTGGCATTCTGGCAGCACGATGGAGGATCCTTGGTCGGCCCATCGAGTGCCACCCAGATAAGGCTGGGGATATTGTTAAGGCCTGTGTGGCACTGCACAATTACCTTGCCATTACTGATGCCGGCAATGGCCCTCCGAGATACATCCCCCCAAACATGACTCAACCACTGCATCTGGAGAAGTGCTCCAAGGGCAGTGGAGAAGAATGGTTGAGAGAGACAGCAACCTCCAGGACCCAGGGAGACTCTCTGCAGCCCTGGCCATGAGAAGAGACCTGTGCCAGTTCTTCCAGACACCTCAGGCACATGATGTAATCAGTAGGGAGCGTTTAGCGTTAGCGCGGTCATAACATTGTGTTGTCATTCTGTTGCATTTCTATATTAGTTGCTTTAAACTGTTAATGTTTTGATTTGTAAATAGAAATTTGTATTCGCTTCTTCTTCTGTGGCCTTTGGGCTTGATCAGCAGGTGGCGTTGGTGAATGTGCAGTGAGCTGTGGGAGTGCTGAAGTTGAAGCTGGTGGTTGTGTCGACTGTGGTGCTGGGTTTGGAGAAGGTGATGGTGTCTTCCTCTTGTGTGCCCTTGGAGCTGGATCACTCAGTAAAATTGGTGATGGAGAAGGCACTAAAGGCTGAGATGGTGGTAGTGTAGGTTGTGGTGCTGAGCCTGGTGTAAGTGCTGGTGAGGGTACCCGAAGGACTGAGCTGCCCTGGACCGCCATACTTATGGTGGGGCAGCTGATGTTGGAGGTTCCCTCCTCAGGGTCTGAGTCCATTTTCCTCTATCTATAATAGTTGATTAAGCTACATTATATCTACAGTATCAAGAAAAAGGTTTAGGCACTGCTGGTATCGAAGATAAAAGGTCTTGAAAGCAGGTACCAACATTAAAATGACATCTTCAAAGACCAAGTTTTGATGATTGTTATGGGAAGTTACTTGTTTGTTTCAGCTCAAACAAATGATACACATTTAACAGAAATTCTTATCTGCTTTTTGGTTCTAGATGAGAAATACTTTAGTATAGCTATACAAATGAAGTATTGTTAAAGTAGCGGTATCAAAAAAATGTAACAGTGCCCAGCCCTAGTGATGAGCACCCTAATAATCATAATTTACACAATTTGTAGCATACTGTACAGTCAAACGATGATGTATAGGCTAACAGAACAGTTTTACACTCCCTATAATAATAAATGCATGTATAGGCCATTTAAATGATCAGAAGAAGAGAAGCTCAACAAGTAGATTGTTGGTACAAATTGTAGCTGTTTCCGTAAACATGCTTCAAGAAATGACACAAATGAAAGTTGCCATTTGAGTTCAAACTGTAATGAAATGTACCAGTCACGGTACTGCAAACATTTGGAAGATTGACTTCATGTTTAGCACAGATTTTTATATAGAACATGTTAAGGTTAAAAGCTTCATTCGGTACAGTCATGTTTGTTTTCTCCCGGTGTTTTATGAAGGGATCTAACCAACTCAGAGAGGTGTAAAGGCTTGGAATACCCTGATGTCCACGAGCCTGGACACTTTGTTTGATCCCCCTCTTCTTTCCTTGGCAAACTTGTCGTGAAGATAGCACCAGGCTCTTCCACAGTCATCTTCGCTCTTGCCCAAAACCTCAGGAAGTTTTGGACATTTGGCAGTCCTTGTAGTTTTTCTGTGAAGTGTCATATAGATGGGAACACTGACGAACCATCTCCGCCAGCTCTGTCTCAAAACGATCTATTTCCGTTGTCTTCCGCACCGGTAAGGACGTAAACAGTGGGTTTGGCTATTTAGCCCCACCCACTCAACATCCAGCCAATCACGGCAAAGTGTTCCCGCAGCCCTGCCGAACAAAGTTCTGCTCAGCTCAGGTGTCAAGGACTATGTGAAAGAACTGCCGAACAGGAGCTGCCAGAACAAACTGACGTCATTTCTTCTCGCAGCTCTGTGGAGAATGAACAGGCCTTCACTCAGGCGGTTACACCCCGCCATCCCGACACACCGCTAATCCGACATTGAGTTCTAATTGTCGGAATTGCGGTGTTTCCATTTATTATCAAACGTCCCGCCACTCCGACAATTTTTTTCACCCTTTGTCGGAGTGGTGACACCTTTATCTTTTATGCAACGTGCCGCTATTCCGACACACAAGATAATTATCAACAATTATGATTGTTTTACGTTTTGCCTGATGAATGAAGAGACAATGCCTGATCGTTGGTACGTGTTTTTTTTTTTTTTTTTCTACTTTCGCATCGTTCTCCTAACTCATAACATCAGCTGCTTAAGTTGTTCCGCCGGCTTTTCTTCCTCCTGCGGTGGTTCCTCCTGATGTTTGGGAGCGAGTCCCTAAACACTCCGCTGGAGAACCCGACTGTTATATCAGTATTTGTCCCGAATTTCCGCGCGTTTGTGGACAAAAAAAGGGAGAGTGAATGCATCTCCCACGCCGCCTTGGCTATAACTTTTGACATGTAAAAGAAGCGGCGATGAGCGCAGCGGGTGGAGACAGACCTGTTGTTGTGGATTACGAAAAATAAGTTTTGCCAAATGGAGCTAATGATGGACCAGACGAGTGAGAGTCAAAGAGGTGAAGAGTTCTACGACAGATGATCAGAGGAGCAGCTCGAGGAGACTGCATAGTCCCATTTAGGAAAAGTGCCTTTAGTCAGAACACCTTTTCTGTAACTGCAGCCAAAGACTGGAACTCCATCCCAGCTAACATAAGAGATCTGTCCACCTACATACTGTTTAAAAAACATTTAAAGAACTGGTTCATTACTCAACAGTCTTGCAGTCATTAACCCCTGTCTGTATTATGACTCTTTTATTGTTTGCACTGTTTTGTATTTGTATTTAACCTGTATAGTGTAGTGACTGTGTCCTACTTTGTATTTTATTGCACTGACCGTAATGTTTTATTGTCTTAGGGAGACTTTTTACATCTGTCCAGGGACTACGGATGAAAAATAGCCTTTTGGCTAATTCCGGTGCATTTACAGAAATGTTGATTAATGTACACTGTCCCTGTCAAATAAATAAATAAATAAATAAATGATCGAGTGCACAGTGAGTGTTTTTATGCTGATTCTGTGGAGTAAAGTCTGGCTGAATGTGCCGCTGTTGCACAGACTCATGTGACATAAAGCGCGTGTGTTTATTGCTATTGTTTGTCTTGATAGATTCAGTGTTTGCCCGTGTCACACAGTGACTGGAGCAAATGACTTAGTTTAGGGTTGAACCCCCCAAATACGCACACCCATGCGCGCTGCTTTGTGGAGAATGCCTTGTTTTCGGACAGTGTTTTGAACGAAGGGGAGCGCGTGGCTCGGTCAGCACTGTGAGCGGCTCGTGCGCTTGTCTTAAAGCCTTGAGCGACAGCTCCAGTGTCTGAGTGGAAAACGTCCAACAGTGCGCGGCGTAATAACCGCGGACTTCAGCGCTTTGTTGTAAAATACAGACTAGCTGCACCTGTCACTGCCTTTGCCCAAAACCATCTCACGAGCCTCTGCACCCCTGGGCCGACAGCGGGGATGAACAGGGAAGGTGGCGTTGACAGAAGGCAAACAGCTCAAAATGATTGTCGGAATAGCGGTACCAAAAAGTGTCGGATTGGCGGGGTGTCGGAATGACGGTGTGTCGGGATGGCGGGGTGTCGGGATAGCGGGGTGTCGGAATGGCGGGGTGTCGGAATGACGGTCCGTCCCCCACTCAGGCCTCTGCTGACCTGCTGCTCTAGCTCTTGTATTGTTGGGGTTGGTCCACCAGCTAGAGTCCCAAGCTTTCTACGGTCATCAGGTCTAAAAGGGTTTTTTGAGAAAAAGGGGAGCAACGCACCCCAAAAATAGTCTTTGAGGTGCAGATGTAGGGAAAAAGCTTCATACATCAAAAAACAACATCGCACACTCATGAGCCGATGTCCACATTTTTAATATGGGTGATCACGTTTCGGCATTAGCCTTCATCAGATCTTTCTTTTTTTCTTCTTTGAACCAAAGTGTATGTGGAGAGGACCAGCCCAGGTGGCTTAAATCTTCTCCAAAGTGTGGGCGGCACCCATCAATCAAGAGGCCACACCCAGTGCAGAAAGGCCACATATTTACCATGTGACCCGTGTCCTTTACAAAAGATGGCAAAACCTCAGCTGCAGGTCGAATAATGCCATCAATAAAGATAGACAAATTGGATGTAAGAGAGCTTATACTAGTTACAATAGGTCGGCCTGGTGGATTTTCAAGATTCTTGTGTATTTTTGGTAATGTATAAAAGGTTGGAATAATAGGGGAGTCCACTTTTAGAAAGTTATACTCATTTTCAGAAATCTCACCATTCTGTAACCAATGTCTTAATGCTTCATGAATAGAGTCCTTAAAAGCCTCAGTTGGATCATATGGAAGTTTTTCATAGAACATATTATCTGACAATTGTCTAGTACATTCCTTTATATAGTCCACTTTGTTCATCACTACAGTAGCCCCGCCTTTATCGGCTTGTTTTATGACAATACTGTCATCCTTTTTCAAATCATTTAAGGCAGATAGTTCTTCCCTAGATAAATTCTTATAGGGTTGATGACAATCTTTTTTCTTTAGAATTTCATTTACATCATGTTCCACTAATCTACAGTAGGTTTCCATAGAATTGTTACGATTGTGAGGGGGCACAAAAGTGCTTTTACCTCTAAAATTAGTCTTTTTTGTATATTCAGTAGTAGAATTCAAGGTCAAAGACTGATTTTGGACATGTTTATTTTGTTTGAAAAATTCTTTAAGTCATACATTTCTGAAAGATCTATAAAGATTTACCTTTACATCAAAGTCTTGAACTGCATTTGTAGGGACAAATGAAAGGCCCTTGTTTAAGACTGAGATGTGGGACTCTGTAAGTGACTTACTAGACAGATTAAAGACAGTCAGTTGTTCTGAGGATGGGTTCGGGATCGAGTCCAGGTTCTTTCTCTTCTTGCCACGTCGAGTGGGGCGCCTCTTAGACATTGGTATCGTCTTCTTCCTCTGTTTCGCTCGTAGCCGTTCTTGTTGGATAAAAAACTAGAGCTAGAGGCAGTTGATAATTGGTCAGAAGAGGATTCTTCTCGTTGTTGTAGTCTTTCCCATCTCTTTGGTTGTTCTTCGTTGCATCTCCAGGGGTACGTTTTTCCTTCTTTTACATCTTTTTTATCCCTGTTAAACTTCCGGATCTTGATTTTTTTTATTTCTTTTGTCAACTTTTGTTGCAATTCTTCATTGGCTTTCTTCATTGGATCCTTTAACTTATCATCATTTTCAGCCATTCTAGATATAGTTGAGGTCTCAATTTCCTTATACAGATCATCCAATTCTTTTTTAAGTTGCTCAACCAACAGGGTCATGAGGTCAAAAGAACATTTGTTTAGAATAGTGCACCAGCGGTCACAAAAATCTTCTGTTCTTTTGCACAACATAGGTTCTTTTTGCCATCGAAGACCTCGTGGAATTATACCTTGTCGGATGTAGTCACTCAGTGTAACCGCATGCAAATGTAGCTTAGTTCGACGTTTTGACAGGTACAAAAGTTCATTCGAAAGTTCATTAGGTTGAGACAATGTCTGGTCAAACAAAGACTCACTGCAGATGATCATATCTCTTTGTAGTTGGCTGAATTCAAATGTTCTGCGGTCCATCCGATCAGTGCTCGTTGATTCTGGAGGTGAAGACATCTTGATGCTGTTAGGGTGCTGTTGCTGGATCAATCACATATCCTGTGGCAGCTCACTTTGTTGAATTTAACCATCCCATATCATCATTAAGATATATTGGGATTAAACAGGTAAAACTGCCCCCTAGAGGTGGAAACTTGGATCTCCTCCTTTCAAGGAGGGAACACTATTGGATCCACCATTTAAAGACTTTGACTCCTCATGGACTAAATATTGACTTTGATCTCAAATGCTTCTTGTGATACAGTAGGCTATATGTATTACAGATTTCTGTATATATTTGTTATATATTTTAACTGTTTTTGTTTGTGTAGAAGTGGCCTTTCTGCACTGGGTGTGGCCTCTTGATTGATGGGTGCCGCCCACACTTTGGAGAAGATTTAAGCCACCTGGGCTGGTCCACTCCACATACACTTTGGTTCAAAGAAGAAAAAAAGAAAGATCTGATGAAGGCTAATGCCGAAACGTGATCACCCATATTAAAATTTTTGACATCGGCTCATGAGTGTGCGATGTTGTTTTCTGAAAGCGTTTTTTGCCATCCCTCCCTTAGATAAATCCTTGTGTGATCGCCTGCAGGTCCGATATGTTTTTGTAGTCCTTTGGAACTGTGTACAATCACCACAGCTTAGTTCTCTTGCTGTAGAGTCTGCCTTTTCTGGAGTGGGAGGGGAGAGAGGGGGTCAAAAGCACAAATAGAGCGCATAATGCTTTATAAGTATTTTTTTTGTAGACTAAGCTATGTGTGATATTAAAAGGGAGTTCTATGTGATACATCAATATGTGATCATAAAAAGACTCAATCTGCTGTGGACCTGAATGAAACATTTTTGAAATACAGTGCCTCTCGAAAGTACTAATACACCTTGAACCTTTGCACATTTTGTCATGTTTACAACCATAAACATAAATATTTTATTTTGAATGTTTTACTGAAAGTTCACACACAAGTAACAGACAACTGTGAAGTGAAAGCAAAATGATACATGATTCTGTTATTTTTTTCAAAAAATAGAAAAGTGAAAAGTGTGGAGTGCATAAGTATTCATACAGCATGACTTAATACTTTGTGGAACCCCCTTTTGCTGCAATAACAGCAGCAAGTCTTCTGGGGTTTGACTCTACAAGGTTTGCACATGTAGAGACTGACATTTTAGCCCATTCCTCTTTACAAAACAACTCAAGCTCTGTCACATTAGAAGGAGAGCGTTTGTGAACAGCAGTTTTCAGGTCTTTCCACAGATTTTCAATAGGATTTAGGTCAGGACTTTGACTGGGCCATTCTAACACATTAATATGTTTGTTTTTAAACCATTCCATTGTAGATGTAGCTTTGTGTTTAGGGTCATTGTCCTGCTGGAAGGTCAATCTCCGCCCCAGCCTCAATTCTCTTGCTGACTCCAGCAGGTTTTCCTCCAAAATGTCTCTGTATTTGGCTCCATCCATCTTCCCAACTATTCTTACAATCTTCCCAGTCCCCGCTGAGGAAAAGCAGCCCCATAGCATGATGCTCCCCCACCATATTTGACACTGGGGATGGTGCACTCAGGACGATGAGCAGTGTTAGGTTTGCTCCATACATAACGTTTGTCTCATCTGACCAAAGCACCTTCTTCCACATGGTAGCTGTGTCCTCCATATGACTTCTAGCAAACTTCAAACGGGATTTCTTATGGCCTCCTTTCAATAATGGCTTTCTTCTGCCACTCGTCCATGAAGGCCAGATTTGTGTAGAGTACGACTTATAGTTGTCCCATGTACAGATTCCCCCAGCTCAGCGGCAGGACGTCCCAGCTCCTCCAGAGTTATCTTGGGGCACTTGGTTCTGACCAGTGCTCTCCTTGTTCGGTCTGTTAGTTTAGGTGGACGGCCGTGTCTTGGTAAGTTCGCAGTGGTGCTATACTCTTTCCATTTCTGAATGATGGATTGAACAGTGCTCCGTGAGATGTTCAAATCTTGGGAAATCTTTGTATAACTTAACGCTGCTTTAAACTTCTCCACAGCTTTATCCCTGACCTCTCTGGTGAGCTCCTTGGCCTTCATGATGTTGTTTAGTGACCAATACACTCTGACCATAGCTCTGAGGCCCTCACAGAACAGCTGGAATTATACTGAGAGAAGATTACACACAGGTGGCCTCTATTTAATGGTTAGGGCCAGGTGTGAACATTCTGACGGCATTAGGAATGTTATAAAGGCAATTTAAATCACTCAGAAAATGCTGTATGAATACTTATGCGCGCCCCACTTTGACATTCCAACAAGCATGGTGGGGGCGTAGCTATGTTTGTAGACTCCAACTATAGTTACAAAGTAAAGGAAAATAAGACCATGGTGGTGGATGATGCACTTGAATGCCTTACTGTAGAAATTACAAGGCAAAAAAAGAAACATATTATTGTAAGTTGTATTTATAGAACACCTGGCTCTGATATAGATGTTTTTTCTAATTGGATGGAGGAGCACTTTTCAGGCTCAAATCATAAAGTCATGTTTGTCTGTTCTGTTTCCTCTAATAACTAAACCGAGTAGAATTACAACCCATAGTGCCACCTTGATAACATTTTCTCAAATGAAATAGAAAGTGATACAGTCAGCGGATTAATGATAAATGATATTAGTATCACCTTCCAGTTTTCGTACTGTACAAAAATGGATATGTAAATGATGAAGAGGAAAACAAGTATTGGTTTAGAAGGGTAAAAACAGAGAAAACTATTGATGCATTTAAAAGGAGCTATTAGCTCAAGACTGGAGTATTGTGTACAGAGAGAATGACACTAATGAGGCATATGATGAGTTTACTCGAGTATTTCAAAAAGTATACGACAAAAATTGCCCAATGAAGAAATACTGTAAAAACAGAAAGTGTAAAGAAACACCATGGATGTCTAAAGGTTTACTAAATGCTTGCAAGAGAAAAAATAATCCTTACAAAAACTTTATAAATAACTGAACAAAAGAAGCTGAGGATAAACATGAGAAATATAAAAATAAACTAACAGGTATCATTAGAAAATGTAAACAGGATTATTATAATAAATTGTTAGATAGCAATAAGAATAATATTAAAGGGTTATGGAATATCTTAAATAGTATAATTAGAAATAAACCAAAAACGATTAATTATCCAAAATATTTCAAAGATGAGGATAACACTTTAAATAATATGAATGAAGTCGTCGATACATTTAATACATTCTTCGTAGATGTTGGACCGAACCTTGCTGCAAAAATTGCAAACGTTGAGAACTATGAACCTATAGTTCTCAACGTTCCTGTTCCTAAATCCTGTGGAGGAAAAGGAGATACTGGACATTGTTAAAGGTTGTAAAAATAAAACCTCGACAGATTACCATAACATGGACATAAAAAACTTTAAAAACTGTTATTGAAAGTGTCTCTGAGCCATTAACATACATTTGTAACTTATCGTTGCAAACTGGACAATTTCCTGATAGTATGAAAGTAGCAAAAGTGATTCCTCTGTTCAAGGCAGGAGATAAACATCTCTTTACAAACTACAGGCCTGTTTCCCTTTTACCGCAATTCTCTAAAATCTTAGAAAAGGTTTTTAACTCTAGACTTGACAGCTTTATCGAAAAGTGTAATTTACTCTCTGATAATGAGTTTGGTTTTAGGAACAATCACTCAACCTCACACGCGCTCTTTGATATAACTGAAGAAATAACTAATGCTGTAGATAACAAGAAATGTGCAATAGGGTTATTTATTGACCTGAGTAAAGCGTTTGATACAATAAACTATGATATATTAATTAATAAACTAGAACATTATGGGATTAGGGGGGTAGCTCTACAGTGGGTTACCAGTTATTTAAAAAATAGAAAACAATGTGTGAAAATCGGTGATTATCAGTTGAGTTGTCGACAAATTGTCTGTGGTTTACCTCAAGGTTCCATTCTGGGCCCAAAATTGTTTAATATCTCTATTAACGACATTTGTAAAACGTCTCAAGTACTTAAATTTATCTTGTTTGCTGACCATCAGAGCAAAAAAATAGACTCTCCTCTTACAGTTTAGGATTAGAATAATTAACGTCTGCTTATTTAAATATAAATTATATGTTGGACTCATCCATGGCATTTCCTGTCAATGAAGCCTTTTATAATAAAGTTTGATTGATTGATTGATTTCTGCGAAGTAGATCTCTGTGATGAGGAAAAAGGAGGCAGGAGGCTGCGAAGTGTCAGAGCGACACGTTTCTGTTCAAAACACAACTCGGATCCAATCACCCGTCAGTCCGCTTCAGCGCACGTGTTGACTGCACTTTATTTTCCACAATCCCTTTGGCCTTTGTAGTTCAGGCAGCCCAGCAAGGCGGTGAGGAGCAACTTAGCCCGCCTCACCAAGGTGCTGCAGCCGCCTCGCTCTCACGAGAATACCGGCGTCAGAGCAAGGCGGGTGCATCTTGGACACGAATCTGACCCGGTCATCTGAAACACACCCAACGTCTACTGTTCAGTCATTGTCAGGTCAATATAGTCCCAACATCACTGTCTCACTGCAGTGTCTACTGTTCAGTCATTGTCAGGTCAATATAGTCCCAACATGACTGTCTCACTGCAGTGTCTACTGTTCAGTCATTGTCAGGTCAATATAGTCCCAACATGACTGTCTCACTGCAGTGTCTACTGTTCAGTCATTGTCAGGTCAATATAGTCCCAACATCACTGTCTCACTGCAGTGTCTACTGTTCAGTCATTGTCAGGTCAATATAGTCCCAACATGACTGTCTCACTGCAGTGTCTACTGTTCAGTCATTGTCAGGTCAATATAGTCCCAACATGACTGTCTCACTGCAGTGTCTACTGTTCAGTCATTGTCAGGTCAATATAGTCCCAACATCACTGTCTCACTGCAGTGTCTACTGTTCAGTCATTGTCAGGTCAATATAGTCCCAACATGACTGTCTCACTGCAGTGTCTACTGTTCAGTCATTGTCAGGTCAATATAGTCCCAACATGACTGTCTCACTGCAGTGTCTACTGTTCAGTCATTGTCAGGTCAATATAGTCCCAACATCACTGTCTCACTGCAGTGTCTACTGTTCAGTCATTGTCAGGTCAATATAGTCCCAACATCACTGTCTCACTGCAGTGGCTGATAACATTCGTACAGTAGTTTCTCTGTGACATCATGCTGGACTATCCTGATTACAGCCAAGTGTGTCTGGTAAAAAACACCAACATTTACACTGATACTTATACCTTCAGACTTTAAAGTTATACAGTTTACTTGTATTCTTTTTCCTGTGATTTTTAGATTGTGAATGCAATTGAAGAGGCATTTAGCAAACTGAAGCCTCTCCAGGGACGGTGGATGTTTTTAAATCTACAGATATGAATGAATAATGTTTTTTGCACACAGATTGTTCCACCACAATCTGTGCTGTTGTTTGTGCATTTCATTAGCTTGTATGCTTTTGTTTTATACATAGGAGGAAATGAACAACGGAAGTTATTACTTGTCCCTATGGACATGGAGGGCTATAATGGCCGGCAGCTGCGTGCAGCATCCAATAACGGGAGAAATGTCCTGTTCATAGTCCCTCTCCAACAGGAGTTGGACACTGAACCCCTCCCTTTCGATGATGCAGAATTTTCGAAAATGCCGCAGGTACCGTGCACCGCTACAGTTGTTGGCTTTAAATGCAGACCGCTGCGAACCACCAACCAAAGTAAAAACAATGTCTTAAACCTGTGGTCATCCTTGAGGACGGTTACACCCCGCCATTCCGACACACCGCTAATCCGACATTGAGTTCTAATTGTCGGAATTGCGGTGTTTCCATTTATTATCAAACGTCCCGCCACTCCGACAATTTTTTTCACCCTTTGTCGGAGTGGTGACACCTTTATCTTTTATGCAACGTGCCGCTATTCCGACACACAAGATAATTATCAACAATTATTATTGTTTTACGTTTTACCTGAGGAATGACGAGACAATGCCTGTGCGTCTCCCCTGATTGTGTTTTTTTTTCTTTTCTACTTGTCTTTGGCATCGTTCTCATAACTCATAACATCAGCTGCTTAAGTTGTTCTTCCTCCTGATGTTTGGGAGCGAGTCCCTAAACACTCCGCTGGAGAACCCGACTGTTATATCATTATTTGTCCCGAATTTCCGCGAGAGTGAATGCATCTCCCACGCCGCCTTGGCTCTAACATGGAGAAGTGTTAAGGCTTATTTACAACTTTTGACATGTAAAACAAAGCAGCAGGTGGAGACAGACCTGTTGTTGTGGATTACGAAAAAGAGCTAATGATGGACCAGACGAGTGAGAGTCATGGATAAAGAGGTGAAGAGTTCTACGACAGATGATGGAGTGCACAGTGAGTGTTTTTATGCTGATTCTGTGGAGTAAAGTCTGGCTGAATGTGCCGCTGTTGCACAGACTCATGTGACATAAAGCGCGTGTGTTTATTGCTATTGTTTGTCTTGATAGATTCAGTGTTTGCCTGTGTCACACAGTGACTGGAGCATATGCAGGGGTGCCGCCAGAAATTCTGGGCCCTATGGAAACAAAAATTTCTGGGCCCCCTACATTTTTTACAGATAAAATGTAACCCAATAAACATGCCCTGTATACTTTCAAAAAGATACTTAGCACATTGCATAGTTAAAATGTCTGATGAGTAAAAGCCTACAAAAACAAGAAAAAGCTATGGAAATATGTACTTGTTTACATAAAAGGAGAATATTTATTATCTCAATTGCAATTGCAAACACAACAGAACATAATGTACACATATTGACATATACTTTACGTGAACAAGCTTTAACTGGGTCCAACTGCTCAATCAGGAAACATCAGCTACAACTAACCCATAATTAAATCAGTCCAAGACTAAAACTAGGCCAAAAGGGCTCAAAATCAAGACACACCAGGAGTAATGCCAGGCCTAAACCAGTCCAGGACTAAACAAGTACTGAACCAGACATAAACTGTTTGTTATCCAGGTATAACAAAGTTATGTTCAACATCACTTTATAATGGCCCAGCGGCGTGCCTTTCTGCTGGCAAAATCATGTATCAAATCATCAAAGTTCAGCTTTCTTGCCAGTTTGCTTTCAATGGATAGTATGGCAAGGTGACAAAGTCTGTCCTGCAACATAGCAGACCTAAGATCATTTTTAATCAGTTTCAGCTTACTGAATGCTCTCTCGCCACCAGCAACGGTCACAGGCAATGTGCAAAATATTCGCAAAACTATGCAGACCTGCCCAAAAATACACTGCAGCTGCATCTTGTAAATGCTGTTGAGCAGATCAATTGGTGACAGACACCCTGGGAAAGTGGCCCTATATACAGAGTTGAGGTGTCTGACTTCATCTTCAAATTCACAAGTCAGATCAGTGTTGTATTTTGAAATCAATGGCTGGCATACAGAATGGATTTGATCATCGTGTAACTGGCCCTCACTTCACAGAACACACGGCAAACTGTTTTTTGTAATTTTTGAAGCGTGTAGATTACTCTTTGTTTAGTAAAGTTATCATCATGTGGAGAACACAGTAGATAAGACGTGCTTAGAGCTTTCAATCTTCGTGAAGTTTTGCGCTCAGGCTCACCTTGTTTGGCTGAGACGGGGACGGGGGACGCGGGGGAAGGGAGACGTGGGTGTGCAGCGGCCGCTGAATCTGTGTCTACGAGACATGATAACCCGGAGACAGCAGAGATGTTATTATTGTTGGATGTAAAACATAATTCAGTAATTATTTGACTAAGCTAGCTAGATAAAAGCAGGTCATGTAGCAACAAAAATAAGTAAGTGAAAGTTTTGGAATACAGGAATAGGGCAAGCTACCTTTGTTTTTGAAAAACTGTGTGACATACTGTCGACTTCGGCGTTCTCGGTCTTCTCTTTCCTTCTTTTCTTTCCGTTTTTGATGCCCTGACTTTTGATGTGACATGCCTGCGTGTGTCACTATCTGCACTGCATCATAACAAATGCAATAAGCAAGAGACGCTACGCTAGCGAGCGTAGCTCGGACAGCGCAGGTGGAATGAACCATTGTGAGGGGGAGGGGTGTGACTTAAACAGTAAATACATTATTTGTTTGTTAAATATTAAATCTATGGTCAAAACGGACAAAATACACATTAAGTGTATGAGGGGCCCTAGCACATTACACGTATGTATAAAAAAGAGAAAAGAAATAAGAAAAGAAAAAGAGGGTCTGCTCTTCTGGGCCCTTCATCAGCCTGGGCCCTTAGAATCGTCCTAACCTTCCACCCCTTTACGGCGCCTATGAGCATATGACTTAGTTTAGGGTTGAACTGGTGCGCCTGCACCCCCCGGCACATCCGCTTGTCAGTCACGTTAAAGCCTTGAGCGACTATATTGACCTTATGTTGTTAAGGGCCATGAGACGGGTCCAAGGATGTTGGTTCGGTGTCTGTCGGGCGTATCGTTTGCGAAAGGCGGAGCTTCAAAAATACGCCATTTTCATGATTCCAATGTGAATTAAAAGGTCAAATTAAGTCGAAATGACATGACATTCAGCACATACCCCTTTAAATAGGTATAGAATAGGATTCTAAAGTGTCAAGTCCAACAGACCCAGGGTCTATGGAAGACTATTGGCACCTTATTTCAGTTGTCTATTCATTTGTCAAATGGCTATGCATTATGTTATTTTAGTATTTATTGTGTAGTTGTTTATGGCAAAGTTGCATGTTATATCCTATTTTGACTTGTAATGTTCTATCCCAAAAGTTCTAATGGCAATTCAATCTGTAAAGTGTCGATGCAATGTCTTGACATATATCCAATTACACGATTTTGAAATGAATAGCATATTGACATGGAAAATCTGCCTCTTTATTCATTGTTCTATTCATTCTTAATATGGCATTTACTTTTGAGTTGTTTTTGGCAAAGTTGCATGTTATATCTTATTTTGACTTGTAATGTTCTTTTCCACATTTGAGTATGTTTCATTTAATGTGTTGTGAAACAGCACCTCCCTCTGGATTGTATTGCAAATCGCATATTGCATTGCCACACGCGCTGAGTGCACCAATATTCTATACGCTATGCAGTTCTTGACCCCTGGGAAGGCGGGCCCTGGTCCGCTCTCGGCCAATCAGAGACGAGACTATATCCTCCTAGCTAGATGCGCAGTGTTGTTGATTTTTGCTGGAAGTACATGCTGTCATGACGGATTGGAAGTAACAGATCAGCCTTCATGAAGATTCCTAGTTACTCTAAGGAGGTTCTTTGTAAGTATAGAAGCGCGATGTTTGTTAAAATTCCAGTACTGTTTCGTTTTTTGTGTGTCTGTTTTTTTTAGAAAACACTTTCTGGCTAGCCAGTTAAACGTCCAGAGCTAGTAGGCTAATGTTACTTTAAAAACGGGCTGCTCTTGGTCGGTCACCAGTCACAGTTAATGTGAAGCCGATTCAGACAGTGACATGACATATCTTCCAAATACAGCACCAGTAGCACACTTGGATCTTCAGACGCACTCGAGTCCGCACCGTGCGGAGAAAAACACTGCGGTCAAGCCAGCCCCGATAATGAACCAGCAGTCAAGCCCGCCCCACTCAAAATTTCGTAGTGCTCCTTTCCAACATACTCTACGGTACATGCGGAGCTACACCACAGGAACTGCTCCTGTTGTAGTCAAGTGCCAATTATAACCAAGTGTACATTGTTTTAGCACAGTAATAAGGCTGCAAAAATATAGTGGTCCCAACTCCCTGAAAATTCAAGGCATGTGATTGTAACTTTCTTGCTTCAGAAACAACTATGCTCATGATAAATATCTTTCACAAATGCAAATGAGCTCTGGTTCCATGGACTTACTATTCACTCATGGATAGAAAAAAGTAATACAAGAAAATATACTCAAGCCCTTTCTGTAAGCTGAAAGAGGACATAATGTGGCAGTTATATTTCACATTAAAAATCATGTAAATTGATACACTGATTAACTACATTTTTTGTTACTTTCACTTTCTTGCGTAATCCTCACTCCAACATGAGAGCACAAAATCACCAGCCAAGATGTCGTCCAAACCACTACCAATTGAAGAGTCATTCCTGGTCACTCATAGAAGGCCTCACCACGCTCTCTGACGCTTTACATCGATATATGAAACGGATATGTCAAGTAAACGTCCCGTCGCAGGTGCACTTTCATCCTCACATGACCTTTACAAAAAATGACCAATCCCCAAAGTGCCAGTCCACTTCTCGTCAGTCATGGAGGGTCTGGTCATGTCCTGCAAGGTCCCACAGCGCAATCTGATGCACCCCTTTCAACCAAAGGCCTTAATACACATGTATTTACAATATCGCATTAAAAATACACAAAACCGCTGATGGTCAAAGAACCATTCCACTTCTGGTGAGAAGTGCATGGCCTCACCTTGACCCACAACCAATTACAACACATTCTGATGCACCTTGCAAAAATACACATGTTATTACCAATGGATTGTGGTCACAACCACTACAGAACACCAGAGGTCGCACAGTCACAGGCCCAGTTCACTCCTGGTCACTCATAGAAGGCCTCACCACGCTCTCTGACGCTTTACATCGATATATGAAACGGATATGTCAATGAAACGTCCACACTGACAGGCCAGTTACATTTAGTCAGCTGCCATAGTATTAACAAAGTGTAATTTATTTAATTCTATTCAGCTTTGCTGATGGTCGTATACGGCAAACACTCAAGGGTCACAACTAGTACATAATAAAGTTAATACGTCAATGTAAAAAAGACTCTTGAACAAAAAGAAAACCATTTCCAAAATATTAATCATTTACAATTTAATTGTGGTTGAAAGATAGAAAAATATATGGAATGTACACTCCCAAAGGAGACGTTTTTCACTTGTGTGAAGTTAGCCCCCCCATAGTGTCCGATTTTCTTTTAAATGATGTCATTCACTTGTGCTTCGTTTGTGCACACACAATTAGCGTTTGTGCGCACTTCGTTTTTGAGTTATTGATCATTGATTGGTAATTGATCAGCCCCCCCATAGTGTCCGATTCACTCCAAACTAGTGTCATTTTTTAGCACTTCGTTTGTGCACACAAAATTAGCGTTTGTGTGCACTTCGTTTTTGAGTTATTGATCATTGATTGGTAATTGAACTCCAACTCCAACAATTAAAACAAAATCATTTTTCAAATGTCACATTATTTGAACCTATTTTGGTCTAATTATGCTCTCAACATTATGACATAATGATTTCCAGTAAAAAGAATAACAATAAATTAAGTACATTAAACAAAGATGCATACTTGCTACTAAAAGAATAGTAAAGAATAATATTTTAATTTGTTCTTACCTCAAAAGCTTGTCTGTTGAGCCTTAGCGGACCTGAAGATCTGGGAAGTAAAGGGGGCTTGTGTCCCTGACCCCAGGCTAAGGTCACAGTATCACAGAAGCCCCAAAAGTTATTCCTATGCCTTTATAAAAAATATTTTTTAAGGCATTCACGAATATGGCCAACATTGTGTGTGCGTGTGTGTATATGTGTTTTACCTACACAAGCAAAATTACACCATTAGAATTACAAATTTGATTTATTTTATTATTTGTAAAAAGGCACTTGTGAAACACCTATATCTTTGGTGTGGGACCTACATGGAACTATCGTGGGAAAATGCTGTGAGCCAACGGTAACCATGGTTACCAAGTACTCAAATTGTTACATTGGCTTTTTTTTTTACACCGTCACTGTCAAACCTGTTTGTGAGGTGAACTGTGGCTAAAACATAAGATATGCACAGCTTGTAAGAGTGTTCTATTTCTTGTACCACAAACATGTGTACTTTGGAATTACAAGAAATAATAATTAAAGCTGCAAGCTTCAATTTTTGACACTAGTTTGGAGTGAATCGGACACTATGGGGGGGCTGATCAATTACCAATCAATGATCAATAACTCAAAAACGAAGTGCGCACAAACGCTAATTGTGTGTGCACAAACGAAGCACAAACGAATGACACCATTTAAAAGAAAATCAGACACTATGGGGGGGCTAACTTCACAAGTGACATTTTCTTCTCAAATTGACACAACAGGACACGAGACATGCATGTCTCATTTGATCTGTGATCAAGTGATAAAACACGTGTTTAAAGCCCCATATGGTTTGAGAAAAGCCTTTGAAGTGCCGTGATTTGGCGCACACCAGTGTGTTGAAATCCCACATGGACGCGCGTCAGATGTGCCGCGGAGCCCTGCGTTCTGGTGTGCATTAGGCTTAAGCATCAAAATAACAAAACAAAATGTTGAGCTCTCTCCCTCCATGTTTATGAACCGAATGTTCTCCTCATTCATTTGCAGAAATCAATAAACTGATTAACTTTGTAAATTGGTGTTTTATTTCCAGCTCTTTAGTCTACAGTTCCATTTTTCAAAAGCACACGCCATGGCATACAGTTCACCGTCATGAGAAAGTTCAGAGAGAGAGTGGATCACTCCGCGCGCAGCACACATTGCGTCAACATTATACATGCGCATTAAAAAGGAAATAGACCACTCAACAACGTTACAAAAACAAACGATTCCCAATTTACAATCAAAATAAAAGAGGAAGCTAAACCATAACTTTACATACAAACATATGAGAACACATAATCCAACACAAAAAAAGCATTTCAAGAAGGGGCATGAAGTCAACAGGGCACATGGGTTAGAGACCAAAGCAGAGGTGACATGTCCAGTGATCATCCTCCTGTGCTTGCTGCAGTTCCAGATCGGACATATGGAGGCAGACATCGTGGTACCACCTGTCGCATCCAGTGCATTGGGTCTACAAAATATAACATGACAAATATGGTAATATATACTGTATTTCTTCAAAACATCCAATCTCACCCATGGAAAGATGTCTGATTTGGAGTGCGGAGCTTTGACCCCACCACAAGCAGAGCAGTGCTGAGCTTTGTCAAATACTGTAGAATACAAAACAGGGGTAATGTAACAATCAACACATATGTATTGTGTACATAGCCAGTTAATCATTTCTCACCTGATGACGTAAGAAGGTCCATGGCCATCTGTTTCCTATTTGTGTCCATTTCGTCCCGAGCTGTTCCAAACTTGAAATTGGGCACATTTGGAAATGCCTCAAACATCGACTCAGCCATCTATCACGACAAACACACATTTTCTTACATTACTTACACTCCATGCGAAGTGTTGCTTTTAATCCATCAATTGTGCATATTTACTTTTACAACAATAACCCCGCAGCTATTGCCGTCCCGTTGCATGGGATGTGGCATGACCCCTCCCTTCCACTTTTTGGTTTCCCACTCGCTCAGTCCCTTATTGTGTCTCATCAAAAAATACTCCCTGTAACAACAACAACAACAAACAATTGGTCACAAAATTGCAAACACCTTGGTATGTAGGCCTATAGACATGCAAGTTGATGTGGCCTAAATCTGCCAGCAGCATCAATAGGCTAGTCAAAGTCAGTATTTCACCTTATCCTTTGCGCGGCATGAGCCGAGTCCTCTGTCTCCGTCGCACACTGAGGGTCCATCAGATATACCGTGTCCGTGTCGGCATGTATGTACTTAAAAAAAACACAAAATATAACATTTAAGATAGGTTACACAATGTTACGGTCATAAAATGGGCATTACATCAATTACCAGGAATTTCCAGTGATTATTGTTCGTATGTACAAAGGACACGACACCGCGGTATTCCGCAAACTTAATCTGCACACAAATACATTCCCCCCCCCCCAAGATAATTAACATAGCATCTATTATTTAAGCTCCTTTTTAATTTTATTTGGTCTTTTCTGTTTTCATGCCGGTCATCAGCTGAAGTTGTATATGGGACATGCCCATTTATTTGACCGGCACTACATCAAGGGCATACAGTTTACGATACCTTTTTTAAAAGATGATTTTCCCACTGTAGTCTGGTGCCATATAAAATGATTCCAGCAGTGTAGTAGTTAAGGATATATATGGATTTGGCCTTTGTTTTGAATCTGTTCCATGAGGCATGGCATAAACCATCAATTACCTACATGGGAAGTACAAGCACATTGCATTGTACATTTGTGATGCAATAGTCAATTTTATAAGGAAACAAACAGCCATACCTCGCCGGTCAACCATTGCTTTGGTCTAAGTGTCCTGATGTCAGCATGGCGTATTATGACATTCACCCCTCTCTGCTGTGAAGGTATCGCAGACACCACATGCTCAGAGTCCCGGTACCTCCACATTGTCTGGACCTCAACATACAGTACAATCAGTATGCTATATAGACTTCAGAAAATACACAACCTGCAGTAATGGTCTCTTGTTATCTTGTGAGATAGACCCATCAGCGATGAGCATTTGATAGGCATATTTAACAAAATTACAAACGACCTTGAGAAGTATGCCTACTTGTTCCTCATACGTTGGACATGTCAGGTGACCAGGTGTTTGAACTCCATCCTGTGATTGACAAAAAGTTAGATGTAAAGCATATTATGATATTCAATTGATAACAATGGTCTGTAAAGATGTAGCCTACAGTGACCTATAGGATAACTTGCACATCACAATAGGCCTCCATATGAAACCATAAAACTATGATTCACCATAAAAAGTCACCTTAGGCTACTAAAATACCAAACATGTCAAATCTTCATCAACTAATTAATGAACACATGCAATGTGTGGAAATATGATGGAGTGAACATTTATTTCACATGTAATGTTGACCTTTGAATACAACCAAAAAATGTGTTGTGGCATACTACAACCACAATACATTCCTGAAGCAATTTGGAAGCTGCAGGGGTATGTATGGATGGGCCTTGGACCATTTATACATCCATCTTCTGCCGCCCTCTATGAATGATAGGTTGTAGAGTGAGTCCATTCAGCCACTTTGCTGTGTATAATATCATGGAATGCAATGCCTGTTACCTCCAGAGAAGCAAATGGTGTCATGGAGCCATTGTTGGACGGCGCGGATGTTTGCTCCTGTGGGGGTTGTATAGTGTCTGACAGTATTGATGTTGGCTCCTGTTGGGGTTGTGCAACGTGGGACAGTATGGATGTTTGCTCCTGTGGGGGTTGTATAGTGTCTGACAGTATTGATGTTGGCTCCTGTTGGGGTTGTGCAACGTGGGACAGTATGGATGTTGGCTGTGTGATGGGGTGCACATATTTTCCCCTTTTTTGAGGAGGTTTGTCCTTCCACTGTTCCGTGTCGACTCTGTATCTCTGTATAGGTAAATATGAAAAACCCATTAGTGGCATTCATTCATACTTTCAGTACAGACACATATGAGGTCCATTGTTGGCGTGTATCTGTTGAAAAGGAGGACCATTATTCAATTGGTTAAATACAAAGAAAGATTTATTCCCTATTGTTTACATTTCTAATACATGGTTCTGGGTGCATATCTAATTTTCCCTGCGGCCCGCGTCCAAGCGGGGCCACAGCGGGCGCTCCGCTACCTCTCCCTGCACCCAGAAGATTAAAGGCATAGTCTGTAAGATTCAATGTACAACATGATGTCTCCTCCCATCCTCCAATCGTCATTCTCCATGTAAGCCATCGCCATGTGTTGTCTGGGGAGATGGCACCCTTGTTGATAAGCTCCGTCTCCATGAATTGTTTACAAAACACGTCTCGGTGTCCTGTCCTTGATATATGCCTGTAATTCTGGTTAATCCATAACAAATAGCAATAGAGCAAGAGTAAGGTTTGACCAGCGTGTGCATGCGTTTTAAACCATCCCATTATCAATCACGGTAAATAAGAGCATAAACATATTCAAACATATTCAAACAAGATCATTATTATACTTTATAGTCTGTCTCTGCTTTTTGAGTTTCAAATCTGTAGCCTGGCCAATGGCCTTGATGCTTGGATGTTTTGGAACATCTTATCAGTCACTGAGCCTCTGAGCGCATGTGGAAACACTTCCAGGCCTGCAATCATTAAAATAGTCATCAAATAAATGAATATATGTCTTCACCATATAGCCTATTTAAAAGAATGGCAAAAGGACACAATTAGTCCATAGGTCATCCAAACAAGTATTTCCATCCAATGTGCCCTAAACTCAGAGGTATAATAACAACAACTCAGCCGAGGGTTAGTCAGAGTCTGTATGATGGTGTTCTCTGACTCCTCCAGCCACTGTGTAAATGTACACGTTAAATGTCCTAACAGCGCCTCACAGGTCGGAATGTGAGCGTCCACAAACTGGCCGGGATTGTGCCACCTGGGCACCTTCATCAACAGCCTAAAGGTGTGTTATAAGCCACAGTCAGTCCATGGATGGTGCACCTCATATAGTTTCACCACAGGGGGGGGGGCGGTGTACACTGGGGTACAAAAGGCTCTGAACAGGGCGCGCTTCACATTAGGGGAACGTTTACTGAATTTACCAGCAACATCACTAATTCTGATTCTAATTGATTGACTGCAGAATCTTCATATAATTGGTTTTCATGTTCTTCATCCATTATTATTGATTGACTGCGGAACTTTCCGCAGTCAATCTATGTTTTACCCGATTTTCGGCAGCTTTCAGCACTTTCATGCTTTGTGCAATTTCTGCAAGTTATGCATCAAAACATTCCGCATGTTTGAGAGATTATAGCTATTACTTTTGGCACTTCTGCGATTTCCGGTTTTTCTGCAATCGGCCAAAAATCGGTCGATTGCTCCCATTGACCTATAATGGGGCTTCCGCAAATTCACGGTTTTCAGCATTTCTGCAATTTCTGCACTTTGTGCATGTTCAGCTTCCGCAACTTGTCAGTGTTCAGTAAAAACGTTTATTCTGGAGTTTCCAGTGTTTTTCTACGGGCTTGGGAATTCCGCCATTAATTTGTATGGAGAATTCTGCCCATGCATTTTAATAGGACTTCAGGTACATTCTGGTCTTTCAGCCATTTCTACAGCTAATGCAATTTCAGCAGTTTCAAGGACTTCAGCAGTTTCAAGGACATTTTCAAGGATTTCAGGGGTTCCAAGGTTTCAAGGATGTCAGGAGTTTCAAGGTTTCAACAGTTTCAAGGATGTCAGGAGTTTCAAGGTTTCAACAGTTTCAAGGACCTCAGGAGTTTCAAAGATGTATCAAGTATTTTAACTGTTTCAAAGCCTTTAAGGATTTCAAGGATTTTCCAGCGAATTTCTGCATTAGATCCGTTCCAGTTCTAGTTCTAATTGTACTGTATGCCCTCCAAGCCTGAAGAGCACCTGATTTTTGTAAGTCTTTTTTCACAAGAATATGTCTACTTTAGCCTACATTGTTGATCCAGTGCAGCACTCTACTTCTCTTCTACTTACGCAGCAACATGTTTGTCTTTGTGTACAGTTTACAATATTGCTTTTAATGTCTATCATCATGCCAATTGTCAGTCAAAAATGTCCAAGATATTTGGCTTCAGTAGAGTGCGCACAAGTCTTATCACACAGGACAAAAACCGGGAAGGTCACATTTTAATCCTGCCTGCTTCTTACGATCATCATATTCCTCTTAGTGGGGTTATTCTTAATGTCATAGTCTTTGTCATGCCACTGAACTAATTTCATACGAAAAAGGGCCGGTCTTCTCTAAATTCCCAGGTCGAAATGGAGGTCCCAGCATGCCACTTGCCTATGACATCATGTTGACACTCGGACCAGCATGCCTACGGCAGCGCTCTAAAGAGTCGTAGGCTGGAGCACCCACTCAAATCTTTGGGCATCCAGGCGAATTTGCCCCAATTACATAATGGTTCCATTAATATTGCCCTAACCTGTAAAGCCGTTTTCTGCACATAGCCTACACAAGTGCGGGACAGTTCATATCATGTGTGCGGCAATGTAGTTCCACTCTGCCCTGTTGACTCCACAGGTAGAGCGCCAGATTCCCATCTACAAGACTGCCAGTTCGATCCCAACCCCGACATCATTTTTTCCAGAAAAAAAGACTAATATAGGCGCCAATGGTATGGGGCACAGAGTGGAAAAAGCAAGAGGGCAACAGCAGGAAAGTGAAATAGTGCAGCAGCACATGAGCTGAGTGGGAGTAGCAACACTCACACTCAAAATAACACGTTTCCAATGTAAACTGTCATAGATGACATACGTATACATGTGATTTCTTTTTTGTGTGTGTGATGTTACTTGGATGAGAAATAAGGGGTAGGTCAATAGAGCTCCACAGTCCCACCCACTCCCGGTCACGTGTCGCGGTCCAACATTAAAAATCCCATGTATTTTTTGCATTGACTTTTCGAAAAAGTCAAGAGTTTAGAAAGTTAAGAGTTTAAAGGCACGACGCCGGCTAATCAGCTATGTGCCAACTCCTGGACATACAAGGTAAAATTTAAGATTTGTCCAAACCGTTATAAACTGCAAAATGATACAAAATAATTTTGTCGTATTTTTAAGTATTGTTTCTTTCTTTCTTGTAAAATACCCGTACAATGGTCGGCAGTTAGGACATAGCTGATTAGCCGGCGTCGTGCCTTTAAACTCTTAATAGTTGACTTTTTCGAAAAGTCAATGCTAAAAATATATGGGATTTTTAATGTTGGACCGCGACACGTGACCGGGAGTGGGTGGGGCTGTGGAGGTCCATTATAAGTTCTTTGAACGTCTTCCTACTCCTTTTGAGCAAAAGTCTTGTTTTTTTTCCGTTTTCTAATTTCAAATGTCTAATTTTTGTTGCTCAACAAATAAATAATAATCAGAAAACCACATTCTCACTGTGCGTATGCAAGACTGATATCATGCTCTTCTCAAGCTACCACAGTCACTCACCTTTTGCGGGACTTGCCGCAAGGAGTCATCAAACTCCCGGAGCTGAGCCGTGTGACACTGTTGCAGATGTATAACAAGGTCATCAAGCCGTTTAAATTTCCGGGACTGCAGACGGACATGTTTCAGATCCCACTGACTCTTTTCAATAAGCCCCTGCGTGGTGTTGTCTGTGGAGATGTTCTGGAAATGCCAAACATAAATAGTACATACATGTAGGCTGCGTGTGTGTGAGAGATACTGGCAGGGAAAGCTTACTTGTCCTTTACGGTTGCTTATATGAGAATATTTTTTGGAGAACTTTAGATATACTCGGCCGGATCCATGTCTCCCTAGATCACCTAAATTGGTCAGTGTACTTGTGGGTATTTGGATTTCCTTCACTGAAATGAAAATAAAAAATTGAAAAACGTCGTTTTTCAATTTTGGTTTGCAAATCAAAAAACGAAAAATGAAAAAACAGCAATTTTTCTTCTTATATCCGAGTGAATTAAATGTTGTTTCAAAAAATAAAGCTGATTTTCATGTTAGCATTGGTATATTTAATAAACAAAAACAAATTAAGACAAAAACAAAATACGACCCTATTTTCGTTTTATGTAACCGGAAGTTGTCATATTTGTACGCCAAGAGTGCCAAATATAAATGGCTCTTAAATGTGCAGTAGCCTATAGTATAATAGATCCATGAGTCTATATCATGGATCTATTATAGTATCAAGGTGAAGTTTACGCATAAACAGCGCTACATCCGCCTCATGATTGGCAGCCTGTGGCTCGAAGTGTGCCGCTGTTTTGGCACATTTAGGCCATTCCTTTGGTTGGTGGCTGGCAGACACTATAGGCACTAATAGGAATGATGACATAAAAAAAACTTTATATGAGGCCGGATTCTGGGAGTCTCCTTTGTGCACAGTGACGCACTGGTGTGCACATAAGAGCGCATGGTTTTCTCCGTCATAAATAGCATGTTAGCCAATCAAGAGGAGGAACAAATCCACCCCAAATTAGCAAAGGTCTAATGAAAAGTGCAGGAGAGACACGAAAAGATGTGTGATAGCTATAGGATAGTCTAATAGGGTTTACGCACAACTACTACAACGAGTATGTCCTTCAGTACTCTTGACTAACCGTCAATGATCTAAGTGATCAACATCTCGCTTTAATTCGGCCCCCAGTCAAAACCACCCGTTGTCTCGGGGCGCTCTGCGGCGCACTTGGTAACTTTTACGCACAGCCTTTCTTTGAGCGGTTTTGGACAGATGTGCAAGGCACATTTTGTGCACAAAGGCTTGTGCACTGTCCACATTTTAGACTGCACCGAACAGACTGACATCTTAGCTGAATGTGGAGGTGCACTGCTTTTAGTCTCACACTGACAGCCTGCTACTGACGGGAAGTTGACGCCCTGCTCTCCACAAATTGCATAATATGTTTTACAAGTGCCTCTGGCGTATCAAGACACAGCATTGCCTTACGTGGCCAAGCTGCATCCCGGACTAACAGGCGACGGACGCGGTGGCAAAGGTCATTTCTACAGTTAACTAAGCGCTCTGGTACTGTACAGGCACGGGGTTCGCTGTAAACTTTGACAGAAACCAGGGCTGCAAGAAAGAACTCCAGTTTTGGAACTTTTTTCTCTCTTGAAACAGATACACTGCCATATTTGAAGACGCGCGCCAACAATCCAACAGTGCGTATGCAGGTCTCGGTACACAACGCACGTACACGCCTCGCCAGTCAGCTTAGTGCGCATCTGGGCTGTGCGTAAAAGTTACCAACTGCGCCGCAGAGTGCACGGAGCCCCAAGACAAACAGTGGTTTTGACTGGGGGCCGAGTTAAAGCGAGATGTTAGATCATTGACGGTTAGTCAAGAGTACTGAAGGACATACTCGTTGTAGTAGTTGTGTGTAAACCCTATTAGACTATCCTATAGCTATCACACATCTTTTCGTGTCTCACCTGCACTTTTCATTAGACCTTTGCTAATTTGGGGTGAATTTGTTTGTCCTCTTGACAGGCTATTTATGACGGAGAAAACCTTGCGCTCTTATGTGCACACCAGTGCGTCACTGTGCACAAAGGAGACCCTAGACTCCGGCCTCGTATAAAGTTTTTTTTTATGTCATCATTCCTATTAGTGCCTATAGTGTCTGCCAGCCACCAACCAAAGGAATGGCCTAAATGTGCCAAACCAGCTGCACACTTCGAGCCACAGGCTGCCAATCACAAGGCGGATGTAGCGCTGTTTATGCGTAAACTTCATGTTCATGGATCTATGCACATTTAAGGTGTTTATATTTGGCACTCTTGGCGTACAAATATGACAACTTCCGGTTACATAAAACAAAAATAGGGTCGTATTTCGTTTTTGTCTTAATTTGTTTTTGTTTATTAAATATACAATGCTAACATGAAAATCAGCTTTATTTTTTGAAACATTTCATTCACTCGGATATAAGAAGAAAAATGGCTGGTTTTTCATTTTTCGTTTTTTGATTTGCAAACAAAAATTGAAAAACAACTTGTTTTTCAATTTTTTATTTTCATTTCAGTGAAGGAAATCCAAATACCCACAAGTACACTGACCTAAATTGTCATTGAGTTATAGTTAAGTGTATTACTAGCCTGACTGTAGGCTTAATAGGCCTATTACAGTAATTCCAAGGTTAAATATTAATTGAGAAAGATAATTACCAAGCATGAGGCCACTCCATAAGACTGCGTACGGCATCATGTACGTCATGAAGTGACGTACAAGTCCTTTTGAATAATAGGGGTTTGGTCCTCCCTCCGTGACAAGTGTGGCTTTGTCTCTGATTTGACCGAAGTGCTTTGAAAAGTGATTTGTTCCTCGTAGTTCCTATGACAGAATGAATAGTTCATATGCACCATTAGTAATATGCTTGTTTTATACATTATGAAAATTGTAACCCAAATTACCTCAAGTCCATCCAATTGTCCATCGGGGTCTGGCGTCTCCATCATCTCAGGTGTCCGTCTCATCAGCATGTTGAGATTTTGAACATGTTTTACTATATTCTCGTCATATGCTGGGCTGTCAAAGACGGTTACGGCACTGGCCAAGATGTCATCCATAGAGGCCAGCATGTTTGTCCTGGACAAGAGGCCCACCACATGCATGGCCAGTTGGTAGTGGTTTTCTGCACTGTAGAGAAGCATTTATTGCCATTATGACGTGTAGCAGATACAGTATAGGCTATGTATGTGTATAAAGCTATACTTCATGGCATTATTTTGACCTACATTTATAACTTACTATTTTTTACACATCTCCTTCGCATTTTTCATTACATGACTCAGGCAACGATGGAGTATGGGCAGGGCCAAATCCTGTTGTTTGGCACGGCCAGTGCAGATAGCATAATATCGGCCAAGCATGTCACTCAGATGCTTTTGGCCAAATGACGTGCAAATTGCCTTCATCAACACAATTGAGCCGTCGCATGTGACCATCACTGGTGGCTTCATTTTGGGGCCGAAAAGTGTAGTGGCATCAGTCATCATGGCGTTTAAAAAGTAGCTCACGGAGGCTGTTGTGTGGTCACAGGTGATAAATGAAGCCACAGGGAACGGCGGCTTTCCTTTTGTAGGATTTCTTGTGACTACTTCGTAGATGTAAAATGGGCCGACTCCCTCCTCCTTCCTCTTGACCGACCCTGTGGCATCAATATACACAATATCTTCTCTGGAGCGCCGTTGGAAGATTGACAAACTGGCCTTCGACCATAGCATCACACCTTTGGGGAACATGATGACCTTCTGCAGAACCTCATCCTCCCTGCCAGATCTTTAGTCAATCATGGCCTGGAGATTGAGCATTTCGTCACCCCATGGAACAGGCCTCAAGTTTTTACGTGCCTCATATGCTATATTTTTCAACACACCGACCGATGGTGCCTGGTCTCTGCAGCCGGAGTCCATTGCGTCTTTGGGCAGTGTGGCTAGTCGTTTTAAATGGTAAGAGCGGGGAAGCTGCGTCTGCAACTCTGCGCCAATGGCCCTTCGTGACGCGGCCCTTACAGGTCGGCAACGTATTTCACATAAATTGTGCCTTATACGGTCTCCTTGGAATGCAACTGTGGCCTTTAATGATGTGACTGTGATGGTGGCTGTTGTATTGCAGTCCTTGAATGTACAATATGCATGTGCTGTGAGGTCTGGGCCCATTGAGGTGGATTTGAGGGGTTTTAATCTGTGACGTTTAAATGCAAATGAACAGAAGGGGTTAATAGTGCTGAGTCCATTTGTTATGACAGTGGTCCATTCCAAGTTCACGAATGTCTCGTTGTTCCGACATTGTTTGAGCTCTTCCCATTTTTTTGCTTCAATAAAGAAGAATTGGGGATTGGTCGGCAGCGGTTTATCCACAAATGTGTAATGTTCCTGAAAGACAAAAAATATGATATGTACACCAACGACATTGTGGCTTTGTTGTGGGGTGAATGGAGGTAATTTGGAACAACAGGATGAGCAAATAGCCTATGATTTCCGAGTAAGCCGACGTCAATCTAGAATTCTTGCTCTGGGTCTATTATAAAAAGGGAAATTAACCTCTCAACCCCCACCTGAACCAAGCATATTTTATCAGCTCTGGCTTTACCCAAATCTAACAGCTTCTTGATAAAAGTGTCAAAATTGCGACAAAAATAGACGAGAACAAGGATGAAAATGCAACAAAAGAGCGACAAAAGCGTGACCAAAAGAGTGACGAAAAAGTGACAAAAAAGCTTCAAAAGAGTCACAGCAAAATGACAACCTGTGTGCCACCTTCAGAAGCGTGGACCATGAGTGTTGCATGCGCACAGTAGACATGTAATTCACATTTTGAAAGGAAAAATATTTTCTAAGCAGATTTTTGTTCTGAGCGCGCTCGACTCAAAACTTTGCACTCAAAAATATATAATACTATATTTTCTGTGCACGCACAACACAAATATCTGCTCTCAAAAATAAATGAATTGTGCTTGCAACATTTTCTTTTCTGGGCACACTCAACTCTGATATCTGCACTCATCAGTAAAATGCCCAAGCAAATCTTGGTTCTGTGCATGTTGTGGTTTAGTAGAATCGGACCCAAGGACAGACACAAGACAGGAGTGAAGGTTCACAATTTATTTTCTTCAGTGGTTGAAACACGGCGGAGGGTCTCAGGTCCCAGGAGTTCTTCCCACACAGGCACTAGGAGCACAGGAGTTCAAGGTAAGTTCACGTAGTCAAACAGGTAAGTCTCAGGATCTGTAAAGTCACCATCTAGCTGACGGAACAATCTGGCAGAGTCTGTCTGGAGAGCTGGGTCTTTCACTGTGGCAGCTTGATTGCAGATGGCCAACAGGTGAGTAGCTCCAGCAGGCTCCACCCACACACACACACACACAGGGAAAAGGAGTGGGGAACACAGGACCAGAGTCACACCCAGGGGCGTGACAGTACCCCCCCTCCTACGGAACGTCCCCGGACGTTCCCCCAGGCTTGCCGGGGAAAGCCCGATAGAAATCCCGGAGCAGGGAGGCATCCAGGATGAAACGGCGAGGAACCCAAGACCGCTCCTCCGGACGATACCCCTCCCAATCCACAAGATACCGGAAGCCCCTCCCCCGGCGGCGGACATCGAGAATGCGACGCACGGTGAAGGCCGGATGGTCATCAACAACCCGGGCGGGAGGAGGGGGGTCGGCCGGAGGGCAGAGAGGACTGGAAACAACGGGCTTCAAGAGAGACACGTGAAAGGATGGATGAACGTTCATAGCTGCCGGCAACTTAAGACGAACTACCGAGGGATTGATAATCTTCTCAACGGTGAAAGGCCCAACAAACTTAGGGGCCAACTTGCGAGACTCCACTTGGAGGGGCAGATCTCGAGCAGAAAGCCATACCTTTTGTCCAGGCAGATAAGTAGGGGATGGCTTGCGGTGTCGGTTAGCCATTTCCTGATTGCGAGCAGCGGTGCGCTTCAGGGCAGCTCGGGCCGCCTTCCAAATGCGGCGGCAGCGTCTGAGGTGAGCCTGGACAGAAGGAACTGCCACTTCCATCTCCTGGTCAGGGAACAGAGGAGGTTGAAAACCCAAGGAGACCATAAAAGGTGACATACCTGTGGCCGAGGACACTAGGGCGTTGTGGGAGTACTCCACCCATGGCAAAAATGAACTCCAGGAGGTGGGATTGCGCGCGGTGACGCATCGCAATGCCGACTCCAGGTCCTGGTTAGCCCTTTCAGTTTGTCCATTGGATTGCGGGTGATAACCAGAAGACAAGCTCACTGAAATTCCCATGGATCCACAAAAGGCCTTCCAGACCTGGGAGGTAAACTGTGGCCCCCTGTCCGAGACTATGTCTGTGGGAATACCATGGAGACGGAACACATGTTGCACAAGAAGTTTTGCAGTTTCAGAGGATGAAGGTAACTTGGGGAGCGGAACAAAATGCACGGCCTTAGAAAAACGATCCACAACGGTAAGTATAGCAGTATTACCTTCAGACGAGGGAAGGCCCGTGACAAAATCCAAAGCTATATGCGACCAAGGACGACTGGGGATAGGCAGAGGATGAAGGAGACCGGCAGGGCGCTGATGACTGGATTTGCTGCGAGCACATACATGACAAGCAGAAACAAAGGCACGGGTGTCTCGATTCATGGAAGGCCACCAAAATCCTTGTTTGATGAAAGCCAGGGTACGACTAAAACCAGGATGACAGGCTAACTTTGAAGAGTGTCCCCATTGGAGGACCTGGGACCGAACAGAGTCTGGGACAAACAAACAGTTAGGGGGGGCACCTCCCGGGTCAGGTTGAGCATGTTGAGCTTCCTGTACTACTCTCTCAATTTCCCACCTAACTGCACCAAGTATACAGGTCGGCGAAAGAACAGGACTGGGTTGAGATTCGGACTCTAACTGTGACTGGCGAGACAGGGCATCAGGCTTTACATTGCGGGATCCAGGGCGATAGGTGATGACAAAGTTAAACCTCCCCAGAAACAAGGCCCATCTAGCCTGCCGGGAGTTCAACCGTTTAGCCGAACGAAGGTAGGTAAGGTTCTTGTGGTCCGTCCAGACTATAAAGGGCTGTTCAGCTCCCTCGAGCCAGTGTCTCCACTCCTGTAGAGCCAAAACTACCGCCAGAAGTTCCCGGTTACCGATGTCATAATTGACCTCTGCTGGTGTGAGGCGCCGAGAGAAAAAGGCACAGGGGTGCATCCTCTGGTCCGCCGGTGAACGCTGGGAGAGGACAGCACCAACTCCGGAGTCAGAGGCGTCGACTTCAACTGTGAACTGTCTGGATGGGTCTGGGTGAGACAGAACAGGTGCAGTTACAAAAAGGTGTTTGAGTGCAGCAAACGTATCATCCGCTTCACTTGTCCACTTGAAAGGGATAGATGTGGAGGTTAGACGAGTGAGTGGAGCGGCCTTACGGCTGTAGTCCTTGATGAACCTCCTGTAGAAATTGGCAAACCCCAAAAATCGCTGGAGTTGCTTCCGAGTTTCAGGTGTAGGCCACTCAGCGACCGCCTTCACTTTAGCGGGATCAGGCTTGAGTTGCCCCTGTTCGACGACAAAACCAAGAAAGGTTACAGAGGCAGCATGAAATTCACATTTCTCCGCTTTAACAAAGAGCTTGTTCTCATACAGTCTCTGTAGCACCAGCCTCACATGTTGAACATGTTCTTGAAGATTTCTGGAAAAAATCAAAATGTCATCCACGTAAACAAACACAAATTTATGCAACATATCACGGAGGACATCGTTCACCAGGGCTTGGAGGACAGCAGGGGCATTCGTAAGGCCGAAAGGCATCACCAAATACTCAAAGTGCCCCAAGGGAGTGTTAAATGCGGTCTTCCACTCGTCTCCTTGACGAATGCGGACTAGATGATAAGCGTTTCGTAAGTCTAGTTTGGTGAAAATGGTAGCTTGGTGAAGAGGTTCGAAAGCGGAGTAAACGAGTGGCAAGGGATACTTATTCTTAATAGTGATGTCATTTAGTCCACGATAGTCAATGCAGGGCCGCAATGTAGTGTCCTTCTCCACAAAGAAAAACCCTGCTCCCACTGGTGAAGAGGAGGGACGAACAATCCCTGCAGCCAAGGAGTCTTTAATGTACAGCTCCATTGCTTCCCTCTCTAGACGGGAGAGCTTGTACAAGCGGCTAGAAGGTAAAGGGGCTCCAGGAAGAAGATCTATGGCACAATCATAAGGGCGATGTGGGGGGAGAGACAGTGCCCGTTGTTTATTGAATACCTCCGCTAGGTCGTGATACACCAATGGAACAGAGGTCAAGTCCGGAGGAGGTGGGGGTGGGTTACAACTCTCACCAGCAGTAATTGCAGACTGCAGACAATGCGAGTGGCAGTGAACACTCCAACTGATAATCTTATTGGCTGTCCAATCAATGTGCGGGTTGTGCAGCTTGAGCCAAGGGAGTCCTAGAACCACAGGGGCTAGGGGTGAAGAAATTACTAATAACTGGATCTTCTCCCTGTGATTGCCAGACAGCAAGAGGGTAACAGGAACTGTGCGGCGAGTAATCTTGGCTAGGTGACTTCCATTCAAAGCCTTGACCTCTCTGGGATACTCTAGGGGCTCAGTGGGAATATTAGCTTGGTGAACAAGAGTGGAGTCAATGAAATTGCCATCTGCACCACAGTCAATAAAGGAAAGGAATGAAACAGACTCACATAACCACAGTAAAGAGGCCTGTACAAGGAGCCGGTCAGGGGTAGTAGTTTGTGGAGAAGTGGCTTGGCTCACCAGGATCTCTCCAGTCCCTGGTGAGCCTAATCCTCTTGGTCGCACAGGACAAGCATAGACGTAATGCCCCTCTTGTCCGCAGTACAGGCATAGTCCCAGCCTACGACGGCGTTGGCGCTCACCCTCAGTAAGTCCAGCCCGGCCGAGTTGCATAGGTTCCTCTGCATTGGAAGGCTTGACCTTGCTAGACTGCCTAGGAGAACTGGTTGGTGCAGGGGCAGGAGAAGGCGAGTGTACCTTCCGACCATGAGGTGAGGGCTGGCGTGTACTCCTCTCTCTACGTCTCTCTCTGAGTCTATTATCAAGACGTGTAGCCAAAGAAATTAGCTCCTCAAGACTCCTGGTTTCATCGCGGACTACGAGTGCATCCTTCATATCTTCAGATAGGCCTCGTACAAATGCACCTTGTAGCGCTATGTCGCCCCAGCCACTTTCATTAGCGAGAATTTGGAAGTCTATTGCGTACTGGGCAACTGGGGATGGTCCTTGGTTAAGGGCTAACAATTTCTTAGCAGCCTCTTCACCTCTTAATGCGTGGTCAAAAGTCTTCTTCATTTCATTAGAGAAGGCCAAGTATGAGTCAAAATAAGTGGCCTGCCCCTCCCATGCAGCAGTAGCCCATTGAGATGCTTTGCCAGAAAGTAAACTCATAACAAATGCAATGCGTGACTTATCTGTAGCATAGGAGAGAGGTTGCAGGTCAAATACCAGAGAACACTGGAGGAGGAATCGTCCACACGCACCAAGATCACCGGAGTAACGCTCAGGAGTTGGGATGTGAGGTTCTCTGTAAGCCACGGCAGATGGAGCAGGAGGGAGTGAAGAGGCGTCGGACCGGGGGATGGGAGCAGGTTGAGGATTGGAAGAGAGGCGATCTGAAAGCTGGCCCACCTGGTTTCCAAGGCGTGTAACGTTAGTGGACACAGCTACAAGTTCTTCCATAATTTCCCGTAGTGCCTTGTCATGCTGGCTAACAAGGGATCCCTGGGCGGCCAGAGCATGTCTCAAACTGTCCTGGTCTGATGGGTCCATGTGGCCAGATTGTTCTGTTGTGGTTTATCCAATATAAGCTCAATTTTATTTCAACCAAAATAAAAGGCCTGAGTGTTTCTAGGCTGAAAACGTGACATTATCTTACGTCACTCGTCGAGATGCAAAAATAAATGTATTTTTCCAAAGAAAAATTACAAAATAGTAACTCACAGTGATTTGGAAAAGTAACTTAATTCTGATTACTTGATTGGAAATAGTAACGCGTTAGATTACTAGTTACTGAAAAAAGTAATCCGATTACAGTAATCTGTTACTAAGTAATTAGTTACTGGCATCACTGGTGATGGGGCCCTGTGTTTCCACTCCCCTCTTCCCTCTCCCCGTGCGTGCGCGTGTGTGTGTGGTTGTGTGTGTGTGTGGTTGTGTGTGGGTGTGGTTGTGTGGGCGGAGATTAGCTGGGAGGAGCTGCGGCTGATGGTGCACACCTGGCGTCTATCACCTCGTCCTGCAAAGAAAAGCCCGGTGCTCCAGCCAGTCGTCGCCAGATTCTTAGTCTACCAGACGCTCCTGTCTTTGTACCTGGCCTGCTCCGCTCCACTCCTGGGTTCTGGAATTGTTTTTTGTTAGACAATAAATTGCACTTACCTCGCCACTGTCTTGCGTCACTTTTTGGGTCAGAACCTTTGAGCCCTGACAAAAAGTCCCCCACTACCTTATTTTATTGAAGTATTGGTTATTAGGTTGAAATTGACATTGAGCTTCACATGGCTCCGTTTTTTCACATGTTGAAAGTTGTGGTCATACACCGACCACGTACCTTGAAGCTGAAGTCATGTGGACAATCCTAAAGAGATTTAACAAAGTGAATGAATAAGACTATGGCTTATATACTGTAGTAGTTTATATAAAGTATTACATCTACAAAAACAATGTTGTTCTTACATTCCAAGTTTATGTTGTAATTGTCCTTGCCTTTGTATGTGTACAGGTTATGCACTCAGAGACTGAATAAACGAGGATAAAGGCAGGAGCAGCACAGGTCGCTGTGTGACTAGAGACACCTGGACCAAAGGTTCAACTCTTGTCTTCAAAGTAGAAGCCAAAGTTGTGTTTCTGAAGCTTGAAGACTATCACTTTTTTGTCTGGGCTTATTTGACCCTCTAAGTTACAGGCAAACTGACTATAATGAGACAATGAGAGCCCTGTATATCCAAAACCACCAGCTACACGAAAGGACTTGTCACCCTGGCTATTACACACGGCTATAACATTGGGTGAAGGAAAAATATATCACTTTACAGGTGTTAAATTCAATTTCTCTACTCTTATATCTACTTTTATAATCCCATACAAGTGTACTGAACCACTGTTTACATTGAATTGGATACAAGACTCTTTACATAATGTTTTATTAAGCTTTTTTCTTCCACACAAATGTCATCCTGTTTAAAAGTATGTCTTCCATATTCTTGGAGACAGTCTTGTCCTCAGCCTCCACCACTTGCTAGTGTCGGTCTTCTCTTCTCCATAGTGTCCATCTTAAAAGTCTGTAGTAAAAACCAAAAACATTTACTGTAAAATGCAACACACCGCTGCTGAAATCCTACACAACAACAATTAATGTATGTTTTTCTAAATGTACTGTCGTGCCTTTTTTCAGGTTTTCTGGACAATGGAGGAAACAAATAAGTTAGATACCAGAGACATTACTAGAATACCTTCCGCACACTGGGGGTGACAGATGGACCCCCTAGTCCATCTGGGATATCCATCACCTTTCCCACGTCACCAAGTTCGCCCACCAATGATTCAATACAGACAACTTAGATAGTTCTCAAGTCAAATGTTGTATTTTGAAAGATATTGCAGAGTATAATTATACAAAACCGATTCAGAGTTGGAGTCCTGAAACAACAGTACGGCGCCAGCAGTAGAAGTTTTGAAAACAGAGAGGCTAATCAGCCGATGAGCCTCGACCAGATCTCGAGTAATAGGATACAGAGATGTGACGTCTAGGGATGGAACGCAAAGCTGGTACTGAAGGTTCAGTCTCTCACATTTTTATACCCTCTTATCTAATACAGTATTTTCCCATGCCTACTGGTCTGTGGGGTGGGTATACTCCCTTAGACCTTGAGAACCGTTTTTTCCTAGTTTATCTAGTGGATGCTGTGTAAGCAGGTGCAATGTCTCAGTCTGTTCCTTACGCCCAAATATGGTTGCGCTTCCCCTTTTTGGCTCGGCGCTCAGTTATTTTCTATAGCATGATCCGATGGTGGATTTTGTTTATTCATATATGGTCGTTCTGAACAGACTGATAAACTAGCGTGTGGTTTGAGCTAGTACAAAAATATGTTTCCTGACAGTACTTAATGAATCTGAAGCAATAAAACATTGTATTTGCTCATCTGATACATAGGTGTCATTTTTCAACCATATTAAACCAACATGTAAAACACTGTCAGGCATTGATAAAAGTAGTACACAATTGATTTACTTAATAGTTTGCTCCTGAGCTCCTGCTCAGTTATCAGATGAAAATCAAACTTTGGTTAAGTTGGAGTTGAACTTACAAAATGTATTCAATAAGCGGATTCGACATTTCAAAGAGCGCAAACTATAGACATGACAGAGTGTGACACAGATATTGAATATTTTGAGCATTGAGAGTTGTTTTAAAAGAATTTTGTAAGAAACGGGGACAGAGTGTTACTGGGAAGAGGAAAATAACTTCAGAATCAGAATTCGTTTATTGCCAAGGTTTGTGAACAAGGTTTACAAACTAGGAATTTTTCTCGGTGCAAACGTTATAAAGTGACAGCAGCGGGATTGTATATACAGATGTGTAGGCATATAAAGTGATATTAAGTGTTATAAAGTGACAGCAGCGGGATTGTATATACAGATGTGTAGCATATAAAGTGATATTAAGTGTTATAAAGTGACAGCAGCGGGTCTAAGTGTGGACACACCGCACAGTGCAAGTGCAGATACATCCATGAGTCTGTGACTGAGCTACAGAGACTTGTTTTTGTTCATGAGTCTGATGGCGGAGGGGAAAAAACTGTTCAAGTGGCGGGAGGTATGGGTCTGGATAGACCGTAGCCTCCTGCCTGAGGGGAGAGGGGTGAATAGTCCGTGTCCAGGGTGAGAAGGGTCAGCTGTGATCCGACCCACACGCCTCCGGGTCCTGGAGGTGAACAGGTCCTGGAGAGATGGGAGCTCACAGCCAATCACCTTCTCTGCAGCACGCACAATGCGCTGCAGTCGGTGCTTGTCCCGTTCTGTAGCGCCGGGGAACCACACGGTGATGGAGGAGGTGAGGATGGACTCGATGATGGCCGTGTAGAACTGCACCAGCATCTTGGTTGGCAGCTTGAGTTTCCTCAGCTGCCGCAGGAAGAACATCCTCTGCTGGGCCTTCTTGATGAGGGAGCTGATGGTTGGCTCCCATTTGAGGTCCTGGGTGATGGTGGTGCCCAGGAAACGGAAGGAGTCCACGATGGAGATGGGAGTGGGAGAGTCTGTCAGGGTGAGGGGGGACGGTGGGGTTGTGTCTTTCCTAAGGTCCACGATCATCTCCACTGTCTTCTGGGCGTTCAGCTCCAGGTTGTTGTGGCTGCACCAGGACGCCAGCCGTTCCACCTCTCTCCTGTAGGCGGACTCATCACCGTCCGAGATGAGCCCGATGAGGGTGGTGTCGTCCGCAAACTTGATCAGTTTAACGGTCTGGTGGCTGGAGGTGCAGCAGTTTGTATACAGGGAGAAGAGCCAGGGGGAAAGTACACAGCCCTGAGGAGTTCCAGTGTTTGTAGTCCGAGTGTCCGAGACGATCTTCCCCAGCCGCACGTGCTGTCTCCGGTCCGTCAGGAAGTCAGTGATCCACCTGATAATGCTGATTTAGCTTATTGTGGTGTTTTGCAATTTTTACATTTCTGATCAGAACCATTTCCTTTCAGCTTTTTATATTCATCTATCTTTGTGTCTACAAAGTACTACGTAACCACCTTTAAAATATGTCTCGACTAAATTCAGTTCTACAACAGAATGTAGAAGGTACAGATATCTGCTTGATATGTCGCTGAGAAAAAATTGCACTAAAGTACATGGAAATATCACTTAACTTTCACCAATCTAGTTAGATCAAAATGACAAATGTCACTGTGTGATTCAAAGTACATATGATAAATGATTCATTTAATGGTATCGATATGTGGTACAGATTGTGATAGACTTACCATCTTGTGTTTAGAGTTGTGTTGATCTCCACTTCTCTTCAAAGTGACTCCAAAGTTGGAATGTAATCACATTATGATTTATCTATTTCCTGCACAGATTAACCTGCAAGAATAACAAACATTATTACCTTAATAAGAATAACCAGCATCTTAAACTAATCAAGCAACAAAATTGTTAGCCTGTTAGAAAATACAGTATTGTATCTACAGCTAAGGAAAGTCTAAGGCAAGTCTGAAGGCTCTACATGTGCTAAAACCTTTAAACATTGTTGACAGCACACTTGGGTTATATGTGTGATGGCTTTATCCATTATTATTTATTATTTATTTAGAATGGACAGGAAGGACTTTCACGAAATGGAGCAGTGACTTCTAGCAGCTAGTGACGTAGCATCGTATTGCACGGACTTTGTTATGATGCATAATTAGCCATGTGGTCTGTGGCTTAGCTTTTTG
The DNA here is from genome assembly GCA_021464625.1 of Proterorhinus semilunaris. NCBI lineage: Eukaryota > Metazoa > Chordata > Actinopteri > Gobiiformes > Gobiidae > Proterorhinus > Proterorhinus semilunaris. The sequence goes on along the minus strand of JAJBBP010000025.1, from coordinate 500,414 downwards.
TCTGAATAGTCTTTACACATTACGTGAGCCAGAGTGGGACAAAGAATTAGAGGCGATAGATTGAGGAAATAAATATGTATTAAACGTCACGTAGCCTGAAGCTAACGAGCCCTAGCAGCTGTTGACACGAGCAAAACAAGGGCTAAAACAAGACCTAATGATCAAATACACATCTGAACTAAAACTTACCGGTACAAACATGTGTGAGCCATTATTTGAAGACATCTGTGCGTATGTGGAGCAATTATATCAGCCATCTCATGGCGACGGTTCAGGTGAGTTGTGTCCCTTTGGTCAGTCCAACAAGGCGCCTCTTACGTTGTTTCCAGGTAGAAAATGTATATAAAATGAGAGCCCATTCTCACATCCTGTCTGTCTAACTGTGACTTACGTAGCACACCACACAACAAATCCATACCACTGCTGAAAAAAATGATATAGCTGCAGTATGTTTACTTGTGGCTGTTGGCCCCATGTTGGCCCTGGTTAGCGCTAACATGACCTTTCAAAATGGCACCGGAAGCTTTCGTGACGTCACGTTCCAAATCCCTATAGACTCAATGGGAAAATGTCCGAATGTGTTATTACACTATAGTAACTGTGAATTGTGTTAATATACACAGGATTTACAACCATGAATTGAAAATGCATTTATCTCAAATGTTAGAACATTGGTAACAAAACTGGCATAACTTAAGAGTACTCTATGCAAGCATTTCTCCAACAACTCTGTAAAAAGAAAGGTGGGGATTAAAAATACAATCACATAAAAAGAAAAAGTGATCATGATAAATGTGGATTAATATGGTATACGTTGTATTGCACATATCCCCAAACATAATATAAACTTGGTCAAAACATTTTGAACATTTAAAAGGGATATTCCAGGATGTTTGACACCGGGCCTCATTTCCTAGTTATCCAGAGTGTTGTTGATTTCTGGAGATTTTTTCTTTCTTAAATTGATGCAGTCCTTTATATCTGAAGAGTTTAGTGGCTAGTGCGTTTCTACGGTAACAGCTAGCCTGCATTAAAAACAGTCTGACCCACGCCACAGAGCACCTGAGGTAAATCACTTATAACACCAGACTAACGAAATAAATGAGTGTTTCTTAGAGCTGTATGAAACTTGTAGATTTCTCCATTGTGAGATCAATAAAGGCTATATTATCTTAAATGTTTCATTGAAGCAGAACAGAAAACAGCACTGAAGTCAAAGTAAAGTAAAGTGAAAGTACCTCAGCGATCTCTGCCAAAGTGTGTTGACTCTTGTCTTCATGTAGGCTTGCTTTATCTCCAAAGCCACAGTCAGGGGAAAACTTGGTGTCGCCAGCAATAAGGACGTGGATTTCAATTTTATCGTAAAAGCTTGTGTGGGTGCTGGTGGATGAATGTAACTTTGCCCTCTGCCGTTCCAACAAGCTGTGGTATTGAGGTGACTCACAGGAGAGCTGTTTTCCACAACCTAATGACAAACTGCATGCTCACCTAACAACAGATATTGCTAATAGTGCATTATTTCACATTATAAGAAAAAAAGAAAAAAACATTTCAGAGTCTGTATCTGTACTTCCTGGTTTAGACCTCAGTTAGTGGTTAGCCCTGGTTTGAGTCAAAAAAATCCTGTGAAGTAATTTCTTAATGCAATGAAAGTCTGTTAGTACCAATGTTTCTCTGTATGAAGGGAGATGTGCTCTCTTAGGCAAAACCCTTTTTTTTGGCACGACCACTTCTGATAAGTCCTCGTCATCTTCAGAGGATGTGTCCGTCACGTCATCTTCATCTCTCTGCCTTCCTGCTCGCCTTTTCTTGGGCGGGTGGATGTCTTCAGAAGATAAAGGGCCCTCTCCATCACTGTCCACACGTGCCTTCCTTTTAATGGGCGAGGACTGGTTGACGTTGGTAGATAAGGGGCCATCTCCATCGCTCTGCACACCTGGCTTCCTTTTACCGGGCGAGGGATGGTCGTCTTCAGAAGATGATGTGCCTGCTCCATGTCTTCTCCCTTGTCCCTTTGTTTTCTTGGAGGATATTTCTGTCTCATCTTAAGATTCCACCTCATCCCCACCTCTCTCTGGCCATTCCTTTATTCTCTTTCTTTGCAGCATATGTTGTCATCAGCCATCATGGTCAACGCTCTGCTTCGGAAGCTTTCCTCAGCTGGATCATCAGCTGTGCAAACTCAGAGTAAAATGAGCAACTCATAGATGACTCTCCACAGGACTTTTACTAAGTTACATTATGAATAACCTTGGTAGAACCTTTTTGCCATGTTTGGGTCGTGACACATGAAGGCTGCCACTTTATCATAACATTTCCGTCCCAGCTGCCTCTTGGACTGATGAAGGAAAATATGAGAAAGCATTTAAAACAGATATGCAATTAATAGCAATGATACACATTTTAAAGTTCTAAACCAGTCGATATCAGGAGAAATCTAATGTGAACCAGGTCTAAACCAGGTCCGAACAAGGACATTTCCATTTCACTGTTGTGTCGTTATGAAAAAGCACGGACTATCATTAAAGTAACAAAAAATGCAGAAAAGCAATGGAAGGGTTAGTTCCTTTTAAAACATTAGCAATAAAACATTTCTTACATATGTGGCCACTGAAGACCTTAACACATTGAATTGTGGCCCAGGGCCCAGATTGTACTTCTCCCATTGATGTTTGAAGTGTTCTGGCAGCTTCAACATTGGCTGTCCACTGAAAGTATGGAAGAAGGTGGTTGCCATTGAGCCCCCCTCTACTTGATCCCTCAGGCCATTATAACGGTGCAGCCAGGCATACTCTTCTGGTATTGCTGCTTCTCCAAAGTATCGCTGCGTTTAGTGCTGTCTGATCTAGTTTAATGATAGAAATGTTAACAAAGCTTTGTGGCCATGTTCTTTTGTGTTCTTTCATTTTAGTGCAACCTAAAGACTTACCCTAATCACTCTGCGGCTTTTTGTGCCTCCTGGACCTCTCTGACGGTCATGTTTACTAAAATCCCCTTCCTATGACCTGTGGTTGCAATCAGGTATGCACAGGGTGTAGTCATCTCTCCTTTTCTCAGATGTGTCTTTCTGTAACATTTATGAGGTATAACAATGCATCACAAAAACTAGTCTGGTTATGGTTTACTACATTATTAAATATTAGTGAGATGTCTGGGTACCGGTCTGCAAACACTTCCTCTGCACTACATCTGTCTGCCTGGGATGGAAAGAGGTCCTTTCCAAAGACAGACGTCCATGTAAGTGATGATGCCAACTCTTGTTCATACATGGTTGCTACAACACGGGCACTGGGCAGTAGCGTCTCAGGTATTTTAACTGGACAACCGTCTGTGGCTAGTTCGTTGGGTATTCCACGACCTACGATGAGGGGGGGCAAATGATTAATAGTAGCAAGCTGCTTTTCTGTTAGGTCTGTTTATTGGTTTATTTGGTCGGGACAGTGCATGTTAATGAACAAGCCTTGGGCTAATTTCCATCCGTCGTCCCCCATGCGCACTCTCAAACACACATTCATTGTAAAAACGGATTGATAGTGTGCGATGTGTAGAGTGCTCTTACAGACTCCTTACTGTTCCCACAGTCTTTTGCTTTCTTGACATGAGTAGTTTGAACAAAAGATCAGGATGCTGCCTTCATTTTTATGTTCTATAATTGTGTGTAAAGCAGAGCGCTCTGTCCACGTGTGCTCGCCGACCACCTGACCCGCTCACATATGAGAGAGCACCACGACGGAGAGGCAGAGAGAGAGACAGAAGAGAAAAGGCACAATGTTTCAGATACAAATGTGAGGTGTCAAATAATACATCCTCACATTGGGACACTTTGGCTCGGGCCGCTGCAAATAAAAATGGGCTTTAATAATAATAATAATAATAATGCATCAGTTTTATATAGCGCTTTTCTGGACACTCAAAGACGCTTTACATTGCACTATTCATTCACTCCATACTTGGTGGTGGTAAGCTACTATTGTAGCCACAGCTGCCCTGGGGTAGACTGACGGAAGCAGAAGCTTTGCTAGCAAGGTTTGTTTTTTTTGTTTTCAAAAAGGATGTGCTAATAGGTCAACAGAGTTCAAGAGCAGACAGACTGGTGCATCTGCTGCTGGAGTAGACATGATAAAAAGTAAGTTTATTGATTATCACAACTATCTTTTGCTGTACACCTTTATACACAACTGTAAGTGTAATGGGAGATGTTTGGTTTATTTTGTTGGCCGTTTTAAGTAGCTAATAAGTCAGATTTTCTGGAAAAGTATATGCTATGCTATGGGGAGCTCAAGGTGTCTCCTCGAGGTTGTTGAGGATTATTGAACCAAGTGTGGGGCACAAAACGAGGAAATAGCTGAACAGCATGTGAGTGTTTTTACAATCTCGCTGCGTTATACAAACCCATCCAAATTCAACCAATACATTTTGTCTCTCGCAAACCATGTGACCCCCATGTTTCATTTTCTGCAGGTGAGATGAAATGCACGTGGCAGTGGGCTCCACCTCCCGCGATAGAAGGTGGAGCCCCCATCTCCCACCCCCAGGTGATATTATAAGCCTTACTGTGCTACATTCACTGTAAAACAAGTTTAAAATGAAAAGAAAACTCGGAAGAGCGTGGCTTATCTGAACCAGTTGAGTGTCTGTTAAAAAGGGTCTGGCTGCAGCACTAGTCAGTCATCAAACTGATAGCATAATATTATTGTACATTTGTGTTGTTTTTTTGTCTTTTCTATTTGTTATTTTTATTATGTTTGTAAATTTCGACTTCGAAACAGTGGGCAGCGGCGATGAAGACAAGGAGGTGTCCCTTATAATATGTAATTATCTCTGACAGGGAGCAACGCATTGTCCTTGATTAATTCATAATGTTTCACTATTTTTAATCTCATGGGTTCTTCTATTTTTTTTTTTTTAAGAATCGGTGCCACCAATATTATCAGCCTATATTTGTCTTTTTCACATATCGGTCTGATATGGGAAAATATTGGCCGATATTTATTTTTTCCCATTAAATTATTTACTGTGCCGTGATGTAGTGCACTTGAATGCAGGAGCAGTGTACACGGGCTGCACTGGCCTGACTGGGGCAACAGTTTATTCAAATGATCTGAAATAAACAGTGGCTCCTAAAAATAAAGAAACTCCTGCATAAATTCACACGTCTCCAAAACAAAGTATGTTTTTACTAAGTTTAAACAAAGTGGAGCGGACACTGTGTACAACCCCGTGAACTGCTACCTTAACGTGGTGGGGTTGTTTGAGCGTCCGAATGATCCGAGGAGCTATGTTGTCTGGGGCTTTATGCTGCGTTTACACATAAGCACGATGCGTTACGAATGCCACAAATCCACATTCGTGGCCAAGGATCACGAATTTGATGATTCGGGGTCGAGGTTTCACGCGCCGCCACAAACTGTTGCGACCTGTTACTACGCGTTACGATTAATGGCACGAATTATTACGCACGGTCACGAATATGCGTCCCGCGCTGCTGCGTGGTGTTGCGCGCTGCTGCGTGGTGTCCCGCGCTGCCACGGGCTGTTACGGGTCACTAGGAATATTCGTGTTCTGTCCGAAATCTGTCAAGAATTGGGCGAAAGTGGAGCGATCTTCTGCCGCCGGGTTGGAGGCGGAGCAGAGGCCGTGGTTTCCCCTGAGTCATTGGGCTCGTCTGGCTCCAACTCCCGAACATCAGGTACGACCGCAGGAGGAAGAAACACTTTCAGCACCCCGCGGAGCAGCAGCGGCAGGTGCTGTCCGTGGCTTGGAGCGCGGATTGGCTTTTGTGACGCTTTTCCTTGGCATAGCCACTGCAGGTACGAACATTTACTTTGGGCGTAGCGTGTGTTTCTGTCAATTTTGAGCGTGAAAACGGTGATTCTGCTCCACGAATGCTCTCACGCTGAATTACGAAGCGCCACTACTCCTCACGAAAGGACGCGCTCCGTTACGAACTCCACGAACAGAGGGTGATTCGTGACATTCGTGGAAGATTTTTTGACAGACAAAAACTTTCTCCACGAACGTCACGAATGTCACGAGCTGATGCGTTCTGTTAAGAATCCCATTGAGATGCGTTAAGTCACGTCACGAACTTCACGAATGACGGAAAAATTACATTCGTAACGCATCGTGCTTATGTGTAAACGCAGCATTATGCCCCTGGTAGGGTCTCCCATGGCAAACAGGTCTTAGGTGACGGGTCAGACAAAGAGCAGTTCGAAGACTCCTATGGACAGTACAATAACAAGGACCGTGACGTCGCCCGGTATGGCGCAGCCGGGGCCCCACCCTGGAGCCAGGCCTGGGGTTGGGGCTCGAATGCGAGCGTCTGGTGGTCGGGCCTCTGCCCACGGGGCCCGGCCGGGCACAGCCCGAAAGGACGACGTGGGCCCGCCCTCCTGTGGACTCACCACCCGCAGAGGGATCCGTAGGGGTTGGGTGCAGAGAGGACTGGGTGGCAGTCGAAGGCAGGTGCCTCGACGACCTGGTCCGCGTGCGCAGCTTCTGGCGTTCGGGACATGGAACGTCACCTCGCTGGGGGGAGCCTGAGCTCGTGCGGGAGGTTGAGAGGTACCGGCTAGATATAGTCGGGCTCACCTCCTCGCACAGCCTGGGTTCCGGATCCCAACTCCTGGAGAGGGGCTGGACGCTCCATTTTTCTGGAGTTGCCCGCGGGGAGAGGCGGCGGGCTGGGGTGGGTTTGCTTATAGCCCCCCAGCTCAGCCGTCACGTGTTGGAGTTCACCCCGGTGAACGAGAGGGTCGCGTCCTTACGCCTTCGGGTCGGGGACAGGTCTCTCACCGTTGTCTCGGCCTACGGGCCCAACATCGGTGCAGAGTACCCGGCCTTCTTGGAGTCCCTGGGGGGGGGGGGGTACTAGATGGTGCTCCGGCTGGGGACTCCATTGTTCTACTGGGGGACTTCAACGCCCACGTCGGTAACGACAGTGAGACCTGGGTGGGGGTGATGGGGAAGAACGGCCTCCCCGATCGGAACCCGAGTGGTGTTCTGTTATTGGACTTCTGTGCTAGTTACGGTTTGTCCATAACGAACACCATGTTCGAGCACAAGGATGTCCATAAGTGCACGTGGCACCAGGACACCCTAGGCAGGAGGTAGATGATCGGCCTTGTAGTTGTGTCATCCGATCTCCGGCCGCGTGTCTCGGACACTCGGGTGAAGAGAGGGGCTGAGCTGTCAACCGATCACCACCTAGTGGTGAGCTGGATCCGCTGGCAGGGGAAGAAGCCGGTCAGACCTGGCAGGCCCAAACGTGTTGTGAGGGTCTGTTGGGAACGTCTGGTGGATCCCTCTGTCAGTAGGGTCTTCAACTCCCACCTCCGGAAGAGCTTCACCCAGATTCCGAGGGAGGTTGTGGACATGGAGTCCGAGTGGACCATGTTCTCCTCCTCCATTGTCGATGCGGCTGCTCGTAGTTGTGGCCGTAAGGTCTCTGGTGCCTGTCGCGGCGGCAATCCCCGAACCCGGTGGTGGCGCCCGGAGGTAAGGGATGCCGTCAAGCTGAAGAAGGAGTCCTATCTGGCTTTGTTGGCTTGTGGGACTCCGAAGGCAGCTGAGAGGTACCGGCAGGCCAAGCGTGCTGCAGCTCGTGCAGTCGCAGAGGCAAATCTCGGGTCTGGGAGGAGTTTGGAGCAGCCATGGAGGAGGACTATTGGTCGGCCTCGAAGAGATTCTGGCAAACCATCCGGCGCCTCAGGAGGGGGAAGCAGTGCTTCACCAACACTGTTTACAGTGCGGGTGGGGGGCTGCTGACCTCGACTGGGGACGTGGTCGGGCGGTGGAAGGAGTACTTCGAGGATCTCCTCAATCCCACCGTTACGTCTTCCGATGAGGAAGCAGAGGCTGGGGACTCGGAGGGGGGCTCATCCATCACCCAGGCTGAAGTCACCGAGGTGGTTAGAAAGCTCCTCGGTGGCAAGGCCCCAGGGGTGGATGAGATTCGTCCTGAGTACCTTAAGTCTCTGGATGTTGTAGGGCTGTCTTGGCTGACACGTCTCTGCAACATCGCGTGGCGGTCGGGGACAGTGCCTCTGGATTGGCAGACCGGGGTGGTGGTCCCTCTCTTCAAGAAGGGGGATCAGAGGGTGTGCTCCAATTACAGAGGGATCACACTCCTCAGCCTCCCTGGTAAGGTCTATTCCAGGGTGCTGGAGAGGAGGATCCGGCCAATAGTCGAACCTCGGATCCAGGAGGAACAATGCGGTTTTCGTCCCGGTCGTGGAACACTGGACCAGCTCTATACCCTTCATCGGGTACTCGAGGGTTTGTGGGAGTTCGCCCAACCAGTCCACATGTGTTTTGTGGATCTGGAGAAAGCGTTCGACCGTGTCCCTCGTGGTGCCCTGTGGGGGGTGCTCCGGGAGTATGGGGTCCGGGGCCCTCTAATAAGGGCTGTCCGTTCCCTGTATGACCGCAGCAGGAGCTTGGTTCGCATTGCCGGCAGTAAGTCAGACCTGTTCCCGGTGCGTGTTGGGCTCCGCCAGGGCTGCCCTTTGTCACCGGTTCTGTTCATTACCTATATGGACAGAATTTCTAGGCGCAGCCAGGGGCCGGAGGGTGTCCGGTTTGGGAACCTCAGAATCTCATCTCTGCTATTTGCAGACGATGTTGTTCTGTTGGCTTCATCAAATCAGGACCTCCAGCGCGCACTGGGGCGGTTTGCAGCCGAGTGTGAAGCGGCCGGGATGAGGATCAGCACCTCCAAATCTGAGGCCATGGTTCTCCACCGGGAAAAGGTGGTTTCCCCGCTTCAGGTCGGTGGGGGGTCCTTGCCTCAAGTGGAGGAGTTCAAGTATCTCGGGGTCGTGTTCACGAGTGAGGGACGGATGGAGCGTGAGATCGATAGACGGATCGGTGCGGCGTCAGCAGTGATGCGGTCGCTGTATCGGACCGTTGTGGTGAAGAGGGAGCTGAGTCTGAGGCAAAGCTCTCGATTTACCGATCGATCTACGTTCCCACCCTCACCTATGGTCATGAGATTTGGGTAATGACCGAAAGGACAAGATCGCGAATACAAGCGGCCGAAATGAGTTTCCTTCGCAGGGTGGCTGGGCGCACCCTCCGAGATCGGGTGAGGAGCTCAGTTACCCGGGAGGAGCTCGGACTCGAGCCGCTACTCCTCCACGTCGAAAGGAGCCAGCTGAGGTGGCTAGGGCATCTGTTCCGGATGCCTCCTGGTCGCCTCCCTCGGGAGGTGCTCCAGGCATGTCCTATTGGGAGGAGGCCTCGTGGAAGGCCCAGGACACGCTGGTGGGACTATGTCTCCGAGCTGGCCTGGTGTTGTCTCGGGGTCCCCCCAGAACAGCTGGAGGAGGTGTGCATGGATCGGGAAGTCTGGGCATCTCTGCTGAGACTGCTGCCCCCGCGACCCGGCCCCGGATAAAGCGGAAGAACATGCATGCATGGATGGATGGATGGATGGATGGAGCGGACACTTTGACACCACAGAGATACAGAACTACAAGTTGCTGCTGTTACAAACTTGACTAAAACTGCCTCCATGGACATTACTTTGAGTCAGGATTAACAGGAATCTTGTGGTAGGTGTTGCAAAAGTTTCTCCGTCCTGACGCCAGATTTATAATTTTCCATTTGTTAGCGTAGCATAGCTTCGTACGTTACGTCCACGGCCCGTTTTACATATGTCTGCCATAACAATAGGAAAGAAATAAAATGAATGTGGTGGTTTACACCTGTCTGTCAGGTGATTCTATTGTAGCTTTTTTACTACAGCGCAGTAGTTTGTTTATCCTGCATAATAAGCCATGTGCTCGACAAATGGGAAAAACACCGGAAAAATGCCTAGTTTTAACATTAAAGTCAAGGCGGAACTGCTTTTCCGTGTTTCGGTGGGACGTAACACCAGTTCAGAACAACATAACAACATCTCATGGAAAAAGTTTAGTCCGCGACACGCGTCTCGTCTCTTCTGAAGATATTCAAGCCAAAATAGCTAGCTAAACCGGGTCTCTCCACTGTGACCCATCGGACGGCCCGCCTTTCTGTTTCTCACACAGACTACTATCTGAAACTCCGGGGCCCGAGAGCACGTTCACTTCAGACGTTTGGATATGAGGATGATGATGATCGGAAAAGGAGAGGAGGACAGACAAACAGGCTGAAGACCGAGGGGGGAAGATGAGAACCTGAGTGGATGATGAGAGAGGAGGACATAGACAGGCCAACGGCAGCTCCATGTGATGTTGTGGCGCAGGTAAACGCATAAACACTGAGCATTGCCTAAAAAAAGGTGATATAATCTAGAATATGTATATAAGCTCCTATATTGCATTTTGAACTCAGAAAATAAAGCTGGTATTACTGATTTACATGTGATTAAAAGGCTACATTATTACATGACGGATTAAAGACGTACGTAAAACTGGCCGTGGACAAAACGTACTCTGTGTAAATGAGGCATAAAGGCTACAACACGTAAACATTACCTTTCTGTTATCATATAGGTTTACTACAGGGATGATAATGGATGTATTCACGTTATGTCCGCATTTTCGAGAATATTTAATTAGACGCATTTGCGATCATTAGCGCATTTTTTATTAAACAATGCAGTTCAAAGCTCATGCTAATCTTGTAAATCTACTGTTTGCCTTTTGCCTGCTCTAAACCAACTCTAAATCTTCACATTCTGGCCTCATAAGTCCAGTATAAGGTGCTGTTAAAGTGACATGATGCTAATGTTTGCAATTCACAGCTTCATACAGAGCTGTCCTCAGAGAAGTTCATCAGATTTGTTTAAAGTTAAGATGGCTTACATCTGAACTTGAGGGGCAGCCGTCTGCTCACAAAGAACGTGACCCTGGCAGTCCACTCCTCACCTGCGCGTGATTGACGGTTTGCCTCCCGTCGATCACGCGCAGGTGCGGCTTCCGCCCCCACACCCCCTCCTATCGTTTCCACGCCCCCCTCACAAACCATTCCTGTCATCACTAGCAGAGAGCGGACACAACACAACCCTCCATGCAATTATCCTGTCCATATTAACTTCTTAAAACCCATCCCCAAAGCCCCCCCACAGTCCACAGTTAATCCATCTCAAACCACACTAAACATGGCTCTTTTAAATGTCCGCTCTCTGCAGAACAAGTCTTTTATTGTGAATGACCTGATTTTAGATAATAATCTTGATTGTTTGTCTTTAACTGAAACCTGGCTGGGTACGGATGTGACCGCGGTTCTTGCTGAGGCCCCCCCACCTAAGTTTAGCAGCACCTTTTCAATAAGGAATGGAAAAAGGGGAGGTGGCACTGCTTCCATATGTACAAACACTCTTGCCACCAAACCTATTTTATTTGATCCATTCCCCTCTTTTGAGCACCATGCAGTTGTTTTTAGTAATCCCCCCATTGTATGTGTCACTATTTACAGACCCCCCAAAAAATGCCCTCTTTTTGTTAAGGAATTTTCTGAGTTTTTATCACTTTTACATAGCTCTTTTAATATGATTCTTTGAACTGGTGATTTTAATCTACACATAGATAATCTTTTAGACCCTGTTGCTAGGGATTTTTTAAATGTTCTTAATTATATGGATTTTACCCAACACGTCACGCAGCCAACTCACGACAGAGGACACAGTCTGGACCTGGTCATCACGTATGGCCTGTCCACAGCTGTGTCTTCTGTCATTGACTTGGCTGTCTCTGACCATTACTGTGTGTTTTTTAATATCACCAGTTTTACCCAGCGGGAGACCTCGGTAAGAGCTGTGAGGAAACGTCATCTCACCCCTGAAGTGGCTGCAAATTGTATTGATGTTTTAGAGAAATATTCTCCTATTGTTCTACCTGCCCCCTGTGATTTTATTATTGAAATTTTTAACAGCAAACTCAAGTCAGCGCTTGATTCTATCGCTCCTTTAAAATTCAAGAAACTCCCAACAAAACCAATTACTCCATGGAGGAATGAGGAAATCAAACAACTCAAAAGACAATGCAGGGTGGCAGAGAGAAAATGGAGAAAACACAAAATTACCATAAACTACCAAATCTTCCGTGAACGACAAACAATTTACAATAACACAGTAAGAAACACAAGAAACAACTACTTCTCAAAAATGATCAACAATAATAAAAACAATCACAAGGTACTCTTCTCTACAATAGAACATCTGATCAATCCTGATTTTAACAAGACCAACTTTACTCCAAGTGACTCCCTTTGTGAGGCGTTTGCAGACCAGGGGAAAGATAGACACTATCAGATGTAATATTTTATCTACTCAAAATAACACTGTTTTAAATACATCTGGTTGTCTACTTGTTCCAGAGGAAACACTGCACAGTTTTGTCCAGGTTAATGCTGAGATGCTTGATAAAGTTTTCTCCTCAGTGAGGCCCACCACATGTCCTTTAGACCCGGTCCCAACCCCGTTTTTTAAAACTTTCTATGGATCTCTTAGAGACGAGCTTTTACACATGATGAATTGCTCCCTTCAGACGGGGGTCTTCCCTGCTGCCTTTAAGGGGGCGGTGGTGAGGCCTCTGCTGAAGAAGACCAATTTGGACCGTAATGATTTTAACAACTTTAGACCAACTTAACATTTTTAAGCAAAATCTTAGAAAATCTTGTTTTTACCCAACTTAGCGACTTTATAAATGCACATAACGTCCTTGAGAAATTTCAGTCTGGCTTTAGGGTAAACCACAGCACCGAGACGGCCCTTTTAAAGATTTTAAACGATTTTAGATTAAATTATGACTCACAGAAGGTCACAGTGTTGGTTCTACTGGATCTGAGCGCCGCCTTTGATACAGTCGACCATACTATTTGTTACAGCCAATTGTGTGCGTGTTTGAGCATTTTCACACTGAGGGGAGGTTATAAAGGCGGGGCTCAGTAGTGAGCAGGTACAAGAGCACACAGGTTTTCAACCGCTTGTGTGTGTGTGCAATGTTTTATGGATGATTTTAGACACTTGATAAATATGAACTTGATTTTAACAAGCACTGTTACCTGCGTACCAATAAAGTAATGTTTTTAAACTTAATTCCGCTCTCCTGGATTGTATGGAAGGCATGCACACAGCGCGTCTGGAACCTCAACAATACTCACCTGCTCCCAGTAGCGTTATATGGCCGCTACATTAGTTGAAAACCTCGCTCCATGAGAAGGATTGCCTATGAAAGCGCTACAATCAACGTTTGCTGATTGTCCAAGTCATGCTGATCTGCAAACATGGAAAACACGAGGCACCTAGGAACTACTGTTGAACACAGATCAGCATTTGCAACATAAAAATGAGTCAAGTGGGAAGTAAAAGTGAACCAGGAGCTGCAAGTAAACGGCCAGTTAAAGTGACAATGAAAGCAAAAATTGCGATCTTGAGCCAAGTGATAGCATTTCTAACTGTGGTGGTAGTTTGTGTGTATCAAGACACAGCTACAGATCAGGGTCCTCCATAGCCTCAGCTTGTTTGGAAGCAGAAGCCGAATTGGCTGCAGCGATGGCTAGAGCAGAGGCCCTGAAGGAAAGACATTAACTAGAAGCGCAGGAGGCAGCTATCAAGCGTAAGAAGGAGCTCCTCGATTTACAAAGTGAAATGGCTGCTCACACTGCAAGGTTAAAAGTCTATAAATCCTATGGCTTCGATGTACAAAGTTCTGTAGCTCATGCTAATGATGTAGAATGCAAAGGCACCTCTTCACAAAGAACAAATGCTGTTGAAGTTGTTCCAAAGGTTTCTACAAACCATTCTCAGAACTTACCACCAGATGGCAGTGTTTCCGCATTACCATCAGGGACATTTTGGTAATGAGCATAGAATTGCTACAGCTTATGTGGAAAAGGTCCTTTGTTGGTCACCAGTGAAGTCTGAAGATGTTAATTCCCTACAAGCATTTGCCTTATTTCTACGTGTTTGCTATAATGCTATGCAGGACATAAGTTACATGGATGAACTTAACATGAAGTCAAATATGCGCAGTATAATCCTCAAACTGCCGTACAAAATAAGGGAGAAGTGGAGGACTACTGCGTTTGAACTGCAAGAAAGGCATAAACAGCCACTACGTTTTCAAGATATTGTGAACTTTGTCGAAAGAGAAGTGTCAATTGCCTCTGATCCTGTGTTTGGCAACATCCAAGACTTATCTTCCTCAATGCCAGTACACAAATCAATGAATAACGTATCTCATGTCACTGTTAAAGGAAGAGGAAGTAGTTTTGCAACATCAGTTGAATCTTGTGGACCTGTAAACGGAATGGATAGCAATATAAATGACTCCCTTCATGAAAAGATCTATGTGCTCTGTGAAGGTCATCATACATTGGACATGTGTCCTAAACTGGATACAATGCAATATCATGATAGGATCACGTTCATTAAGGAGAATGACATTTGTTTTGCATGTTTAAGCGTTGGACACCGAAGCAAAGAATGTCAAAACCGTCTCTCTTGTCAATTTTGCAGACTAAAGCATCCAACTGTTCTTCATGATCACACCAAGGCAAGGAGAACTTATAAGCATGAGTCCACAGTAGAAGATTTGGACGGGTCTCCAAAAACATGTGGTCATATAAGGGCCGGGAGTCAAGATTGTGCCTTGCCCATTGTACCTGTGAGAGTTAAAGTAAACAACAGTGAGATCATAGAAACTTATGCATTCATAGACTCTGGCAGCACAGCCACCTTCTGTTCTGAAGCTCTAATGAGAGATCTGAAAGCCACTTTCCTGTTGAGAACTACACTGTTAGACCCTTTCCAGTGTTTTCAGTAACTTCAGTAACTTACTGGCAACACTGTTGCCAGCAAAGGGTTGTAAGGGTTGCAGCGAAATCTAAACTCCTGACTCGTGCTTTGCTCACAGGCTACAGAACAAGATGCCCGGTCACGGTAACTGGCAACACCATAATTAGTCTGAACATAAACGTGAAGGACAGATAGAGTACACGCACATAGACCAAACAACTGATTCACTGGTAGGCTGTCCCCCTCTCTACGGAGAGAAGTGTGAGACGAGGATAAAAGAGGACGGTGGACGGGGGTCTGGACTTCACTTCTTTTCTTGCTCTGAAGTCACCAGCTGGTTATTCTGCTCTGTAACTTTGTAACTAGGAACAATGGCAATAAAGGCCTTTCTTTGAGACAACTTCTATCTCCAGTGTATGCTTTGGCTATATCCAAGTTACTCTTCTCGTGTGACATAAAAGAACCGAACCTTACAGTAAGTTACTGTAATTCTAGATTACAGTAGCAGAACTGTATTTCATATTTACAGTAGTAAAGAGTTACTGTAAAGCTGGAATGTGTTTTTTTACTGTAAATGACCAGTACACTACTGTAATATCATTTTTTCAAATTTAAAAAAAAAATGCACCCAGGACACTCTTAAAAATGAAAAAGATACAAATTTATTGTGTGTGTACCTTTTTACAACCAAATGAGCGCTTTAAAAATTCAACATAAAACCACAAATGTGACCAGTCACAGGAACCAAAGACACAAGTCGTTTTGGGACATTATGAGATAATAACAGATTGTTAAAGTGTAGTCTCCAAGCTTTCCAATGATGTGTAACACATGGAAATCTGATAATATTTGGAGGTGCAGCGGTGATTTGAAGTTGGCAATTCCTAAAAAACCAAAGGGGATTACACGGCCTCTGAAGTTTTGGGCCATTCTCACCTCTCTGCTGTTGGGAGGGACAATAGGGCTCATTTACATCTCATTTGCATAAGCCACACCCCCTGCCAAACTCCCCCTCAAAGCACTAAAGCACAGGGAGGGAGCACAAAGGTTACTGCTTCCACAACAAACCATTGTTTACCAGTTTCATTATGTGTATCTGTTTTATTTTTGGTTTCATTTATTGATCTCACCTCACAGCAGAAGGTTTTTATTCTTTTACATTTTTTTATATCAATTGATAAACTGTCACTGGCTTGAGAACGTGTTGTGTAACACATGTAACTTTTATGTTAAAAATAATGTTAATGTTCAAATCAAAAACAGTGATATATTATATACAGTATGAGTATGAATCGTTTTGATTGCCATTGTTGTTTTTTGCTAATGATAAATAATAAGCAATAAACTATTGAAAATAAAAGTATATATCAATCAATAAAGCAAATCACTCAAACATTGCTTAGAGAGCGCTTTTCATACAAGAATGATGAAAGATAAGTTTACAATATATTTAAAAAACAACAGAAGAGATCTGGTGTTTGGGTATTTTAATGTTTTTGCAGTGCTCTGATTCATGAAACCTCACACAGTTTCTACACATCATCCCCCCCTAAAAATTCATAATATAAATACTTTAAGTGAGTTACAACTTTACTTTAAGCCATAGAAAATTGCCAATTAAGTGAATATAAATCAATATTTCAGTAATAACGGATCAATACCTAATATTTACGACATCACATGGAGGTTGATTTTTATTCCTTCAAGTTTTTATTATTCAATGCTTTAACCTTACTGTTTTTTTACACTCAACGCCATCTGTTCTTAAACAATGTTTTCCTCTTAATCTGCACCACATTGTATGCACAGTGTCATTTGCACTTTATGAAAAAAGAAATAAAAGTTTTCTGTTTTGGCAAGCATTGTGAGTGGTCATTGTCCACTTCTTAAAGCATAAATATTTTGGCATTTACTCAAAAATCAAAACATAAATAAATCCAAAAATCATGCACAACAGATTTTCTTCCTGATAAAGGTCTAGTAGGATGTTCTGAGATGAATCGGCGTTGCTTCTTCTGTGTGGGTAGTGGTGGGTGAATGTAACACAAAGTCTCTAAAACTAAATTCAGGTGGTTGGTTGATAAAGTGACATTGCAGAGCTGCTCCTCTGCAGTCCCGTGCAGTGGGTGAACTCTCCTCCTCCACAAAGTCCTGACCACTTTTAGAATGGCCTGATGTTTCCATACAGATAGGTCTGTGGATGTTTAGTCCAGGTGGGGCCAGGACAGGAAGACCATCCATACGGGGCAGAAAAAAGAAAAAAAGATCTTCAGTTAAATGTTTCATTGAAGCAAATCAGAAAACTACACTGAAGTCGGTAAAGTGAAAGTACCTCAGCGAGAGGGATGGAGACAGGAAGAGAGGGGACATAACAGAAAAATAAGAATAAAAGAATGTACACATACCTCTTGTAACTGGAGCACAGTAACCAGATCTTTAAACTGGATCAGCAGGCTGGTCTCTGGCGGAAACTTGGCATAAAGATTTTCTTCCTGCATCTGGTCGGGCTGGAGCTGTTAGACCCGGCCTGAAGAAAAAAAAGATCTCAGAGTCTGTATCCCCTGCTGTAAAAACCAGCATGGACCAGCATAGCTAAAACCAGCAAAGACCAGCAGTGGTCATTCCAGCAAGACCAGCTTAAGTTGTGTTTTGGTGCTGGTCCAGCAGAGACCAGCTTATGTTGCTGGTGTTGCTGGTCCAGCATAGACCAGCTTATGTTGCTGGTCCAGCATAGACCAGCTTATGTTGTGTTCTGGTGTTGACGTCGCTGGGTCCAGCATCCTGCTCGTTGTAGACCAGCATCCATTGTAATGCACACCTTATCAAACTTTTTTTTTTACATATGCATGCACATTTTCAAAGAAAAATCAGGTATATATTGTGAAAATTCATTTAATATAACACTATATAAAAATGACATGAAATGGGAGAATGAATATTATAACAGTCTATAGACTCTAGTTTATTGAGCCATGGAATTGTGTCTTCACAGAAATTTACAAAACAAATACTAAAAAAAAGAAAAGCAGAACACAACGTAGAAATATAAAACAATCTGAATTTTATGACTAAAATCTGTGTGCAGACACCGACACTAATCTGCAGCTGCTAAATCCCATCAAACTCCATTCAAATACTCCAAAGGAGTCCATATTCAGTAATAGCAACATGCATCTTCAAAAAACTGCATGATGCGTATATTTTCTGTTCAAATATTCAAAAAAACAAACAAAACAAAAAGTGAGAAACTATGAGTAGCTTGGCCCAAATTAGCATAATTGTGAGTTTCCATTAAGGCATTTTGGACATCAATTTATGAAAATCTTTATTCCGCAATTGGTGTGTCACTATTTAACAACAGAGCTGTTATAAAATACCAAAATACGTTTTTTTTAATAGTTTCAAACTAATTGCACCTTTATATCCTCTCAGACACAATGTTTTACACACATCAAATGGATACATGGGAACATGCCATACTGCAAAACCAGATGGTATAATGACCTGGTTTTAAGTATGTTGTGTTTGGAAACCTTATAGCTAACAACTCCTTTCAATTTATTTTAATCAAGCCCTGCTGTGTGTGTGGCTTAGTGTTGCTCACCACTTAATCTCTACGTAGAGATCATCTGAGGTAGAACTTCCACAGGTTCTTCTGACTGTCCCTGTGCAGTGTCTGATATGCTAATGTTCCCTGGATCAACAGCTACATCTTCTTTTCTTGAGCTGTAGTTTTGGTGTGAGTGGCGCACTGCTGCCACTAGTATTCAGTGTTTTTACTCCTCTGGCCGCTTCACACACTCTCCCCAAGTCTCTATTTGCAGTCATCTGATGACTGCAGAGTAGTCACACAACAAGCTTGAAGTTTCTCTACTTCTTTCTGCTTCTCCACTGTGCAACTGCAGGGCTGGGCCCTTCTGTGTTCTTTCAGAACAGACATATAGCCGGTCCGCCCCTGCTTTATATTACAAACACACACAAACAAAAAACATTTATGTTTGTCGTATTTCTTACAATTTGCAAAAGTTACAAGTAGGTTCATGTTTAAAGAGATAATTTTGAAGTTATCATTTAAGTTCCGATCAGTTAATTATACTAAAGCAGGTGAAGAAATGTAAAAAATGTTTTAAGTGCTGTTGTTTGCTGTGTGTCCAAAGCTCAAGGTTTTACTTCATAGTCAAAGCACCCATGTTATTCATGACATGATTTCTGTACTACTCATTTTATAACCCAAGCATCTTACCTGAAATGTTGCCATTATGACTATTTGTCAGTCCATAATTTTTCAGTTATAAGTCCTCCAACTTGATCCCAGCTGGTCCTACTATTCTTGGTTGTCCAAAGTACTCTCTGAAGCCTAAAAATACAAGCATCCAAGTCTCACAACACAACTCAGAGGTGAATGTACATGTTTAATTGGTAGAAAATAAGATATTAGACTTTCAGTAAAATTATATCATATAATACCATCATAGAAATACTATCATCATTGGTCCCGAGGGTGATTTTGTTGTTGTCGAATCAATGAAACTCAATCTTAAATTCAAACAAGCAGCACCAGACACATTTTCTCTGTTTGAATACAATGAGAAAGATGTTGAACCAGCTATGTTTAAGGTATAGTTTTTGTCTGGAGTAATACTAATAGCGCTAAAGTTTATATCTAGTAACACGGCATCTGGTGTATAGAGATTAACGTATAGTTCATACCTTTGAGTGTTTGGAGCTTTTGTTGAGGTAAATGCTGCTCTGGGATCTGTGGACCGCTCAGCCTCTCTTTGCAAACATGGAATCTCAGTTGTTACTTTGAATCTAATTCAGACATCTTTCCTGATAAAGATCTCTCCTCCAATTGATCTAACAAAAATATACCAGAAACAATGTGAGAATTGTGTCTTTGTAATATACCAAGAACAGTAGGCCTTAACGTTTTTGTGATCAAAACTAACACACATTATTCTACTACACCATCACTGGTCCAACACCTTTAGATGACATTGAAGTTAATGGCTACAGTATGGACCAGAACTTGAGGTTTCACCATCTGAAGTTGTCCTGACACATAGTTTATATTTATTGTAATCTGGAGGAAAAGTAAATAGACAAAAGTTAAAAGGTTGGCACAAAAAATTAAAACAATTTACATTACTAAGCATGCAAAATGTATTACTGAAAGATGAGGTTGTGTTATTGACTGTGTTTTTGTGCAGTGAATAAGCTTTACATTTTCATGACATTGTGTATTAATGAATACATACAAAGATGCCTCATTTTTTTGTAGACAGTGTCAAAGTTTCACTCTGCAAATAGTTACAGCATGTTACTAAAGAGCTAATTTTTTGGTCATATTGTTTGTTCATTTTATTTAATCTTTCACCCCTTGATACCAGTGAGCTGACACAATAAGATAAAACACACAAAACACTGACGTGAAAGTTGGAGTTTTTCCCAGTTAACTCAGGAAACATTCCTAGCTTGCTGTACATCATGTTACAAAAAATGTCCATGGAAAAAAGTCATTGTGAATAATTATTTGATGACAATAGTGAGTAGTTAAAATTAATTATTTTTTTGCCACTTGGTTGAGTTAGGGACATTTATAAGAAGGATTGTGAATGTAAAGTGTGGCTTACACCGTACCTCTTAATTGTAATTTACCGGTATACAAAAAAACAAAAATGAATGTTAGTTTCCTCCGGGTACTCCGGTTTTCCCTACCACTAAAAAAAAGTACACGCCAGGATGAATGCGAGTGTGTTCGAGAGTGCAAGTGGATGCACTGTCCCAGCCAAATAAACAAATAAATGACACTAAACTAAACTACTGCACAAATGCTATGACATGGGGGAGCCAGGTTGCCAGCTCAGAAGGGGAATTACCATCCTACTAAGAAGTTGCGAGATAGAATACTTGCATTACTCACCACTATGTTTTTGAGGATATTGGTGCAGTAATTATTAGTTGCTTCTTGAACTTTGTGTGTTCTTAAATTTCCTTTGTCGTCTCCTTAACAACAATATTTTTTTACCTAAAATACAGAAAAAGGAAAACATGAGGAAAAAATTATAAACTTACTTAAAAAGCCTGGAGCACAGCGTTAAAAGGGGAATGATTTTCTAAGATCTTTTTCCATTGTGTATGTTGCCTCTCCCGCGCCTGAGAGGGGTGATAATGTTAAACCCTGAGAAGGAAACAAGAGAGAAGATGAGTTCACTGCGCATCACACTGCTGCCTTTACACATTTACTGTTCACATTTTATGCAAATATTTAGTTTACAGCATCTTCTTTGTAGTTTCTAATACTCAATAAAAGTTATCTAATGTTGTTTTGTTTATTATCCAAATTACACATTTTCAATAAACCAAAAGACAAAAATGACAACTGGCCTACTGCACCGACCATTAGCAACAGCATAACACATCTATTACGCTTCAATATGGCGGCGTCTCTAACGGCGGCCTAGAAATCACACTTGAGCCTGAACTTCCCTTCTACAGGGCTCAATGACTGCACTGAGTGCTAATAACATCTTTTACAAAAGTACAGAACAACGATTACATTGACTACTGGCACACAGTCGCTATAAACCAACATAAAACTTAAATTCAAAAGGGCACGCGCACTATCTCTATGGTGGCGCCGCTAACGTTAGCTTAACGTCTTTAACATGAGCTCACAACTAATTAATTTGACCAAGTGAGTCGACTTTGTTCAGTATTCACCTTTACACATATGTTTCACAAAGGTCTTAACTCAACAGCAGTATGGTTTATATGACATTCAAAGAACATTTAACCAACCTGAGAAGGAAACAAGGCAGACGATGAGTTCGCTTCGCGCAGCACTATACTGCAGGGTTGATTCTGACGTTACGTCCCTCTGGCCCTGACTCATATTACCGGTGCGCCCCCTTGTGGCACTCCAAGGTACAACGGCTGCATTTCACTGTTATAAAGCACTTCCTTTAGACACTATAATTAAAAAATAATTATTTTAACATATTAATTAATGTAATATGTTTAAATTATATGAAATACATTTATGAATTGTAACTTATTTTTGCAATAGCTTACAGCATACAACTTTTTTTTATTATTTTTATTTTTTTTACAAGCACATGTTAATTTGAGTCATGTCATCCACCATCACTGGTCCAACACCTTTAGATAACCTTGAAGTATGGACCAGAAACTGAGGTTTCACCAATTTAATTGCCCTGACGCATACAGTTTATATTTTTGTAATCTGGAGGAAAAATAATTAGACAAAAGTTCAAAGGTTGGCACCAAAAATAGATACAATTTACATTACTATGCATGCAAAATGTCTAACTGAAAGATGAGGTAAGTTAGTTGTGAATATTGTTTGGGGGGCTATGCTGGTTTTGTGGGGGTCTATACGTCTCTTTGCTGGTCTGGTGCTGGTTTCTGTTGGTTAATGCTGGTCTTACTGGTGAATGCTGGTCTAGCTGGTGTCCACCAGCTAGACCAGCATTCACCAGCATCAAACCACCATGGACCAGCATAGACCAGCATGATTTCCTTGCTGGTCTATGCTGGTTTTTTCAGCAGGGTCTGTACTTCCTGGTTTAGTCTTGGTTTAGACCTCAGATAGTGGTTAGCCCTGGTTTGAGTCAAAGGATAAAAAAAAAATCCTGTACATTGATGACTATTTTTACTTTTGACTTATAACTCATGAGTGTCCGAGCTAGCTAATAACAATAGGTATGAGAAAGTCTAAACATGGACTAAACATGAGATAACGTACGTGTTTTTAGAATGAACACAAGATGATGTTTACTAGGCCATAGTGATGTAGATAATGGACATAGTGTAGCTGCTCTTTAATTTACAGACACAATCCTGCTGCTTCTCTGCCTGTGTCTGCTCCGCCTCACACTGAGAGAGAGCTATGGATGCGTTTATAACTACATTTATAACTTTAGAAAGCCTCCTGTACTACTTGTAATGCACATACACTGGAGGAAAAGGCCGAATTTGCGTTTTATCGCCGCGCGTTCCCCATTGTTTACATTTCACTGCAGTAATGCAGCGTAACTTTCCCTGGTCATAAAACCGAAAATATGAAGCGGATCTCTCTCAAATAAGAAGTGGCTGAAAGCTAGGCATGCTCTGACTACATTTATGGAGTAGTTTAAGTTGGGAGAGGTTTTGGTTTTGTGTAAATAGCAGGTTCAGCTGCACGTTAGCTTAGACGTTAGCCGTTAGCTAATAACAGCACAATAGACTCGTCAAAAAACTACTGGACAGCACCCGCAAGCGATAAAAACAAACAAACTTTCACTCACCCGTCTGAACCTTTGCCTTCTGCTCAGCAAACTCGTGGTAGATCCATTTTCCAGTGTAGTAGTGGCAGCTTCTGAGAGCCACACAGGGGGGGCTTACAGCCATGAAGCCGCACACGCCCCCACGGCGTGCGCTATTTCTCTGACAAAACCAGACTTTTTCAACCTGAAAACTGATCGACAATAGGCGTATGTATAAAACTGCCTTTTTTGCGTGGCATTGTTTGCTAAAGCCTGTGTCGACTACAAACCAAGCAGCTGTGTGGCTGTGCTGCCCCCCCCCCCCCCCCCCCAGCATGTAAATACACACAGACAAAGTCACGCCCCCATAGCGGCTCCCAAATCTCCCAAAAACAAGCAGGTTTGAACCTAAAAGTTTACACTTTTAAATATACCAATACTGGTAGCTTAAACATGGAGAGGCTTCTTCGTGACTTCAACTGAACGATTCTGCAAAAAAGTGAAAATCACCAATTTTCAAAAAAAATACTTTGTTTACATTTTTCTCCAGTCGCAAGCTGCCGACTTGTGTCGTTGGATTCCACGGCGGGTCACATATGTACATTTCAGGGTGGATCGGTGCTCTGCCAAGTGACATTCTCCCACCACGAATCTGTGAACCAAATTAGAACATAAATTAAAACTCTGAATAGATCCAACATTCACTGAAACCCAGTTGAAAAACAATATAACCTCCAAATTAGAACATAATTTAAAACTGAAGTCTGAATAGATACAACCTTCACCCAGTCAAAAAACAATGTGGCCTACAATTGCATCAAATGCCCTATACAACTCCCTTTGGTGTTGGAGGGAGAGTTTTCTGGTCAGACAAAAAAATCCTTCCATTCAAATTCAGTCAGCTGGCACAGGAAGGAAGACACCCTGCTGTTGACAGTCTCCACCTTCCTCTTCACCTCTGCTCCAGTCTTACGACTTGTGCCGATTTTTGCAGAGCACTTCGTTCCCTCCTCTGGATTTATCCTGACAAAGAATCTTTATGAAAAATAAAAAAATCCTATTCATCAATATACATTACATCTACATGGCTTGTAACAGTATTGAGACTGAAAATTTAAAAAGGAATAGGCCACCGTTTTTACATACGGAGATAATGTTCTTACCTTAGCTTAGACGAGTTCATTTGTACCTGTCTGGTCTCCTCGTGTGTCTTCCGTAACGTAAACACAGCCCAGTAAAGTGAAGATATCACTGCGCGGATGCCGAATTACTCTTGGTATTATTACCAATATAGTTCCCCTTTTTATCCGCTTAAAAAATCCACATTGTTTAATTTTGTGTAATTATACTTTGTAGTGTAACACTTCACGTAACCATATTTAAATAGAGAAAACGTGGAAGAGTTTGGTAGCTTCTATCTTCACCTCGTTTGGAGCTATAGAGGAGAAGAGAGAGGCTAAATGCTAACACCGTCTGTGCTGTGTTTACGTTATGGAAGGCACAAGTGGAGACCAGACGGGTACAAATGAACTCGTCAAAGCTAAGGTAAGAACATATCTTAGTATGTAAAAACGGTGGCCTATTCCTTTAACATTTTGCCAGAGATGTGTGATAAAAACACTTGCCGTTGAATGAGCTCAAGGGTTGCACATGCAGGCTCCTGGTACTCTATGTTAAAAACATAGAAGCATCCGAAGAATACGGACAACGCATCTGCAAAGCCCAGATGCTCTTCTAAGATGTAGGCAACTCTTCCCTCAAAGCTCACCATCCATTTCGTGGCTGAGAGAAATGTGTTCCCTGAACACAAAAAACACACATTGCACATAGTCATACTTTAAAAATTCTTCTAAAATCAAGGAGAAGTCTCATCTTACCAAGCAGTATCAGTCTTGGCGTGGCTGGAAGGGTCATCTCTGCTTCAACTGACAGCTTTGTCGCATTTATCTTAAAAACACACACAAAAAAAGGGATTGCAATCATTTTAAAATACAACCTCAGAGGAAAGGACTGGTGACTAGAGCCAAAGACTACAGTAAATGAAACATTTGATTACATGCATGTCATTTCACTAGATAAAATGCACCTACTTACATCTGCCAAAAGAAAGATGGAGTCCTCTTTTTCCAGAAAGTGCATCAGAAGGATGAGAACTGTTGCGATGCCAGTCTGGCTCTGCTGCATGGCTGTTCCGTTGCTCTCAATGTCTCGCAGAAGACGCTGGATGTCCCTATTCTGACTCAGTCTTTGGAAGAAGTTTTTGATCCTCATTCCCTTAGATTGGAGAGCCTCTCCTATTCTATCACAGATGTCAATACCTGTGAGGGTTTTAAAATGGTCACAGAGTCCTCTTTTTGTAAATAGGAAAGGCCAATGCTCTTCAGTCACCTCAATACTAGGAGGAGGACAAGAGTTTAGCATGTGACGCTGATAGATGTATGTCAGTGTCATGGACTCGTCAATATCAGGCCTGTCTCCAGCTCGGGGTCCAACAGACTGGAATACGGCCAACATGTCTTTCCTTCTATCTTCCAAGGAGCTAGAAGTCTCTCCTTCCGGGAGACATTTTGGTTGCCAATTAATACAGCCGTAGCTGTCTACTTTATAACGTACTGTAGTGGTGGTCCTGGTTCTCTCGTCAGTGGTCTCCATCATTCTTGGTCTTCGTATTTTATTGCTTATATTATTTCGATTCACATGTTCAATTCTTGCGGTTTGGAACCGTTTGGAACCATGAGGCCGGCCTCCCGTGGACCCACCACCTGCAGGAGGAGCCATAGGGGACAGGTGCTATGTGACTTGGGCAGCTCCAACAGCGGCCCCCACGACCCGGCAACGGACAAGTGGGAGAAAATGGATGGATGTTCAATTCTCGTCTTCAGCTGCTTGGCAAGAGAAAAATAACCTACTCCTAACTGTTCACCGTCCTCATTTGTGTCTGCGAAGGTCCAGGGGTATTTAGACACGATCATTTTGGCAATCTCGTCACAAGCCGTTTTGTTGGGATTTGGACAATATTCCTGCATGGCACTCACCACAGTTCTTTTCCAAGCTCTGCGGTCTTCAGGTTTCGCTCTCTGCCTTCTTAATGTTGCCTGCAAAAGTGACGCAGGCATCTTGTCCCAGGGAATCACAAACTGAGTGATCCAGGAGTTCTGTGTTCTTGACGAGGATGGTCCAGGGGAGTGTAATTGTGCATGAGGAGGTGTATCATTGGCATTTCTAAGAACAGGCTGCATAACCAAGGTTGGGATGGATGCTGTCTCATTTTCTATGGTGGTGAGAGTGATGAGCTGATTAGCAGCATTCAGCACTGTAAGGATATAAATACACAAACATATCAGTTTAACTTAGTTACAGTTTCTACAGTTTACAGGTGAGAAAACCTAATATGATGGTCAAACCACTTTTTTTTCCAAACTGAGCAAAAAAATTTGACTTTATGACTTAAATATCTGCTTACTTCTCCTCCCCAGTACTGGTATAATAGAATCCCGACATCAGTGGTTACTTTTCATAGACTGAATTATTTTTCTCACCTATGGGTTTGAAGGCCTGGATGAACCTGCGGCGCTGTATTGGTTTTAAATGTTGTAGTAAGTCTTCGTGGTCAACTAATGCAAGGTCCTCTTTCTTTTTAACACCAATCTCCGATGACAGGTGTTCAATCAGAGCCACAGACGTCTCATCGTCTAGACCTAATTCAGGTAGCACTCTCATGACTTCCTGAATCCATGTGACTTCCATCCCTAGAATGAAAAACATACTGAGTGATGTAAGCAAACAGTAGGGAAGTCTAAGATGTTGTACACTGGCGGTGGATAATAGTCTTGCAGACTATCTGCATTAATCAATGCATACTTATCATCCGACACCAAGTAGTAGATCCCAAGATCAACTAATAAAACTGAGTGATGCACCAAAACAATAAAGAACACATTTCTCTCGTCACTAAGTATCAGCGATATTTTCCCAAAGACTAAAGCTTCCCCAGTGTGCTCAAGGACAACAACAAGGCCTTTAGTGTACTTGGTCCCTTTATATGTCACTGTTGAAAGTTCAGATGTTTTCAGTTTCTCAACATCAGATGTTTTTAACACCATTTGTATGTCCCTGTTATATGACTGCACATCAATTTCATTCGCTTCACCTGCAATCTGAATGTCCATCCATCCATCCATTTTCTTCCGCTTTATCCGGGGCCGGGTCGCGGGAGCAGCAGTCTCAGCAGAGATGCCCAGACTTCCCGATCCACGCACACCTCCTCCAGCTGTTCTGGGGGGACCCCGAGACGACACCAGGCCAGCTCGGAGACATAGTCCCACCAGCGTGTCCTGGGCCTTCCACGAGGCCTCTTCCCAGTGGGACATGCCTGGAACACCTCCCGAGGGAGGCGACCAGGAGGCATCCGGAACAGATGCCCTAGCCACCTCAGCTGGCTCCTTTCGACGTGGAGGAGTAGCGGCTCGAGTCCGAGCTCCTCCCGGGTAACTGAGCTCCTCACCCGATCTCGGAGGGTGCGCCCAGCCACCCTGCGGAGGAAACTCATTTCGGCCGCTTGTATTCGCGATCTTGTCCTTTCGGTCATTACCCAAATCTCATGACCATAGGTGAGGGTGGGAACGTAGATCGATCGGTAAATCGAGAGCTTCGCCCCCTGACTCAGCTCCCTCTTCACCACAACGGTCCGATACAGCGACCGCATCACTGCTGACGCCGCACCGATCCGTCTACCGATCTCACGCTCCATCCGTCCCTCACTCGTGAACATGACCCCGAGATACTTGAACTCCTCCACTTGGGGCAAGGACTCCCCACCGACCTGAAGCGGGAGAACCACCTTTTTCCGGTGGAGAACCATGGCCTCAGATTTGGAGGTGCTGATCCTCATCCCGCCCGCTTCACACTCGGCTGCAAACCGCCCCAGTGCGCGCTGGAGGTCCTGATTTGATGAAGCCAACAGAACAACATCGTCTGCAAAGAGCAGAGATGATATTCTGAGGTTCCCAAACCGGACACCCTCCGGCCCCTGGCTGCGCCTAGAAATTCTGTCCATATAGGTAATGAACAGAACCGGTGACAAAGGGCAGCCCTGCCGGAGACCAACACGCACCGGGAACAGGTCTGACTTACTGCCGGCAATGCGAACCAAGCTCCTGCTGCAGTCATACAGGGAACGGACAGCCCTTAGTAGAGGGTCCCGGACCCCATACTCCCGGAGCACCCCCCACAGGGCACCACGAGGGACACGGTCGAACGCTTTCTCCAGATCCACAAAACACATGTGGACTGGTTGGGCGAACTCCCACAAACCCTCGAGCACCCGATGAAGGGTATAGAGCTGGTCCAGTGTTCCACGACCGGGACGAAAACCGCATTGTTCCTCCTGGATCCGAGGTTCGACTATCGGCCGAATCCTCCACTCCAGCACCCTGGAATAGACCTTACCAGGGAGGCTGAGGAGTGTGATCCCTCTGTAATTGGAGCACACCCTCCGATCCCCCTTCTTGAAGAGAGGGACCACCACCCCGGTCTGCCAATCCAGAGGCACTGTCCCCGACCGCCACGCGATGTTGCAGAGACGTGTCAGCCAAGACAGCCCTACAACATCCAGAGACTTAAGGTACTCAGGACGAATCTCATCCACCCCTGGGGCCTTGCCACCGAGGAGCTTTCTAACCACCTCGGTGACTTCAGCCTGGGTGATGGACGAGCCCCCCTCCGAGTCCCCAGCCTCTGCTTCCTCATCGGAAGACGTAACGGTGGGATTGAGGAGATCCTCGAAGTACTCCTTCCACCGCCCGACCACATCCCCAGTCGAGGTCAGCAGCCCCCCACCCACACTGTAAACAGTGTTGGTGGAGCACTGCTTCCCCTTCCTGAGGCGCCGGATGGTTTGCCAGAATCTCTTCGAGGCCGACCGATAGTCCTCCTCCATGGCTTCTCCAAACTCCTCCCAAACCCGAGTTTTTGCCTCTGCGACTGCACGAGCTGCAGCACGCTTGGCCTGCCGGTACCTCTCAGCTGCCTCCGGAGTCCCACAAGCCAACAAGGCCAGATAGGACTCCTTCTTCAGCTTGACGGCATCCCTTACCTCCGGGCGCCACCACCGGGTTCGGGGATTGCCGCCGCGACAGGCACCAGAGACCTTACGGCCACAACTACGAGCAGCCGCATCGACAATGGAGGAGGAGAACATGGTCCACTCGGACTCCATGTCCCCTACCTCCCTCGGAATCTGGTTGAAGCTCTTCCGGAGGTGGGAGTTGAAGACCCTACTGACAGAGGGATCCACCAGACGTTCCCAACAGACCCTCACAACACGTTTGGGCCTGCCAGGCCTGACCGGCTTCTTCCCCTGCCAGCGGATCCAGCTCACCACCAGGTGGTGATCGGTTGACAGCTCAGCCCCTCTCTTCACCCGAGTGTCCGAGACACGCGGCCAGAGATCGGATGACACAACTACAAAGTCGATCATCGACCTCCTGCCTAGGGTGTCCTGGTGCCACGTGCACTTATGGACATCCTTGTGCTCGAACATGGTGTTCGTTATGGACAAACCGTAACTAGCACAGAAGTCCAATAACAGAACACCACTCGGGTTCCGATCGGGGAGGCCGTTCTTCCCCATCACCCCCACCCAGGTCTCACTGTCGTTACCCACGTGGGCGTTGAAGTCCCCCAGTAGAACAATGGAGTCCCCAGCCGGAGCACCATCTAGTACCCCTCCCAGGGACTCCAAGAAGGCCGGGTACTCTGCACCGATGTTGGGCCCGTAGGCCGAGACAACGGTGAGAGACCTGTCCCCGACCCGAAGGCGTAGGGACGCGACCCTCTCGTTCACCGGGGTGAACTCCAACACGTGACGGCTGAGCTGGGGGGCTATGAGCAAACCCACCCCAGCCCGCCGCCTCTCCCCGCGGGCAACTCCAGAAAAATGGAGCGTCCAGCCCCTCTCCAGGAGTTGGGATCCGGAACCCAGGCTGTGCGTGGAGGTGAGCCCGACTATATCTAGCCGGTACCTCTCAACCTCCCGCACAAGCTCAGGCTCCTTCCCCCCCAGCGAAGTGACGTTCCATGTCCCGAACGCCAGAAGCTGCGCACGCGGACCAGGTCGTCGAGGCACCTGCCTTCGACTGCCACCCAGTCCTCTCTGCACCCGACCCCTACGGATCCCTCTGCGGGTGGTGGGTCCACAGGAGGGCGGGCCCACGTCGTCCTTTCGGGCTGTGCCCGGCCGGGCCCCGTGGGCAGAGGCCCGACCACCAGACGCTCGCATTCGAGCCCCAACCCCAGGCCTGGCTCCAGGGTGGGGCCCCGGCTGCGCCATACCGGGCGACGTCACGGTCCTTGATATTAAACTGTCCATAGGTGTCTTCGAACTGCTCTTTGTCTGACCCGTCACCTAAGACCTGTTTGCCATGGGAGACCCTACCAGGGGCATGAAGCCCCAGACAACATAGCTCCTCGGATCATTCGGGTGCTCAAACAACCCCACCACGTTAAGGTGGCAGTTCACGGGGTTGCAATCTGAATGTGAGGTGGGAATAAATGACCCTGCCCTAAGTATGACTGAAGGAGCTGGTGTCTTTCAGCCAGTGTTTTACTTAGGTGTATGAAATTGTGAAGTTTTCTAGCACAGTCCTTGAAGTAACAATGCTTGCTCTCAAATCTAAGGGTCCACAAACGTATTAGAGGTCCAAATTTGAGGATAAGGTCAGGATAATGCAACAAGTAATGATGCTTTGGTTTGAGAGTGTAGTCAGGGAACATGCTTTTCCGCAAAGAGACATATTCCTCTAGCACAACTTTCAAATAAGCCACCTCATTCTGATGAATTTTTGGAGCACAGATTAACTCTGCAATTTCCCTTAGTGTGAGGCACAACTGCCAAACTTCATCTTCCATAGGGTCTTTGATCCACCTGCTGACATACAGTGGTAACAGCCGTAACAGACACCAATTTTGTGTGGCTGAGCCACTGAGTTTTTTAGCTTTGTCCTTTAGCTCACATGGTTTGTTATGCATGTCGCTACCAAGGAGTTTTGTCTGTGAGATGGCTCGATTTATCTGGTCATATGTGAAGTGTTTTTTGGCTTTTACCAAATGTTGAATATACAGGGCCAGATCATTTGCCACAACTCCCTCGAAAAGATCATGCCCCAGACATGGAGGAAGGCCAGAGCAGACATGAAAAGATTCCAGGGAGTTGAAACATGAATTGCATTTGATTCCATCTACCAAACTCTGGTCAGGGGTCAGTTGTTGAACACTGTCATTATAATTTTCTGGTGTTCTTTGTGGTCCAAATGCAAGTGGTGATTTGACAAATGTCTTTCTATCAATCAAACAGTACCTACAGAAGTTTGTGCTTGAGCTAAAATTTTCAGTGAATCCCCCAACACCATGAGAGCCAAGTTATCCCCACATATGGCAATCAGTGATGCCTTAAGGTTACTCTCATCCTGTAACTGAAAGCCTGATTCCTCCAAGTCTTTTAGGTCAGCAACAAGGCGGGAAAATACTTTTTCCTGACCAAACAACTTAAAATCCTCCTCTCTGCAAAGCAAAACAAGCTGTGTGGGATCAACAGAGGAACGGTTGTGAGGTGATATTTCCCCTAGTGTCATGTACATGGCCATGAGTTTGTGCTTTCTTTTACCAGAGCCCAGAGGGTTTGCCACCTCAAAGGCATCCAGGTACAGAATAACTGACAGGGATGTTGATGCTCCTTGTAAAATGACATTTCTTTTCACATATTTGCCATCATGTACATCATTTAAAACCATATCACTGTGCACATGTAATTTAGACTGTACATACTGTTCTCTCACATCTGACTGCTTAAACAAGGCAACAAGAGTATCCTTCACAGGCACATACTGACAGAATCGTTCTTTACCAGTCTTATCTGTTCCCAAGTACATCTGAGCAGGTGAAACATAATCAAATTTTTCTTTGAAAAATGTTTTCCTAGTTTTATCAGACCTCAAGACACCTTCATTATAAATAGTTAAAAGATCCTCTTGTTCAGGTTCCTGCACTATTTTCTGAATTTCATCATAAGCTATGTCCAACCCTCTTAGGCCTTGTCCACACGTAGCAGGGCATTTATAAATCCGCCCTCCGCCTAAAAAAAAACTCCTGTCCACACAGCCTCGGTTTTTAAAAAAACGGCATCCACACCTAACCGCATACATGCGTTGTCAATTACATTTCAAACCTACAGGCGGCAGTAGTTCCCCAAATTCTATCCAATTACAGCTAGTCTCCGTCCTTGACGTCACTTCCGCAAAACATTTAACATGGCGCCAAGCTCGTTCGTGTGGACTGACATGGAGGCAGAATTGCTCCTAAACGTACTTTTAGAGTACAAGGTCAACAAGACGCAAGAAAACATTGATTGGGAATCTTGCCAAAACAAGTATGTGGACTTATTGACTCTATATTTGGAGCATTATCCCGCGGAGACCTCCAATGACTATCCCCATGGAAACGGAGAGCTAACTCGGGCTATCCTGACTACAAAAATAAAGGCCATCAGGAGCAAATATCGCCAGGCAGTGGACAGTGGACGCAAAAGCGGGAATGGCAGAGTCGTTCTCCTTTACTTTGAGTTATGTGAACAAATATGGGGTGGGTCCCCCGCCACTACAACCATGTCGTCGGGCATTGAAACAAATGATTTGGATGATTGCCCCCCCGCTCCCTCGCCCTCTACGTCCACTACTACGGAGCCATCTGATGCCGCGTCGGACACCGAGCAGGAGAGTGGGGCACACACAGTCAAACAGAGGAGAGATCTGCTACAGGTATGTTTTTGCATTGGTTAATTATAAACTATACGTTTTGTTTAGCAGTGTTTGTAAAATGAAAAAAAAAAAATACTTGTTGGTAAAACGGGTCATAATAAAGTCAAACGTTTTACAAGATTTCCTTTGGTCACTTCTGTTTTTATTTAATTTAGGCTAAACTGAAGGGACACCGGCATGACCGTCTCAAGAGGAAGCTGCCAGCTGAGACCCAGTGGCTTAATGCACTAGAAGAGGACACACGTGTAAAGAAGAAATTGGTGGACATTATGGAAAACTCAGAAAAACAAGCAAATGATAATTTTGCCAAAATTACAAATACACTCAACATACTTACTACTTCCATTGCTGACGGGTTTTCTCTTCTAAGACAAGTCATGCAGCCACGTCCTACACAACCATTACATTACATGCCAAATGAAGCAACCCCGTGAACTGCCACCTTAACGTGGTGGGGTTGTTTGAGCACCCGAATGATCCGAGGAGCTATGTTGTCTGGGGCTTCATGCCCCTGGTAGGGTCTCCCATGGCAAACAGGTCTTAGGTGACGGGTCAGACAAAGAGCAGTTCGAAGACACCTATGGACAGTTTAATATCAAGGACCGTGACGTCGCTCGGTATGGCGCAGCCGGGGCCCCACCCTGGAGCCAGGCCTGGGGTTGGGGCTCGAATGCGAGCGTCTGGTGGTCGGGCCTCTGCCCACGGGGCCCGGCCGGGCACAGCCCGAAAGGACGACGTGGGCCCGCCCTCCTGTGGACCCACCACCCGCAGAGGGATCCGTAGGGGTCGGGTGCAGAGA
Source organism: Proterorhinus semilunaris (assembly GCA_021464625.1). Classification (NCBI taxonomy): domain Eukaryota; kingdom Metazoa; phylum Chordata; class Actinopteri; order Gobiiformes; family Gobiidae; genus Proterorhinus; species Proterorhinus semilunaris. Next base: position 466,808 of record JAJBBP010000025.1, on the reverse strand, counting down.
GGACTGGGTGGCAGTCGAAGGCAGGTGCCTCGACGACCTGGTCCGCGTGCGCAGCTTCTGGCGTTCGGGACATGGAACGTCACTTCGCTGGGGGGGAAGGAGCCTGAGCTTGTGCGGGAGGTTGAGAGGTACCGGCTAGATATAGTCGGGCTCACCTCCACGCACAGCCTGGGTTCCGGATCCCAACTCCTGGAGAGGGGCTGGACGCTCCATTTTTCTGGAGTTGCCCGCGGGGAGAGGCGGCGGGCTGGGGTGGGTTTGCTCATAGCCCCCCAGCTCAGCCGTCACGTGTTGGAGTTCACCCCGGTGAACGAGAGGGTCGCGTCCCTACGCCTTCGGGTCGGGGACAGGTCTCTCACCGTTGTCTCGGCCTACGGGCCCAACATCGGTGCAGAGTACCCGGCCTTCTTGGAGTCCCTGGGAGGGGTACTAGATGGTGCTCCGGCTGGGGACTCCATTGTTCTACTGGGGGACTTCAACGCCCACGTGGGTAACGACAGTGAGACCTGGGTGGGGGTGATGGGGAAGAACGGCCTCCCCGATCGGAACCCGAGTGGTGTTCTGTTATTGGACTTCTGTGCTAGTTACGGTTTGTCCATAACGAACACCATGTTCGAGCACAAGGATGTCCATAAGTGCACGTGGCACCAGGACACCCTAGGCAGGAGGTCGATGATCGACTTTGTAGTTGTGTCATCCGATCTCTGGCCGCGTGTCTCGGACACTCGGGTGAAGAGAGGGGCTGAGCTGTCAACCGATCACCACCTGGTGGTGAGCTGGATCCGCTGGCAGGGGAAGAAGCCGGTCAGGCCTGGCAGGCCCAAACGTGTTGTGAGGGTCTGTTGGGAACGTCTGGTGGATCCCTCTGTCAGTAGGGTCTTCAACTCCCACCTCCGGAAGAGCTTCAACCAGATTCCGAGGGAGGTAGGGGACATGGAGTCCGAGTGGACCATGTTCTCCTCCTCCATTGTCGATGCGGCTGCTCGTAGTTGTGGCCGTAAGGTCTCTGGTGCCTGTCGCGGCGGCAATCCCCGAACCCGGTGGTGGCGCCCGGAGGTAAGGGATGCCGTCAAGCTGAAGAAGGAGTCCTATCTGGCCTTGTTGGCTTGTGGGACTCCGGAGGCAGCTGAGAGGTACCGGCAGGCCAAGCGTGCTGCAGCTCGTGCAGTCGCAGAGGCAAAAACTCGGGTTTGGGAGGAGTTTGGAGAAGCCATGGAGGAGGACTATCGGTCGGCCTCGAAGAGATTCTGGCAAACCATCCGGCGCCTCAGGAAGGGGAAGCAGTGCTCCACCAACACTGTTTACAGTGTGGGTGGGGGGCTGCTGACCTCGACTGGGGATGTGGTCGGGCGGTGGAAGGAGTACTTCGAGGATCTCCTCAATCCCACCGTTACGTCTTCCGATGAGGAAGCAGAGGCTGGGGACTCGGAGGGGGGCTCGTCCATCACCCAGGCTGAAGTCACCGAGGTGGTTAGAAAGCTCCTCGGTGGCAAGGCCCCAGGGGTGGATGAGATTCGTCCTGAGTACCTTAAGTCTCTGGATGTTGTAGGGCTGTCTTGGCTGACACGTCTCTGCAACATCGTGTGGCGGTCGGGGACAGTGCCTCTGGATTGGCAGACCGGGGTGGTGGTCCCTCTCTTCAAGAAGGGGGATCGGAGGGTGTGCTCCAATTACAGAGGGATCACACTCCTCAGCCTCCCTGGTAAGGTCTATTCCAGGGTGCTGGAGAGGAGGATTCGGCCGATAGTCGAACCTCGGATCCAGGAGGAACAATGCGGTTTTCGTCCCGGTCGTGGAACACTGGACCAGCTCTATACCCTTCATCGGGTGCTCGAGGGTTTGTGGGAGTTCGCCCAACCAGTCCACATGTGTTTTGTGGATCTGGAGAAAGCGTTCGACCGTGTCCCTCGTGGTGCCCTGTGGGGGGTGCTCCGGGAGTATGGGGTCCGGGGCCCTCTACTAAGGGCTGTCCGTTCCCTGTATGACTGCAGCAGGAGCTTGGTTCGCATTGCCGGCAGTAAGTCAGACCTGTTCCCGGTGCGTGTTGGTCTCCGGCAGGGCTGCCCTTTGTCACCGGTTCTGTTCATTACCTATATGGACAGAATTTCTAGGCGCAGCCAGGGGCCGGAGGGTGTCCGGTTTGGGAACCTCAGAATATCATCTCTGCTCTTTGCAGACGATGTTGTTCTGTTGGCTTCATCAAATCAGGACCTCCAGCGCGCACTGGGGCGGTTTGCAGCCGAGTGTGAAGCGGGCGGGATGAGGATCAGCACCTCCAAATCTGAGGCCATGGTTCTCCACCGGAAAAAGGTGGTTCTCCCGCTTCAGGTCGGTGGGGAGTCCTTGCCCCAAGTGGAGGAGTTCAAGTATCTCGGGGTCATGTTCACGAGTGAGGGACGGATGGAGCGTGAGATCGGTAGACGGATCGGTGCGGCGTCAGCAGTGATGCGGTCGCTGTATCGGACCGTTGTGGTGAAGAGGGAGCTGAGTCAGGGGGCGAAGCTCTCGATTTACCGATCGATCTACGTTCCCACCCTCACCTATGGTCATGAGATTTGGGTAATGACCGAAAGGACAAGATCGCGAATACAAGCGGCCGAAATGAGTTTCCTCCGCAGGGTGGCTGGGCGCACCCTCCGAGATCGGGTGAGGAGCTCAGTTACCCGGGAGGAGCTCGGACTCGAGCCGCTACTCCTCCACGTCGAAAGGAGCCAGCTGAGGTGGCTAGGGCATCTGTTCCGGATGCCTCCTGGTCGCCTCCCTCGGGAGGTGTTCCAGGCATGTCCCACTGGGAAGAGGCCTCGTGGAAGGCCCAGGACACGCTGGTGGGACTATGTCTCCGAGCTGGCCTGGTGTCGTCTCGGGGTCCCCCAGAACAGCTGGAGGAGGTGTGCGTGGATCGGGAAGTCTGGGCATCTCTGCTGAGACTGCTGCCCCCGCGACCCGGCCCCGGATAAAGCGGAAGAAAATGGATGGATGGATGGATGGATGAAGCAAGAGGGCACATTTCACCCACACCATCTCTGCAATCAATCCACCCAAATCAACCATTTCAGTCTTTCACAAACAACTCACCTTCTCTCAGAGCAACACAACAAAATGCAATCAGATCCATCAACACACACGATGCAGCCCATTCCAACACACCTACTGACAGCACAGGGTTTATTGGGTTTTCCTATACCAAAGCCCTATTCAGTGAGGATTAATAAGCTGTCAGCACCTGTTAACAGGCATAAGCCCTTTTCAATGATTACGTTCTTAATGTACAGGGATTAAGTTTAATGTGTAAAATGCCAAATGTTTATTTGTTCGCAAATCTTTTTAGGTTATTTTATTAACACCTTTATTTAAGCAGGGCATTTGAATGCTGTGATATGTTTGCACTGTGTTATATTTGCACTAAACTCAAAAGACCTCTTTCTCAAAGTTTTATATACTTTTTTATTTTTATTTAAATGTATATTTGTGTTGAAAAATTCAGTGACGAGCACAATGAATGTTTTTTTCAAAAGACAATTAAACAACTTTGCTATGAAATGTGTGCAGTATCAATGCAACATATGAACATACTGCATAACGTAAAAACAGAGCAGCTTGCAAAATGATGCCACTCTACAAGGGTAACGTATTAAAAAGTTAAAAAATATAACTGTTTTCAGTAACTACAGAATATAAAATTACTTAAACAAAATACTGTATAATAGTCATTACAACTCAAGTAACGAGTTACAAGTGCATTTAAATGGTTTGTATTCATGTATGAATGAAAAAAATGCTACAAAATATAGTAACAAATCAAGTTTAACACTAAGATGTGCAGTTGTGTGTAGGAAACGTCAAAACAAAACATGAGAATGAGCATAATGAAAGAAAAATAAATCTTTGACTGCACTTTTCTTCAGTAGCATCAGTACTATTGTCAGTTTAGATTTTGCCAAAAGAAACAAAGTATTCTAATTCGGCTACATTTTTTAAACAGAAATATGTAATACAAACATACATTTTTTTAACTACAAACATAGTGTACTATTTTTAAGTAACTTGCCCAACACAGGCTGCTGTAGGCCATCAATAGTGTTTCTACTCGATTGTCCCTTTTATGGATCCAGGTACTGAGTGAGGACTCTCCTGACCCTCTTCCCTTCAGTTGTCAAACGGTCTCCTCTGACATCTGGTTCTGAGGCTGGCTGATAGTCTCTGTCATGCTGAACAGCTTCAGTAACATAGCTGTCATCTACTGGGTCTTTCAAAGCCTCACAGTAATTATGCAGCACAAAACATGAATAAATGACAAAGGGCAGGTCATGAAGATTGATGTCCATAGGTCTCCTCAAAGCTCCAAAACGGGCCTTCAGCCTTCCAAATGCACATTCTATGACCATGCGTGCTCTGCACAGAGATAGTCCAAAATACTGCTCCTGGACAGTGCTTCCTCCGTTTGCGTACTCTTTCATTAGGTAAGGCAGTAAGGGGTACGCAGGGTCGCCCAAAATGTATACTGGGATGGGCGCTTCATTCCGCCGACTGAGGGCCACTTGTGCTTTCTCAGTCGGCGGTGCACCTCCACCTCAAAGCCTCGAACCACTCATTTGAGGACGGGGAGGTCAACATTTTAGCTAAAGAAGAACGTTGGTTTGAAAGAGGAGTTAAAGAAGCTATTTTTGTCAGGAAAGAAAACCCCTCCATGAACCGAAATGGCGGTCTCAGATTTAATCTTCCGTCCCTTTACTCCAATCTCCTTCGGGAGAAACCAAAAAGACTTGGCCAGCCCAAGGAGATGGCACCTCAGCAAACAAAAGAACAATAGGCAGGTAATTAGCAGTGATTAGCCTTGAATGGGACAGATACTGGGTAGTGATTAGGACATGACTCACCGATACTGAGGTGAGCAGATCGTTAGAGACGCTCTATTTCAAAGGTGTTTACCCACAGGTGAGAGTAGCTGTTATTAGAGGGGAGGAGACTGGCCTACCCTAACTCCTCCCTGTTGGTCTATATATTCAGCTGCGTGCAGATTGTGACCTCTGTCGCTGACGACGCCTTTTGGATGAGAGGCGAAACGTTCGAAGACTTCAACTACTGAGTACAGAAGATGAATCAAGTACCTTCATTGAGGATGGACAACCCCTGTACGACTGAGAACTTACACAGACATGCTTTGTTGAGTTATTTTGTGTTGTTGAACTTTTAAAATGAATGTGTCTAATGAATTAACAGACATTATGTGTTATTGGCTGTATGTATGTGACATAGTGAATTGTTGTGTAACCCACGGTAACAATTCAGGGGCCGGTGTGTTACAGCCAATTGTGTGCGTGTTTGAGCATTTTCACACTGAGGGGAGGTTATAAAGGCGGGGCTCAGTAGTGAGCAGGTACAAGAGCACACAGGTTTTCAACCGCTTGTGTGTGTGTGCAATGTTTTATGGATGATTTTAGACACTTGATAAATATGAACTTGATTTTAACAAGCACTGTTACCTGCGTACCAATAAAGTAATGTTTTTAAACTTAATTCCGCTCTCCTGGATTGTATGGAAGGCATGCACACAGCGCGTCTGGAACCTCAACAATACTCACCTGCTCCCAGTAGCGTTATATGGCCGCTACACTATTCTTTTAACTCGTTTAAAACACATCGGCCTCTCTGGTGCTGTCCACACATGATTTACATCCTACCTCACAGACAGGACATTCATGGTAAGTGTGGATACCTGCTCCTCTAAGGTCCATAACATTACATGTGGAGTGCCCCAGGGTTCGATTTTAGGCCCAGTGCTTTTTAACCTGTATATGCTCCCTCTTGGTGATGTCATCAGGAGACATGGAGTCAACTTTCATAGTTACGCTGATGATAGACATCTCCATGTCTCCTGATGACACCAGGCCAATGGATGCACTTTTTAACTGCATTTTAGATCAAATCCTGGATGGCAGAAAACTTTCTCCAGCTTAACCAGGACAAAACTGAAGTTTTAGTCATCGGTCCTCAGGCCCAGAGAGAGAAACTTTTACCCAAACTACAGTCATTGTCTTTTAATCCTTCCTCACAGGTGAAGAACCTGCGTGTTCTCTGAGGTTTTTACCATCTAAAGAACATAGCCAGAGTCCGCCCCATTCTCTCTCGGGCCAACACGGAGACGCTAATGCATGCTTTTATCACCAGTCGTATTGACTACTGTAATGCCCTGCTTTCTGGTCTTCCCAAAAAGAGTATCTCAGGTTTACAACTTTTACAAAACTCAGCAGCTCGTGTCCTGACGAAGACCAGGAGGCGGTACCACATTACACCGGTTTTAGAGTCGCTGCATTGGCTCCCCGTGTGTTTCAGGATCGATTTTAAAGTTCTTTAAATGGTTTTTAAATGTCTTAATGGTCTTGGTCCTTCTTATCTTTCAGAACTGCTTTTACCTTATGAACTTTCACGGCCCCTTCGCTCCTCCGGCAGGGGTCTCCTAGTTATTCCTAAAGTCAACAGAAAGACTCACGGCGAGGCGTCTTTCCAATATTATGGCCCTCGCCTCTGCACTGGGAAAAGTGTTGCAAGCGCAACTTTGAACCTAAGTAACCTCCAAAAGAAGGCTATTAGAATTGTTCACAATGTCGGATATAGGGACCATACAAATATTCTGTTTTTAAAATCTAACACCATAAAACTTGATGACCTTATAATACAAAATACTTTGTCACACAAGCAGTAAACAATCAGCTCCCTAGCAGTATACAACAAATGTTTGGTAAAAGAGAGGGAGGATACGATCTAAGGGGTACTCATAATCTGAAAGTACAATGTATTCATTCAACCCTAAAAAGTCATTGTATCACCCGGAGAGGTGTAAACCTGTGGAATAATCTAGAGGAACCCTTAAAATGTGCTGATAATCTACTGCAATTTAAAAAACAGTATAAGAAAAGTGTGTTTGAGAAATATGCTAAAGACATGTGACCTTGTTCTTATTATCAACAAGAAATGTCGTATTATTGTGAATCTGTTTAACCATATCATTGCTGATAGAACCAACGTCACCAATTTCTAATGTTTAAGTTGTTATGAATTAGAGGAACTTGAGAGAAATGAATAAGCAAAAAACAACAACTATGCTGTATCAGCCTGTTTCCACTGGTCACAATAAAACAAAATAGAAGGAGGGCGGGCGAGAGATGGACCTGGTGGAGGGCCCCCCCCTCTCAACGGGTTCATAAATCTTGTCATTTTAATGCACCACCCAGTATAGGTCTCAGAACAGTCTTACAACATCTAGTTAGGGCAGCAGGGTGAGGGCTTGCTGTTGGGGGACTACTGCCCTCCACCAGCTGGCCATTTTACACCCCGGCTTTTTAAGGCACCTCACTAAACTAGGTAAACAAAAATAGTAAAACAATCACTACCAATATTTTACAGTGGAAATGGGAATGACAATAATAATGGGTCGTGTTGATTATGTTATACTAAAACAATGAAATCAATGGCCAATTAATAGAATGGTGACTGGTGTTTAAAGTAATGATTGGATATGGATATGTGAAAGGGAAAGAGGGAAAAAGAAAAGTACAAACTGTAAATAAAATAAAAGTCTATATTTTGGGTGAAATTATGTAACTCAGGAAATTTTGTAATATAAAGTGTTGTGTTGTATGAAGGCGCGAGATGTTGCTTGTACCACTGTAACCGGGATGTAAAGTAATTTTGAATATGGGGTAGGCACTTATAAGCTTTTTTGCTTCGGCCTACTCCTTTTGAGTTTTTTTTGTTACTTTATTTATATCGGCACTATAACAGTGCTAATGTGAATGGGGATTACTCAAATAAATAAATAAATAAAAATGTATTCTTATGGTTTTAATATTAGAGAAATAATTTCCATTTACTAAAACAAAAACAATATACCCACAAATACGTTTTGTGTGTGTATTGAACTAAATTAAAAAAAAATATTGTTGGCAGTGCAGTGCTTCTTAAATCTGAAGCTATCAATAAGTGTTCAGACAAAGTAATTTCCACTGGGCGGGAGTTTGCTTCCGTTTTCAGACCGTTTCCGCGAGCTTGTTGTTGGTGATGAGCGCTGAGCCAGCCTTGGACATGGTCGTGTGGTTTCCCGTGAGATCCAACTCAAAGTAAGATTTTTTAAATATGTGGTGCTTTCTCTGTAAGGTTTGTCGCGTATTTGATTAAATATATACAATCTGTGGTCAAATTGTCGTTTTATTTTCTTGGCAGTTCGTGTCCAAAATCACTTCATGTTAGCCTAACTGTCTACTCTAGCCCCACACATGTTGTTAGCATAAAAATGTGTCAGAATAATGGTCCTACAATTTCGTTGTTTAGCAAAGTGATTTGTGTTAAGACTCGTAACATTACCAACAACCCCTTAAATGTTCTGAACCATAATAACAGGCGTAGTTTTCGCAGTTTAGAGCTGCTAACTTCTAGCTAGCTGTTGCTAACGGTACGCAGCTAACATAACTAGACCAAAGTCGCTACTGTCCTGCTCTGTCTTGTTGCCGGAGGGGCAAGTGGAAAATACAGTTGGCAACAGAAGCCACGTGACATTTATTAATCTTCTATTATTTTCTACCCTTGGGGACAGTTCATTTTCCTGCAGAAGTCCCTAGTTACATTAGCTCAGCGGAGCGACTCTCAAGGAGGAGACATGTGCAGAGCATGGTGCGGAGGCAGAAAACAGTTCAGCATGTTTATTGCTATCTGAGATCGCTCTGATTTCCTCGCGGTCAGAAAGTAGCTTGTTTCAGCAGCAAACTAACGTTAAGTGAACAGCTACTGCATGTTGTTAATGTTATGACCCGTCCGCATTCGCATCAGCATCACTGTATTATATCAAGGCCTGTCTGTTTTAGCCAATGTGCAGCTATATGGTTAGTTATGATAAGTTAAAATAAATTCAGAAATCTGCAGCACATTTAAAAAACCCAGACAAAGTATAAGTGATACATTATAAAAATGCATAGTGCTGGGGACAGAGACTAAGAGATAAAAATTTGAACTTTTTGCCAGCCCGTTTATGGACGGGCTGGCGTCCTGGTGCAGCCACAATAACCTGGAGCTGAACGTCCAGAAGACAGTGGAGATGATCGTGGACTTTAGGAAAGACACAGCCCCACCGTCCCCCCTCACCCTGACAGACTCTCCCACCCCTATTTCCATTGTGGACTCCTTCCGCTTCCTGGGCACCACCATCACCCAGGACCTCAAATGGGAGCCGACCATCAGCTCCCTCATCAAGAAGGCCCAGCAGAGGATGTTCTTCCTGCGGCAGCTGAGGAAACTCAAGCTGCCAACCAAGATGCTGGTGCAGTTCTACACAGCCATCATCGAGTCCATCCTCACCTCCTCCATCACCGTGTGGTTTATGGAGACAATATCGTGTCAAAAACATTTGTCTGTGTGTAACCAGATTTGTGCATCAGTAACCAGATGTGTGCGTGCGTAACCAGATGTGTGCGTGTGTAAACAGATGCGTGCGTGCGTAACCAGATGTGTGCGTGCGTAATTTTTTTTTGCGTGCGTAACATTATATTTGCATGTGTAATAAAAGAATCCGTGTGTAAATTTCCATGTTGTAAAAAAAAATCAACGGAAAATCTCTAAGTCCCACGCACAAGGCTCTGTTTTACACACAACACTTTTGACACAGTCCTGCCTTGTTGAAGTTGCAAGTGTAACCTAGGCTGTGTGCGTATGTAATCAGATGTGTGCGTGTGTGATAAGATGTGTGCGTGTGTATTCAGATGTGTGCGTGCGTATTTTTTTTTGCAAGTGTAAATGAACAATGTGTCTGTAAAATGTTCAAGTTGTAAAAAAAAATAAAAAAAATAAAAAATCTAAGTCCCACGCACAAGTTTCTCTTTTACGCACAAGCCTCTGTTTTTTACGCAAAAGCCTCTGTTTTTTACGCACGAGTCTCTGTTTTACGCACGAGTCTCTGTTTTACGCACGAGTCTCTGTTTTACGCACGAGTCTCTGTTTTACGCACAAATCTTTTTGACACAGTCCTGCCATGTCAGAGATTTGTGCGTAACTTTTTACCACCCAAAGTTTTGACTGCCAGGCTGGTTGATGTCATTAAAACCATAAATCGCCAGTAGATGGTGCTGTTTTGCTGTGTTTGGGTGTCCTGTTCTGATGTTCTGAATCTGGACTTGCAGAGGACGACAAATATGTTCATAGAAATGCTAATGATCTCCACCCTGAAGTTTGGACCGCCAGTAAAATGGATGGTTTTGCAGCCAATAGGAACAAGCCATTGCCAAACCCTTCTCTGCTAAGGCAAGAGCAGCACCATCGATCTCTGGGCTGAAACCAGGAGGATACTTCTGCTTCAGGTAAGTTGTTTTCTTCTGACAAATAAAAGGTGGTGTGCTCTTCCTCTAACTATGAACTAGACGTTTATTTGGCAATGGGGAAGGTGTCAGTGTGGTAGGATAGGAATGCTAGTTAGCAATTAGCATTAGCTCCGATCTGTAAAAAAAAAAAAGGGTTGTTTGCAATAGCTTAAGGCTAGCTAACCTTTCTCACTTGCATTTTTCACAAAACATTGCATGAGAAAATGCTTCTGCCTAATGTTAACAGACAGCTAATGTGTTTTTAGGGTCATACACACACATACAGTCTTCTATGTCAAAGGAGCAACAGTGTAATGGTTTTTCAAAAGTGTAATAAACACTACCCTGTCATTGACTGGCCAAAAATATTGCACATTCACAATAAAATATTGAAAATATTAAAGCTGAATTATAAAAGGAAAAGAAATAAATAACAGTACTTGGCAAAGAATTACCACAATATAACTGATTTAATTATGTTCCATATTTTCAGTTTAATGACTGCTATAGCAAAATCTGCCATGGTAATCAACAAGCCCCAGCATGAATGATCCTGTAGGTGACTGCTGCATCCAGGAGCTCATCTTCAGATATCAAGGATCTTCATCAGGAGCAGCTGAAAGATTGACCTGTTGCTCAAGTGAGTGAACATAATGAAGCTTGTATGCTGCGTACAATCTCGTACTGTACAAGGCATATTGTATATTATTTGTTTTTGCTACAGTGACGCCAACAAACCACGAGCATCGAGAAGTACCTCTTTACCTGCTTTACGGCAGTCTTCCACCTGGATAGGAGTCGGCCCTCAGGAATGTAAGTAGACACTGGTTGTCCAAGTCTGCTACAGCAGTTGAGAGCTGGTGTCTGTAATAAATGTCAACTACTAGCAGGCCCGTCTGATAAATGCTTTATCTCTCTACATTTTTGCTTAACATTTACATTTTATTTTCTTGTGTTTAAGGTTTATCACCTGCATCAGCGCAAAGTCTTCAATAAAAAAAAAGTGGAAAGAAATAGAGATTGGAGTGAAAACCCTCATGTAGAAAGGTCACCCTTTCAAGTTGGGGAGGCGCAAGGACAAACTTGATACTTTGTGTGAATGTTAAGAAATTTCGGGCTAAGAAAGGCTGTTTTTCATACAAAATAGGTTTATAAAAAGGATGAAACAGGGGTTAACGTAAAAAGAGGACCCATAAAGATTATAAAATGGTTTCTAAATTAAACCAAAACTATAACTGCAGGGAAGCCTGACCACCAAAGTTTGAGAGACATTGCTTTATAATGTTATGGTCACATGGAAAAGTGGTCACAGTGGCTATTAAGTATTCCAAAAAGACTTCAGTCAGCTGTCCTTAAATCTACGAGGTTAGAGGCAGCTCTTCTGTGAGAGGCAGTGGAGTCCACATGACCCTCAAGGCCACCTTCACCATTCAGCGCAGATGCACTGCTATATACTGGAGGCAGTAACAACTGCTGAACATGCCCTCAAGAGTCCAGAGGTGGAAGTTGCTGAAGATCTCATACAGTTGCTGCTGAGCCATCCTCATCATCTGTTTGGCCTTTTGGATCCTCAGTTTGAAATTTCTCATCCTGGATTAAAAAAAAAAGTGTTGAGAGTAAATCATATCACTTTGAGGAAGAATGTAATTTAGTCCAACCTCACCTCACAAGCTTGATTGTGACTCTGACTTTGTTTCATCATCATCATCATCCTTTCCTGACTAGCTCACTTGTGTACTTTTTGTCCGTGTATAATATGCCCTTAAAACACAGCACAAAATACTATTGTATCAATGCAATGTATGCAGCAAAAGTTATACGGTTGAACTGAATACCGTTCACCTTGGTGTGTGTCAAATGTTGAGTGACATGTTTTCTCACATGTTATTTGTTGAACTGTAACATTTCCAGCTCATAGCGTGTGGCCTCTAAAATCGACGTACACCTACATTTTATCAGACGGGCCTGCTAGTAGTTGACATTTATTACAGACACCAGCTCTCAACTGCTGTAGCAGACTTGGACAACCAGTGTCTACTTACATTCCTGAGGGCCGACTCCTATCCAGGTGGAAGACTGCCGTAAAGCAGGTAAAGAGGTACTTCTCGATGCTCGTGGTTTGTTGGCGTCACTGTAGCAAAAACAAATAATATACAATATGCCTTGTACAGTACGAGATTGTACGCAGCATACAAGCTTCATTATGTTCACTCACTTGAGCAACAGGTCAATCTTTCAGCTGCTCCTGATGAAGATCCTTGATATCTGAAGATGAGCTCCTGGATGCAGCAGTCACCTACAGGATCATCCATGCTGGGGCTTGTTGATTACCATGGCAGATTTTGCTATAGCAGTCATTAAACTGAAAATATGGAACATAATTAAATCAGTTATATTGTGGTCACATTAGCTGTCTGTTAACATTAGGCAGAAGCATTTTCTCATGCAATGTTTTGTGAAAAATGCAAGTGAGAAAGGTTAGCTAGCCTTAAGCTATTGCAAACAACCCTTTTTTTTTTTTACAGATCGGAGCTAATGCTAATTGCTAACTAGCATTCCTATCCTATCACACTGACACCTTCCCCATTGCCAAATAAACGTCTAGTTCATAGTTAGAGGAAGAGCACACCACCTTTTATTTGTCAGAAGAAAACAACTTACCTGAAGCAGAAGTATCCTCCTGGTTTCAGCCCAGAGATCGATGGTGCTGCTCTTGCCTTAGCAGAGAAGGGTTTGGCAATGGCTTGTTCCTATTGGCTGCAAAACCATCCATTTTACTGGCGGTCCAAACTTCAGGGTGGAGATCATTAGCATTTCTATGAACATATTTGTCGTCCTCTGCAAGTCCAGATTCAGAACTTCAGAACAGGACACCCAAACACAGCAAAACAGCACCATCTACTGGCGATTTATGGTTTTAATGACATCAACCAGCCTGGCAGTCAAAACTTTGGGTGGTAAAAAGTTACGCACAAATCTCTGACATGGCAGGACTGTGTCAAAAAGATTTGTGCGTAAAACAGAGACTCGTGCGTAAAACAGAGACTCGTGCGTAAAAAACAGAGGCTTGTGCGTAAAAGAGAAACTTGTGCGTGGGACTTAGATTTTTTTTATTTTTTTTACAACTTGAACATTTTACAGACACATTGTTCATTTACACTTGCAAAAAAAAAATACGCACGCACACATCTGAATACACACGCTGTGACGGGGTGACCCCGTCCGAGCCCACGGGAAAACTGCCGCCACCCACCTAAGCCCACACGCACACCGTTACTTACCTGTTGCCCGTTCCCGTTCCCCTCCGTCCGCTTCGCGTTCGCGACTGTTACCCTTGCCAAATATCCATCGCTGGGGTCTGGGGTGCACACTAGGCCACCGCTGAACCATCTTCCCTCCATAACTCCGTTATACAACAAACATTTCCCCACAGTCCATTCCGCCCATCTGTCTCCCCCCGGGCAAGCCGAGCGCCTGCGCATTTCCGGGTATATTGCGTCACGCGAGGGACGCCGGCGTGTGACGTCATCACGCGAAACCCGTTTAATGATACAATAATAATAGTAGTTTTGGGTTAGAAGTTGCAGGGCTCGGGGACATATTGGTTTACTTTAAATGTATTTTGTTTCTGTATTAAATTGTATATTATTTATTACAAGGTAATAAATCATCTGTTAGACTGTTTTAGAGTAGTAAACAGTCATCTGTGGCGATTGGCTGAAGGGAGGGGCCAATGATTATAAGAGAGGGGTGCCCTCTCTACTGAGTCAGTCTGTGTTGGTCGCCGTACGTGGAAGGTAACTATGAGAGCCTGGTTTGCCTCATTATGGAAAGTATTGTCGGTTGTAAATATGATGTATTTTGTAAATATTGTTGTTGTTGTTTTTGTTATAGTTGTATAGTTGTTATTTTTAAACCCGCCCCAATCTACTTTTGTCCAATCTAGCACTCAAAGTTGTGAAGATTTTTTGTCTTTTTTCACAAACAAGGTTGCGCTTATTCGTTCAAGCATACTGCCCCCTTCTATTGACTTCTGCATAAATCAGCCCTGCTCAGCGGTTTTTACACGGTTTGAGCCAATGTCTTTGCAGACTCTAACTAAAATTGTCAGTCAAATAAAACCCTCATCTTGTCCTCCCTCCGAGGTTGTTCAAAGATGTGTGGGAAACAATTGGTGCTTGTGTTTGTGAAATTGTGAACAGTAGCCTTGTTTCAGGAGTTGTCCCTTCCTTTTGTAAACAGGCTGTAATTGAACCACTTCTCAAGAAATCGAGCCTTGATACCTCCATTGTCTCTAATTATCGGCCGATTTCCAAACTTCCTTTTTTATCTAAACTGTTGGAAAAAAGTGTGCTCTGTCAATTACAGCCCTTTCTTGATGCACATGGTGTGTCAGACATGTTCCAGTCAGGTTTTAAAAGTTTGCATAGCACTGAATCCGCACTTTTAAAGGTTTTTAATGACCTGTTTTTAGTGACTGACTCGGGTAGTTCTGCCATTTTAGTGCTTTTAGACCTGACTGCTGCTTTTGACACGATTGACCACACAATTATTTTAGACCGACTCCGAGACAGTGTGGGTGTCAGGGGGACTGCTTTAGACTGGTTCAGGTCATACCTCAGTGGGAGGTCTTTCTCCGTTAGGCTTGGGGACTCCACCTCATCCTCTGCCTTCCTGCGCTGTGGAGTTCCCCAGGGTTCAATTCTTGGCCCAGTTCTGTTTGCCCTTTATCTCCTCCCACTGAGTCAAATCTTTAAGAGGCACAGCATCTCATACCATTTTTATGCAGATGACTGTCAAATTTACTTGCCTCTTTCCAAGACAGCTAAAGGCCTCCTGACACCCTTGCTTGCCTGCCTGAGTGACGTCAAGGCTTGGTTGGCCCAAAATTTCCTCAGTCTTAATGAGGGGAAAACTGAAATTGTTATTTTTGGGCCCACTGACCCCTTAATGGACTTGGGCCCCTTTAAAGACAACGTTCTCCCCTCTGCCACCAACCTTGGCGTCACCATGGACAGTGATTTTAATTTTACTAAACAGATTAACACAGTCGTCAAGTCAGGCTTTTACCATCTTCGCCTTTTATCTAAAGTCAAACCGTTTTTATCTTTTAAACATTTTGAACAAGTCGTGCATGCTTTTATTTCGTCACGCCTGGACTACTGTAATGCTCTTTATACAGGCATTACCCAAAATGCACTCTCCCGCTTACAGTTAGTCCAGAACTCCGCTGCACGACTTATTACTGGAGCTAAAAAGCGTGACCACATTTCACCAATCCTCGCATCTTTGCACTGGCTTCCAGTCAAATTTAGAATTGATTTTAAGGTTTTGTTGTTTGTTTTTAAAGCGTTGAACGGACTGGCCCCTCAGTACGTCGCAGACCTCATTGAAGTCTACACCCCAACGCGCGCTCTGAGGTCTGAGGGCCAGCTCCAGCTCGTGGTTCCTAAGACGAGACGTAAAACTCGAGGGGACAGAGCGTTCTCCGTCGTCGGCCCTAAGCTGTGGAACGCTCTGCCCCTCCACGTCCGAACAGCCACAACATTGGAGTGTTTTAAATCTCATCTTAAAACCCACTTTTATTCTCTGGCTTTTAACACCGCGTGAGTTGTGTGGTCCCTGTGTCTTTTTAATTTTTAGTGTTTTACGATTTTTATTGATTTTATAAATTGATTATTTATTTATTTTATTTTTTTATTCTATTTTTTGTGTACTTTTTTGTGCAGCACTTTGGAACTGTTCTGTTGTTTAAATGTGCTATAGAAATAAAGTGGATTGGATTGGATAGTATACACCGTTTGGGAACGTCGTTTTAGTGTTGGCACAATATAAAAAGATAGTGTTAAACAAACATTGTACTTTCTGCTATTAATAACACGATCAGCCATACGAGCCCCGTCACAAGTGGTGTCAGGAGTGGGATGGCTAGCAGGAAGAAACGACGTTCCCAACGGCGAAAGCTTGATGAGGAGGAGGAAGAAGTGGAACTGGATGGAGCTGGAGCGGAGGAGCCAGGAGCGGAAGCCCCACAGCCCCTAGGGGAGCTTCTCGACCTAATGAGAGGTTTTATGGCGAACCAACAGAGAAGAGAGGAAGGTCTGCTAGGTGAGCTGCGCGGCCTCCGTGAGACTTTGCAGCCAGTCACTCCTCGGGAGGATGATTACGCGGAAGGGACCTCGAGGACAAGCAGTCCGCGGGTGGCACTGCCGACACCAGCACTTCGGAGACGAGCGCAGAGTGGGTCTACAGCTTCGCACCGTCCACAGGAAGGGAGCTCGGGTGAGCTGGGCCTAGCGCAACCACAGATGGAGCAGAGACCGTATCTGGGGGAGCCGAAGATTCCGCCTTATCAGATGGGGGAGGATATCGAGAACTATCTGTTGCGCTTCGAAAGAATAGCAAGGACGTGGAGATGGCCAGAGGCTGAGTGGGCTTGCCGCCTTGTGCCACTCCTGTCAGGGAAAGCTTTGGAGGCGTATACAGCCATGGATGAGGAGGAGGCAGACTGCTATTTGGATTTGAGGGCTGCCTTGTTTGCCAAATTTGACATATCCCCGGAAACATACAGACAGCGGTTTCGGACCCCTACTGTCCCGCAGGGAGAGACACCGACCGAGACCTACCATCGTCTAAAGGGCCTTTACCGGCGGTGGGTTCGTCCAGGGCAGCTCACCAAGGAGCAAATCGGGGAGATCATCATCCTGGAGCAGTTACTCTGCGTCCTACCTGCCGACGTCCGCACCTGGGTCAGGGAGCATGAACCTCAGGATGGCCTGACTGCGGCGAAGCTGGCATTGCAGTACCAGAACGCACGTCGAGGAGGACCTCCACGATTCACCAGTTCAGCACCACCACCACGCTTCCCCAGCTCCGTGTCGGGACCGGCCTCGCCGTCTGGTCCGTCACGGCCCAACAGAGAGACCAGCTATGACTCACGAGGTACACCCAGACTGACCGCAAACCAGCCAGCAACCGGTAAGCCCTTTATTTGCTATTTCTGTCAGCAACAGGGACATAAAGCCTCAGTGTGTCCAGCTCGAAGGAACAAGCTCACTGGTGCCTGCTATGCACCTCGGGCAGAGGGCGAACAGTTTGCTAACCAGGGCTTGAAGGAGCATACATTGAGAACTGTGACTCTAAATGGCCAACAGGTGACCGCACTGTTGGATAGTGGCAGTTTTACCTCTCTGGTGAAGAAGCACTTGGTGCCTGTAAACTGTGTTGATTACGGAAATAAAACTGACATAGTTTGTGTGCATGGTGATAGTCATGCGTATCCGAAAGCTGAAGTGACTGTGGTGGTTGATGATCAACCATATTTAATGACTGTTGCTGTGGTAGAAAATTTACCTGTTGACTTGGTTCTGGGCACTGACTTGCCTGTGCTCCTGAGCCTGTTCAAGAAAACGGACGATAATGTTTGTAATGTACCTGGCAATGTTTCGTGTCCTGTGATAACTAGGTCCCAAGCTAAAAAGTGTTCGGAACCCCTGCCAGACTTTGACGATAGCCTTTTTGAGGGGGGCACCAAAGGGCCAAGAAAGTCCAAGCGCCAAAGGCGTTTTGAAAAACAGCTAATGCTAAATGACAATGCTTCAGGCAGCCTAAATGTTGATGAACTGTGGAAAGTACCAGAGAATATAGCAGAATTACAGAGGCAGGATGTGACTTTAAAAACCTGTTTTGAAAAAGCAAATGCTAAAGTCAATGCTAATGCTAATGTTACTGGCAAAGACCAGTTTATCATAGTGGATGGGGTGTTGTATGTCAATAACAATGCTCAAAAACGTCTGGTTGTCCCTGCGCCTTGTAGACTATTAGTAATGCATGTTGCACACACACTCCCCTGGGCAGGGCATTTTGGCCGTCACAAGACTTATTTACGTGTCAGTGCTCGTTTTCATTGGCCTGGTATGTACAATGATATCCGCACATACTGCGTCACATGTCCTACCTGTCAAATGACATCTCCGGTCCGCAAATCGGATAGGGCACTTCTTCATCCGCTCCCAGTTATCCAAACTCCGTTCCGCAGGATAGCAATGGACATTGTTGGCCCGTTAGTCAAAAGCGCACAGGGTCACGAGTACATTCTCGTAGTCTGCGATTATGCCACCAGATACCCTGAGGCGTTTCCGTTACGTACCATCACTGCTCCTGCTGTACTCCGTTGTCTGGTCCAGTTGTTCTCCAGAGTTGGGATCCCGGATGAAATCCTGACTGATCAGGGGACTAATTTCACCTCTCGCTTGTTGCAGCTGTTTCACAGGCAGTTGGGGATCACCGCCATACGAACTACACCCTATCATCCTCAAACCGATGGCCTCGTGGAAAGGTTCAACCAGACGCTGAAGAGGGTGCTGCAAAAGTTTGTGAGTGACACCGGGAAGGACTGGGACAGATGGCTGCCATTTGTTCTCTTTGCCTACCGGGAGGTACCGCAGGCTTCCACTGGATTTTCGCCCTTCGAACTCCTGTACGGGTGGGATGTGCAAGGACCCTTGGATTTGCTGGGTAAAGCATGGACTGCATCGGAACCCAAAGCCAGCGAGCGGGGTATTATCCAGTACGTGCTGCAAATGAGGGATCGGCTGTCCAGGTACCGGGTGGAGGCTGAGGAGAACCTGAAGGAGGCTCAAAAGAAGCAGAAGGCCTGGTATGACCAGCAGGCCAGGCGAAGAGACTTCCAGCCAGGCCAGAAAGTCCTTCTACTGCTTCCCTCCTCCAGCAGTAAGTTGTTGGCCAAGTGGCAAGGCCCATACACCATCACCCGACGGATGGGACCTGTTACCTACGAGGTGCATCAGCCGGATAAGAAGAAGCCCAAGCAGACATACCACGTGAACCTCCTGAAAGAATGGAAGGAAGTATCCCCAACTACTCCGGAGACGGCATTCCTAGTGAGGAAGGTGGAAGTGGAGGAAGAGGAGGACCCGGGGGTTCCTGTAGTGACCAAAGCTTCCGAACCTCTGGTTGCTCACCTCTCGGTTGGTCAGGCGGCCGACCTTCGGAAGATCTTCCGGGAGATGCCTTCTCTCTTCACCACGGAACCTGGCAGAACCACCCTGATTGAGCACGTGATCCGGCTGAAGGACCGCAACCCTGTTCGCCAACGGCCTTACCGCGTTCCCCAGCAACTGGTGGCACAACTCAGGAAGGAGATGGAGTCGATGCTGGAACTTGGAGTCATTGAGCCATCAACTTCAGAGTGGTGTAGTCCAGTCGTCATCGTCTTCAAAAAGGACGGGTCTCTGCGCATTTGCATTGATTTCCGGAAGCTCAATGCCATCTCAGAGTTTGATGCGTATCCTATGCCGCGGATAGACGATCTGTTGGACCGCATTGGCTCTGCGACGTTCATCACCACTCTGGACCTGTGCAAAGGCTATTGGCAGGTGCCGCTGGAGCCCTCCAGTAGACCCTACACTGCGTTCAGGACACCAGCCGGGCTGTTCCAGTTCACAGTGATGCCTTTCGGTCTGCATGGCGCCCCTGCAACCTTCCAGCGCCTTATGGATAGAACTCTTCAGGGCTGTGAGGCGTTCAGTGCA
Organism: Proterorhinus semilunaris; assembly: GCA_021464625.1. NCBI lineage: Eukaryota > Metazoa > Chordata > Actinopteri > Gobiiformes > Gobiidae > Proterorhinus > Proterorhinus semilunaris. Next base: position 446,911 of record JAJBBP010000025.1, on the reverse strand, counting down.
GCTTACTTGGACGACGTGGTGATTTTCAGTAGCTCGTGGGAGGAGCACGTCCAGCACCTGAGTACAATCCTGGGAAAGATTGAGGCGGCAGGACTGACTTTGAATGTCTCCAAGTGTGAGTGGGCCCGCCACGAAACCAAATACCTGGGCTATCAGCTGGGAGGAGGAGAGGTACGACCCCAAATGGATAAGGTTGAAGCTATCCAGAAGTGTCCTCGTCCTCGGACCATGAAGGAGGTGCGATCCTTCCTGGGCCTGGCTGGATGGTATCGGAGGTTTGTACCGCAATTTGCCACAATTGCAGCCCCACTCACTGCCCTGACCACGAAAGACCGGAGGAACCCAGTGACTTGGACTGAAGAGTGTGAAACTGCCTTCGGCACCCTGAAAACTCTCCTCTGTCCCTCTCCAGTGTTGCGCAGCCCTGACTTCAGCCGCCGCTTCCTGGTGCAGGTGGATGCCTCGGAGGTAGGCCTAGGGGCAGTCCTTATCCAAGGCGAGTCCGGAGCGGAGCGGCCAGTTTTGTACCTGAGCCGCAAGTTGTTGCCTCGAGAGTCCAGATACTCTGTGGTGGAGAAGGAAGGACTTGCCATCAAGTGGGCTCTGGAGAGCCTGAGGTACTACCTGCTTGGCAGAGAGTTTGACCTGGAGACGAATCATCGAGCTCTCACATGGATCAACTCGATGAAGGACCGACCACAACAGCAAATTGACGCGCTGGTACCTTTCGTTGCAGCCCTTCAAGTTTGTGGTCAAACACCGATCGGGAAAGTCCAACTTGGTGGCCGACTACCTTTCCAGGTTGCCAAGACTTGGTCAACCTCCGGGAGGAGGTGGATGGTGTGACGGGGTGACCCCGTCCGAGCCCACGGGAAAACTGCCGCCACCCACCTAAGCCCACACGCACACCGTTACTTACCTGTTGCCCGTTCCCGTTCCCCTCCGTCCGCTCCGTGTTCGCGACTGTTACCCTTGCCAAATATCCATCGCGGGGGTCTGGGGTGCACACTAGGCCACCGCTGAACCATCTTCCCTCCATAACTCCGTTATACAACAAACATTTCCCCACAGTCCATTCCGCCCATCTGTCTCCCCCCGGGCAAGCCGAGCGCCTGCGCATTTCCGGGTATATTGCGTCACGCGAGGGACGCCGGCGTGTGACGTCATCACGCGAAACCCGTTTTATGATACAATAATAATAGTAGTTTTGGGTTAGAAGTTGCAGGGCTCGGGGACATATTGGTTTACTTTAAATGTATTTTGTTTCTGTATTAAATTGTATATTATTTATTACAAGGTAATAAATCATCTGTTAGACTGTTTTAGAGTAGTAAACAGTCATCTGTGGCGATTGGCTGAAGGGAGGGGCCAATGATTATAAGAGAGGGGTGCCCTCTCTACTGAGTCAGTCTGTGTTGGTCGCCGTACGTGGAAGGTAACTATGAGAGCCTGGTTTGCCTCATTATGGAAAGTATTGTCGGTTGTAAATATGATGTATTTTGTAAATATTGTTGTTGTTGTTTTTGTTATAGTATACACCGTTTGGGAACGTTGTTTTAGTGTTGGCACAATAAAAAAAGATGGTGTTAAACAAACATTGTACTTTTTGCCATTAATAACACGATCAGCCATACGAGCCCCGTCACACACGCACACATCTTATTACACACGCACACATCTTATTACACACGCACACATCTGATTACACACGCACACAGCCTAGGTTACACTTGCAACTTCAACAAGGCAGGACTGTGTCAAAAGTGTCGTGTGTAAAACAGAGCCTTGTGCGTAGGACTTAGAGATTTTCCGTTGATTTTTTTTTACAACATGGAAATTTACACACGGATTCTTTTATTACACATGCAAATATAATGTTACGCACGCAAAAAAAAATTACGCACGCACACACCTGGTTACGCACGCACGCATCTGGTTACACACGCACACATCTGGTTACTAACGCACAAATCTGGTTACACACAGACAAATGTTTTTGACACGATATTGTCTCCATAGTGGTTCCCCGGCGCTACAGAACGGGACAAGCACCGACTGCAGCGCATTGTGCGTGCTGCAGAGAAGGTGATTGGCTGTGAGCTCCCATCTCTCCAGGACCTGTTCACCTCCAGGACCCGGAGGCGTGTGGGTCGGATCACAGCTGACCCTTCTCACCCTGGACACGGACTATTCACCCCTCTCCCCTCAGGCAGGAGGCTACGGTTTATCCAGACCCATACCTCCCGCCACTTGAACAGTTTTTTCCCCTCCGCCATCAGACTCATGAACAAAAACAAGTCTCTGTAGCTCAGTCACAGACTCATGGATGTTTCTGTTAAATAATGAGAAATTGTATTTTAAATATGAATAAGGGCTGTCAAGCGATATTAGATATTGTTATTCGCTTGATACACTTCAAACAATATTATCTTCGGTCTTCTTGCATCCCTTGTACACTCAACACAAATATAAACGCAACACCTTTATTTCTGCTCCCATTTTTCATGAGATGGACTTAAAGATCTAAAATTCATTCCAGATACACAATATTACCATTTCTCTCAAACATTGTTCACAAATCAGTCCAAATGTGTGATAGTGAGCACTTCTGCTTTGCTGAGATAATCCATCCCACCTCACAGGTGTGCCACATCAAGATGCTGATCTGACATCATGATTAGTGCACAGGTGTACCTTATACTGCCCACAATAAAAGGCCACCCTGAAATGTGCAGTTTTTTGCTTTATTGGGGGTCTGGGGGCTCAGAACCAGTCAGTATCTGGTGTGACCACCATTGGCCTCATGCAGTGCAACACATCTTCTTCCATAGAGTTTATCAGATTGTCAATTGTGGCCTGTGGAATGTTGGTCCACTCCTCTTCAATGGCTGTGCGAAGTTGCTGGATATTAGTGGGAACTGGTAGACGCTGTCGTATTCGCCGGTCAAGCACATCCCAAACATGCTCAATGGATGACATGTCCGGTGAGTATGCTGGCCATGCAAGAACTGGGACATTTTCAGCTTCCAAGAATTGTGTACAGATCCTTGCAACATGGCCCTTCAAAAAGGGCTTATCTTAAGGATGGAACCGTTATGTACATCATCATGAAGTCTCTCGCACACAAACATCAGTTAATGATAGGGCTGCATTTGCAGAATGTCACCATTTCCATGTCACCATGTGCAGCACTCCATACATCAAGTGTCACCTGGCCAAACAAGTGTGCATGTCTGCAATACTTTATCAGTCTATGGTACCACGTATTCAAAAGGAATGGTTTTGGCTCATGGGTCAAATGGAGGGCTTTGTTAAAATTTGTCAAATCTCCATTCTGAAGAGCAAGGTGTACTTTGTTGCTAAACCTCTTATTTCCTGGTATATTCAACACTTGAGAGGGTTTGAGGTTGAGGGTACTGAGCAGGTGGAGTTTGTGGAGCATTTACATCTCTCTGATATTTACCCATTGCCTTCTTATACGTTCAGGGGAAAGGAGCTGGTGATGTCGAAGTGGCACATCTGCCTTGAGTAGTAAGTTTTGTTTGTATATTGTGGTGTTTTTGCCATGAGTGTGACTGGGCAATATTGAATAATGTATATATTTTATTTTTGGGGCATATCTCTTAAGTCTTCGGTCTTTAGCCCAGTGACTTCGGTCTTTAGCCCAGTGACTTCGGTCTTTAGCCCAGTGACTTCGGTCTTTAGCCCAGTGACTTCGGTCTTTAGCCCAGTGACTTCGGTCTTTAGCCCAGTGACTTCGGTCTTTAGCCCAGTGACTTCGGTCTTTAGCCCAGTGACTTCGGTCTTTAGCCCAGTGACTTCGGTCTTTAGCCCAGTGACTTCGGTCTTTAGCCCAGTGACTTCGGTCTTTAGCCCAGTGACTTCGGTCTTTAGCCCAGTGACTTCGGTCTTTAGCCCAGTGACTTCGGTCTTTAGCCCAGTGACTTCGGTCTTTAGCCCAGTGACTTCGGTCTTCAGCCCAGTGACTTCGGTCTTCAGCCCAGTGACTTCGGTCTTCAGCCCAGTGACTTTGGGCTAAAGACCGAAGTCACTGGGCTAAAGACCGGTGACTTCGGTCTTTAGCCCAGTGACTTCGGTCTTTAGCCCAGTGACTTCGGTCTTTAGCCCAGTGACTTCGGTCTTTAGCCCAGTGACTTCGGTCTTTAGCCCAGTGACTTCGGTCTTTAGCCCAGTGACTTCGGTCTTTAGCCCAGTGACTTCGGTCTTTAGCCCAGTGACTTCGGTCTTTAGCCCAGTGACTTCGGTCTTTAGCCCAGTGACTTCGGTCTTCAGCCCAGTGACTTCGGTCTTTAGCCCTGTGACTTCAGTCTTTAGTCCTGTGACTTCAGTCTTTAGTCCTGTGACTTCAGTCTTTAGTCCTGTGACTTCAGTCTTTAGTCCTGTGACTTCGGTCTTTAATCGCTAAGTGAATACACAGCAACTTCAGAAAGCAAGTCAGAACTAATCCTGACCTGTATTCTGAGTGTTATTGAAATGTTCAATTTATAATTGCTTCTTTTTTCTCTCTACAGGAGTGAAATGGACATGGAGGGCGACATCAAATTCCGTGTTTTATTGGACCACATAGTCAAAAAGGTTTATTTTTCTGAAAAGCCCCAAACCTTACAAGATCTAATTTCTGGTGTGAAAGAAGCTTTTGGAATCACAGATGAAATCAGTGATGGGGAATCATAGATTCATTCGGCCTTCACATAATCCTCTTATCATATCGTACTGTTAGAATAAGACACGGCGGCCTCGACCCTCTACATGACATGTGGCCTAGTATACGTGGCGCATTGTCTGTGAGTAGGAGGTCAATGCCTACGTGGCACTACGACTATTTAACGCTCTTCGTGTGGATAGATCACCAGACTCTGAATGCCCAATGCCCTAACCAAGTGTTGGCTGTTCAGCTGTCTCCAGGCCTGTATTGTTATTATGTGTGTGTATTAATAAACTTCTCTCTACTTAAGACATCCAGACTCGGTTCCATCCTTCCACTCGTGTCTCTCCGGGCTCATCCAGTATTTCCTCTAACAACTGGCGTCACGAACGTGGGAGTCCACAGGACTGATCTGGTAAGCGCGGAGCGTTCTTCTTTTTTGGAAAAATGGGGAGAAGCGCCGTCTTGCCCGTATCGCCCCTTGTTTGATAAAAAAAAACCTATATGTGGGGAATTTATTGGAGAGTCCGTTCTTTTTAAAAAAAATAAAAAAAAATCAGAATTGATAAATATGAATTGGCTACTATCTTCACAATAAACCTCTCAATTGCCACAGAAACAATTAGACGGATTGTGTAATTGGTTAACTCTGAAGTTCATCACCGAACGACAGTAGGGGGAACCAATAAGGTTCAGGCTACTGGTTATTTGGTGTATTCTATGCACGAAACCCACACTGACATTACTGTTGATATTTGTGAAACCCCCGGGAGGCCGCATCCTTGTCTAGAGTAGGTCCGAATAAAACCTGTTGAGCTCTAAACTTTGTTTGCTGTTTTGCTCGTGGGTCAATGAGTATAACTTGTATTGCTATGTGTGACGTTTTTGTTTAAATGCTGATGTTAAACTTGTGCTGGTTTTTGAATTGGTGATATTTACAAAGGCCTTGTTATTTATTGCTGATACAGTCACAGGATAGTGAAAAGCCACGGTCAGACTCAGGCCGTGGCCACATGCTGTTGTGAGAGCCCGATTAGACTTGTCTATTGCGGGTGGTCAAAAGTTTGTGGTTAAAATACAACTGCTGGTTTTGTCTGAATAATATTGAGAGAAATCGGTCGTTGTGGTGGTTAACGGATTGCTTGGTGAGAGAGAATTCCAGGATAATCTCCCTCAGCTGTTAACCCTTTGTTGTGGTGAGTTGTGCACAAAGAGAGAGACACTGCCAGGTGATATGATCTATGATCGCTTGCTGTGTCTACTGGAATCTAACTGTTGGAACTTCAGAGCTATCCAATGCATATCTGTTTAAAAATAATAATAATAGCAAAATAAAGAGAGACTTTGTAACAAAGAAAGTGTTTGGATCCGTCTGGATGTTGTAAAGGGATGTTGTTTTTCCACAAGATTGTTATTATCGCCTTGTCGCAGCTATGGGTACTTCTCAATCCAAAACATTCAACAAAACACATTCCACCGGTGACTCACGCAAATCTGACATAGACGTGTGCACCCCAAACCGTGAGGCCAGCACAACCCCAGTTGAGAGTAGTGGTAATGTCAGATGCGATGCATTGTTTTCCCCCAGAATGCCAGCTGGCATTGTGGGGCGCACCAGAGGTTGGGAGTTTGTTTTCCCATTCACTGCTATGTTGTGTGACGAGACCCACAGGATTTGGCCTTATGAAGGCACATTTAGTCTTAGTTTAATGGATTTTGTGCAGAGTTACGTTAATGAATTGGTGCCGGACAGACGCTACGTTACACAATGTTTTAGCGTCTGGAGGGACGTTGCGTCCCAAAATCCAAGCGTGCATGCATCTGGGCTGGAGGCAAGAATAAACAAGAGAACTCAGGCCTTGATTCAAGAGGCGGGCATGAAGGCCACAAAGCAGGTGGTTGCCCCACTCGCGATTGAGCTTGGTCTGGATCTCTCAGTATGGGAACCAAAGTTTAAAGTGCTCTCCCCACGTGTAGCCGTTATCGCGGCCATATATGCATGGATCGCAAAAACAGACAGTGAGCCACACATGCATGAAAGACTCCTGACACACCTGCGGAGTGTATCCCTAATCGCACAAGATACGGAGGTCAAACATCAGTTTCTTAAAACCAATCGTGCAGTAAGGCCCGCACTAGAAGCGGCAGCGCAGACCACTGATGACCTCATTACATACACAGCAGCAATGCGTGATATGCACATTGATGGACCGATAAGACCAGCAGGCTACATGGAGGCCGGAGTACAGACTAGTCGTTTGGATTCAACAACTTTTGACACAAGTTTGGTTGACCAAGCGGCAAGCGGGAGCTTTATTATTACCCCAAAGAGCTCCTCGACCCCGTCACCTCATTCACTGGGGACAGTCACACAAGTTGAACCACCCACACCCAACCCCTTGCCTCCGTTTGTCCTCCCTGTTGCGCAGGGCCCACATCACGCTACACCGGGTGAATTAGCGGCTGGCGCCCGGCCCAAATCTAACTTACATAACTCTGTCCCAGACCACTATCAGACCGCTGGGGTTGACCCATCCGAAAAGGTAGATTTCCCTCCCCCACCGCTTTTCTCTAGCGCAGACAGCGCAGGGGAGACGTATGTCAGCAGAGCGGGCAGAGGGAAAACCAAGGCCAAGAAACTAGGTCACAGAGAAAGACACAACACAGATAGTGAGGGGGAGGACGAGGAGGACAAAGGTCCGCGTTATCAACTCCGAGAGCGCCCCTTGTCCCCCGGTAAGAACAGACCCGACAAAACTAACGGTGAAATACAACAGTTTCCGATGTTTAGAATTGGAGACATGAGAGTAAACAAACCATGGACACCTGCGGAGATTACTGATCTGATTGATAGATCTCCTGACCCACTGCGAGATCCCGACACATTTGTGAATTGGTTTTCTCAGGTATGCAGGAATTACAATTGTTTGGTGATGGATGCGAGGCAATTGTTGGAGGGAGCGTATAAACTTGAGTGGCGTTACTGTAGTAAGCTGTTTGATCTTCCTGAACCCGATAATAATGGTGATTGGCCTGCAAACAAAACAATGTTGCAATGGTTAGATGATTTCAAAAGAGCTGTGCAGAAGGCCTCTCACGTGCGCTCAGATTTTAGTCAAGTGATTAACTGCTCTCAGACCCCAGATGAAACGGTAGGCAAGTTCATTTATCGATTTGACCAAACTTGGAACAAGTATTCGGGCCTCAATAGTGAAGATAACCAAAACCCACTTCTGAAAGTTCACTACCTTATTAACGCACTAGGCCCACAGACCCAATTGGCTTACAAAATTGCGGTAGTCGAATGGGAGACGGTCCCTTGGCAGACGACTTTAGATAAGCTCTTAGCCATGGAGCGCGCGGGTGTTTTTACAGTTGCTAGTCGCCCAATCGGCAATCAAACCCAAATGGCACAATTTGTGGACCAAAATGTATTGACAAAAGGTCAAAGCAGGAAGGCAGAAAGAAAGGCGAAGGTTAGATGCTTCTATTGTGGTGATCTCGGTCACTACATGCGTGCATGCCCTCGGATTCCAGCCCCCACCGGTCGCGAGTCTAATCAGCAGGGAAGGAGGCTGCCGGCCTTGCCAAGCACCGAACAAACACGAGGTTAGAGAAGCCATGAGGAGACAGGATCATTTATCAGTCCGACACGCAGTGAACATACAGAACAAATCTGTGAAATTGACCGTAATGTTGTAACCCAATCTGTACAAATACAATTGTCCAAAAATCCAGCTGAAAACCCCGTCTTGCCAGTTGAAATTAATGGTGAAAAAGTCAATGTTTTAGTGGACAGCGGTGCCACGCTGTCAGCAGTAAACAATGATAACGTGTGCACCCTGACCGACGAGTACATAGCTACTATGGGAGTAGCGGGAGTCTCTCTGCAGGAACCATTGTCAACCCCCTCTGACGTATTCATCGCAAATACAGATGTTCAGCACTCTTTTCTGATTTCAGATACTTCTCCTGTCTCACTCATGGGTCGAGATCTGTTATGTAAGTTACATGCTAGCATTCACTGTAGTCCGGACGGGTTGTATCTGACCATCCCAGAAGAACAGGTAATACAGGCGACACAAGTAATTCCACAAGACACACGTGCTCATTATAGCTGGACATTACAAAATTTTAATTTGAAAAATCTCTCCTCTGTCCCCAGAATCCAGGCTTTGGCGAAAACATCCCCAGCATGTGCGGCCTTGATGTCTGTTTCTCGCCCGATCTTATCTCCTTTTTGCACGTCTGCCGTAAACCCGTCAGATGAGTATACGCACAGAGTTGATAACATGAGAAAAACACAACAGTGGCTGGAGGGGGAGCTATTTCTGTACGTAGGCCTAGAGGGGTGTGCTCTGCCAATCAAATTGACAGAGGCACAGAAGGCGTTGCTCCAGGACACGGAGGAGGCAACTTTTGTTGTCATAGCACTGAACCCGGGGTGTGATCTAGGTCAAATCAGGGAGATGGTGAAACATTGCCACCTATCTCCGAAACCTCAAACTTCATCTGAATTACAACCAGCATATGATTTGAACAAAAACTTACCAACTGCAATTGAAGGAGCCTGTTGACAGAATACTTGCCGTTTTTGACAAACAAAGCACACCATTTAAGATTACATTTGGCCCTCCTTCAGAACTCGCAGAAGTTCCTCTCACATTATGGGCAATGCACAAAAATCATGTAGGGTTTGTTAAATCTGCTACACCACACAGAGTGACACTTAAGGCTAATGCCAAGCTGCCAAGGATCAGACAATACAAGCTTTCGGCACGGGCCGTCGAAGGTATAAAGGGAGTGATTAGTTCACTCTTAGAGCAGGGAGTCCTCAAGAAGGCAACTAGCCCCTGTAATACGCCAATCCTACCAATAGAAAAGACTGGCCGCCCGGGTGACTGGCGCTTCACGCAAGATCTGAAAGCAATTAATGAGATTGTCGTTCCAATTAAGCAAATTGTTCCTGATGCCAATACGATTTTGGCCTCTTTACCATCTGACTCTAAATTCTACACAGCTATTGATCTCTGCTCGGCATAATTTTCAATTCCACTACATCCAGCTAGCCAATATCTATTTGCATTCACCGTAGGGGGGACACAAATGGTATGGACCAGAATTCCAATGGGTTTTTGCGAGAGCGCCGCCCTGTATTCGGCCGCGGTCAGGCGCGACTTAGATGAACTCCATCTCCAAGGGGGGGTCGACCCTTCATCAGTATGCGGACGACCTCTTATTGACCTGTACATCACAACAAGCCTGTCACGCTGACTCAATCGCACTCATGAAGCACCTCGCTGAGTGTGGACACCGTGCGTCGTTAGCAAAGCTGCAGTTTTGCCAAACCCGGGTTACGTACTTGGGACACATTCTTTGTGGGGGGCAAAGAATGCTGTCACCCGAAAGAGTAAGGCCTCTCTTGAACATGTCCCCACCGAAAACAAAGAGGGACCTGCTCTCCTTCTCCTTACAGACTGCTCCAAAGACTGTTGTATGGACAGAGGGTCTACGCAACGCCTTTGAGGACATCAAACGTGCTCTCTCGTCAGCTCCAGCTCTGGGTCTTCCGGACTACGCTCAGGACTTCCATCTTCACGTCACCGAGAAGGAGGGGTTCGCCTGTGGGGTCCTCGTCCAGAAGCACGGGTCGCGTTTCCGACCTGTGGCCTATTACAGTGCAAAACTCTCGCATGTAGTTATGGGGATGCCAGGGTGTCTTAAAGCTGTAGCGGCCGCAGCAGAGATGATTGAAAAATCATCCTTGATTGTGTTGGATCATGAGTGTACTGTCCACGTTTCACATGCAGTCTTGCACATTTTGAACACGGCAGCCACACAGCACATGTCGGCAGCGCGTCGCTCTGGTTACGAGGCTATTATTCTGTCAAAGGCTAACATCACACTAAAACGCTCACCTCCCATTAATCCTGCCACGCTTGTGCCAATCTCTTTAGGTGATGAGGAACACGATTGTGTAGCTGTAATTGAGACCAGCACCTCCCCTAGACCGGACTTGCAACAGACACCAATACCAAACTCTGACCTGATTCTGTATACTGATGGGTCCGCTACTCGGCCATCCGATCGTAAGATCATAGCAGGCTACGCGGTTGTCAATGATTGGGAAGTGGTCGAAGCAGGGCCCCTCCCAGATGGCACATCCGCGCAGGCGGCTGAGGTTTACGCTCTTACAAGGGCATGTATACTAGCAAAGGACAGAGTAGTTACTATATAATAATAATAATAATGCCTTACACTTATATTGCGCTTTACAAGCCTGTATTACCAAGTTTCTCAAAGCGCTACACTGTCGTCATTATTCATTCACTCCATACTTGGTGGTGAGCTGCTGTTGCAGCCACAGCTGCCCTGGGGCAGCCAGTCTGCGCCATCGGCCCACCACCTGCCACTCACTCATACACCAGGGTACGCAGACACTGGAGGCAAGGAGGGTGAAGTGTCTTGCCCAAGGACACAACGACAATGTGCACCTTCAGGAGGCGGGATTCGAACCCCCGGCCTTCCGATCACGAGACGACCCGCTCTACCATCTGCGCCACTGTCGCCCCGTCTATACACAGACTCTCGATATGCGTTTGGCATTTGTTTTGATTTCGGTTTAATTTGGAAACAAAGGGGGTATTTGACCTCATCAGGTAAGCCGTTGCAATACCACGCGTTAGTAGAGTCACTATTAGATGCCATATTACTGCCAAAACGACTAGCAGTGGTCAAATGCGAGGCACACAGAACTGATGATGACCCTGTCTCAAGGGGAAACGCACGGGCTGATATTGCCAAACGAGCAGCCGCTTCCCCTTCCCCCACGGCACTCCAATGCGTTAGCAAACAACAACCTGAACCAATTGCCTTGCCCTCCATTAATGACATTGTAGAACTGCAAAACCGCATTGATAACCGAGAAAGACGGAAATGGGTCCGGAAAGGCTGTAAGCCTGACGGAGAGTTAGGATTGTGGCTTCATCCGGACGGAAGGCCGGTCTGTCCGCGTTCGCTCCTCCATGTGTTGGCCCGTGTAGCACATGGGCCCGCACACGTGGGTAAGGCTGTCATCTCAGGCGTCATCGATTCACAATGGTTTGCACCTGGGAAAGACCAAGTTGCTGAAGAACTTGTAACCAGGTGCATGATCTGTCGTCAGAATAAGAGAGGACAAGGTACAGCGAAGCATGACCACCTTCCGATGCCGGAGGGACCGTTCGCAAGCATGCAGATAGATTTTACACACATGCCTCCCTGCCAAGGGTTCAAATATTTGTTAGTCATTACTAAGGCTGAAACGACGCGTCGACTACGTCGACGTCATCGATTACGTAAATACGTCGACGCAGTTTTTGTGCGTCGACGCGTCGCTTGTTTACATCATGGCGGCGCGCGATGCGAGCGAGGGGAAAAAGGCACGCCAAAAGTAATCAAAAGTGTGGGAGTATTTCCAGAAACGGCCAAATAATGTTGTTTATGCACACTGTGTCGAGCGGAAATGGCCTACCACAGCAGCACAACGGCTATGAACGAACATTTAAAACGAAAACACCCGACAGCGTTCATGCCATCAACCAGTCAATCGGCCGCGTGAGTAATTTTCATTACACAAAAATATTAATGTATTATTTGTATCTGCGTTGTAAATTCATAAACTAAAGCACTGTTCCGCTCTGAGAGGAGTCAAAAACGCGCGTGTCTAACGCTACATAACGTTACGTTAGTTGTGTAACTAACTAAACTACCTTTGTACAACATTAACAGTTATGTACAAACGAACAATTAACTTTAATCATACAATCATTGTTGTGTGCTGGTTATTTATTTTTTATTTTGCGCATTTTAAAGCAAATAAGCAATACTTTTACTTTTATTCAAATGTTTACAGTGAGTGTTCCAGAAATTGCACATTTTATAGGCTACTGAGTTGCACATTGAGCCATAATTTTATTTGGTTAAATAAAAGCCATGCCATTTGAAAATACTGGCCTACGTCAATTTTTCCCCCTTCATTTTAAATGAAAAAATAATCGGTAAAAGGAAAAATAATCTATAGATTAATCGAAAAAATAATCTATAGATTAATCGAAAAAATAATCTATAGATTAATCGAAAAAATAATCTATAGATTAATCGAAAAAATAATCTATAGATTAATCGAAAAAATAATCTATAGATTAATCGAAAAAATAATCTATAGATTAATCGATTAATCGAAAAAATAATCTATAGATTAATCGATAGAAAAATAATCGTTAGCTGCAGCCTTAGTCATTACAGATGATTTCTCCAAGTGGGTGGTAGCATTTCCTGTCCGCAGAGAGGACGCCGCCACGGTTGTGAAGTGCCTGATGAAAGAGGTAATTCCGAGGTTTGGGGTACCACTGTCACGTGTGCGGGGAAATGATGACCCAAAATGCAGAGCAGCTCCACACAAAACTCAAATTTAATGGAACAGGTCCAAGCAAAACAATACAGGAACAAAACTTACAGACACGAGCAGAACTCCGTGGAACAGAACAGACTGAGAATGACAACGACGACGAACGACAATGATCCAACAAAGACAAGGGAAAACACAGGGGTATAAATACACAGGGAACCAGGGCACAGGTGAAACACATCAGGGCGGGGCAGGCAATCAACAGGAGGAAGGGAAAGCAGGATGACACAGACACAGACCAAGACTATCAAAATAAACACAAGACAGAGACACAGACCAGGACAGGGGAGAAACTAACCAAAACCAGGACTAAACTAAGAACCAAAAACCCACATCATAACAACCACAAAACATCAACAGTGACAGAGGGCCGGCCTTTACAGCAAAGGTAACTCAAAACTTGAAACAGATCTTAGGTTTCGAGTGGGCTCTGCATTTACCCTACCATGCACCATCATCGGGGTATGTAGAAAGAATGAATGGCACCATTAAGGAAAGACTAACAAAAACAATCCAGTCCACTGGTTCGAAATGGCCCGATGCACTTCCCTTAGTATTGTACTCCATTAGGAGTGCACCAAATAGAACGACTGGTCTGAGCCCACACGAGGTCCTGATGGGCAGACCAATGTCCACAGGGGTGAGTCCTCCAATTACACCACATAAGGTTACATTGTTGTGGACTGAGGAGTACCTGGCTGACTACGTTAAGGCTCTTGCTAATGTAACCAGGAAATTTCACTTGCAGGTTCAAAACAGGATCCCGAAGCCATCCGAAGAGAGCACACACGACTTTGCTCCTGGTGACGACATACTAATTAAATCAATAGAGAAGCACTCTCTTCTTCCTAGGTGGAAAGGGCCGTATCAGGTGCTGCTGACGACTAGGACGGCCGTTAAGGTGCAGGGTAAGCCGGAATGGATTCACGCAACAAGGTGCCAGAAGGTCTCGCAGCAGGAGGAAGGGGGGGGAGCAGCCCCGTGCTCCCTTCCTTCTCCACCAGGGGTCCCAGGCACAATCTCCACAGGGAAGTGATCATTCTGGTCCTCGCTCTCCTCTGGTTGGGGGAGACGGTCAACTGCGCACCTGGAGGCCAGTCCGCAGAGCAGAGGAAACATCTTCCCCGGGCCCAATGCCACCTGCGGTATCATCATACACTTAGGTCCACAAAGTCGACCCCTCTCCTGGACATTGAAGGCGAGAGGTATATTCACCGCAAAATTGTGCAGAATAATAAATTTGTGGTTGCAGGAGGTACGAGAGGGTGTGGGTACTAGGCCTGCAACTAACGATTATTTTGTAATAGATTAATCTATCAATTATTTTTACGATTAATCGATTAATCGCTTGGCTGTGAATGGTGTAGGAAATGTTATTTTAGAAATGTTTTCATCATACAAAGCAAAAGTGGCGCCGCTTGAGGACGTGTTGATGTAGTAAACTTAAAGTAAATGTTTGTTGGAGGCTCTTAGCGCTAATTCTGCTTTCTGATTGGATGAGACACAGACGGATATTCATAAAATTTACAATGTACAAAACACTACAGACCCTAACTATAAAAACAAAGTAGGTTTTCATCAAAAATACAAAATGTTCATGTAATTTTTGCTCTATTTGAGTCTGTGTGAACCAGAAAACGATTCATCGATTACTAAAATAGTTGTCGACTATTTCAATAATCGATTAGTCGTCGATTAATCGATTAGTTGTTTCAGCCCTAGTGGGTACAATCGATTTTACTTGTCCGAGCTCGAGATGTCGGGATCAGGACTGTGTTGTGACATGGAGAGAAGCACGTAATGGGCACTGGATGTGGGTAACAGATAACACCAAAAATGTACAAGTAGAGGTCTCCCGGCGTTCACCAGGAATAACATTGGTTCGATATAGGACCCGAAGTTTAGATACGGCTAACATCGAGTTGTGGTGTTTTACTGAACAGCAACTAAGGGAGAAACCGGATTGCTCAGGGTGGAAGGTCAATTATCCTCAAGGTAAACGGCAACTTACTACTTGTGCAGATGCAAATGAAAACAAGGGTTCAAAAATAGGACCTTTGAGTCTAACCAAGCAAAGTAAACACCCAAATTCGGCCATTGCATTAATGATAGATTATGCTAGAGAGCGTAACTTCAGTAACTGTTGGTTGTGTCAGCATTTGCCTAAGTCCACGCATTCATCTACACTATCTCCAATTCCATTTAGCAAGGCGGATTATATCAATTACAATTGGAATGATATGGCTTACCGGGTGCAAGACCACTCGGATGATTGCTATTCCCCTTCATTTCCAATTGGGCGTGTGCACGATAAAACATATGTGACCAGTCACAGAACCCAAAGACACAAGTCGTTTTGGGGCATTATGAGATAAGAACAGATTGTTAAAGTGTAGTCTCCAAGCTTTCCAATGATGTGTAACACATGGAAATCTGATAATATTTGGAGGTGCAGCGGTGATTTGAAGTTGGCAATTCCCAAAAAACCAAAGGGGTTTAAACGGCCTCTGAAGTTTTGGGCCATTCTCACCTCTCTGCTGTTGGGACAATAGGGCTCATTTACATCTCATTTGGATAAGCCACACCCCCTGCCAAACTCCCCCTCAAAGCAGTAAAGCACAGAGAGGAGCACAAAGGTTACTGCTTCCACAACAAACCATTGTTTACCAGTTTCATTATGTGTATCTGTTTTATTTTTGGTTTCATTTATTGATCTCACCTCACAGCAGAAGGTTGTTATTGTTCTCTTACATTTTTTTATATCAATTGATAAACTGTCACTGGCTTGAGAACGTGTTGTGTAACACATGTAACTTTTATGTTAAAAATAATGTTAATGTTCAAATCAAAAACAGTGATATATTATATACAGTATGAGTATGAATCGTTTTTATTGCCATTGTTGTTTTTTGCTAATGATAAATAATAAGCAATATACTATTGAAAATAAAAGTATATATCAATTAATAAAGCAAATCACTCAAACATTGCTTAGAGAGCGCTTTTCATACAAGAATGATGAAAGATAAGTTTACAATATATTTAAAAAAACAACAGAAGAGATCTGGTGTTTGGGTATTTTAATGTTATTGCAATGCTCTGATTCATGAAACCTCACACAGTTTCTACACATCATCCCCCCCTAAAAATTCATAATATAAATACTTTAAGTGAGTTACAACTTTACTTTAAGCCATAGAAAATTGCCAATTGAGTGAATATGAATCAATATTTCAGTAATAACGGATCAATACCTAATATTTACCACATCACATGGAGGTTGATTTTTATTCCTTCAAGTTTTTATTATTCAATGCTTTAACCTTACTGTTTTTTTACACTCAACGCCATCTGTTCTTAAACAATGTTTTCCTCTAAATCTGCACCACATAGTATGCACAGTCATTTGCACTTCATGAAAAAAGAAATAAAAGTTTTCTGTTTTGGCAAGCATTGTGAGTGGTCATTGTCCACTTCTTAAAGCATAAATATTTTGGCATTTACTCAAAAATCAAAACATAAATAAATCCAAAAATAATGCACAACAGTTTTTCTTCCTGATAAAGGTCTAGTAGGATGTTCTGAGATGAATCGGCGTTGCTTCTTCTGTGTGGGTAGTGGTGGGTGAATGTAACACAAAGTCTCTAAAACTAAATTCAGGTGGTTGGTTGATAAAGTGACATTGCAGAGCTGCTCCTCTGCAGTCCCGTGCAGTGGGTGAACTCTCCTCCTCCACAAAGTCCTGACCACTTTTAGAATGGCCTGATGTTTAGTCCAGGTGGGGCCAGGACAGGAAGACCATCCATACGGGGCAGAAGAAGAAAAAAAGATCTTCAGTTAAATGTTTCATTGAAGCAAATCAGAAAACTGCACTGAAGTCGGTAAAGTGAAAGTACCTCAGCGATCTCTGCCAAAGTGTTGACTCCTGTCTTCATGTAGGCTTGATCAGTCCAAAGCCACAGTCAGGGGAAAACAGTGAGGGCAGCAATAAGGAAGTTGATTTCAATTTTATCGTGAAGCTTGTGTCCAACACGCCAGGCATGAAGTTGTTCTTGTTCGGCCCACTGCAGTGGTCACAATGAAGATCCACCTCTGTTTCAGGAAGTACATTGGTCCTGGCTGGAGAGGGTTTGCGGGAAAGTGTAACTGTAGGAGAGAGGGAACTTGGATTAGATTAAATGAAATGTGTGTCTTTTCATAACTGTCTAACAAAGGTAAACATTACTATATTGATGCTATTCTGCATTATTTCACGCTACTATCAGGCTGCTTATTCTCATGAATAAATCACCCTTTAAGGGACATTAATAAATTAATAAAGTAAAGTGAATGTGTGTTAAAGATCACCTGCTGAGCAAAATCAAAACATTAATGTACATAAAATATAAATAAAACAGGGATGGAGGCATGAGGAGGAGGAGAGGGATGGAGACAGGAAGAGAGGGGACATAACAGAAAAATAAGAATAAAAGAATAGACACATACCTCTGGTCTCTGGCGGAAACTTGGCATAAAGATTTTCTTCCTGCATCTGGTCGGGCTGGAGCTGTTAGACCCGGCCTGAAGAAAAAAAAAGATCTCAGAGTCTGTATCTGTACTTCCTGGTTTAGTCTTGGTTTAGACCTCAGTTAGTGGTTGGCCCTGGTTTGAGTCAAAGGAAAAATCCTGTACGAGTGTCCGAGCTAGCTAATAACAATAGGTATGAGAAAGTCTAAACATGGACTAAACATGAGATAACGTACGTGTTTTTAGAATGAACACAAGATGATGTTTACTAGGCCATAGTGATGTAGATAATGGACATAGTGTAGCTGCTCTTTAATTTACAGACACAATCCTGCTGCTTCTCTGCCTGTGTCTGCTCCGCCTCACACTGAGAGAGAGCTATGGATGCGTTTATAACTACATTTATAACTTTAGAAGCCTCCTGTACTACTTGTAACGCACATACACTGGAGGAAAAGGCCGACTTTGCGTTTTATCGCCGCGCGCCTTTCCCATTGTTTACATTTCACTGCAGTAATCCAGAGTAACTTTATTTGGTCATAAAACCGAAAATATGAAGCGGATCTCTCTCAAATAAGAAGTGGCTGAAAGCTAGGGATGCGCTGACTACATTTATGGAGTAGTTTAAGTTGGGAGAGGTCTTGGTTTTATGTAAATAGCAGGTTCAGCTGCACGTTAGCTTAGACGTTAGCCGTTAGCTAACAACAGCACAATAGACTCATCAAAAAACAAACTTTCACTCACCCGTCTGAACCTTTGCCTTCTGCTCAGCAAACTCGTGGTAAATCCATTTTCCAGTGTAGTAGTGGCAGCTTCTGAGAGCCACACAGGGGGGGCTTACAGCCATGAAGCTATTTCTCTGACAAAACCAGACTTTTTCAACCTGAAAACTGATCGACAATAGGCGTATGTATAAAACTGACTTTTTTGCGTGGCATTTGTATGCTAAAGCCTGTGTCGACTACGCAAACCAAGCAGCTGTGTGGCTGTGCTGCCCAACCCCCCCCCCCCCCTCAGTATGTAAATACACACAGACAAAATCACGCCCCTACAGCGGTTCCCAAATCTCCCCAAAACAAGCAGGTTTGAACCTAAAAGTTTACGCTTTTAAATATACCAATACTGGTAGCTTAAACATGGAGAGGCTTCTTCGTGACTTCAACTAAACGATTCTGGAAAAAAGTGAAAATCACAAATTTTCAAAATAAAAACTTTGTTTACGTTTTTCTCCAAACGCAAGCTGCCGACTTGTGTCTTTGGATTCCACGGCGGGTCACATATGCGTGCATCGCCAAAATAGTTGTAGACGAGGTCAACGCAAAACACCTACCACGCGGCGTTAACATAACGGTCTTAGTGAAGATAACTTACGCTCAAATGTTTACTACATTAGGATTCGAGTATAGGATGCAGTTGACGTTAACTCAAACTAATTGTAGTAATCGGCGGGGGAGCAAGGTTTGCACCCCGCAGCCCTACACACCGGCGGTCTTGGTGGAAGCTTTGGTTAGCGTTCTCCCATGGTACGGCACCCGATCAGTAGATGAGGTAAAGGTGAAGGTTTTAGAATGCGCAAAACCAACTCAGACTGAAGTAAGTAGCCTCCGCGATTGTTCCCGATATATACCACCGGTATTGGTTAATGAATTGACTAACGTTTCTATCTGCTTTCAGGGAGTGGGAACGGATGCCAAGGAGGACGTGGGTCACAGCCTGTGCACCCACAGCCTCAGAGTCGCAGTGAGGCAGATCCCGCTCCCTGAAAGAGTCTACATGGTGTGTGGGGGTAAGGCATACAGTTGCGTTCCATATGAAAATATGAGCGGCACCTGCTATTTGGCTTATTTAATCCCTATGATTCGAAAAGTTGCAACATCTGAGGTAGCCGCTTTTTATGCGCACAATGAGACAAACGCACTTTAACAACGACAGACAAGGTACTTGGTACACTGTTGCCATCGTATGGAGTTTACGTCACACAACAGGAGGTTAGCTCCCTATCCAAAGTATTGGAGGCACACCTGAATGCTTCGATAAGGGCCATGCTGGCAGAACACAAGGAGTTAACTGAGGTTAAGAATATAGCTCTGCAAAATAGAATGGCCCTAGATCTTTTGCTGGCTGCACAAGGGGGTACTTGTAAAGTAATTGCGTCAACAGAGTGCTGTACTTATGTTCCGGATGCCACACAGGAGATCACAGACATGGAACACAACACAGAACGGGGGGTCCAGGAGCTACACCGTCTACATGGGTTTAGTTTTGGGAAACATATCTGGCATTTTTGGAGCATGGGGCTCCGGGTTAGCTAAACTTCTTTTTGGTGTAGCAATACTCATTGTGATGGTATGTTTTTTAGGCTCATGCGTAATCGCAGTAAGCAAGATCCTGGCGAGAAAGACTGCGGCAGCAGTCATTCAAGCCCCTAGAGTAGTGACGCGTAATTCGGAAAATGGTGAAATGGCATGCAGCATTACCTACGCTCAGTGGAAACCCCCGGTGCTCGAACGGCCACAACACAGATCCTTTGCAGATTAAAGCGAAATGAACCTGGTATTCAGCAGCCAGGAGACCATGTTTTATTTTTAGGTCATTTATTCAGACCCCTTTTAACATTTTATTATTCCTTACATTTAATCAGTATTTAACCGTATAAATGTTTTATATATATCTTTACATTTTTTTACATTTGTTCAATTTATATTATACTTTACATTTTTTTGTTTATTATTCTTATTATTCTTATTATTGCTCTTATTATTATTTTATACTTCTTATTTCAGGCCTGCGCACTTGGTTTACTAATTATATTGAAATCGGTGTAACATTTACCTGACTTTACTAGTTACGAGTTCACTCAGCTTGGTGTAATTGATTTTGCAATTTAAAAGGGGCCAATAAAGGGGGAGGACAAAATATAAAAACAAAAACAAAAAAAAACAAAAACATAATGATAAATGAAAAGGTACTTAGTAATCCGCATGGGTTTACTTAGTGGCGATGTTTGATTCAATTCTGTTGAGGTTGTATTTTGTTTGTGTGTTGTTTCTATTGTGATTTTGTATGACAAGCAGTAATGTTTTATTTGTCACTGGTGCATGAAAAAAGATTGTGTAGAATCAAAATGGACTTGACAATTGAAACCTATTGCCCCTCGCCCATGGACATATCCCACCCCCCCCCCCCCCCCCCTTGCCCCTCGCCCATGGACACATCCCACCTCCCCTTGCCCAATGGACATTTCCCCATGTCATGATCATTGCTAGTGATTTCCCCATTCCATGTTCAACGTACGAACAACGACGTAGGGACCTCTTGGTGTGCGGGCAGAATAATCCCACTACCACACCAAGAGTCTAGGGTGCGGTGGTCTACCCGCACCCTCAGAGATCCTGAAGCTGACACTGCCTCGAAGGGCAGCCGACGAGTTGTGTTCTGAATTTGTTGGTGTGAAGTTACGTGAATTATCTTAATTTTTTTCTCTCTTTCCTCTCAACAATGCTGTAATGTGTAATCAATAATGACTGATGATTGCTATGTGATTCTAATGAAATAGACTCTGGTGCGATCCCAACAGTACTTGACATAGTCGCGGCTGGGTGGAGGCAGGGTGCAGCAGCGCGATGAGGTCGCCTTTCCCTACCAAACGAGTAATTATGCATAGACATACTGCACAGGTGGGTTTTTGGGCCTCATACTGATGGGATCATTATCTTTCCACATAGGAAGTTAAGTTTGTTGAGAGTTTATTGGGAATTGGCTCTATTTTATCTTAACTTGGTTCTAATTGGGTTTTATTTAAGGTTAAAATTTTGTTTTGACTTAGGTGAAACTACTAGTACGTGTTTCAAAACGGTGGAGTGATGGGGAATCATAGATTCATTCGGCCTTCACATAATCCTCTTATCATATCGTACTGTTAGAATAAGACACGGCGGCCTCGACCCTCTACATGACATGTGGCCTAGTATACGTGGCGCATTGTCTGTGAGTAGGAGGTCAATGCCTACGTGGCACTACGACTATTTAACGCTCTTCATGTGGATAGATCACCAGACTCTGAATGCCCAATGCCCTAACCAAGTGTTGGCTGTTCAGCTGTCTCCAGGCCTGTATTGTTATTATGTGTGTGTGTTAATAAACTTCTCTCTACTTAAGACATCCAGACTCGGTTCCATCCTTCCACTCGTGTCTCTCCGGGCTCATCCAGTATTTCCTCTAACAATCAGTATCCAGTACAAAGATGTGGAATTTGATGACTTTTTTTTTCTTTAACTTCAACAAGTGAGATCAAAGATAAAGACACACTTAAGATCGTCTATGTTGAAACACCAACTTTACTACTCACCAACATTGACAAATCAACTCCAAACATCTCTATTGATGAAACCGAGTCCGACACCGTTTCCCAATGTTCTACCTCTGTAGAGTCAGATGACACTATCATTTTGCCTCAAAGTCGAACACGTCAGCCTTGGCCCAGAGATTTTCCTATACCCACGTTTTCATACAACACTGAGATGGCCCTTCAAAAAGGCATGATTGCTTATCTTAAGGATGGAACCGTTATGTACAAAGACAAAAAGACTTACCCTACACTGAAATCTGATATTCTTGAGCGTTTGGCAGAGGTTATGTACATATACACCACTTATGCCAGTGATACAGAAAGATGTGCTGTTGCACAAGCGCTGATTGAAAAATACCCATGCCTAAAGGAACCTGGTTCATTTAATGGCCTCTATGGATGGCAGCAGAGCCTAAAATACAAAGTTGGTAACTACAGAACCAAGTTGTGTGCTCATGGAGTCCCTGAACTAATGATAAATAGTTGCAAACGTAAATCATCAAACAAGCCTGCCAAAGATGTCAAGAAGGCTAAACGGTGTGAACTGAATTACTTGGGACCATGGGATAGTCACGATCACAAAAAATAATAATCCAAAAAATAATAATCAACCAAAACCTACGAACTCTAAGGTAACATACAGACAGCAGCAGACAAAACTTTTACAAACTGTGAACCATGCTAAAGTTATCTGGGACCCTGATGTTAAACCAAAGGGGATTTTTGGTGGTCACCTTAATGTCAGGAGTCTCCCATCTAAAACGGATCAACTTCAGAAATTATTGTATGACTCTAACTTGGATTATTTGGGGCTTTCAGAAACATGGTTAAAAAAATATTCCACCAGCAGGCACCTATACCATGCAGAACTACAACATATTTAGGAAAGATCGACCACATAAAAAAGGAAATGGGGTAATGTTGTATGTTAAAAAGACTATCGAATGTAGACAGATAAAATCTTCCCCAAAATGATCTGGAGTGTGTGGGAGTCACAATCTGTTTATCTCCCGAAATGTCTTTTAACTTGGTAGTCGTGTATAGGCCACCTAATGAGAAGGATGTATTTTTTGACATGTTTAAAGACGTACTAAAAACATGTAGCAACAAGGAAACCATCGTAATGGGTGATTTTAACCTAAATTGGGTAGATAAAACGCGGTCCAATAAGCTAAGATGCCTTGCTAAACAGTTTAATTTCACTCAAATGATTAAGAATCCAACCAGAATGACTAGCTCCTCAAAAACCTTGTTGGATTTGATTTTCACAAACAGGGCGGAAAGGGTTAATAAAACGTATAACTGGTTTATCGGACCATAATCTCACTCTGGTTTCAAGGAAACTCTAAATATCGTTATAGAAACCAAGGTAAAGAAGGGTCCTATGTATCAGTTATTCCAAAGCGTGATATGGAGCTTTTAGATGCTGACATTGAAACTACCATGCAAAATAATTTAGTTTTTGGCCAGGATGTCGAGCAGGCCTGTAGTACTCTTAAAAATGCAATCTCTCACATTCTTCTAAAATTTACAAAAACAGAGCCACGAAGATTTACAAGTAAAAAAAAATTACCGTGGCTCAGTGAGCGGCTATGGGTTCTAATGAAGGATAGAGATGCTTCCCTGAAAAAGTACCTCAAGTCAAATTTGAGAACTGATCGATTGATTTTTCAAAGCCTCAGAAACAAAGTAACTGGACAGCTTAGAAGAGCAAAAGCGGACTTCTTTTTGGACATTATTAAACAAGCCAAGGGTAATAGTAAAATTATATGGAAGTGCATAGACAGTCTCTCTGGGAAAGAGCGGACTGGAAATGGACCTATTGAACTTAACATTAACCTTGTGATGCTGGAACACTCACACCTGTAACACAAGTTACTACAAAGGACAGCTCAGCTATTGCAAACATGTTCAACGACTATTTCATCTCTTCAATCTTGGAATTGCGTAAATACTCAAGTACGGAGTTGCATTTAACATCACCTGCAGCCTCTACTAGGGCTGTGGCGAAGCGGCCCACAGATGGACTACAATCCACTTCTGTGGAAGCTCTAGACTTAGAATCTGTGAGCGAAGGCGAGGTCAAGAAAATAATCTCCTCGCTTTCAAACTCGAGAGCAAAAGATTGTTGGGGATTTGATTCGCTCCTTCTAAAAAAACATAAAGAGGTTTTTACTGGTCCAATCACGTACATAATGAATCAATCACTAAGAGAATGTGTGTTCCCCTCCTCTTGTAAATTTGCAGTTGTTACGCCCATTTTTAAGGCAGGTAACAAAAAGGAATTGATAAACTATAGACCGATTAGTATACTTCCTACTGTCTCGAAAGTTATCGAAAGAATGGTTGCAGAACAGCTGGTGGAACACCTTGACAATAGAAATATGTTACACCCCATGCAATTTGGCTTCCGATCGAAACATTCCACCGATACAGCCTGTTGTTATTTTCTTGAGGTGATTAAGTCCAATCTAGACAAAGGAGGGGTGGTTGGGGCCAGTCTTCTGGATCTGCGTAAGGCTTTCGACACAGTTGACCACTCAGTGCTGCTAACAAAACTGTTGAATTTTAATCTTTCAGCAAACACTATTAGTTGGTGTCAATCTTACCTTGCAGATCGTTTTCAGTGCGTAAAAATAAATTATAAGATCTCACCTTTTAGCCCCTGCACTACCGGTGTACCACAGGGGTCTATCTTGGGGCCATTGCTTTTTACTTTGTACATCAATGACCTACCTTCCATCTGTGATGATGTGGAGGTCTTGATGTACGCTGATGATACGGTTCTCTTTACTCACCGCTCTGATGCAAATCTTGTCGCAGACAAATTATCTATAGCTATGAATAAAGTAATGGAGTGGTTGAACAAGTCGAGCCTTACGCTGAATTCAGAAAAAACTGTCTCTATGTATTTTTCTAAGAAAAGAAAATGTGTTCTTCTAAATATCTATGTGGATGGTTTGATGATCAAAAATGTCCAAGAAATCAAGGACCTAGGTGTAATATTGAATCCTACCCTTAATTTTAAAAACCATGTTAAAAAGATTTCCTGCGTTCTGAAATTTAACATCGCCAACTTCCAGCACATCAGGAGCTCTTTGTCATTGGAAGCAGCTAAATCATATCTTAATGCAATGATTATATCTCATATCATGTATTGTGTGTCCTCATGGTCTCAAGCTAAAGCAATGGTTTTAAACCCCTTAGATCGTTGTATAACCAGGCTTTGAAAGTCCTGGATAAAAAGCCCCGCCGGTACCATCACTGCAATATACTTGAAAAATACAGCCTACTAAGCTTTGACAATCGGATCAGGTATTCCGATGTACGTTTGGTTCATAAGATTCTTAATGATACTGCCCCACCCCCCCTAAAAACATATGTACAGCTTCGCTCACAGCTAACCAACAGAGTATTAAGATCTGTGTCCAGGGGAGACTGCAATGTTCCTAAGAGAAAGTCTTCTCTCAATCAGCCTTTTCCTACAAAGCCATCAAAGAATGGAATGGGCTCCCAGACAATCTAAAGAACAACGCAGATTTCCACAGTTTTTCACGGGCAGTTAAAGACTGGCTTTCAGATCAACAGTCCTGCTCGCACTAAAAGTACCAGATGGGTACTTGGCCATCGGGTGTTACCCTCGCGGGTATCGTCTGATGGCCACTGTAGATCATTGCTCTTATTTGTGTACTACATCTCATGCCGTACTTGCCACTGCGCATGCTCCACCTGCTGGTCTACACGATGCAGTCATGTTGTAAAGCTGATCTCTAAAGCTGTTATTAAAACTACACTAAAGTCAGATCAAATCTCCTCATTCATTTCGACATGGTGTCAGACCTACCGATCGTGAGTTTTCCCATCATTTTTCGCCAAGTATCGAAGGAGTAAAAAAAAAGAGAAAAAGTTACGGTTAGCTAACTATGGCGGAGGGATTTCGCAGACCGGACCCGCTCGTTTTTGAGGGAGACATCGCCGAGAATTGGCGTCTTTTTGAAAGAGAATATGACATCTTCATCGAGGCGGCACACTCAGATAAGCCTGCTAAAACAAAATCATACATCCTCCTCAATCTCGCAGGAGCAGAAGCCATTGAACGGGAGCGTTCATTTGTATACGCTACAGAAGTTAGGGCGCCAGGTGAAATTGGAGCCGTTCTCGTCCCCGCCGAGTCAAGAGAAGACCCCGAGTGTCTCAAACGCAAATTTCGAGAAATGTGCAACCCACAACATAACAAAACAATGGAAAGGCACAAATTTCACACTCGAAATCAAAAACAAGGTGAGACCATAGAATCGTTCATCAGTGATTTGAAAATCAAAGCGAAAAGTTGTCACTTTGGAGAGCTAACAGATGAACTGATTTGCGATAGAATCGTGTGTGGCATCAACAATGACAGTATTAGGAAGGCCCTGTTACGTGATAATGACTTAACCCTTTCTAAGGCCATTTCTATCTGACGTATCTATGAAGTGACTGAGGAGAACACGAAAGCCCTCGCAAAGCAAGCAACAGTGGATGCGCTACACCCAAGCTCCACTAGAGGGCAGTACAGGATAAGACATGGTCCAGCAAATAAACACGACGCAAAACCCATCACAAACTGCAATAACTGCGAAGGCAGCCACCCAGCGCAAAGAGATAAATGTCCAGCAATGCCACACGTGCAAAAAGATGAATCATTACAAAAAGTGCTGCAAGTCAAGAACAGCCAGTCAATACACAGAAAGGAAACACCTTACAAAGAAACGTTACACAAGAAGACCAGTGCACCAGTTAGATGTAGAACAGCCAGATGACACTACTGATGATACCTTCTATGTAGATGGAGTATCTGTGCACACTGTCAGTACTCAAATGGAAAATCGAGATGAAGGATACGTCATCTCGATTTTCAGGGACTGCAGATGGAAAATAGCTACTTTGCTAAATCTGGTACAAATCATCTCTTCTTTTGTAAAGACTAATGGTTTTGTACACTGTCCCTGTTTCAATAAACAATAAACTAACTAACTAACTCTGCATGTAAACGACAAATCCATTGAAATGAAAATCGACACAGGAGCAAAATGCAATGTAATGGCCAAAGACACCTTCCGTCAGCTTTCAGGAGGGAATATCATACCAGGTGGCAAGTCAACAAATCTAGTGGCTTATGGAGGCAGCAAAATTGAAACTTTTTTGTCACACTGCCTTGCTACCTAGATGGACAGAAGCACAAGATGGCGCCGAGGAAGGCAGCCACGGTGCTTTCGTGCGCTCTGTTGTGTCTGTTATTGTGCGTTTACTGTGTGTTTAGTTTAGTTTAGTTTATTGTTTATTGAAACAGGGACAGTGTACAAAACCATTAGTCTTTACAAAAGAAGAGATGATTTGTACCAGATTTAGCAAAGTAGCTATTTTCCATCTGCAGTCCCTGGACAGGTGAGTACAAAAAACATTACAATCTATAAATCTAATCTACAATAAAATCACTATATAAAATACATTAGTTTTCTGTACACTTCTAGAAAGACATATAAACAATCCCTACAATTTACAATACATTCATCAATGCTGACACAATTGATGATCTAAAATATACTTTTTCAAATTTCGAGTAAAACTATTAAGATCTACAGACAGTTTCAAACAGTCTGGAAGCTCATTCCACTGTTTAATGGAGCGAAATGAGAAGGCACATTGTGCAAAGGCCGAGGATCTTTTTGGGATTACACAGTTTTTATTTGCAGTGGACCGAGTGGCTCTAGTATTTTGCTCAGAACAAAGTCTGACAAAGTTCTTCAGTGGTGGTGGAGCTGTATTATTGGTGATTTTGAATATAATTCTTAGATTATTGTATAGAATTATATTGTCAAAACTGAGCAGTTTGAACTTACTCAGGATATTGCAATGATGATAACGAAGTGGTTTTTTGTCAAGTGCCTTTAAAGCCTGATTATACACAGATCTGAGTGGTTTAAGCGTGGTCTCCTTTGCCTGCGACCAGCTAGATAAACAGTAAGTAAAGTGAGGAATTATCATGGCGTTGAAATAAGTGAAAGCCGCTTCGACTGTCAGGCTGTTCCTCATATGCTTTAGAGAGGAAATGTTATATTTAATTGTGTTGGTTACTTTTTTAACATGCTTTTTGAATGTCAGTGTTTGGTCTAAATAGAGCCCTAAGTATTTTGTTTCCGCGTGCTCTTACACCCGTGAAGAGCTTCTGAACATCAGGTCAATCACCTCTACGGACCTACTGCCAGTTTTTTTGGCAACAGCCGCGGATTTGGTCCACTTTTTGACCAAACGAGTGAGACGCCGCCGGAGGGGAAAGCGTGCGGGGGCCCTTGTTCGCCTTCGCAGGCGCGGTGCACGCACGCCTTTACCTGGCGTATTCCTCACGAACGCTCGCTCACTTCCCAACAAGATGGACGAACTAGCGCTGCTGATGAGAAGAAACAAGGACTTCTCCTTGTCCTGCGTTCTCTGTTTCACGGAGACATGGCTGAGCGCGAAGGTCCCGGACAGCGCGGTTCACCTGGAGGGCTTTCAGCTTCTCCGTGCGGATCGGGACCCGAGGCTCTCCGGGAAAACAAAAGGCGGTGGAGTTTGTTTCTACATCAACAGCAGCTGGTGTACTGATACTACTGCGATCTCCCAACACTGCTCTCCTGCTCTTGAAGATCTCATCATTAACTGTAAGCCTTTTTACTCACCGCGGGAAATAGTTTCATTCATTCTGGTGGCTGCGTATCTACCGCCGGGCACGGACATTCTCGAAGCTCAGCGCGCGCTCGCGGAGCAGATACTACACACGGAGCGGACCTTCCCGGACTCTCTTGTTATTGTGCTTGGTGACTTTAACAAGGGGAACCTGAGCCAGGAATTACCCAAATACAGACAGTTTATTAAATGCCCCACCAGAGAGGAGAACACGCTGGATCACTGTTACACTACAATACGCAACGCATACCACGCTGTCCCCCGCGCTGCACTCGGACTTTCAGATCACGTGATGGTCCACTTAATCCCCTCATACAGACAAAGACTGAAACTCGCTAAACCTGTAGTGAGCACAATAAAGACGTTCACCACTGAGGCTGTGGAGGAGCTGTGCTCATGTTTGGAGACTACAGACTGGGAAGCGTTAAAGGCTGGCAACAACCTGGATGAATATACGGACACTGTGACCTCATACATCCAGTTCAATGAGGAGCGCATCATACCAACGCGCACTAGGGTTTGTTTTAATAATGATAAACCCTGGTTCACCCCCAAACTCCGACACCTACGAAAGGAGAAAGAGACGGCCCACAAAAATGGCGACAGAGACCATTACAGGGAGGCAAGGTACAGCTTTAGCAGGGAGGTGGAGAAAGCTAAAGCTGCATACTCTGCCCGTCTCCAACATCAGTTCTCCTCCAATGACTCTGGAGCAGTGTGGCGGGGTCTTAGGGCGATCACCAATTACAAGCCCAAGGCCCCCCGAGCTCTGAATGACCTGTGCCTCGCCCAGAGTCTGAACACACATTACTGCCGCCACGAACGCCCATCAGCCTTTGACACCTCTCTAGACACTCCAGCTGCCCCTGCTCCCCCCATCATCACCTCTACCATCAACGACCCCAGCACTTCATCAAAGGTCTCCACAAACCCTCCCTCCCCCCCTGCTCTCTCCATCCAAGAAGAGGAAGTGCATCGGCAGTTCCTGAAACTGAAACTGCGGAAGGCCC
Source organism: Proterorhinus semilunaris (assembly GCA_021464625.1). NCBI lineage: Eukaryota > Metazoa > Chordata > Actinopteri > Gobiiformes > Gobiidae > Proterorhinus > Proterorhinus semilunaris. The sequence goes on along the minus strand of JAJBBP010000025.1, from coordinate 417,227 downwards.
CTGGGCCGGATGGTGTCTCCCCCTCCACCCTGAGACACTGCGCGGATCAGCTGGCTCCCGTCTTCACAGACATTTTCAACACCTCCCTGGAGTCATGCCGCGTGCCGTCCTGCTTCAAATCGTCCACCATCGTCCCTGTCCCTAAAAAACCACGGATCACAGGACTTAATGACTACAGGCCGGTGGCACTGACGTCTGTGGTCATGAAGACTTTTGAGCGCTTGGTCCTGCCTCACCTCAAGGACATCACCGCCCCCTCCTGGACCCGCTGCAGTTCGCCTACAGAGCCAACAGGTCTGTGGACGACGCAGTCAATCTGGCCCTCCACTTCACCCTGGAGCATCTGGACTCCCCAGGAACCTACGCCAGGATCCTGTTTGTGGACTTCAGCTCTGCCTTCAACACCATCCTCCCTGAACTGCTACGAGACAAGCTCTACCAGCTCAGCGTGCCCGTCTCCCTCTGCAGGTGGATCACTGACTTCCTAACGGACCGGAGACAACACGTGCGGCTGGGGAAGATCGTCTCGGACACTCGGACTACAAATACTGGAACTCCTCAGGGCTGTGTACTTTCCCCCTGGCTCTTCTCCCTGTATACAAACTGCTGCACCTCCAGCCACCAGACCGTTAAACTGATCAAGTTTGCGGACGACACCACCCTCATCGGGCTCATCTCGGACGGTGATGAGTCCGCCTACAGGAGAGAGGTGGAACGGCTGGCGTCCTGGTGCAGCCACAACAACCTGGAGCTGAACGCCCAGAAGACAGTGGAGATGATCGTGGACTTTAGGAAAGACACAGCCCCACCGTCCCCCCTTGCCCTGACAGACTCTTCCACCCCCATTTCCATCGTGGACTCCTTCCGTTTCCTGGGCACCACCATCACCCAGGACCTCAAATGGGAGCCGACCATCAGCTCCCTCATCAAGAAGGCCCAGCAGAGGATGTTCTTCCTGCGGCAGCTGAGGAAACTCAAGCTGCCAACCAAGATGTTGGCGCAGTTCTACACGGCCATCATCGAGTCCATCCTCACCTCCTCCATCACCGTGTGGTTCCCCGGCGCTACAGAACGGGACAAGCACCGTCTGCAGCGCATTGTGCGTGCTGCAGAGAAGGTGATTGGCTGTGAGCTCCCATCTCTCCAGGACCTGTTCACCTCCAGGACCCGGAGGCGTGTGGGTCGGATCACAGCTGACCCTTCTCACCCTGGTCACGGACTATTCACCCCTCTCCCCTCAGGCAGGAGGCTACGGTCTATCCAGACCCACACCTCCCGCCACTTGAACAGTTTTTTCCCCTCCGCCATCAGACTCATGAACAAATACAAGTCTCTGTAGCTCAGTTACAGAGTCATGGATGTATCTGCACTTGCACTGTGCGGTGTGTCCACACTTAGACCCGCTGCTATCACTTTATCACTTTAAACACTTAATACCACTTTAAATGCCAAAACATCTGTATATACAACCCCGCTGTTGTTCATTGTCAAATTGTTGTTGTCTTAACATATGTCACTTTATTTTATCTTATTTATTTAATATTTTTTATTTTATGCATGCCCTTATAGCCTTATAGTTTAACGTTCTTAGCTTATTTTTTATCTTAATTCTGTGTTATATGTTTTATGTCGCACGTTTGCACCAAGTAAAATTCCTAGTTTGTAAACCTTGTTCACAAACCTTGGCAATAAAACGAATTCTGATTCTGATGTTGCCATTCTTCCTGGTAGAGCGTGACGTTACACCGCTTTTGGGATTTCGTGCATGCATGTGTCTTGGACTTGTTACACTCAGCCCTCATGTTCACCAGGTCAGTACAGAGACCAAAACAGACTTTTTTTAAAATATCAAGGACGAGTACAAAGATGTGTTCAGTGACGAACTAGGAGAACTGCCGACAACCTATTCCATGACATTGGATCCAGCTGTTCAGCCAGTCGTCTGTCCAGCGCACCGCATTCCCTTGGCAATGCAGGCACGAGTCAAAGCTGAACTTGACAAAATGACAAGCAAGGGCGTCATAACTCCTATTTCTGAGCCCTCGGACTGGGTTTCTTCAATGGTCGCGGCACATAAAAAAGACCAGAAGGAAATAAGACTGTGCATCAACCCCAAAGACTTGAACACTGCTTTAAAGAGACCTCACTACCCGATGCGTAGTGTGGAGGAAGTTGCCACTCAAATGTCAGACGCAACTCTGTTTTCAGTGCTTGATGCTAAGAACTCTTTTTGGCAAATAAAGCTTGATCAAAAGTCATCCATGCTGACTACGTTTAGCACGCCTTTTGGGCGCTACAGATTTCTCCGCATGCCATTTGGCATAAATTCAGCAAGTGAGGTATTCCAGCGCTCAATGGAACAACTATTTGCCGGCTACCCATGTGCTATCATAGTCGACGACATCATCGTGGGAGGTCGCGATGCTGCAGAACATGATGCTAATCTAAAGAAAGTGCTTGATCGCGCTCGTGAGATCAAACTCAGACTCAATCCGCAAAAGTGCAAGTTTCGCCTCGACCAAGTCTGCTACGTCGGTCACGTGTTCACAAAAGAAGGTCTAAAGGCCGACCCCACAAAAACTGAAGCGATCACTAACATGCCAGTCCCGCAGGACTCTCTCGCCGTGCAACGTTTCCTCGGTATGGTGAACTATCTCGGGAAGTTTATCCCAAACCTTAGCAACATCGCAGCACCACTCAGGCAGCTCACTCATAAGGACACTGCATGGTGCTGGTTCCCGCAACACCAACAAGCATTTGAAAAGCTCAAGTCATGCCTATCCAACTCACCAGTACTGTCGTACTTTGACGTAAAGAAGCCAGTGACATTAACCTGCGATGCTTCTTGTTACGGACTGGGTGCAGCTTGTTTGCAAGATGAAAAGCCTGTTGCATATGCATCTCGCACTCTGTTAGACACAGAAACTTGCTATGCACAGATCGAAAAAGAACTGCTTGCAGTCGTCTTTGCATGCACAAAGTTCAAAGACTATGTCTATGGCAAACACACAATTATTGAAACGGACCACCAACCCCTGGTCACCATACTGAAGAAGCCAATCCACACAGCCCCGGCTCACTTGCAGAGGATGCTATTACGTTTACAAGCATTCGACATCACTCTGGTCTACAAAAAGGGTAAACACATGTACCTAGCCGACAGCCCCAACGAGCACTGTTTCCCAGATGTCAAATGCTCACAACTCGTTTGAGGTAATGTCCGTCAGTTTTATCTCAACGGCCAGGCTTGAGGAACTCAGAGCACACACAGCCAAAGACCAAGTACTCCAAGCGCTCAGCAATGTGATCCAAAATGGATGGCCCAACAAGGAACGCCAGGTACCTCCCTCTGTCCAACCCTACTTTCCCTACAGAGATGAGTTGGTAGTGGAGGATGGCATTGTTGTTAAAGGACACAGACCAGTCATTCCAAACTCACTGCAACAAGAGTACATCAAGATTATGCACAGAGGTCACCCAGGCCTTGAGTCAACAAAATGCAGAGCCAGAAGCACAGTGTTTTGGCCCAACATGAACAAAGACATTACAACAGAGCTACTGTCTTGTGCAGTATGTAACAGTACCCGTCCGCACCAGCAAAAGGAACCGTTAAAGTCACACCCCGTTCCTACTCTGCCATGGTCCACAGTCGCCACTGACATTTTCGAATGGCATGGTCAACAGTACTCAGTATTGGTAGACTCTTACTCAGGATGGTTTGAGATAGATCTTCTCCGTGACATGTCATCAGCAACTGTTATCAAAAAGCTGAAAAGACATTTCTCTGTTCATGGATCACCCCACACGCTTTTCCCTGACAACGCCAGACAGTACACAAGCCAACGTTTCCAGGACTTTGCCAAACAATGGGACTTTGTTCACGTCACCAGCAGTCCAGAGTACCCACAATCAAACGGATTAGCTGAACGCGCAGTCCGCAGCGCCAAACAACTCATGGAAAAGTCACACAGAGACGGAACAGATGTTTTTCTCAATCTGTTAAACATCAGGAACATTCCTCGCGACAATACGCTGGGATAACCTGCAGAACGTCTCATGTCTCGTCAAACTCGCTCAACGTTCCCTGTCAACAACAAGTTACTAGCACCTGCCTCAAAGAGCGCAAACCAGGTTGCTATACAACTTCAAAAGAAAAGACTCATTCAAAAACGGTATTACGATGCAACCAGTCGCCCACTACTGCCACTTGCTGAAGGACAAGTTGTTAGGTTGCAGACCACAAAGGGTCACGACCGCCTTGGCACGGTGAAACAGGCGTGCAAAGAGCCGCGCTCCTACATCGTTGAATCTAATGGAGGCGTCTACAGGAGGAATCGCCGCCACATCCTTCCCGTCGTCGAGCCGCCACCATCTCAACACATCGACCCTAATGACACTTGTTCTCAACCAGCAACATCAGGTTCACCGAACACTCAGCCGCCAACGCCCCAGCCCCGGTTTCCTCGCCCCCCTCAGCCGACTGCCCACCGTTCCACCAGTGAGCAACCAAAAGCTCCAACTCGCTCATCCACCAATGTGTCATCCGGAGATTCTTCATATGTGACACGCTCAGGTCGGATTTGTAAGCCCAACCCAAAGTATAATGACTGAACTGTTAAAAAAAAAAAATAGAAAAAAAGTTGCAAATGTGTTTTCAGTTGTTATGCCTAAGTGTTTTCTAAAAAAAAAAGAAATGTTTGAAGCCGAGTGGTAATGCCTACACCTAAAGAATGTATATACATATGGTATTGTGGTGTAATGTATAACAGGTTACCCAGTAATTTAGCAAATAGGTTTATTATAAACTGCTTATTTTATTGCAGAAATGTTTACTTATGTTTATTGCTACTATGTGCATTATTATTTTACAGAAGGCACAAACTAAAAGAAGAGGATGTAGATCATTGCTCTTATTTGTGTACTACATCTCATGCCGTACTTGCCACTGCGCATGCTCCACCTGCTGGTCTACACGATGCAGTCATGTTGTAAAGCTGATCTCTAAAGCTGTTATTAAAACTACACTAAAGTCAGATCAAATCTCCTCATTCATTTCGACAGCCACCACACCATTAGTGTTAAAGCCATTGTATCTATGTGCTAATTATGTATAGCTACAAAATAATTATGAAAACTGTTGCACTTTGTTATTCTGCACTTTATGAATGCAACTGGCACTTTTGATCTGCACCTTTCATCTACACTTTTTACTGTATATTGCACAAATGTATATTGTCCATGTTTTGTATTTTAATTAACTCTGTTATGTATTTTAAATTGTATTTTTGATTGTATAAGGACTGCAGATGGAAATTAGCATTGTGCTAAATCTGGGGCAGCCATCTTTTTAATGTACCTGTCCGTTGTCCTTTTAAATAAATAAATAACTAACTAACTTGCCACCTATCCCACCTGGAGAGACAACAGAATCCCTTGAGATAATACGACTAGAGCTGACAACTGAGGTGCTCAAAAAAAACAACAATCAAGTCATAAATGAGAAGATGTGCCAAACCTTCAGTGTCCGAAGACAAGAAGTAGTAGCAGAACAACTAAGTATACAGACAATCATCGATCGATGGCCAGCCCTTTTTGATGCTAATCAGGTATGTTAAAACTAAATAAAAGTAAAGTTTACGTAAATTCCATGTTAAATGCCTTTGTTATGTTTTTCTAATGCTTACAGATTGGTCTGGAATTTCAGCGAATCAGTGGAACTTGTCTTGAGCCAACCTTTTTCAGGGAGTTGGACAAACACACAACCAAGCTGCTGTCATTATTCAATACGAAAGGTGGAGCTCTTGGTCAGAGGCTCAAGCCGATTGTCATGGAATTAATTATTCGACTTGATTAGATTTCTTACTAATCTAATTACTAAAATTGTATGAGTATGACAGATCTTCTAATAGTCGTGGTAAATGTTTGTTTTACAAGTAGCAGTTCATGAAGAATAAGAATTGCGTCACATCTGGTGAGTACATTCTGTGTTGAACGCTCGTTGTGGGCAAGCTAAAAACTTTAGCTCTCTCTGTGTTACTATTGTTAATCCACGTATTAAACGTAGCTGTAGAGTCCACTCTAGCTGATTGTAGATCTAATTTGACCCTTTATCTCCACGGAGACTATTCATTTCTCCACTTGAACCAACACTTCTACGTGGATTAAATCCCTTCTCTCTCTCTCTCCTCCGTAGCGCGGTAGCTCGCTTGCTAGTTTAGCTCGCTAGCCTAGCCATGGCTACCCCGTCTACTTCTTCCTCTTTGGCGCTGTCCTGCTCAGTTTGCCGTATGTCGAGTCAGAACCCTGCCTGCTTCACAGATGATAGTAGTTGCATTAAGTGTAGTGTAGTGGTAGCTTTGGAGGCCAGGGTGTCCGAGTTAGAGGAGCGGCTGTCCGGAGTGTTAGTGAAGGCTAGTGTAAGCTACAGTCAGATAGTGGCAGGGACTGCAGTCCGCTCCAACAGTACTAGAGAGGTTAGTCAGGCTGAGGCTAGCCCCGCAGCGGGTCTCGTGCACCTGGGACAAGACCAGGACGGATTTGTGACTGTCCGGGGAGGGGGAAGTGCTAAGCACCCGTAACGCTTCACATCCAGAACAAGTTTTCTCCCCTCAGCGCCACACCGGCTGAACCTGATACTCTGGTGATTGAAAGCTCCATAGTTAGGTACGTGAAGATCCCAGCAGCTTTGGTTAGGTGTTATCCGGGGGCCAGAGTTGGTGACATCGAAGGTAACCTTAGGCGCTTAAAGCAGGGAGGGAGGCGGTTCCGTCAGATCGTGATCCACGCGGGCAGTGGTGTGCCGTCAGGGCCAGCAGGGCCTTCTCTGCTAGCCCTGGCCAAATGAAGAAAAAAAAGTGTAAAATATCTTGATAGTATATTTAATTTCTAATTTATTTATATAATGTACAGTTGAGTCACTTATATTGGTTTTGTTGATGTGTAACTGTAATTTCCTACTCAAAAAGTGCCTTGAACACCTCTGGTGAGCTGCTCCTCCTCAGGCCCTGTGTTGTCAGGCCGCACACGATTGACAGCCAGCGTGACTGACAGAATTATCAGCCAATCAGAATTTGATATACATTGACAGTCCGCCCCCAGGGCCTGCAGTAGCTCAGCAGCGCCCCCTACGGTTTGTTCTCCTGGGAAAACCGCTAATGTAGCTGCGCATGCGCAAGACGATCCAGCCACTCCGAAGAGAACCGGATAAACAGATATTGGAAACGTCCGAACGAGGCAAAATGAAGTGGATGATCACGGATATTTTGCGCCGCTTCATTATGAAGAGCTTCGAGAGCAAAGCAGCGGGAACGACAGCGGGACGTAGACGCTCGGCTCCCCGGACAGGAGAAGAGGTTACCCGCGTCAGCTGCGCTGGGACTCGGGCAGGCAACAGGTACGAGACTACGAGCGCTATAAAAAAAGTATGTCAAATACCACAAAACTTTAAGTTTAGTATCTTTTATTACGGTTGATTTGCGTGTGAGTTGATCTCTGGCGTCTCGCTCTATCAACAAAACATCTCCTAAAAACATCTGCCTGTTTCCACGTTATAACGTGCTCGTCTCCGTCTGTCATGTGTCGTGTGTTTCCGTATGCTAGCACGAGTGTTCCCGAAGGTGTTTGTTTTTGTTTGGGGGCGGAGGCACCGCTGCGTTAGCATTGTTGACAAATCCTTTAGCGAACGCAAACAGGCAGTTTGATCCATACGCCTACTGTCGATCACTTTATATAAGTTTGACTGCGTGAATCCAGGTTGCTATTGAAGGCCCTGACTGAAACCCCACGGCCCGCAACTGCACGCGGGTGGTAACGATATTCGGCGGAGACAGTCAGAGATTCTCAAATTGCAAGTAGGCGCGGTGTGTGAATTGGCTAAATCGATGTCAGATACCGTAATATACTCTGGCCCTCTGCCCAATTTGGTCAATGATGAAATGTATAGCAGAAATTTATCATTTAACTGCTGGTTGTCTAGATGGTGCGAGCAAAATGATGTTGGATATGTCAATAATTGGAGCGCCTTTTGGGGAAAGCCCAAGCTCATGCGCAGGGATGGCATACATCCAAATTTGGCTGGTGCATCCCTTTTATCTACGAATGTGGCCGATAGCCTTAGTCGCGGCCCAAACTGACGGTCCAGATATGAGCCCCGGGCCAGAGCAGTAATGTAGAACACAAATCATCAAGTGTGTAGATTCTCAAATAAAGACTGTGTCTGTCCCCCGTAAACCAAAGACTAAAACATCAAATGCTAAGAAAACAAACGCTGGCGTCCGACCAAATAACTTAATTCAAATACCAGAACAAATAAAGACCGTGTCAGTCCCCCGTATACCAAGCACTAAAACATCAAAAGCTCACAAACCAAATGCTGGCATGCGACCAAATAACCTAACACAGATACCCAAGAGTAAACTTAACATTAAACGAAACAATAAACAAAGTGCTAAGCACATAACGTGTGGGTTGTTGAATCTTATTATTATCAATCTCATCAAAGTCCATTTTAGTAAATGATTTAATTTGCGATAGCAACATTGACTTTCTCGCCCTAACTGAAACATGGCTTCAGCAGGATGACTATGTTAGGCTTAATGAATCTACCCCTCCTAGTTACGTTAATTTTCAGGCTGCCAGAACCACAGGCCGAGGTGGTGGGGTTGGGGACTAGCTTCAATCCTGGTTCTGTTAGACCTCAGTGCAACCTTTGACACAATCGACCACAATATTCTCCTGCAGAGGTTAGAAACTGACGTAGGCATCAGGGGAACAGCCCCTCTCTTGGTTTAAATCTTACTTTTTTTGTGATCAACTTTTTATTGATTTTCAATTTATAGAAATAAAACAAAACACTTAGCGCTCAGATACATAATCTTTACAGAAACAAACTTATTCCAATTGTGTCCAGTATCTGACAAGTGTAAAAGTATATTAAAAGTATATTAAAAACACAACAAAGGTAACAAATCCCCCACCCCCTCCCCCCACCCATGTCCAGATCATCATTCAAGCATCATTTCTTACACAACTGTTGGAGACAAAGAATGAAATCTTGCCAAACCTTAATTGTATCACTGTTAGCCCTATGTACTCTGGCTATAGAAAGCTCTAAATAAGCTATATCTAAAAACATCAGTGACCAAGCCTGAACAGAAAGACAATGCGGTGGTTTCCATCGTGTTGCCACCATTTTCTTGGCTGCTGTAAGGCCAGCCAGAAAAAACCTTCGCTTGGCCACTTTCAAATTAACATGCCAAAGATTATTAAGAATAAGCGTATCTGGTGAGCAGGGTACAGTAACCCCGAGTAACCTCGAGAGGCTACTTGCAACCTGCCTCCAGAAATCCATCACTGGGGGGCATTCCCAAAACATATGCTTAAATGTACCAACTTCATTGGTTGTACACAATTTGCAAAGGGGTTCTGTAATCATTTTCATAATGTATAATTTTTTGGGAGTTAGATAAAGTCTATGTATACAATTGTGATGAATTTGTTGGTGATCAGGATTTCTTGAAGACATGTTAACGCTCTCCCATACTCTGCTCCAATCCAACTCAGGACTAAGGTCATCAAAGTCAGCCTTCCATATAGAATCCAATGCCAGGGGTCGATAGGAACTATTCAACAAATGATTATAAAGCCTAGAAACATGTCCTTCCCGTTTTAGATTGTGTTAGACATTTCTTAATGGGAATTTGAAATAGTGGGCTCTGCAAGGGGGCCCCTAGTGCATTGAGAACAGCCCGCACCTGCAAGTAAAAGAAAAAGTTTGTTCGGGGTAAACTGTATTTTGTACATAATTCCGAAAAAGACAATAGACCAGCGTCTCCATAAATATCCCCAAGGACAGATATTCCCTTTTCCTCCCAGGCCGGAAAGTGCAATGGTTGTTTATCAATTTGTAGTCTTTTATTCCCAAAAAGTGGGATTCCTGGGTCCCATGGGAATTGTCCCCCAGACAATTTCCCCGCTTTCTCCCAAACTTCCAGTAATCGTTCTAAAATGGGGCCGTACCTCCCAGTTCCAACAAGACGTGGATACATATTTAAAAATGTCTTAAGCGAGCAAGGCTTGACTAAGCTTTCTTCCAAATCTCGCCACGTAACTTGTAGGTTAGGGTTGGACCAGACCATCAGTGGTCTAAGTGTAAATGCCCAATTGTAAAGCTTAAAATCTGGAAGTGACAGACCTCCATCTTTCCTTTGACGCTGCATTGTTTGTAATTTAATGCGAGGTTTTTTCCCATTCCAAACATATTTAGTGACAGCAGATTGCAGCTTTGTCCAATATTAACGGGGAGGAGCAAGTGGTATCATCGAACTAATAAAGTTCACTCTAGGCAGTATATTCATTTTGATTACGGATACACGGCTGTGAAGCGAGTTTTTCATTTTAGACCACCTGTCCAAATCAGAAACAATTTTGGTAATAGTTTTGTCAAAGTTATTTTCCATCATATCTGAGATGGAGGAGAAAATCTCTATGCCTAGATATGTAAAATGATCGACCACAGGAATCATAGGAGGAACACAAGCCTTATTGCCGCTCTTACTGAGAAGTAGGAGAGCTGATTTTTGCCAATTTATTTTAAAACCTGAAATTTTCCCATAGTCTTCAAACATTGCTAGAATATTAGGCATGCAGTTGTTAAGATTGTCAATATACAAAAGAATGTCATCAGCATAGAGAGATATGCAATGGGGAGTATCATTAATTGAAATTGCAGGGAATGAGGCTGAAGATCTAATGGCTTGAGCTAGAGGTTCTAGAGATAAAACAAATAATAAAGGACTCAAGGGACATCCTTGTCTAGATCCTCTTGATATAGAGAAGGGCGGAGAACATGTTTTACCTGTTATTATTGCAGCTGATGGGTTGTTGTAGAGGACTTTTATCATATTAACAAATAACAAGCCAAAACCTAGATGTTCAAGCACCAACCAGAGGAAGGGCCACTCCAAACGGTCGAAGGCCTTCATTGCATCTAAGGACAGCACAGCCACATGTGATTTTGTACCTTCAACTTTATCTATTACATGTAAAAGCCTTCGAACGTTGTCAGAAGCCAACCTTGAGGTCACAAATCCAGTTTGATCGCAATGCACTAATTTAGGGATATATTTTTGCATTCGCCTGGCTAGCACCTTCGCATAAATTTTAATGTCCGCATTTAAGAGAGAAATCGGCCTGTAGCTAGCACATTCCATTGGATCCTTGCCTTTCTTGAGAAGCAAAGATATTAATGCGGAATTTACATCCCGATGGAAGCCCCCAGCCAAGACCGAAAACCTTATCATATTTAACAGTAGTGGTCCAAGTAGTGACCAGAATGTGTGGTACACCTCCGGAGGTATACCATCGGGCCCAGGAGATTTGCCCTTGTTCATCTCTTTAAAGGACCTGTATCCTGCTATTTTAAGCCATTCCAAAGTAAAGTATAGGCATTTATATGATATATTGTACCTCTACCACTACGGAGCACTAATTTTTGTGATAAATATAAGTATTTTCTGGAGGTATTTTTCCAACCCGGAAGACAAAACGCTGGGATTCAGTTAACTCCGCCCCCTCTCGCCGCTCATACAACTTTAGCAGTAGTAGAAATATATATATATCACAGCAAAAAGTGAAGTTATTTCATGATGCTGTTATAAGGAGTTAACATGTGCAACACAGCTTCATGGCTAAATGGCTAACACACACGCTAACATGCATTTTGATCGACTCACCACTCTGATGTTTCCATTATGGGACTTGCGCTGGTTATAAAAGTTAATCCACTTTGATTCTGGCCAAGGTTCATTAGCATCCATCAGCGACAGGCTCAGACAAACACTATTGTGGCTGATAGTCGCTGAATCCCGGAGGGAAAGTCCAACTTCTATGGCCTCTTCTTTGAGAAGGTTGAATAAAGTCCAGTCCTCGCAGCCAAACGCGGTTTTCTCCGTGACATTATTGTGAGGTAAGAAAAAAGAACAGGTGTCCAGACTCCAGAGTAGGTTAGAAAAAGCTCCCTCTTCACAACTTTCGGTGCAACATGACATGACCATCTGTTCAGACCGTTCGGACGCTCAGGGGGAGCGTTTGTTTTCGGTACAGGGGCAGCGCAGCGTCAGGCACTTCTTTTTTTCATTTTTTTTTTCTTACGACAGAAATAATGAAAAAAGCAGTTTTACAAATGAAAATCATGCCGTAAGGCATTACATTACAGACGTCGAGCACTTCCGTTCCGCTGTGACGACACAACTGAACATGCCAGTCGTTTACCAGGAGAGGGCGGAGCAGCTGCTCAGAGCGCAGGATTCAGGAGGATTACTGAGAACTGCGTGAACGAAGCCAAAAACCACTCTGGGGGTGTTTTTGATAAGGAAATAGCATAACAACATGGTTAAAAGCTCCAAAAAGTCGATTTTGCATGATATAGGACCTTTAAGTGCCATCTCACACTCTGTCAATGAGATGTCCCTCTCCAGCTCATTTGACTCATTGTGAGAGAGATGGGGCAATTCCACAGACTCAAGAAATGTATTACGTGCTGATTGATCACCAAGATTCTCCGAACTATACAACAGTTCATAAAAGGAGGCAAAGGTGGAGTTCACAATTTTAGAATCTGAATGAACAACCCCATCTTCTGTTCTAACACAGAAAATATCTGAAACATGTTCATCAGTCCTAAGCCGCATAGCTAACAGGTGGCTTGGCCTAGCAGGAAATAATATGTCTGTCTTGTCTTATGCATAATGAATTCTGATTGCCGCTTTAAAATTGTATTGATTTCTTTTTTAACTAGCTCCTTTCGAAGATGTATTTTGTCACAGTATTTTTTCTGTAGTAAAGAGTCAAGGAAAGCATGTTGCTGTTCTAAAGCCCTTAGCTTCTGTGTACGTTTTTTATTCCTTATTGATGCATAAAGAGTAGAATTGGATCGAATAAAGCCCTTCACTGCTTCCCACAAAATTCTAGGGTCTGACACCGAACCTTCGTTAAACCCCAGAAATTCCTTAAATTGTAATTCAAACTGTTTTTTGTCATTTTCATCTTGTAAAAGAGATACATTAAACCTCCATCTGAGTGCTTTATTATGACTGTAGTATAGATTAGCTGAACAATGAATTGCTTTGTGATCTGACCACGCCACTGGTAAATAAACTGTATCATAAACTTTATTAAATAATCTGTTTGACACAAACAGGAAGTCTATCCTTGAAAATGATTTATGTCTACCTGAGAAAAAAGAATAATCCTTCAAAGAGGGGTGCATATGTCTCCAAACATCAACCATGCTAGTGTCCTTAGCCCATTGCCGCAATGCCTTAGAAGCTAAATGTGGTTCCCTTGTTTCTGACAATCCCGATCGATCCATATTGTTATCCCACACTGCATTAAAATCGGCTCCTAGAATAATTTGATAATCTGCCATGTCAATCACAGATTGAGTCAACAGAGAGTAGAAATTTGGGTTGTACATGTTTGGAGCATAAGCAGAAACCATAGCAATACGTAATCCATTTATGCATATTTTAGCTATAGCAATTCGCCCCTCTTTATCAGACCATGAATCAACCAAAGTAAATTTTAGATTGCGTTTACACACCACCAAGACCCCTTTTGATTTTGTTCTGGCTGAAAAACTAGCAATGGTATGGTAGATCTTATTAGCAAATCGACCAACATCTGCAGATAGCAAATGAGACTCTTGTATCATAGCAAAGTCTATGCACTTCTTTCTCAAAAGGTTTAATACCATAGTTCTTTTCTGTGGAGTATTAAGACCCCTGGCATTGATAGAAATAAAATTAAGGCCTGACGTCATACTTCCAAGTTCTGGACGTGCCCCAAAAGTCCCCACGACAAAATTCAAAACATAAAAGAAAAAGAAAAAACAAAAATAGAACTTAGTGAAGAGGAGGTAACCAGTACTCTCCATCTACCCTAATTGGTCCTTATAGAAAAACAAAACCTACTTTAAACAGAACCACACCACCACCACCATAAAACTTCAAATGCTGTCAAAATCCAATAGTTAACAGAACTCTAGGCTTATAACCCCTTATAGTCAGTCATATTTCCTCCACGTTAGCTCCATGTACCTGCCTAATGAAGTAAATGCGAATATAGAAGACGGTAGAACCTGTTGAACAGCCCAGTTCAAAGTCCTCTAATGCAATGCAAAGTTTCTTTCGGATCATCAAAACGATGCTTGTTCCCATTTGGTGACGTGAAGAAAAGTGTGGCTGGATATCCGATGCCAAATGGAATCTTTGCTTGGTGGAGCAAGCGCTTGCATTCTGCGAAAGCCTTCCTCCGCATTTGCGTTGCTCTGGAGAAATCCTGGTAGAAACGGATCTTGTGCCTTTGCCAGAGCACCTCTCCACGCTCCCTAGTGAGCCTTCGCACACGTTCCTTCTCCTGGAATCTCAAAAAGCGCACCACGAAGGGTCTCGGACGAGCTCCAGGTTGCACTGGACCAAGCGCTCTATGTGCCCGTTCTAACTCCAGACCGAGCTCAAATTCACATCCCAAGATCTCTGGCAGCACTTTCCTTATAAACGAAATTGCATCCTTATCTTCACTTTTCTCTGGAAATCCATATATACGCAGGTTCAGTCGTCTTTCCCTGTCTTTAACTTCAGCCAGTCTTGTGGTCAAGATTTCGATGTCCGACACAGTAGCCGGCGGAGAGTCACAGCGCTGTCTTTCTGCCTCCTCCAGCGCATCGAGGCGAAACTCTGCACTGTCTAGCCTCGGAATCATGTTTGACAACTTGACTTCAAGGGACGAGATCGATCTTTTTGTTTCCAGTAACTGACCCTGAATATCAGTGAAGTGTTTCGTTTGGTCGTCCATAATCTTCTTTTGATCCGCAGCCAGCTTTTCTAGCAACTCCATAATTTTGGCATTTTAGCTGGCGGCAGACGCCTCCGCCGTCTGCGGCGGTGTGCTCGAAGAAGCAAGAGCTCTGCTGTTAGCATTAGCAGGTTTCAGTAGCGTCTGTTGTAAAGTTGATTCCGCTGAGTTTTTCTTGGGGGGAGCCATCTCGTTTTGTTCCGAAAGGTTACAGGAGAAGATGCGTTTCTTTAGGAGTCTGTTGTGTGAGGGATAATGAGGAGAAAAAGCAAACTAGCTGCAATGGTGGCGGAGCTCTGCCATTAAGCTGCCATTCTACGTGCTTCCTTCCGGAAACTTCCGGTTTAAATCTTACTTATCTGATAGGCACCAATTTGTTAATGTAAACCTAAAGTCTTCACCGTGTTCTAAAGTGTGTTATGGGGTGCCACAGGGTTCAGTGCTCGGGCCAATTTTGTTTATATTGTACATGCTTCCATTAGGTAACATAATACGAAATCATAATATAAATTTTCACTGTTACGCGGATGACACACAGCTGTACTTATCAATAAAACCAAGTCAGACAGATAAATTAGATACGCTTAGTTCCTGCGTAAAAGCCATTAAGACCTGGATGACTGTAAATTACCTCCTCCTTAACCTTGATAAAACCGAGGTTATTATTTTAGGTCCTCAAAAACTGAGAGAGTCTTTATCTCAGCAGATCATCTCCCTGGATAATGTTGGCGTATCAACGAGCTCTACAGTAAAAAACCTTGGAATTCTGTTTGACCAAGACCTCTCTTTTAAAACACATATAAACCAGGCTTGTAAAATTTCGTTCTTTCACTTGCGCAACATTGCTAAAATACGAAACATCCTACCTAAGAGTGATGCAGAAAAACTTATTTATGCATTTGTTTCCTCAAGGCTGGACTACTGTAACTGCCTGCTAGCATTTTCTAAAAGTTCCCTAAAAAGTTTTCAATTGGTTCAAAATGCAGCCACAAGATTGTTAACGCGTACAAAGAGAAGAGAACACATTACACCTGTGCTAAAGTCTCTCCATTGGCTTCCTGTTGAGTTTAGAATCAAATTTAAAATCCTGCTCCTCACATTTAAAGCAATAAAGGGTTTGGCTCCGCTTTATCTCCAAGACGTTATCGTTCCATATCGGCCAACCAGAGCACTCCGCTCTCAAAACTCAGGGCTACTAGTGATTCCTCGGGTCTCCAAAATCACTGTAGGAGGAAGAGCCTTTAGCTCCAACATCACTGTAGGAGGAAGAGCCTTTAGCTCCAAAATCACTGTAGGAGGAAGAGCCTTTAGCTCCAACATCACTGTAGGAGGAAGAGCCTTTAGCTCCAACATCACTGTAGGAGGAAGAGCCTTTAGCTCCAACATCACTGTAGGAGGAAGAGCCTTTAGCTCCAAAATCACTGTAGGAGGAAGAGCCTTTAGCTCCAAAATCACTGTAGGAGGAAGAGCCTTTAGCTCCAAGCTCCGGTTTTATGGAATAAACTCCCAGCTCACTTTAAAGAAGCAGAAACAGTCCCTACATTTAAGACTAGGCTCAAAACGTACCTCATCGAATTAGCTTATGATCAGGTCAGTTAGGTAAAGCTCTAACCCTCAGCCTGAAGTAAAGCTCTAACCCACAGCCTGAAGTAAAGCTCTAACCCACAGCCTGAAGTAAAGCTCTAACCCACAGCCTGAAGTAAAGCTCTAACCCACAGCCTGAAGTAAAGCTCTAACCCACAGCCTGAAGTAAAGCTCTAACCCTCAGCCTGAAGTAAAGCTCTAACCCTCAGCCTGAAGTAAAGCTCTTACCCACAGCCTGAAGTAAAGCTCTAACCCTCAGCCTGAAGTAAAGCTCTAACCCTCAGCCTGAAGTAAAGCTCTAACCCACAGCCTGAAGTAAAGCTCTAACCCTCAGCCTGAAGTAAAGATCTAACCCACAGCCTGAAGTAAAGCTCTAACCCACAGCCTGAAGTAAAGATCTAACCCACAGCCTGAAGTAAAGCTCTAACCCACAGCCTGAAGTAAAGCTCTATTCCACAGCCGGAAGTAAAGCTCTAACCCACAGCCTGAAGTAAAGCTCTAACCCTCAGCCTGAAGTAAAGCTCTAACCCACAGCCTGAAGTAAAGATCTAACCCTCAGCCTGAAGTAAAGCTCTAACCCTCAGCCTGAAGTAAAACTCTAACCCACAGCCTGAAAAAAAACCTCTAACCCTCAGCCTGAAGTAAAGCTCTAACCCACAGCCTGAAGTAAAGCTCTAACCCTCAGCCTGAAGTAAAGCTCTATTCCACAGCCGGAAGTAAAGCTCTAACCCACAGCCTGAAGTAAAGCTCTAACCCTCAGCCTGAAGTAAAGCTCGAACCCACAGCCTGAAGTAAAGCTCTAGCCCACAGCCTGAAGTAAAGCTCTAACCCACAGCCTGAAGTAAAGCTCTAACCCACAGCCTGAAGTAAAGCTCTAACCCTCAGCCTGAAGTAAAGCTCTAACCCTCAGCCTGAAGTAAAGCTCTAACCCTCAGTCTGAAGTAAAGCTCTAACCCACAGCCTGAAGTAAAGCTCTAACCCACAGCCTGAAGTAAAGCGCTAACCCACAGCCTGAAGTAAAGCTCTAACCCACAGCCTGAAGTAAAGCTCTAACCCTCAGCCTGAGGTAAAGCTCTAACCCTCAGCCTGAAAAAAAACCTTTAACCCTCAGCCTGAAGTAAAGCTCTAACCCACAGCCTGAAGTAAAGCTCTAACCCTCAGCCTGAAGTAAAGCTCTAACCCACAGCCTGAAGTAAAGCTCTAACCCACAGCCTGAAGTAAAGATCTAACCCTCAGCCTGAAGTAAAGCTCTAACCCACAGCCTGAAAAAAAACCTCTAACCCTCAGCCTGAAGTAAAGCTCTAACCCACAGCCTGAAGTAAAGCTCTAACCCACAGCCTGAAGTAAAGCTCTAACCCTCAGCCTGAAGTAAAGCTCTAACCCTCAGCCTGAAGTAAAACTCTAACCCACAGCCTGAAGTAAAGCTCTAACCCTAAGCCTGAAGTAAAGCTCTAGCCCACAGCCTGAAGTAAAGCTCTTACCCACAGCCTGAAGTAAAGCGCTAACCCACAGCCTGAAGTAAAGCTCTAACCCACAGCCTGAAGTAAAGCTCTAACCCTCAGCCTGAAGTAAAGCGCTAACCCACAGCCTGAAGTAAAGCTCTAACCCATAGCCTGAAGTAAAGCTCTAACCCACAGCCTGAACTAAAGCTCTAACCCTCAGCCTGAAGTAAAACTCTAACCCACAGCCTGAAGTAAAGCTCTAACCCTCAGCCTGAAGTAAAGCTCTAACCCACAGCCTGAAGTAAAGCTCTAACCCTCAGCCTGAAGTAAAGCTCTAACCCACAGCCTGAAGTAAAGCTCTAACCCTCAGCCTGAAGTAAAGCTCTAACCCTCAGCCTGAAGTAAAACTCTAACCCACAGCCTGAAAAAAACCCTCTAACCCTCAGCCTGAAGTAAAGCTCTAACCCACAGCCTGAAGTAAAGCTCTAACCCTCAGCCTGAAGTAAAGCTCTAACCCTCAGCCTGAAGTAAAGCTCTGACCCTCAGCCTGAAGTAAAGCTCTAACCCACAGCCTGAAGTAAAGATCTAACCCTCAGCCTGAAGTAAAGCTCTAACCCACAGCCAAAAGTAAAGATCTAACCCTCAGCCTGAAGTAAAGCTCTAACCCTCAGCCTGAAGTAAAGCTCTAACCCACAGCTTGAAGTAAAGCTCTAACCCTCAGCCTAAAGTAAAGCTCTAACCCTCAGCCTGAAGTAAAGCTCTAACCCACAGCCTGAAGTAAAGATCTAACCCTCAGCCTGAAGTAAAGCTCTAACCCTCAGTCTGAAGTAAAGCTCTAACCCACAGCCTGAAGTAAAGCTCTAACCCACAGCCTGAAGTAAAGCTCTAACCCACAGCCTGAAGTAAAGCTCTAACCCTCAGTCTGAAGTAAAGCTCTAACCCACAGCCTGAAGTAAAGCTCTAACCCACAGCCTGAAGTAAAGCTCTAACCCACAGCCTGAAGTAAAGCTCTAACCCACAGCCTGAAGTAAAGCTCTAACCCACAGCCTGAAGTAAAGCTCGAACCCACAGCCTGAAGTAAAGCTCTAACCCTCAGCCTGAAGTAAAGCTCTGACCCACAGCCTGAAGTAAAGCTCTAACCCTCAGCCTGAAGTAAAGCTCGAACCCACAGCCTGAAGTAAAGCTCTAACCCTCAGCCTGAAGTAAAGCTCTGACCCACAGCCTGAAGTAAAGCTCTAACCCACAGCCTGAAGTAAAGCTCTAACCCTCAGCCTGAAGTAAAGCTCTAACCCTCAGCCTGAAGTAAAACTCTAACCCACAGCCTGAAAAAAAACCTCTAACCCTCAGCCTGAAGTAAAGCTCTAACCCACAGCCTGAAGTAAAGCTCTAACCCACAGCCTGAAGTAAAGCTCTAACCCTCAGCCTGAAGTAAAGCTCTAACCCACAGCCTGAAGTAAAGCTCTGACCCACAGCCTGAAGTAAAGCTCTGACCCACAGCCTGAAGTAAAGCTCTAACCCACAGCCTGAAGTAAAGCTCTAACCCACAGCCTGAAGTAAAGCTCTAACCCACAGCCTGAAGTAAAGCTCTAACCCTCAGCCTGAAGTAAAGCTCTAACCCACAGCCAAAAGTAAAGATCTAACCCTCAGCCTGAAGTAAAGCTCTAACCCTCAGCCTGAAGTAAAGCTCTAACCCACAGCTTGAAGTAAAGCTCTAACCCTCAGCCTGAAGTAAAGCTCTAACCCTCAGCCTAAAGTAAAGCTCTAACCCTCAGCCTGAAGTAAAGCTCTAACCCTCAGCCTAAAGTAAAGCTCTAACCCTCAGCCTGAAGTAAAGCTCTAACCCACAGCCTGAAGTAAAGATCTAACCCTCAGCCTGAAGTAAAGCTCTAACCCTCAGTCTGAAGTAAAGCTCTAACCCACAGCCTGAAGTAAAGCTCTAACCCACAGCCTGAAGTAAAGCTCTAACCCTCAGCCTGAAGTAAAGCTCTAACCCACAGCCTGAAGTAAAGCTCTAACCCACAGCCTGAAGTAAAGCTCTAACCCTCAGCCTGAAGTAAAGCTCTAACCCTCAGCCTGAAGTAAAGCTCTAACCCACAGCCTGAAGTAAAGCTCTAACCCTCAGCCTGAAGTAAAGCTCTAACCCACAGCCTGAAGTAAAGCTCTGACCCACAGCCTGAAGTAAAGCTCTGACCCACAGCCAAAAGTAAAGATCTAACCCTCAGCCTGAAGTAAAGCTCTAACCCTCAGCCTGAAGTAAAGCTCTAACCCACAGCCTGAAGTAAAGCTCTAACCCTCAGCCTGAAGTAAAGCTCTAACCCACAGCCTGAAGTAAAGCTCTAACCCTCAGCCTGAAGTAAAGCTCTAACCCTCAGCCTGAAGTAAAGCTCTAACCCACAGCCTGAAGTAAAGCTCTAACCCTCAGCCTGAAGTAAAGATCTAACCCTCAGCCTGAAGTAAAGCTGCTTTAGGAGAAACTCTGCTGTGGGAAGTACGGTACACTGAGCGCTATCCTGTTCTTCTTCTTACTGCAAACTTTGTCTTATTATGATACAATATTTATTTTATCTGTAGTCTGTTCATTACTATTCACATGGTGTCTCCTGTCCCACTCCCCCTTGGGAGTGCCTGTCTAGATCGAACGGAGGAACCTGGCTGAACGGAGGAACCCTGCCTACTGACAACAAGGACTGGACGGTCTGTGATCTTGGCCCGTCTGCTGAGGGACTCCTTCGGCCCTGGGTCTCTATAGCCTGTCCATCCATGGGAGTGGATCTCTCCTTCTGTGGTTCTCCTCAAGGTTTCTCGTTTCTCCCACTGGGTTTTTGAGTTTTTCCTTGCCGTGCTGGGGAGTCTAAGGACAGGGGACGCCCGAGCTGCTCGTCTCCAGTGCTGACGCTTATTTGGACATTATGTTTGCCTGGATATTTGATTCACCGGAACTTTACATTGTCTTATTTACTGCTCTGTTTTATTGCCTTAATGTTTGTTGCAGCCCTATGAGGCAACTCCTGTTGTGATATTGGGCTATACAAAACCATTGATTGATTGATTGAATAAAGTACAGCTATGTTCAAAACAAAATTCTCCCCATTTACAGTATTAATCTTCAAAAAGAGTAATTTAATCAGAAATACAACACATTCATTTATCTGACTTTTTTTTTTTTAAACATTCAAGAAATTCATACATTACATACAAAAGCCACAGGCATGTTTTTGATAAAGAAATGAAGAAATTTAACAAGGTACCACAAGGACCTTACCACCAAACAAAGTCATAATTAGAACATTATGCGAAACTGTCATACACCTACAGTATGTGAGGTCACTGTTAACTTGTGTTATACTTTTGCCACTGCAGCAGCTATTGTTATGGTCTTCACAGAGGATGTCCTTTTTCTGTCTTCATTCCTCTTCTAATTTTATTTTTTTATCATTTTGGTCATTTATTCTCACAATTGTGATTAAATGCTTTAAATTCTTTAATGTTGTATCGAGTGTAATGCAGCGCACGAGATCCATTGTGTGCTTTACATATTTTCATTTCATAGTAGAAATTGAACAGAACATCGAGGCAGATGTTTGGGCGGCAAGGTAGTACAGCAGTTAGCGCTCGTGCTCTAAGCTAGAAGGTCTGGGTTCAATTCACACCTGGATGGGGCCTTTCTGTGTGGAGTTAGCATGTTCTCCCCGTGTCCACGTAGGTGTCCTCCCGGTACTCCGGTTTCCCCTACCACTAAAAACATGTACAATACAATAGGCCAGGATGAATGAGAGTGTGTTTGAGAGTACGAATGGGGGACGACGGATGGAAATTAATTCATCGTGGCTTGTTCATCAACATGCACTGTCCCTACCAAATAAACCAATAAACTAGATAAAATATATTCAAGCCTTATGGTTTTAAAATTGATTTATTCCATTAATTGTATTGCCATTTGTCATTGCTTGTATCTTCCATCATTTGTCATTATATAAGTTTTTATATCTAAATGAACACAATCAGAAATATGAAAACATATTCAACATAAGAAGAGCTGAATACTTCCTAATTGGTGGTGTTTTTTATTTCTATGTTGTTTCATAGGATCCAACCTCTACTATAGAAAAGAGGAGGGAAGTCGTAATCCGAGGCCTAATTGAATACATTGGGGAGAAGCCAGAAGACTTGATTTCAGATCTACAGGTAAAATTTCCAATCTTTTCTTTTTCAGGGTATAAAAAAAGTACCGTACCTTATGCTGATATGTCTATCATTAAGAGTAGTAGTATCAACAAATCCTCTTCATCCTCTGCATATGCTAAAAGTCAGCATATGCAGATTATTTAAAAAACATATGCAGATTATTTAAAAAACTTAAATTTTGGTCTCATTTGACCATATGTAGAAAAGGTTAAATCATCTACTGGACTGGGTTTTGGTAAAGTTTTGAGGATGTTTCGCTTTTAGTGACAGAAGCTTCTTCTGAGCTCTTAAAGTCATAAAAGCACACTTTTACCCAAACTGGAGGCGTCTAAAAGCCAGAAGTAGAGACAAACCGATCTGATCTGTCACCAATCATGATTGGCCGATCACGGCCTAATTTTTGTGATCGGTGATTGGTGAAATGCGCCGATCAGACGGGCCGATCAAACGTAGATTTCAGACTTTCTTACAGTAGATAATCTGGTGAAAACTCTGCAGTATAGCGTCGCTCTAAACCGAGTTTTAAATGTAATTCGTGGCTACAAAACAACTCTGGATGAAATGCTCGGCTGTATCCCTCTGCCCTCTCCTCTTTCCAGACTGCAGTGTAACTAAACAAAACAATGACGAAGCTAGAGCTAACCCGCTATCGCTATGCTTTAAGACAAAAACATGGGTTTGTGACCATAAAATATCAGCATATGGTACTTCTAACAGTAGGTAAAGGAGATGATTTGCCATGTGCCATTATTTACATTTGCAACTACCGCATGACTTCACATGCGCGCTCGCTCCGTAAGTGATACAATGGGATATTTAACACAAAACTGTGCTATCTGAAACGCATGTGAAACTACAATCAGAGGCAGGGGTCACTAAATGGCAGCTCGTCAAAAGGGAAAGTATGTGCGTATGTGTTTGGCACCTCATGTCGCCGTCTCCTTGTGGAATTTTTCTTCTCTTTCTTCAAATATTGTCTAATGTTACTGTCCAAAACTAATTTAGGCAGAACTGTGAGAAATTCCACACGGTGTACTCACTTTTTCCTCCCACTGTATGGTGTAATTAACAGGTAGAGTACTAAATTTATGACATCACATTAGGGAGACACAATTTTAACAATTTACATGCGGGAAACATGTTTTGCTGACCCTTTTAAACATTAATTCAACAAACAATATATATTTGTACTGTCAAATAATTCCTGCAACATTATAACATACATAATGGCTGAATTTATGTATTGCATCAAAAGTATTTAAGCTGTTACTGATGCATTTAGAGACAAATTATGTAATTTAGTGACAATTCTCAAAATTAAACAGATATTAACGACTTGAAAATATCTGCAGAGCTCATCAGCCGTCAGTTTCTCTGAATAGGTTGCGTTCACGTTTTAGAATGTGATGATGGGCAGGTGTCAATACAACTCTATGGGAGAAATACAGTTTTTGAACGAACACTCAAACAAAAATGGACAAATGTTTTTCCTCTTCAGTATTTGACAGTGATTAGATTCACAAACCCACTTTATTATTTGTATGGCTGAAAGTCCTTTCTACTTACCAACATCACGCTCATGTTTTCAAAAATTGTCATTGGTTTATAATATAAACCAATGACAATTTTTAAAAACATTATGTGCTGAAAGAGGAGACGATGAACGTTGAGACAGTTTTTTTCATGTGGATTCTCCTAGTAATGACTGAGATATTAACCAAAAACTAAGACAAAAAATCTGCAGTTTGCCAGTTACCATAGTTGACGCCATGGAATTTTCACTTGCCCTCCACCTCAATTTTAAATGATAGGCTCTTTAGAATGTTGTGATGTCACGTGAACACAACCTATTGCATTGACTATCAAAACATATCAATGTTTAATGTATTTTTCCCTCTCAAATAGAGTCTGGAGGAAACTGAGGACACTCGGCAGAATATCGCCTATCCAGTGAAGATTGTCAAAGTTGGTGACACGTACGAGATCAGCATTGATGGCCTTCAGTGCATTACAGGTTTGGGCACTGTAGCCAAGGCTTCCTGTATTCTTGTTAGCGTTATATACGCATTAGACTTAAAATACCCACCCAAGCTTCAGCACACATTTGAAACTTTTCAGAGATTACTGATTGGTCTCAGTCCTGTGAAGCCAAGACCATCTGTGAGATACAGTTCACTCCTTAAAAAGCTGTCTTAACGTTTGAATTAAGGAATCCTCACTTTTGACCCTGTTCTAACATTGTTCAAATATTAAAAGTGTTTGAAAATTCAAAATGGTGAGTTATAGAGGCTTAGGGAGGTAGCTCTGAGAGGAAGCACACTGTATCAGTTTTGTGAACTGCAACTGCATGTTTGTGTGTTGCAGCAGACACCTTTGTAATTCCCTCTGCTGTAGATGTAGCCATCCTTTTTTTTTTTTTTTTTTGTCACAGGGATATGGATTGTTCATTTGGGAATTATCTGTTCACTCACTATGATTTAGTAATTTTACACATTGTGTAGGACAAGGGTTCTGAAACTTTTAAAGGCAGGAACTTATCTGTATGAAAATGCCCCAAGGATCCCCATTTGTCCTCTTAAAAACAAAATCAAAATTTGGATGAAAATATTCATTTCACATTGTCCTTTTTATTGGTAGTTGTTTCCTTTTTAAAATATTGCATAGGACATTGTATATCACAAGGAATTGTTACATATATAAATTTGATTGATCAGACTCCCTCTAAATACAACTTCAGAATTTAAATGAGACGTAAACGACTAGAACATGATTAAAACCAAAGTCCTTCAAGAATTTTTTTAGAAATCTTTAAAAAAAAAAATGTCTACCCAACTTTTTACTTTTTTGTTGTTGTTAAAACTGGAGTGGTAAGGAAAAATGGTACAGAGTTCTGTTGGAAGAGAAATCTTAATGTTTCAAAATGTAATATTGAATATATAGTTACATTTAATTGTTCATATTGAAAAATAAATGTTGACGTGGAAAAGCTTTAAAAAGGTTTTATTTTTTCAGAACATAAGCATATTGGTATAAATGTTTATTTTAAAGTCATGTAATTTTTTATCAGAGCTGACATTCTTGACAAAGTTTTTTTGTATTCTACTAGAAAACATGAAACATGAAAATATTAACTCAAAGAAATGTAATTGTTTAATCAAAGCCAAAAAATTCTGTGAAAGATTATCTCAAAATATTTTATTATTTAATAAGAACACCCAACATGTTAGGAAAAAAGATTGACTCAAAGTAATTTAATTGCTTCGTCGTCACATGTCTGAAAAAAAATTATCTTAAAATAATTTCATTGCTTTATCTTGACATCAAGTTGTTTGGAAAAATGATAATCTTAAAGTAATTTCATTGCTTCAAGTTAACATCATTATGTTTAAAAAAGAAAATAATTCTCTTAAAGTAGCTTTATTGTTTCATCATTACACATAATTGTTGGGAAAAACGATAATCTTGAAGCAATGTCCATTGTTTCTTTTGAAGTATTTGTTTTGTTTTATCGGTAAGCATAAAATGACAAAAGTTGTCATAACATAATTGGAGCAATGCAACCACTTGCGTAATTTTTTATGCTTTAGATCTAAGCAACAGTGTGGAACGACCTGAGGAGGAGCTCAGGACCACAGAGAACGTTCATGTTTTTAAGAGCAGGCTCAAGACCCACCTTTTTAGCTTACCTTTTAACTAATATGTACTTATATTAACTTTATTTACCGGTTTTAGTTCTATTATTTCTTTAGTTTCCCTCTTTTTATCCTGTGCTATTTCACACACAGTTTTAGCTGTTTTTAATTTATCTCTTAAAGGAATAGGCCACCGTTTTTACATACTGACATATGTTCTTACCTTACCTTAGACTAGTTGATATGTACCTGTCTGGTCTTTGTCCGTGCGCTCTGTCATGCAAACGGAGCACAAACGCAGCCTCCTCCACATACTGTATAGTTCCAAATCAGCTCCCGTTAGAAGCTACCAAACTCTTCCACGTTTTCCCTATTTAAATACAGTTACGTGACGTGTTACACTACAAAGTATAGTAACACAGAAATGTAACATGTCGATTTTCTCAGCGGATAAAAAGGGGTACTATATTGTGAGGCGTAATAATACGAGGAGCACTACGTCCGCGCACTAACACCTAAAGACTTCTCCCCCGCTCACTTCCGTCAATAGAAGCAGCGTGACTTGTAGTGAGCGGGAGAAAAGTCTTTAGGAGTTAGTGCGCGGACGTAGTGCTCCTCGTATTATTACGCCTCACAATATAGTACCCCTTTTTATCCGCTGAGAAAATCGACATGTTACATTTCTGTGTTACTATACTTTGTAGTGTAACACGTCACGTAACTGTATTTAAATAGGGACAACGTGGAAGAGTTTGGTAGCTTCTAACGGGAGCTGATTTGGAACTATACAGTATGTGGAGGAGGCTGCGTTTGTGCTCCGTTTGCATGACAGAGCGCACGGACAAAGACCAGACAGGTACATATCAACTAGTCTAAGGTAAGGTAAGAACATATGTCAGTATGTAAAAACGGTGGCCTATTCCTTTAAAGGTCCTATATCATGCAAAATCGACTTTTTTGAGCTTTTAACCGTGTTGTTATGCTATTTCCTTATCAAAAACAGCCCCAGAGTGGTTTTTGGCTTCGTTCACGCAGTTCTCAGTAATCCTCCTGAATCCTGCGCTCTGAGCAGCTGATCCGCCCTCTCCTGGTAAACGACTGGCATGTTCAGTTGTGTCGTCACAGCGGAACGGAAGTGCTCGACGTCTGTAATGTAATGCCTTACGGCATGATTTTCATTTGTAAAATTGCTTTTTTCATTATTTCTGTCGTAAGAAAAAAAATTAAAATAAATAAAAAAAAAATAAAAAAAAGAGGAAGTGCCTGGCGCTGCGCTGCCCCTGTACCGAAAACAAACGCTCCTCCTGAGCGTCCGAACGGTCTGAACAGATGGTCATGTCATGTTGCGCTGAAAGTTGTGAAGAGGGAGCTTTTTCTAACCTACTCTGGAGTCTGGACACCTGTTCTTTTTTCTTACCTCACGATAATGTCACGGAGAAAACCGCTGCGAGGACAGGACTTTATTCAACCTTCCTAAAGAAGAGGCCATAATGGAAACATCTGAGTGGTGAGTCATCAAAATGCATGTTAGCGTGTGTGTTAGCGTGTGTGTTAGCGTGTGTGTGTTAGCGTGTGTGTTAGCCATTTAGCCATGAAGCTGTGTTGCACATGTTAACTCCTTATAACAGCATCATGAAGTAACTTCACTTTTTGCTGTGATATATATATTTCTACTACTGCTAAAGTTGTATGAGCGGCGAGAGGGGGGGGAATCCAAGCGTTTTGTCTTCCGGGTTGGAAAAATACCTCCAGAAAATACTTATATTTATCACAAAAATTAGTGCTCTGTAGTGGTAGAGGTACAATATATCATATAAATGCCTATACTTTACTTTGGAATGGCTTAAAATAGCATGATACAGGTCCTTTAACAAATATTTTTATGTGTATATATATAAAGAAAACACTGGAAGCCACAAAACCCTTTTGACATTTAAAATGAAATAACACTGCATATAACGTTTTTTTTGCCTTTATGCTATGTATAACCAAACTATTATGTGTTGCATTTATGAAATCAATGAACGACTGCAGAGAAAACAAAATTACATTTCTGCATGCAACAAAACATTTTGAGCTCCGAAAAAAAGACGTTGACGTTGGGTTGAAGGTTACTTTCAAGTAAAATACTCAGTCTATTTGAATCCTTGTATTTAGGAAAAAATATGCTGAACTTAAATTATCCACCATCAGCAAACCAAAAATGCCGTCCTCTCTCTGTGTGCCTTCATCCTTTTACTGGCGCGTGCAGTCAGCTGTCAACCTGAAAAATAAAAGGACTATTTCACTGAACAATGAAAAAATATGAATATGTGCAAAATAATAGGCAATTAAAATACTGATCATACTTGGTTAATGTGATTTCTGCTCCTGAACCTCAGCGCACAGCGTCTGCACATCAGGGCTGTATGCTGTCACCTTCATGTTCACACAGGATCGTAAGCTGTCATCTGTGAGACGTGCGCGATGTTTGCTTTTAATAAAGTTCATGTTGGAGAACACCTGCTCACATACATATGTGGATCCAAAGATCGACAGGACTCCAAGTGCATACTTTTCCATGTTCACATAAACGTCGGGGATAGCATTCCAAGTTTTGAACACAAGTTGTTCCGTTTTGGGGAGGTTTTCAATATCACGCCATTTGTGATTCTGAGCAAGAACGGACTTCTGAGGGGCAACATCTTCAAGGTCTGCTGTCAAGCGTTTAAACTTGGACACCCACATGTCTTTGTCGGCTATGTCGGCCAGTTCCATCTCAAGATCAGGTTGACTCACACCTGCCAATGCAGTCGTATTCAGCAGGGATGGATCGAGGCTTAGGGGAGTGATAGGGAAGGATAATGTGTTTTTTTCCTTTCTGAACTCACAGAATCGTTTCCCAAACGATGTTTGCATTGCGATGATTGCAGAATGTAAATACTCCGAATTTATCATGTGAGCTTCTTTGAACTCTCTCGAATTGGGGAAGTGTGACAGTGTACCTTTCTGTATATCTCTGGCAAGCACTGTCAACTTGCGCTCGAATGCCAAAACCTCCTCCAGCATGTGCAGGGCTGTGCGTCCTTTCCCCTGAAGAGCTGTGTTCAGCTTGTTCAGGTGCGCTGTCATGTCTACCATGTTCCAGCTCTGGAAATGTGAGCCCTTTGCTGCCCAGGAAAGTTTTCACTTCCAGACACGCGGCAAAGCGTTTCAGCACCTCCCCTCTGGACAGCCACCGGACTTTGTTGTGCAGCTGGAGATCAGAATATGTGCTTTCCAGTTTGTCCAGTAACGAACGGAACTGACGGTGATTTAAATCTTTTGCCATTATTTTATTGACAATCTGAGGGACAACATTCATTTACTCTGTGCATTCCAGAGGAAATGTTTGAGCACACAGTGCCTCTTGGTGCAGGATGCAGTGAAAAGTCAGCAGCTTTCTGTCCAGCGACTTCTACAGTAAAGCCACAAAGCCCTTCTGCGCTCCTGTCATACTTGGTGCTCCATCAGTAGCCACTGATACCAGGTGGGTGGTGTTTATTCCTTTGGCTCTTAAACAATTCAAGACAGCCTCACAGATGTCCTCCCCGCGTGTTTGGCCTTTTAGTGGTATCAACTCAATAATTTCTTCCTGTGGCCCAGCAGAGTTTACATACCGGCAGAACAGCGCTATTTGTTCAATATCACCTTTGTCTTTAGATTCATCACAGGCAATTGAGTAGGCCACAGCTGAATTGATGTCTTTAATCTGCTGTCTGGTGATGTCTTCTGCCATTTTTATGGTTCTGTCTTTGACAGTCTGTCATGGTTGGAGGTGGCGTGAGGAAAAATAAAACCCAAAATGCAGGACTGCAACGAAACTGGTGATGTTTAATAGACAAAAAACAAAATAACAAAATCCAGAAACACAAACCGGGGCTGACGTAGACAATGACACGACAAAGGACAAGGGAAACACAGGGGTATAAATACATGAGGAAACAGGGAACAGGTGAAACACATCAGGGCGGGGCAGGCAATTAACACGAGAAGTAGGGCAAAATCACAGACCAAAAAGACATGTCAAAATAAAACACCAAGGACAGATAACCACAAAAGCAAACCAAAACAGGGCAACAAAAGACCGAATCGTGACACAGTCTTTGCAGAGAAGGGCATATCCTTGATTTTCTGCACAATTTCATTCTTGTTTTTAAAGTCCGTGAATAGATGTTCTGAAATCTTAATGAAAGATTCTTTTATATATTCTCCATCTGTGAACGGCTTCCTGACTATTTCCTGAGCAGCTACAAAACTCGCATATGTACTTGAATTTGCAGACTTCATCCACTTCTCCAAGTGATTTTTACTCAGATCAACCTTCCGCATCAGTTCCGAAACGGCTTTTTTTCTCTCATCTCCATCCGGATATTTTTGAGCAAAGGCTGCGTGTTTATTCTAGAAATGTCTTGCGACATTTGACTTTTTGTTGTTTCCTAGTTTCTCATTACATATTAAGCAAACTGGTAAACCAGTAAACCAAGCAAATGAATCTGTCCACGTACCATTGAACGTTCTGTTTTCTTCAGACACTTTTCTCTTCTTCTCTTCTTAGAATTCTCCATAGTTGTCCTACCTGGGCGGCACGGTAGCACAGCGGTTAGTGCTCTTGCTTCACAGCTAGAAGGTCCCGGGTTCGATTCCCACCTGGACGGGGCCTTTCTGTGTGGAGTTTGCATGTTCTCCCAGTGTCTGCGTAGGTTTCCTCCGGGTACTCCGGTTTCCCCTACCACCAAAAACATGTACAATAGGCCAGGATGAATGATGTGTGTGTAAATGTATGGTGTTGGTCAGAGGGACCGTAGGCGCGATGTGTGTAGTTGCGACAGCGCTTCTGTCAGTCTCCCCCAGGGGAAACTGAAGCTACTAACGTAGTTTACCACCACCGAGTGCGGAGTGAATGTAAAATGCTCTCATGTAAAGCGCTTTGTGGCTTTGTCTGTGAAAGGCGCTATATAAATAAAGGTGCTTCTTCTTCTTCTACCTGGGATTCAAAAAGTTCAAGAAATCGCGCGCTGGCGGGTGTCGCACATTGGCGGTTGTGACGCATAGGAACAGCGTAACAGCGACATAACATTTTTTTAACACGTTTTATTTAGATGTTACAAGATCACCATAATCTTCAAATTTAGATTTTAAAAACGAACAAACTAAAATAAAATACATTTTGATTAAATACTCATTAATTATTTTCAAA
Source organism: Proterorhinus semilunaris (assembly GCA_021464625.1). Lineage (NCBI taxonomy): Eukaryota > Metazoa > Chordata > Actinopteri > Gobiiformes > Gobiidae > Proterorhinus > Proterorhinus semilunaris. The sequence goes on along the minus strand of JAJBBP010000025.1, from coordinate 386,313 downwards.
AGCAACAGGGAGCCGCATCAGAGGGATGAAAGAGCCGCATGCAGCTCCGGAGCCACGGGTTGCCGACCCCTGTCCTAGTGGTTCCTCTGAGGGAGCCCTCTGCCCCGGGAGTGCTGGTTGGCTGTGGCCGTGCGGGCGCTCTCCTGGGGGTGCCTGGATGGAGGTAGGACGTCTCTCCTACACCTCCTCCGGGCCCCCTGAGTTGGCGCTCTGTGGCTGTGGCCGATGGGCTGCTCCTGGTGCAGACGCTCCTTGGATGATGTTTCCTCTTTCGGTCCATCTGTACCCAGCCTTACATACTCAACTCTATGTCCATTTTAATTTAAGACTTTTAACTGCTGGGCTGTCTGTACGTATATGTGTCTGTGTGTGCGGGTGGTGGGTGGTGGGTGGTGGGGTTGTAGTTATTTATGTATATTTGCGGGTGGGGATGATTTTAATGATTTTTAAGCACTGTAAAGCCCTTTGTGTTACATTTTGTATGAAAAGCGCTTTATAAATAAAGTTTGATTTGATTTGTAACAACATGGTAGGCTACATGTTTAAATAAAACATACAACACATAGTAGCCTAGCATATTCCAATAGAGGAGATGGGTGAAAGTATAATAATAAATAGGTTTGAGTAAATATTTAGACAAAAACAAAATGACATTTCACTCCAACATTGCATTTGATCTTGCATTTAATATTTGTACATTTTGTTTGTTCCATCATAGTGCGTGAGACACTCAGTGGTGTGTCGTGAGGGCCAGCAGGGCCTTCTCTGCTAGCCCTGGCCAAATGAGGGGCAAAAAAAGTGTAAAATGTTTTAATAATATATTTAATTTCTCATTTATTTATATAATGTACAGTTGAGTCGCTTATATTGGTTTTGTTGATGTGTAACTGTAATTTCCTACTCAAAAAGTGCCTTGAACACCTCTGGTGAGCTGCTCCTCCTCAGGCCCTGTGTTGTCAGGCCGCACACGATTGACAGCCAGCGTGACTGACAGAATTATCAGCCAATCAGAATTCGATATACATTGACAGTCCGCCCCCCAGGGCCTTCAGCAGCTCAGCAGCGCCCCCTACGGTTTGTTCGCCTGGGAAAACCGCTAATGTAGCTGCGCATGCGCAAGACGATCCAGCCCCTCCGAAGAGAACCGGATAAACAGATATTCCTCTTGGAAATATCCCAATGAAGTGGATTTATTGATGACGGATTTTTGGGGCCGCTTCCTGATGAAGAGCTTCGAGAGCAAAGCAGCGGGACCGCCAGCGGGACGTAGACGCTTGGCTCCCCGGACAGGAGAAGAGTTTCCCCATGTCAGCTGTGCTGGGACTCAGGCAGGGAACACGTACAGGACTACGAGCGCTAAAAATACATCTCACATTGCACCAAACTGTAAGTTTAGTATCTTTTTATTACGGTGGATTTTGCGTTTGAGGTGATCTCTAGATCTCTCACTCTGTCAACAAAACATCTCCTAACATGTTTCCACATTATAACGCGCTCGTCTCCGTCTGTCATGTGTCGTGTGTTTCCGTATGCTAGCCCGAGTGTTCCCGAAGGTGTTTTTGTTTGGGGTGCTTTGGTTTGTGTTGTTGATACATCCTTTAGCGAACAAGTGCCACGCAAAAAGCCAGTTCTATCCATACGCCTATTGTCGATCAGTTTATATGCGTTTGACTGCATAAACCCAGGCTGCTATTGAAGGCCCTGACTGAAACCCTACGGCCCGCCACTGGAGACACTGTGTCCCAGACATAAGCATTGTATTGGTTATTTTTCAATCGTGGAATGATCATTTGCAAACTTTGCAACATTTGAGTGAGCCTTTCTATTGATGTTTAATGTCAAAATAAATATCGGCAAATATCGGATATCGGCCACAGCAGTGAGGAAAATATCGATATTGGCAGTTCATATCGGACCATCCCTATATTTTTTTATGTGAGTCTTGTTTGTATATGTATGTCTGTTTATGCTATGGACCTAGAGTCTGAATAAAGAATGATGATGATATTTTCAAGGTTCTGACTGCGTTCGGACGAAATTTGATTAAGTCCAAAACTTTATCTAATAACATTTTAAAGGATTTTTTAACCATAATTTTTTTACCATTATATATGTATATAGATAGATAGATAGATAGATGGATAGAGACCGGATGGATGTGCTGTGTTTCCCTTTCCTGGTTCTGCGGTACGTCAGTTCCAATTAATGTGGAGGAAGATCACGGTAAGGACTTTTTTCATATGAATCTCTTGTTGTAATTGTTTCACTGTTTTCAAATGTTCTGTAGGATCGTTCTAGTTTTCTGCTCTTCGGGCCCATCCATGGATTATGTAACTATAATAATCAAAATATCATGAATAGATCTGTGGTGCAGTAAACGTTTTCAACATGACTCTCTTGTTGTAATTGTTTCAGTGTTTTCATAGGTTCATTCAGATCGTTGTAGTTTTCTGCACTCCATGTGCATCGTGGCTTATGTTTAATATAATTAACATATGCCATGATGACACATGGAGGGCAGGTACACTTTTTTGACATACAGTGCCTTGTGAAAGTACTAATACACCCGAACTTTTGCACATTTTGTCATTTTTACAACCCTAAACATAAAGATTTTATTTTGATTTTTTTACTGAAAGTTCACACACAAGTAACAGACAACTGCGAAGTGATTCTGTTATTTTTCAAAAAATATAAAAGTGAAAAGTGGGGCGTGCATAAGTATTCATACAGCATGACTTAATACTTTGTGGAACCCCCTTTTGCTGCAATAACAGCAGCAAGTCTTCTGGGGTTTGACTCTACAAGGTTTGCACATGTAGAGACTGACATTTTAGCCCATTCCTCTTTACAAAACAACTCAAGCTCTGTCACATTAGAAGGAGAGTGTTTGTGAAGAGCAGTTTTCAGGTCTTTCCACAGATTTTCAATAGGATTTAGGTCAGGACTTTGACTGGGCCATTCTAACACATTAATATGTTTGTTTTTAAACCATTCCATTGTAGATGTAGCTTTGTGTTTAGGGTCATTGTCCTGCTGGAAGGTGAATCTCCGCCCCAGCCTCAATTCTCTTGCTGACTCCAGCAGGTTTTCCTCCAAAATGTCTCTGTATTTGGCTCCATCCATCTTCCCAACTATTCTTACAATCTTCCCAGTCCCCGCTGAGGAAAAGCAGCCCCATAGCATGATGCCCCCCCACCATATTTGACACTGGGGATGGTGCACTCAGGACGATGAGCAGTGTTAGGTTTGCAATGTTTGTCTCATCTGACCAAAGCACCTTCTTCCACATGGTAGCTGTGTCCTCCATATGTGACCCGCCGTGGAATCCAAAGACACAAGTCGGCAGCTTGCGTTTGGAGAAAAACGTAAACAAAGTTTTTATTTTGAAAATTGGTGATTTTCACTTTTTTGCAGAATCGTTCAGTTGAAGTCACGAAGAAGCCTCTCCATGTTTAAGCTACCAGTATTGGTATATTTAAAAGCGTAAACTTTTAGGTTCAAACCTGCTTGTTTTGGGGAGATTTGGGAGCCGCTGTGGGGGCGTGACTTTGTCTGTGTGTATTTACATGCTGGGAGGACGGGGGGGGGGGCAGCACAGCCACACAGCTGCTTGGTTTGTAGTCGACACAGGCTTTAGCAAACAAATGCCACGCAAAAAAGGCAGTTTTATACATACGCCTATTGTCGATCAGTTTTCAGGTTGAAAAAGTCTGGTTTTGTCAGAGAAATAGCTTCATGGCTGTAAGCCCCCCCTGTGTGGCTCTCAGAAGCTGCCACTACTACACTGGAAAATGGATTTACCACGAGTTTGCTGAGCAGAAGGCAAAGGTTCAGACGGGTGAGTGAAAGTTTGTTTGTTTTTATCGCTTGCGGGTGCTGTCTTCTAGTTATTTGACGAGTCTATTGTGCTGTTGTTAGCTAACGGCTAACGGCTAAGCTAACGGCTAACGGCTAAGCTAACGTGCAGCTGAACCAAGACCTCTCCCAACTTAAACTACTCCATAAATGTAGTCAGCGCATCCCTAGCTTTCAGCCACTTTTTATTTGAGAGAGATCCGCTTCATATTTTCGGTTTTATGACCAGATAAAGTTACTCTGGATTACTGCAGTGAAATGTAAACAATGGGGAACGCGCGCGGCGATAAAACGCAAAGTCGGCCTTTTCCTCTAGTGTATGTGGTTACAAGTAGTATAGGAGGCTTTCTATTATAAATCGTTCTAGTTATAAATGTAGTCAGTGCATCCATAGCTCTCTCTGTGTGAGGCGGAGCAGACACAGAGAGAGAAGCAGCAGGATTGTGTCTGTAAATTAAAGAGCAGCTACACTATGTCCATTATCTACATCACTATGGCCTAGTAAACATCATCTTGTGTTCATTCTAAAAACACGTACGTTATCTCATGTTTAGTCCATGTTTAGACTTTCTCATACCTATTGTTATTAGCTAGCTCGGACACTCGTGCGTTATAAGGTAAAAGTATTCATCAATGTACAGGATTTTTTTTAATCCTTTGACTCAAACCAGGGCTAACCACTAACTGAGGTCTAAACCAAGACTAAACCAGGAAGTACAGATACAGACTCTGAGATCTTTTTTTTTCTTTAGGCCGGGTCTAACAGCTCCAGCCCGACCAGATGCAGGAAGAAAATCTTTATGCCAAGTTTCCGCCAGAGACCAGCCTGCTGATCCAGTTTAAAGATCATCTGGTTACCAAACTGCCAGCAAGAGGTATGTGTCTATTCTTTTATTCTTATTTTTCTGTTATTTCCCCTCTCTTCCTGTCTCCATCCCTCTCCTCCTCCTCATGCCTCCATCCCTATTTTATGTACATTAATGTTTTGATTTTGCTCAGCAGGTGATCTTTAACACACATTCACTTTACTTTATTAATGTCCCTTAAAGGGACATGAGAATAAGCAGCCTGATAGTAGCGTGAAATAATGCAGAATAGCATCAATGTAGTAATTTTTACCTTTGTTAGACAGTTATGAAAAGACACACATTTCATTTAATCTAATCCAAGTTCCCTCTCTCTTACAGTTACACTTTCCCGCAAACCCTCTCCAGCCAGGACCAATGTACTTCCTGAAACAGAGGTGGATCTTCATTGTGACAACTGCAGTAGGCCGAACAAGAACAACTTCATGAAGACAGGAGTCAACACTTTGGCAGAGATCGCTGAGGTACTTTCACTTTACCGACTTCAGTGTAGTTTTCTGATTTGCTTCAATGAAACATTTAACTGAAGATCTTTTTTTCTTCTTCTGCCCCGTATGGATGGTCTGCCTGTCCTGGCCCCACCTGGACTAAACATCCACAGACAGACCTATCTGTATGGAAACATCAGGCCATTCTAAAAGTGGTCAGGACTTTGTGGAGGAGGAGAGTTCACCCACTGCACGGGACTGCAGAGGAGCAGCTCTGCAATGTCACTTTATCAACCAACCACCTGAATTTAGTTTTAGAGACTTTGTGTTACATTCACCCACCACTACCCACACAGAAGAAGCAACGCCGATTCATCTCAGAACATCCTACTAGACCTTTATCAGGAAGAAAAACTGTGATTTTTGGATTCATTTATGTTTTGATTTTGAGTAAATGCCAAAATATTTATGCTTTAAGAAGTGGACAATGACCACTCACAATGCTTGCCAAAACAGAAAACTTTTATTTATTTTTTCATAAAGTGCAAATGACTGTGCATACTATGTGGTGCAGATTTAGAGGAAAACATTGTTTAAGAACAGATGGCGTTGAGTGTAAAAAAACAGTAAGGTTAAAGCATTGAATAATAAAAACTTGAAGGAATAAAAATCAACCTCCATGTGATGTGGTAAATATTAGGTATTGATCCGTTATTACTGAAATATTGATTCATATTCACTCAATTGGCAATTTTCTATGGCTTAAAGTAAAGTTGTAACTCACTTAAAGTATTTATATTATGAATTTTTAGGGGGGATGATGTGTAGAAACTGTGTGAGGTTTCATGAATCAGAGCATTGCAAAAACATTAAAATACCCAAACACCAGATCTCTTCTGTTGTTTTTTAAATATATTGTAAACTTATCTTTCATCATTCTTGTATGAAAAGCGCTCTCTAAGCAATGTTTGAGTGATTTGCTTTATTGATTGATATATACTTTTATTTTCAATAGTTTATTGCTTATTATTTATCATTAGCAAAAAACAACAATGGCAATAAAAACGATTCATACTCATACTGTATATAATATATCACTGTTTTTGATTTGAACATTAACATTATTTTTAACATAAAAGTTACATGTGTTACACAACACATTCTCAAGCCAGTGACAGTTTATCAATTGATATAAAAAAATAAAAAGAACAATAACAACCTTCTGCTGTGAGGTGAGATCAATAAATGAAACCAAAAATAAAACAGATACACATAATGAAACTGGTAAACAATGGTTTGTTGTGGAAGCAGTAACCTTTGTGCTCCCTCCCTGTGCTTTAGTGCTTTGAGGGGGAGTTTGACAGGGGGTGTGGCTTATCCAAATGAGATGTAAATGAGCCCCATTGTCCCAACAGCAGAGAGGTGAGAATGGCCCAAAACTTCAGAGGCCGTTTAATCCCCTTTGGTTTTTTGGGAATTGCCAACTTCAAATCACCGCTACGCCTCCAAATATTATCAGATTTCCATGTGTTACACATCATTGGAAAGCTTGGAGACTACACTTTAACAATCTGTTATTATCTCATAATGTCCCAAAACGACTTGTGTCTTTGGTTCCTGTGACTGGTCACATATGACTTCTAGCAAACTTCAAACGGGATTTCTTATGGCCTCCTTTCAATAATGGCTTTCTTCTGCCACTCGTCCATGAAGGCCAGATTTGTGTAGAGTACGACTTATAGTTGTCCCATGTACAGATTCCCCCAGCTCAGCGGCAGGACGTCCCAGCTCCTCCAGAGTTATCTTGGGGCACTTGGTTGCATTTCTGACCAGTGCTCTCCTTGTTCGGTCTGTTAGTTTAGGTGGACGGCCGTGTCTTGGTAAGTTCACAGTGGTGCTATACTCTTTCCATTTCCGAATGATGGATTGAACAGTGCTCCGTGAGATGTTCAAATCTTTGTATAACTTAACGCTGCTTTAAACTTCTCCACAGCTTTATCCCTGACCTCTCTGGTGAGCTCCTTGGCCTTCATGATGTTGTTTAGTGACCAATACACTCTGACCATAGCTCTGAGGCCCTCACAGAAGAGCTGGAATTATACTGAGAGTAGATTACACACAGGTGGCCTCTATTTAATGGTTAGGGCGAGGTGTGAACATTCTGCAGTTATTAGGAATGTTATAAAGGCAATTTAATGCACTCAGAAAATGCTGTATGAATACTTATGCACGCCCCACTTTTCTATTTTTTGAAAAATAACAGAATCATGTAACATTTTGCTTTTACTTCACAGTTGTCTGTTACTTGTGTGTGAACTTTCAGTCAAAAATTCAAAATGAAATCTTTACGTTTAGGGTTGTAAACATGAACAATTTTTCAAAAGTTCAAGGAGTATTAGTACTTTTTAGAGGCACTGTATGACTCTCTTGTTGTAATTGTTTCACTGTTTTCAAATGTTCTGTAGGATCGTTCTAGTTTTCTGCTCTTCGGGCCCATCCATGGATTATGTAACTATAATAATCAAAATATCATGAATAGATCTGTGGTGCAGTAAACGTTTTCAACATGACTCTCTTGTTGTAATTGTTTCAGTGTTTTCATAGGTTCATTCAGATCGTTGTAGTTTTCTGCACTCCATGTGCATCGTGGCTTATGTTTAATATAATTAACATATGCCATGATGACACATGGAGGGCAGGTACACTTTTTCACAGTTTCTCTCTTGTTGGAATTGTTTCAGTGGTTCATAGGTTAATTTGGATCGTAGTTTTCTGCACTTTGGGTCCATCCATAGAATATGTAAATAAAATTATCATGTTTTGGGAATGGGCCTTTGATGCAGGTACTTTTTCAACGTGACTCTCTTGTTGTAATTGTTTCACTGTTTTATGTATCGTACAGTGCCTTATATGTTCAAAAATAGTCATGACTCTGTGGGTGAAGTTTCAGGAGAGTTGATTATTTTTCTTATTACATAAATTATTTTGATTATCTATGACAACATTATGCACATTTTACGAAAATGTATACATGGCTACTTTACATAAAGTGTGCAGCCAAATAAAAATGAGATGTATGTAATTGAATATTTGAAAAAAGCAAAGGATGACATGTAACATGATCTAAAATTGGGTATGAAATCGATTTCGATCCTTGGAACAATAAAGTCAGAAAAGGCCCAAATTCAATTTTGGCCACTTCAAACGATTTGATTTGTAAGGGTGGTAACGAAAACTGAACAAGGTCCTGACTCATGCTTTGCTCACACGCTACAGAACAAGAAGACCATGTCAGTGAGATTAGCTGATAGACAACGGTCAACACCAGAATCATTCTGAACATAACGTGAAGGACAGATAAAGTACAGGCACATAGATACAAACAACTGATTCACTCATAGGCAGTTTCACCCTCTGTGCGTAGAGAAGTGCAAGACGAGGATAAAAGAGAACGGTGGACGGAGGTCTGGACCTCACTTCTTCTCTGAAGAAGTGAAGTCCAGTTTGAGACAACTTCTATCTCCTGTGTCTGCTTTGGCTATATCCAAATATCTTTTCTCGTGTGATACAAAAGAACCAAGTCCTTACAATTGGTGCCGAGACCCGGATATCTTCGCAAGAATAATTGCTAGAAGAATAGGGATGATTGCTGTTATTATTGTTTAAATATTTATTGTACATTTTTTTTCTCATCAGAGCCTCGGATGAGACAACAGGGCGATCCCCTAATTGGACAGACCAAACATTTGCAGACGTGGGAGCCACAGCCTGAGGACGGGACCACTCAAAGGGGAAAGGCGCCACAGAACAAGGTGAGCAGAAAACCTTTTCTAAATTTCTGCCACGCTCTAGCGTGTTATTTCCCTGTATTTGAGTGGCCTCGCTCTTAAGGTTTGGTACTTCCCTATTTTAAATTTTGACATACACTGATTAAAAGCAAGAGAAATTGCCGTTCCTTCTTACAAGGATTCCTTTAGATAATTTAAATCCGCAGGGGTCAGGAGTATATAAACTTGCGGCGGTCAGGGATCGTAAAAAAGTCAGCTCTTCAGGGACCCGGTCAGGGATCGAAAAATAAAAGCCGCAGACCTGAGTTTTTTAGTAAAATAAAATATTGAACTAAAATAAAAAATACAAAAATAAATAAAAAGGAAAACATTATAATAAGTAATAAACAATAAAAAATAAATAATTGTGCTTGGTGCTGAACCAAGAGCCACAGGCAATTGCGTACTATAAATCTGAACAGGGGGACTGTGTAAATCAACAGGGGGTATGTGCACAAACTAAACTTAAAGTAAGTAAGTAAGTAAGTGCTTTATTGTCATTGTACAAGTGTACAACTAAATAGTGTTCAGGTGTTAGTCCTGAGCTGCTGTGGCTGAGCCGCGCTGCCACTGTGTCAACCTGACCCGCATGACCTTGGAGGTCGGGGAAACTGTAGCACTCGGAAGAAACCTGGCTGCCCTCTGTCTCCTCTGATCCTCTGAAATGGTGCCGCGCCTCCTGGGTTTGTCCCTGTTTCAGAGCGTGGTGTCCTGCACTGGTCAGCTCCCTCCACTTCACAACAGTCTTTCACCATCTCTCGTTTGTCCCTTACTTGTTTCCTGTAGCTCCTCTTGTGACGCCTCGACTGTGCAGCAGGGCGGGCTCTTGGTGCCTCTTCAGTGTCTCAGAAGAAGAAATGTGTAGGTCTCAAATGGGTTTAGCTGATAAGCTAGCATTTTGTTTACCTTTAAAAAGCTGCTTTCTTCAGGACCATTTTAGACTCTCAAAGTAAACAAATCCACCAAACCTCCACAAACACACGGCAAAGACGTACAAAAGTATCCAGAAAAACAATGTGGAACACAGAAACCACAAATGGAGGTCGCAGAAAAAGGTGAAAAATGAAGTTGTACCAGGAGGGAGGGAGGTTTCTTCCCGTTTTCACATCGCCATGACGATGGCTAATGGCTAACTGCACTATAGTGCAATAAGCGAAGTCGTAATCTCAGTTCGCGCAATGAATTGTGGGATCGCTCAGAGGTCAATTGGGATAAATTTGACCCGGAAGTGTGTTTTGACCGCCCTGAAGACGAGACGTACTAAACTGAGTGAGATGGCTCAGATGGAGGATACAGAGATGAGTCTAGATGTTTTTAGACAATGGACAGTTGCTAATTTGAAGGTATTTTTAAAGAAACGCGGGCTATCGCTGTGCGGCAAAAAAGAGGCGTTGGTGGCAAGAGCATTCGCCGCTCACGAATTGAACACTCCAGTCTTGCCAGACGCAGAACAGGTGTATGAGCAAAACAAAGAGGACTAAAATTCAATTTTGCAGACACACGACGGCGAAACTCTTCCAGATCCCTTGAAAATTACTTCAGTGAAATGGGTTGGCGAGATCGATGGAGTTTACTGCTGGCCGCCAACGATGTACTATGACATTGGTGAATATATATTGCAACATGTCCGCGACAGGGACTTGGGGAGACGACTTATGTCGGATTATAAAGAAGGAAAAGCTTTCAGCTACTACAAATCTGGATGGGTTAGGGAAATGTTTTACTTCAGAGTGCCAAGTTCGAAGTACTGTTTCTTGAAGGCCGAGTGTGTTCCATCGGAGAAGATTCGACAAATTCCACATCAAGTTTTTGTGATCATTGAACAGGACACAGGACGCATAGAAGGTGCCTACTGCACATGTTTTGCAGGGTATGTTTATTCTTTGTGTTGTATTTCATTAATATTTATGTGAAACTGAAATTACGTAAATTGATGTCCTGCCTATGTTTTCAACAAATTTCAATATCTGCATCCGTGTATTGACAGGGGAGGGAAATACTGGGGATGATATTAATTTGTTTATGTTTTGTAGATTGGGACAAACCTGCAATCATGTTGCCGCACTTTTGTTTAAAGTGGATGATGCATGGAAGAGAGGCATAACCAATCAAGCCTGCACTTCATTGCCATGCATTTGGAACAAATATGGGTCAACTAAAGATATAGCTCAACCAAAGAGAATACAAGAGATGAAATGGAAAAAACATCATTACAAAAACACAGGTAATTCATTTCTTATGGTAAGAATGTCACAAACAAAAAGGGGCTGTCTGCATATATTTTGAACTTGCTTGGTTCACCACATTTTAAAATGTTTAGTTAGTAGCTACGTAACATGTAGGCTTTCATCTTTCATATACATGCACAACAAACACTATGGATGGTGTATTTAATTTTAAAGTTATGATTGGCCTGTGAAAATATGTTTTAAAGCCTATCCCCACCTTGATGAAACTGGTCTATTACAAAGATAGCTTCCCCTTAAAAACAAAAGTCAATCAATAGTTGATGAAGAAAATAAACTGTAAAATATATTGTTTGCTTTGTATTTCCAATTTGCATAATTCAGGATGGGTAGAACTAAATTAATTATGAAAAATATGATAATAATGACATGTATTCATAGCATTGATAATGTACAGTTTACTCTAATTTAAATCTTATGCATTCTTTGTTCCAGATGATGAAAAAGTGGAGAATCCCCATGCCAGGAAAGCTGCAGGGGCCACTCTGCAGAAACTTCGACATGCACTGGCAGGTGCATGTCCCCAAGCAGTACTCTTCAAGCATGGAAACATCAACCATGTCCGTGACAGAGGGCCCACGTCATGATCTTAATGAGAAAATTACTCCATCTGAAGGAGTGAACACTGAAGTGCTATACTGACAGTAAAATTAAAGAACTGGAGAAGGCTACACAAGGACAAGCATTAAATGAAAATTGGATGAATTTAAGGAAAGGTCGATTGACGGGATCTATAATTCACAATGTACATTCAAAAGTGCAAACTCTTAAATCCAATACCACAAAGAAGTCTAAGAATGTTGCATCCTTGCTTGTAAGAGTAATGGGTTATAAATCAGTTGGTGACCTTCCCTCACTGCAACATGGCAGGGACATGGAGGGAGAAGCCAGAAGGGCATATACTGCACTTTTGAAAAAGGAAAAACACAAAACTGTACAGGTTAAAGATTGTGGGTTATTTGTGGTGAAGGACACTCTATATATTGGCGCTAGTCCAGATGCGCTTGTGAGTTGCACATGTTGTGGCGAAGGACTTGTTGAAATAAAGTGTCCAAGCAGTATAAAGAAGCCAAGCCTAGTTACCAGTTTACCCTATATGCAAAAGACTGACAGTGGTGACTTCAGACTTAAGGACACTTGTAATTATTTCACTCAGGTTCAGTCACAGATGGCTGCAACCAGCAGGTTATGGTGTGACTTCTTTGTGTACACGCAACATACTGTCCATCTGGAGAGAATTGCCTTTGAGGAAAAAAAGTGGAATGATGTGCTTGAGAATGCAAAATTCTTCTTCGAGACATATGTTACACCAGAACTTATGCATAGAGACCTTTAAAATGCTACTGCTCTGGAATATGATTCTGACTGAACAGATTAAGTGCTACTGTAATGGATACCAGAAACATACCTTTAAAGACTGACCAGATTGAACTGAATAAATGTCTTAATTTGTTTTATTGGGATTTTTTTTCCAACCTTCAATGAAAAAGAAAAACTAAAAACGTATGTAGTTAAATACATTTCACCGTGTCCATGTACACCAAATTGAGTACATAGCCTGCATCCTGTAAAGTTCATGTTACTGTAAATAAAATGATTTCAATGCACTTCTGTAAGTTTATGTAACCAGTGGCCTGTGTAAATTAGATAATGCTGCACACACTGTGACTATATCATCTGCAAGTGGCACTATCTTTATTGGAAGAGTTCCACTGAGTATTTTGAACCATTTAATGCTATTAATGGCCCGCTCAACATGAATTCTCAGATTTGCAACTTGTTTAGTTTTTCGCACATTTTCTATTGTCATTTGTTCACTTCCCCTGGCTCCAGGTGGTATTACTAATTTGGCTTGTCGCATAAGCAGAGCCTCTTGGATTGGAAACCCTCGGTCTGCCATTATCTCATCTATAGGGTCTATTAAATCCAGAAAGCCAGAGTTTTTTGTGATGTGCACATCAGAGGCTCGACCGCCCCATGTCTTGGATAGAAAGGTCACAAGTCCATTTGGAGCAATACCAACAAGAAATTTTATTGTATTGTGTTTTTAGTAATCAGACCAGGTCAATGCTTGTAGTTCCAGGTTTCGTGGGCGCTGTATAAATACCTCAGTGCAATCCAGGATACACCTAACTTTGGGCATTTGCAACTGGAAAGACATGGGCAGAGAATTTCTAACTTCCTCTTTAGATGGCCAGTATACCATACACTCCAGTTCTGATGACAATAATTTCAGCCATGTGTTTATGATGCAAGAACACATAGATGATGAAATCCCAAACAGATCAGCTAGTAAGTCATTTCCAAGTGCGAGTCTCAACTTGAGGAGCACAATGACAAGTTCATCTTTTGTAGTCAGTTTCTTTTTTGGTCCACTTTTTAGAGGAGTGCCTTTGAACATACGCTTTGATGAGACCACTTTAGATGATCCTTGCCAGTACTTCATTTTGCGTGCCATGGGTTTGAAGTATTTGACAAGACAGTCCAATGTGTTTTTGTTTGGTAGGCCCAAATAACGACGGACTTGTTTGTCTGTTTTTAGTACATTTTCAAGTTGAAGTTCACAGTTTTTTTTGTGATTGAGGCTTTTCTGTGTCCATAGCCCAAGTTGAGGGTTGGCACTGGATGTTTGACAGTTGGTTTACTATCGATAAAATGCACAGAACAAATACAGCTGTCAGCCTTTGGTTGCCAGTTCTTTCCGGTGACTTCATCTTTTCGGCTGACAGACTTGATCCACTGTTGCCGAGTTTTGGGGTCTTTTTGTTCGGTGGGGAATGGGAACAACTCAAATGGAGGGTCGCATGTGCAACGTGCAGTTCCATAGTTGCATTCATGCACAGTGCAGTGCCTCTCTCTCCATTTGTTCAGGTGGTATGTGCTGTTCCCACAGTTCAGAACAGCACAAATTCTCATCTTGTGTGATCTCTCCTGGACAAAAATATTTGTATTGATATTGTGCATTGAATATGTCAAAACAAAGTCAATTTGAAAACAATTACATGACAAATCAAATAAATATAAAGCAGACAGAAACCTTCATATATATGCACTGTAATGCCTCCTCCCCCATAAAATGCTGAGCAAAAACATGTATTTTTTTTATTTTATTGTATTCGTTTATTTGAACAGGGACAATGCACATTGATCAACATCACTTGAAATGTGACAGTTTTAGCTATTAAGCTAGTTTTCAACCATAGTCCCTTGGGCAAGATGTAGATTGCCAGCAGCAAACATAGGCCAAATCATGTAGTATAAAAGAGATGAGCCTTTCTACTTTTCCATATTACAATTTAGGCTATATATAGTGTGTAATTTTGTGGAAATAATTATACCAACCACCCGAAAAATAATCGACATTTAATTTAGCTTGTGCCATCTGCAATTGGAAATTAAAACTAATATATTTGTCAAAAATGTTGTTGAATTGTTTGTGGAAGCACAGATACTCACCACCGATATGTTTATGATGATTTGTTAGTTTTGATGTCTGTGAAACAAGCATTTTTGATGCACATTGTACATTTGTTATTACTGGGAGATAGCGCTTTTATCCCGATTGACCTTTGACCGGAAGCGCCCCGCATGCGCAGTACGAGATTACGACTTCGCTTATTTGAAATGAGCTCTCACCCTGATGAGGCCCATGGATGAATGGCCCATGAGGTTCTCACAGGTCAAAAATGTCATGTCTTCTGACTGTAGGGCCAAGCGCCAAAACAATGTTGTTGAAAAAGCAACACCAATAAATAATTGAATACATAGGAATATTAAACTCTGATGTGAAGTTTTAATCACAAAATGCACAGGAAATGCTTGTCGAGGAACCCAAGGACTGGGTCCTGGAGTAAATACAGGAAGGAGACCGGGTGATGAGACAGAACAGCCCAAGGTGGGACAAACTTAAAAAACATTGGACCATTGCAAGTGGTCTTTATTTTGATTTTGTATTTTAATCTTTAGTGCTTATTTCATACTTGGTTTTCGTGTGATGATGTACTTCCAGTCAGGTTTATAGGAAACACAGGGAAGTTTAAAGTGTAGTAAATTATTTTGCATTATCAATATGCTTATTTGAGTAAAACTACTGATTTTGTTAATCGGATTACAATAAAAACAAACAGTAAAATCGATGCAACACCATTATTTCGAGTACACTTGAGCGATTAAAAAATAAATAAACAAAATAAAAAATAAAAACAATCAGTGGTGGAAGAAGTACTCAATATTCTTACTCAAGTAGGGGTGCAGATACAGGACAAAAAATGTCCTTCAGTAGAAGTAAAATTATCTGATAAGATCTTGACTTAGGTGTATAAAAGGTATGCATTGTAAAACCTACTTTATAAGTGAAAATGTATTTAAGAATTTAATGTGCAGGATTGTTTTTAAATCATTTGAATCAAACCACTAAACTGGGTCTAAACCAGGTCTAAACAAGGTCTAAAACAAGGGTCTAAATTAACAAAATGAGGGAGCTGTCAATTATATACAAAAGGAAGAATGTTACGATTGCCCTGATGCAATTTGGTTTCTTTGATGTTCAGCAAGATGCAATGACATAATAATAGACACAATTATGTTAATTTGCCTTTATTCAAAGTAAAAAATAAAAACAATTTGGGGAAGAGTGTGTCTCCGGGTTGTCTCCTCTGTCCACATCTGCTGTTTTCTCCTATCTATTATTGTTTTGTCTCTGTCTGTGAAGGTCCATAAGCATAATAATTAATAATAATAATAATAATAATTTTGCCTTGTTATTTTTAGTTAGTTCTTTTTTTTTTTTGTTAGTTATTTATTTATTTATTTAAAAGGACAACGGACAGGTACATTAAAAAGATGGCTGCCCCAGATTTAGCACAATGCTAATTTCCATCTGCAGTCCTTATACAATCAAAAATACAAAACATGGACAATATACATTTGTGCAATATACAGTAAAAAGTGTAGATGAAAAGTGCAGATAAAACGTGCCAGTTGCATTCATGAAGTGCAGAATAGCAAAGTGCAACAGTTTTCATAATTATTTTGTAGCTATACATAATTAGCACATAGATACAATGGCTTTAACACTAATAGTGTGGTGGCCATCAGACGATACCCGCGAGCAGTTCAGAAAATCATATGTTTTTCAACTGTGGTGCAGTCATATCCAAATATAATTTGTATAAGTGATTTGACTTCTTGTTTAGGTGTCATTGAAAAGAAAGCAAACCTACACACCTGGTTACAATGTGAGATGGAGAAAAAAAGACAGCGACGGCTACCTTGTAACCGAGCCAAAGCGTCTTAGATCTCGTTCTGGTTGGTTTAATGTGTCTAGGTTATTACAATACATCAAGCGTCTTTGTTTGGATTTGAGATCATGATTATACATTCTTGTATTGTATAGCTCCCAGAGAAAGTACTAGCAAAGCCCAGTTTTCCAGTTCAATTGAGGTTGAACACCCCCAAGAAGACGGGATGCTTGGTAAAACATCTACACTGTCAATATTATTTGACTTTTCGTGTATTGTCACATAATTATAAATACTGTGACTATAATTTGTCAATGTTTTTTATTAGCTCCCCATGCTAGTACTAGCAGAGCTCAGGACCATGAAAATCATCCTGAAGAACATGATCTTGGTAAAACCTTTTTAATTTATACTTATTACAGAATTTGATATTCCCATGATCAGACTCATTGTTTTTAACCTGTTCCACTCTACATTGGCCTATTCCGAAAAAAAGCATATCCATACTATTTCATAATTAGAAATCTTTTACAAGGTTTTAAAATACAAATTTACTCACATATGTGCTATTGGGGCTTGGGGATGTTGTGGATGTGAAGATTTGGAAAAAAAATAATTGTGGGCAAGACTAAATGTGGTCTGTTTTCAAGTAATTTGATTTCCGCCTATAAAAAACAGAAGAAAAGGAGCAAAAAAATCTTATTTTTACTGTAAAGAAGCAATATCTCAACCTAAATTGTAAATAAACCCTGTCATCAACATTTTCAGCAATTTTGGTGCCTATTGAACAAAGAATTGAAGGGTTTTAGAGATGTACAATATAAAAAAGTCCAGGCGGAGACCAGCTGTGCCATTTTGGCACAATTTGGCACAAAATTTGAAATATGGAATATCTCAATGAAAATGAAAATTTGGGATACTTTTACATATTTGGTCATGAAAATGCTTTTTTTTTTCTAAAAGTAAAGACACAATTTATATATTACAGCACACTTTATTGCAAAAACTATATACAGTAAACACACAGGTAATCAAAAGTAAAATAAAAGTTCAACAAAACTTTTTAGACCCTCACCTTAGTATTCTTGTCAAAGCAGCCTGTGACCTGCTCTGCACTCCAGATGAACCTGGCTGTGGTGATGAAGGTGTGCTTGGCTCACCAAACTCTTGTTTCCCATCATCACCATCACTGCTGTGGAATAAATCATAATAAATCTATGTTCAGATATGTGGTACAAATTTGGCACATAAGACTACAATGTTTTGTTTTTGACACACTGTGTGGACGTTACATGATCAATTGTGTCTCATATAGTACTGAAGTGATGGAAATAAAAAAGACAAATACTAATAAATCGGTTTTACATAGCACTTTCCCAATCATACTCCCACTACGCAGTGGGGCGTAGTGGGACAACTATGATTCCCACTAAATAGCAATACACTTGTCTGTACATTTTGAATTTACACCATTGACATAAAAATATACATTTACTTTACAAAAAAAAATATTCCTAAAACAGTTACCTTTCATCTGGCGGATATTCATAATTTGACCGGCTGGTTGTGGTCAAAAGGTCCGACTCGTCAGAAGAGGAGTCTTGAAGTACCATGTCTTCAAATGCCAGATCTCCAAGAACTATATCCCTTGTCTCCTGTAGAGTGTAAACACGCTTTTCCCTCTAAAAGCCATGGTGTGGTGACCAAAAGTGTAAAAATCTGCTCGAAAATACGCTAACTGCAACTTCCCCGTGCGTCATGCGCTCTGCGCGCCGAAGCTCACATGACTACGCAGCTTGACGCAGACGGATAACTCCACGGAATTTTATCCAATCAGTGAGCTCCATATATCCCCGGAAAGAGCACATTCTACAGAATCCAATGATACCACTCATTCTGTGACGGACAGAAGCCCTGGCGAATCACAGGCGAGCTTGTACAGACACTGCGTGAGCCACTCCGAGTCTCAGTTGCTGCGTTTTGCCCTGTTGTGACTGAAATACCGGGTCTTTTAGAGCCAAAATGGTGTCAAATGGACGGTGCCATCTTACTCTTGTCCAGAGAAAAATAGTTGGTACAATGGCGTATATGGAAAGAAAGAAACTGCAAAAGTAAGTCCGCAATTGCATGTTTTATTGATTGACTGCGGAACTTTCCGCAGTCAACCATTGGTTTTCATGTTCTTTATTATTAAACTTCCGTCTTTTTCCTGATTTTCGACACTTTTCACAGCTTTCACAGTTTCAGCAATTTCCACAAGTTATACATCAAAACGTTCCACATGTTTGGGAGATTATTGCTATTACTTTTGGGACTTCAGCGATTTCCGGTTTTTCCGCAATCGGACAAAAATCGGTCGATTTTTCCCATTGACTTATAATGGGGCTTCAACAAATTCATAGTTTTCAGCATTTTTTTCAACATTTTCAGAAATTTCTGCAGTTTGTGCATGTTCAGCTTCCACAACTTGTGAGTTTTCAGAAAAAATTTGAGTTCTGCAGTTTTCCATTTTTTTCCTACGGGCTTGGGAATTCTGCCATTAATTTGCATTGAGAATTCTGTCATGCATTTTAATAGGCCCATGCATTTAATAGGACTTCAGGTCTTTCAGACATTTCTACAGTTTCAAGGATTCAACAGTTTCAAGGACTTCAGCAGTTTCAAGGTTTCAACAGTTTCAAGGACTTCAGCAGTTTCAAGGTTTCAACAGTTTCAAGGATTCAAAAGTTTCAAAGATTCAACAGTTTCAAGGACTCAACAGTTTCAAGGTTTCAACAGTTTCAAGGATTCAACAGTTTCAAAGATTCAACAGTTTCAAGGACTCAACAGTTTCAAGGACTTCAGCAGTTTCAAGGACTTCAGCAGTTTCAATGACTTCAGCAGTTTCAAGGATTCAACAGTTTCAAGGTTTTCAGGAGTTTCATGGACTTCAGCAGTTTTAAGGACAGTCAATCTCCATGGCGTGAGCCATGGAGATTGACCTTCAGCAGTTTCAAGGACTTATACAGTTTCAAGGTTTCAACAGTTTCAAGTTTTCCAGGAGTTTCAAGGTTTCCAGGAGTTTCAAGGACTTCAGTGCAATAATGCAACCTAATAGGGTTTTTTCCATGTAAACCAGTATAAACCAGTATAATGGAACCTAATAGGGTTTTTTCCATGTAAACCAGTATAAACCAGTATAATGGAACCTAATAGGGTTTTTTCCATGTAAACCAGTATAATGGAACCTAATAGGGTTTTTTCCATGTAAACCAGTATAAACCAGTATAATGGAACCTAATAGGGTTTTTTCCATGTAAACCAGTATAAACCAGTATAATGCAACCTAATAGGGTTTTTTACATGTAAACCAGTATAATGGAACCTAATAGGGTTTTTTCCATGTAAACCAGTATAAACCAGTATAATGGAACCTAATAGGGTTTTTTCCATGTAAACCAGTATAAACCAGTATAATGGAACCTAATATGTTTTTTTCCATGTAAACCAGTATAAACCAGTATAATGCAACCTAATAGGGTTTTTTACATGTAAACCAGTATAATGGAACCTAATAGGGTTTTTTACATGTAAACCAGTATAAACCAGTATAATGGAACCTAATAGGGTTTTTTACATGTAAACTAGTATAAACCAGTATAATGGAACCTAATAGGGTTTTTTCCATGTAAACCAGTATAAACCAGTATAATGGAACCTAATAGGGTTTTTTCCATGTAAACCAGTATAAACCAGTATAATGCAACCTAATAGGGTTTTTTACATGTAAACCAGTATAATGCAACTTAATAGGGATTTTTACATGTAAACCAGTATAAACCAGTATAATGGAACCTAATAGGTTTTTTTTACATGTAAACCAGTATAATGCAACTTAATAGGGTTTTTTACATGTAAACCAGTATAATGCAACTTAATAGTTTTTTTTTACATGTAAACCAGTATAATGCAACTTAATAGGGTGTTTTACATGTAAACCAGTATAATGCAACTTAATAGGGTTTTTTACATGTAAACCAGTATAATGCAACTTAATAGGGTTTTTTACATGTAAACCAGTATAATGCAACTTAATAGGGGTTTTTACATGTAAACCAGTATAATGCAACTTAATAGGGTTTTTTACATGTAAACCAGTATAATGCAACTTAATAGGGTTTTTTACATGTAAACCAGTATAATGCAACTTAATAGGGTTTTTTACATGTAAACCAGTATAATGCAACTTAATAGTTTTTTTTACATGTAAACCAGTATAATGCAACTTAATAGGGTTTTTTACATGTAAACCAGTATAATGCAACTTAATAGGGTTTTTTACATGTAAACCAGTATAATGCAACTTAATAGGGGTTTTTACATGTAAACCAGTATAATGCAACTTAATAGGGGTTTTTACATGTAAACCAGTATAATGCAACTTAATAGGTTTTTTTTATATGTAAACCAGTATAATGCAACTTAATAGGGTTTTTTACATGTAAACCAGTATAATGCAACTTAATAGGGTTTTTTACATGTAAACCAGTATAATGCAACTTAATAGGGTTTTTTACATGTAAACCAGTATAATGCAACTTAATAGGGTTTTTTTTACATGTAAACCAGTATAATGCAACTTAATAGGGTTTTTTACATGTAAACCAGTATAATGCAACTTAATAGGGTTTTTTACATGTAAACCAGTATAATGCAACTTAATAGGGTTTTTTACATGTAAACCAGTATAATGCAACTTAATAGGGATTTTTCCATGTAAACCAGTATAATGCAACTTAATAGGGTTTTTTACATGTAAACCAGTATAATGCAACTTAATAGGGTTTTTTACATGTAAACCAGTATAATGCAACTTAATAGGGTTTTTTACATGTAAACCAGTATAATGCAACTTAATAGGTTTTTTTTTACATGTAAACCAGTATAATGCAACTTAATAGGGTTTTTTTTACATGTAAACCAGTATAATGCAACTTAATAGGGATTTTTCCATGTAAACCAGTATAATGCAACTTAATAGGGTTTTTTACATGTAAACCAGTATAATGCAACTTAATAGGTTTTTTTTACATGTAAACCAGTATAATGCAACTTAATAGGGTTTTTTACATGTAAACCAGTATAATGCAACTTAATAGGGTTTTTTACATGTAAACCAGTATAATGCAACTTAATAGGGTTTTTTACATGTAAACCAGTATAATGCAACTTAATAGGGTTCTTTACATGTAAACCGGTATAATGCAACTTAATAGGGTTTTTTACATGTAAACCGGTATAATGCAACTTAATAGGGTTTTTTACATGTAAACCGGTATAATGCAACTTAATAGGGTTTTTTACATGTAAACCAGTATAATGCAACTTAATAGGGTTTTTTACATGTAAACCAGTATAATGCAACTTAATAGGGTTTTTTACATGTAAACCAGTATAATGCAACAGTTTCAAGGACTTCAACAGTTTCAAGGATTTCAACAGTTTCAAGGACTTCAACAGTTTCAAGGATTTAACAGTTTCAAGGACTTCAACAGTTTCAAGGATTTCAACAGTTTCAAGGACTTCAACAGTTTCAAGGTTTCAACAGTTTCAAGGACTTCAGGAGTTTCAAATATCGATCAAGTATTTTAACAGTTTCAAAGCCTTTTCAAGGATTTCAAGGATTTTTCAGCTAAATTCCACATTAGATCTGTTCCGCAGTCAATCGCAATGGCTTCAGCCATTGCAAGTTTCTAGTTTTGATTTGCTGGTGTTTTTTGTGCAGTTTGATGCGGGCTCTGCTGAACATGTTTACTGCTGTGCAAATAAGCTTTACACCAATCGATTCAGTGAGTTGTTAGCTTTCTTTTGATATCTTCTTCGTAGTTCTGCGTTTCCTATTTTGTAAACCCAGAAGCAAAAACAATTACCTGGTCAAAACTTCAATTCTAGCCATGTGGTTGTTTTATTGCTAAGAGTTTGAGCTGTGTTACATTGATTTGAGTTTGGAGTGGATACTTTTGTTGAGGAGTTTCTGCTTGACAATTTGATGTATGATAAGTGTGTTTTGGTCGAAGCGGTAGCGAGATACGTGCGCATGTGTGTAACGCAGCGGGGCTGGTCCCCGGTACCGGGTACTCGCGAGTTCATGAGGTTAACTATATAGTATTCATGTTTTCATGGCATATGTTTATGTTTTAGAGTTCTATCTTAATCAACTGGCTGACCTCATTGCCTCCACTGATGTTCCTTCGCCAACTGAAGAAGAACCACCTTTGGTATCAGAGTGGGCAAAACGGCAGCAACAGTTGGGAGAGCAAATGAAGACTATCAGGCCAGTTCTTCTTAACAGCAGGCTGTCTGGTCAAAAAGTCTATCATGATGCTTGCCAAATGTGTGATGACGAGTCAGCTGTAATGAGGTGTATGGACTGTGTTCCCTCTGGGCACCAGTTTCTCTGCTCCTTGTGTGATGTTGCTGTCCATGAGAGGAACGTTTTCCACAACAGAGAGACTATGCTGGAAGGATTTTTTAATCCAGTTCCACCAACGCTGGCTGTTGTGAAAGATGATGATGGACACCTGAAAGTTTGCAAGCAAGGTATACTGCATTTTCCTCTAAACTATTTTAATGACAAATATATTGGTTTTTTTGACGCTAAGTCCAGGAAAGCAGATTTTGCTTGTTACCTTCAATGGTATGTAAATAAACATTTTTGCACTCAGTTAAATAGAACAATTTCAAACGTTTCACACCAAGTTCCACCTAGTAAAGTATTCATCTTCCAAGTACTAAGAGGCCTAAATTGAGACCAAATAAGACTAAATTGGGTCTAAAATACACCTAGTTTTAGTACAGTATGTACTGTATATGTATAATTTAAATTGTTAAAACAAATAAAGTCTAAAATTGTAGATGACCCTGAGCACCACCTGAAGAGACCCAAGTACCACTAGTGGGGCATGTACCATTGTTTCAGAACCACTGAAATAGAAATATTATGTTTAGTCATATTAAACATTATACGCACAATCTGACATAAATTGAAATAACATTTTAACTATGCACATGATTTGTTTCTCTCTTAAGGTCCATATCGGCTCCACTTGCCAATGGCAAGTTGTACAATATGCTCCACCAAATGGACACCAAGCTTAGCTGATCTTATGAAATACAGATACTGGCCTGCGACCCCCAGCTGCCAAACTCTGTACAGCTTTGATGTATTAAGATCATTTGAGCAGATTAAAAACTCCAGTCCAGCATTTTCCCAGCAGGCTTTCCTACGAATGCTTGAAAATAGAGCACTCCAAAATGGGAGGGTAAATGGCAGCCATGTAATGTAAATTTTTATCATTAACATTACTTAATGAGATTAAACATTCTTTCTATAGGAAGGCACAATCTGTGGTGATGCTTTCCATCGAAGCTTTCGGGAATTTGCATACTGCAGTTTTCAGGAAGGCCACATGTGTATGGAACAGCCATTTGTATGCCCAGCCTGCACTCCAGACATGATTGCTGTTTCAGTAGACGGCAACAGGAAGCATTATCGTTTCCGTAACAGCAAAGGGTTGGTATACCGCCTACCTACTGTTAATTGAACACTGCCTTAATATAACAGATCAATTACACATTCTACAGGACGGATGAGACAGCATTATTCGATGGCACCTTCATCGCCAAGGACAGGGAGGTGGAGGTTTTTGTGGACCATGTTCGGAGCCAGATGCCTAGTGTAAGTACAAAAATGATATCCGATACAAAATTTCCACAAAAATACTACTTATTAATAAAAAAACAAACAAACAAACAAGTGCTATCCACATAAAATGTTGAAGACCCATGTCCAAATTACGGTTAAAGGTCATAAATGACCAATCCATTCTTCCTCCACACATGCTACAGTCTATGTATTTGACTATTAATCTTATATTATAATCTGCCTTTTCTGTCAGTAATCTTTCATAGTCATTTTTTTTTATTGCAGAGACCATCAGGAACATCCAGATGGTCGTCGCAAAGATTGAGTCAGGGCTCGGGTACTTGTAATCTTTCTTCATACCACACAGGAAGCAGACGCTTGCTCTGTAGCATGTTTATTCAATGTTTTCAAGAGGAATGCTGTCAAAACATTGGCCTGATGATCAGGGCAGCTGTGGTTTGTTAGGTTCTACACCTTGGTCCATAAACTACAATATTCCCCAACTTTTATGGTATCTATTCAATGTTTTTCAACACAAATGTGCCAACATGAAAGGACATTTGACTAGAAGTGAAGATTCAACAAAAGGGAATGTGGCAAGTGCACATGTTTGTGTAGTGCTGCTTTGTCTCTACCTTGTCCTTGTTCCACCTTTGCAAGGCCATTTCTTGACTGGAAATTTACCATATAATCTTGGGAATTACTCACCTCTAAACAGCAAGATAAATCAATTGATGTTTTTTTGGACATGGACATGGATTCTTTATTCAAATTACTGGCAGAAAACATGCAACTGGATATCTAACAAAGACGGCAAACATCACTCAAAAAGAGGTCATTGGCACACCTATTGCAGTGTTTTGTTTCTGTTGCTTCTCTGTGGAGATGTGCAACTGAATCCTGGTCCCATCAGCTTTACCCCTGGAGCTACTAGCACTGCAACAACCTGGCATGTTCCATCAACCAGCCCCGCTCCTAGCCTTGTTGCCATCCAGCCTGTTCTAGGAACCAGCCCTGCTGCTGCCCTTGTTGCCATCCCACCTGTTCTTCAAACCAGCCCTGCTGCTAGCTCTGCTACCATCCGGCCTGTGTATGGAACCAGCCCTGCTGCTGCCCTTGTCGCCATCCCACCTGTTCTTCAAACCAGCCCTGCTGCTAGCTCTGCTACCATCCGGCCTGTTTATGGAACCAGCCCTGCTGCTAGCCTTGTTACCATCCGGCCTGCTCTTCGAACCAGCCCTGCTGCTAGCCTTGTTACCATCCGGCCTGCTCTTCGAACCAGCCCTGCTGCTAGCCTTGTTACCATCCGGCCTGCTCTTCGAACCAGCCCTGCTGCTAGCCTTGTTACCATCCGGCCTGCTCTTCGAACCAGCCCTGCTGCTGCTAGCCTTGTTACCATCCGGCCTGCTCTTCGAACCAGCCCTGCTGCTAGCTCTGCTACCATCCGGCCTGCTCTTCGAACCAGCCCTGCTGCTAGCCTTGTTACCATCCGGCCTGCTCTTCGAACCAGCCCTGCTGCTAGCTCTGCTACCATCCGGCCTGCTCTTCGAACCAGCCCTGCTGCTAGCCTTGTTACCATCCGGCCTGCTCTTCGAACCAGCCCTGCTGCTAGCTCTGCTACCATCCGGCCTGCTCTTCGAACCAGCCCTGCTGCTAGCCTTGTTACCATCCGGCCTGCTCTTCGAACCAGCCCTGCTGCTAGCCTTGTTACCATCCGGCCTGCTCTTCGAACCAGCCCTGCTGCTAGCCTTGTTACCATCCGGCCTGCTCTTCGAACCAGCCCTGCTGCTAGCCTTGTTACCATCCGGCCTGCTCTTCGAACCAGCCCTGCTGCTAGCTCTGCTACCATCCGGCCCAATCTAGGAACTAATCTTGCTGTTCGTGGAACTGCTGCAAGTAAGACAAAGAAACAGAACATAAAAGTTGCATTAATTGCACCCAATGTAGTGGAAAAACAACGAGCCACAAAAATGTTCCAAACTGTGAATCATGCTAAAGTCTTGTGGGAGCACAAGACAAACAAATTTGGGCAGCACGGTGGCACAGCGGTTAGCGCTTGTGCTTCACAGCTAGAAGGTCCCGGGTTCGATTCCCACCTGGACGGGGCCTTTCTGTGTGGAGTTTGCATGTTCTCCCCGTGTCTGCGTAGGTTTCCTCCGGGTACTCCGGTTTCCCCTACCACCAAAAACATGTACAATAGGCCGGGATGAATGATGTGAGTGGTTGGTGGTGGTCGGAGGGGCCGATGGCGCAGATTGGCTGCCTCGCTTCCGTCAGTCTACCCCAGGGCAGCTGTGGCTACAATAGTAGCTTACCACCACCAAGTATGGAGTGAATGAATAGTGCAATGTAAAGCGTCTTTGAGTGTCCAGAAAAGCGCTATATAAAACTGATGCATTATTATTATTATTAAACATTGATTTTTTAGGGTTATCAGAAACTTGGTTAACCCCGGCATCACCTGCTGCAGTGTTTAATAACAGAGGGTATAATGTATATAGACAAGACAGAATTCATGGCAAAGGAGGGGGGGTCTTAATTTATGTTAAAGATAGCTTCCAGTGTCAACAAATTGACATACAAAAAACCTCTCTTGAATGTGTTGCTGTTAAAATTACTCTGTCACCAGAAATGTCATTTTTTGTGATCACACTTTATAGACCACCCAGTGCGAAAGATGTGTTTTTTGAACAGAAGTACTTAAAAGATTTAACAGTAAAGAATTAGTTCTGATTGGAGATTTTAATCTGAATTGGCTTGATAAAGCAAGAAGAAAAAAATTTAAGGATCTTACAGCTAAATTTCAAATGTCACAACTACTAAACAGCCCCACAAGAATAACTAATACGTCTCAAACTTTAATAGACTTAATTTTCACAAATAAACCATGTCGCGTAACAAAGACATACAACTTTATTACTGGTATGTCAGATCACAACTTAACATTAATAGTTCGAAAACTACCAAAAGTTCAATTGAAAGATGAATATAGCATGGGAAATAATAAAATGGTATCATTCATGCCACGCAGAAACATACCAATGTTTGAAAATGAACTTAAATAAATAAATTGGATTGATATGAACTCGGACGAAAAATGTGAAGATATCTGTAAAAATGTGATAAAAAAAATAAAATCCTTGATAGCATCATATTCAAAAACAATGCCCCTGAAAAAGAGATCAAAACACAAATTGCCATGGTTTAATGACTCAATCTGGCTCCAAATGGAAAAGAGAGATCTTGCGCTAAAAAAGTTTTTGAAGTCAGGTCTCACCACCGATCGGTTTGTATATAAAAATTGTAGAAATAAGGTTACTTCACTACTCAGAGCAGCAAAAGCAAATTTCTTTTTGGATATAATTAAAGAGGCAAAGGGAAATAATAAAATTTTGTGGAAGAATATTGATAAACTTTCAGGAAGGACAAATTCAGCAAATCAGATTATACATTTAAAAGTAAACGGAGAAGAACAATACAACAATTTGGTTGTGGCAGAACATTTTAATAATTATTTTTTAAATTCGGTTTTAGAATTAAGTAAAAATTCTCTCATCCCTCTCAAACTCTAAAGCTAAGGATATCTATGGACTTGACACCATATTTCTAAAAAAATACAAACATGATTTAACGCCTCCAATAACCAAATTAATAAATAGTTCCTTTGATGAATGTACTTTTCCAACAGCACTAAAATCGGCCATTGTAACCCCTATTTACAAATCAGGCGATAAACAAGCCATGAGCAACTATAGACCAATAAGTATACTCCCTGTTTTCTCAAAAGCTATAGAGAAAGTGGTTGCTGAACAGTTGACGACACACCTAGAAAATGAGTCCCTATTGCACCCTATGCAGTTCGGCTTCAGAACTAATCATTCTACTGAAACTGCCTGTTGTTATTTTATGGAGTCAGTTAAATCAAGCCTTGACACAGGAAAGGTGGTAGGTGCTGTATTTTTAGACCTACGGAAGGCTTTTGATACCGTTAATGATCTGGTGTTATTGTCCAAACTAAAACAATATAATATGTCCATCAATACCCTTAGCTGGATTAAATCCTATTTAGCTGGGCGCTCTCAGTGTGTCCGTGTAAGTGAAGCAGTGTCCCAACTGAGAGAGTGCACTATGGGTGTGCCACAGGGATCTATCTTGGGGCCATTATTGTTTAGCTTATATATAAATGACTTCCCATCCGTGTGTGATGATGTTGATGTCCAGATGTATGCTGATGACACTGTTATCTACACAGATGGGAAGGACCATGAACAAGTGGCAACCAAACTATCAAAGGCAATGGACAAAATTTCTATATGGCTGAATGATTCCTGTCTAACACTGAATGTGAGTAAAACTGCGACAATGTTTTTCTCAACAAAACCAAACAAAAAAACAAATCCCTTAATTACAGTAAAAGGAGAACAAATTGAAAATGTCAATGAGTTTAGATACCTTGGCATCATTTTAGACTCAAGACTAAGCTTTAAGAAACACATCAAAAAGGTATGCCATACAATAAAATATAATCTGTTTACATTTAAATCTATACGAAATTCACTGACAATACAAGGAGCTAAAACCTACTTCAACGCAATGATATTACCTCACTTACTCTATGGTGTATCATGCTGGTCACAAGCCAACAAATCCACAATAAAACCTTTAGAATCTCTCTATAAGCAAGCACTTAGGATTCTAGATAGGAAATCACGACAGTATCATCACTGTCAAATATTAACCAAATACAAAATGCTCAATTTTGAATATATAGTTAAGTCAGCCAATCTAAAGTTAATATTCAAGATTGTTAATAATGTGGCACCTCCATCACTAAAAAGGTTTGTCCAATTAACATCTGATCAGATGGTCAGAATAACAAGGTCAACAGTCAATGGCCAATGTACCGAAACGAAAAACAGCATTAGGACAATCGGCATTTTCTTTTAAAACTATCTCAGAATGGAACAAACTTCCAACTGCACTAAAACTATGCAAAGACTTAAAACAATTTAGCTTGGGTGTGAAACAACATTTTCTGGGAACTCAAACATGTCAGCATTAAAGAAAAAAAACAACTACTATGGTTTACATCTGAGAAGGGTAGTGGGTGGGTGTAGGAACAAGTTTTCCCTTTAAAAAAATGTACTTTTATTTTTTATAAAATGTAAATACTTCTGTAAATATTATCAACTGTATTGTTTTATGCTT
Organism: Proterorhinus semilunaris; assembly: GCA_021464625.1. Classification (NCBI taxonomy): domain Eukaryota; kingdom Metazoa; phylum Chordata; class Actinopteri; order Gobiiformes; family Gobiidae; genus Proterorhinus; species Proterorhinus semilunaris. The sequence continues at coordinate 356,956 of JAJBBP010000025.1, read as the reverse complement.
TTTGTAGTGTTTTGTAATTGTATGTCTTGGGGACTGCAGATGGAAATTAGCTCCAAGAGCTAAAGTCTGGTACAAAGCATCTTTTCATATGCTGATTAATGCTCCTGTACATGTCCCTGTCAAATAAATAAATAAAATAAATAAATAAATAGGTGCTTCTTTGTGTGGCTCAGCCTCATTCAAGGCAGGAAAAGAAACATCATGCAAATTGCTCTCTAAGATCGATGAGGAGGGTCTTCAAGTTGCGGTCTGCCGACATGGACTCCTGCTGAGAGCTCTTAACCACTATCGGGGAGAGATATTTGCCTACCCCATGTTCATTCAAAAGGAAGTTTACAGCACCTCAAATGTAAACTTCTTTTGCATGGATGTCACTTGCAAGTACGTAGTCCTTTAAGGAATGTGCTCATCATTGATTTGAACATTAGTATCTTTAACTTATGTATCCTTTGTTGTTTGTAGATATTGGCCATATCTGGCAAAGGTAGCACAAAAAATCCCAGAGCTTCTACCACTGACAAATATGAAGCCTTTTTTGTCTGTTATGCACGCCAAAGCCCATACAAGCAAGTGTGAGGTACATGTTTTTCCGTGTTTTAACTGTATTCAAGTTTTTTTTGCATAGGTGCATTTGTAAACCATATGTTAATAATTGTGCAGGTAAAATGGGGAGGAAGGAGCCAGCTTGGTGCGGGAAATACAATTGGCGAAGAAGTGGAACAGGTGAACAGGTTTTTGTCAAAAGCTGCTCTTACTACAAAGTACATGTCAAAAGCTGGTAAGTGGCATTACATCAAGATTCCCTCAATGTTTAAATGTGAAGTTTACTACTCTGGATGTTGTTCACTTAAAGGCCGAAATGACATGCTCACTGTGCTTGGCATTGGATGGAACAGAAGAAAAGTCCATGGACTGCACAAAGCCCTGGCACGTCGATTCACCAAAGTATGATGTTTATTACTTTTAGGACTTCTTCAACATAGCCACGCTGACACATTAATTCAGCTTTGATATCTTACAGAAGAATACAACAACGCATTGCATTGGCAGAAGATGTCATTGAAAAATGTTGAACTGAAGTGTCATGGTCTCTCTTTGAAGTAACTGCAGGTTACTTTGAAGTAACCTGCAGTTACTTCAGGTTACATTGTGTTCATTATCACACAACTTCATTATGTGTGATAATGAAGTTGTGATAATGCAACTTCATTATCACACATCTGACTCCTATCTACTCAACCTGCAGTATTTAGGCCTGGTTCTTCCACAACGTCGCTGCCAGACCGGCAGTCATTGATCGTATCCTTGTGCCAATCTCTGTCTCCTCTGTTTTCTGCCTGACACTCACCTGTGCTCACAGTTCAGTCTCCTCTGCCTTCAAGTGTGGAGAGAATGAATAATGTACCAAATTATTATAAAACAAATGCATTATTATTATTGACTAGGCTTCAACTATGCACACCTGTTAATAATGAATAAGGTACATTATGCTCCTTGTTACTTCACAAGAAGAAATGATGATTTCCTTCCTGTTATAGACTTGTGAACGAGCACTCACAGAGCAGAGCAATCTGGAGGATCTCAAGAAAGAGCACAATCTTGCAGATAACACTGTGGAGCAACGGGTGTTTGAGGTCAGACAATGGGCAGAAACAGGTAATAAAAAGATAAATGATGTAGAATTCTTTGCATAGATATTTTTGTAGTTATGTACAGTACTGAATCTCTTTTAGAGCGTGCATCATCCAATGCCAGCCAAAATGAGTTGCAGCAGGAAATTGAGGCCTTGATCTACAGTTTCAAAAGAAAAAAACATAATCTTTATCGAGACAATGGTTTGTAAGAAGAAGAAAACAACAAATAGTAATAACAATTTAGCAGTTTACTGACTCAATAAATGTTTCCAAAAATGTTATAGACAGCAATAAATCAAGGCAGGCAACCCGGCGAACTCTCAATAAGATGAAGACAAAGCTAAAGGGTACTATTATAATGTACAATGGAAAGGTCTCAGAAGACGAGAAGATTGACCTAGACGAAGCATGTAGTCTTTCTGAGAGCTTTCAAGTTCCGTGGGAGACACAGGGTGATGGTAAGTTGCTATGCTACTTAGTTATTACAACACTATGTCTCTGATTTTATTCTTCTGCAGGTCTACGGTTAAAGCGACAAGTCTTTGACCAGGTGATGCTTGTTTCCCGTTTGCAAGAGGAAAAAGACATACTGCTGCACGAGATGATGCGTCACTGCACTTTCCTCCGACAGAAGGTTGGCCAATTGAATACTCGTATTGTAAAAAATACAGAGGACTTCAGCAACCAAGGTACGTTTTTGTGCATTTGTACAAATATATTTTTTACCCAAATTAAAATGTGCATACTTCATTTTCCAAACTTTCAGTCTGTCCTGAGGAACTAACCAAAGAGGGCTACCAAGGTCTTCACTGCTGCCTCCTTTATCAGCAGCACCACCTTAAGCAACATCTCCAAGAAGTCACTGGCACATACATGCGTGTGGCTACAAAGACATTTGTATGGTCACAAGATGAGATGCAAGATGAGAGTGATGCAGAAGATTCAGACTCTATAATGTCTGGTAATGACAGCGACACTCAATAGTTGATGAAGTTTTATTTTACTATATAGCCATAATAGAAATGTACTTAAGTGAAAAGTATTATACAGTGCCTCTCGAAAGTACTAATACACATGGAACTTTTGCACATTATGTCATGTTTACAACCATAAACATAACGATTTTATTTTGAATTTTTGGTAACACTTTACATGACAACCCGGTAACTACTAGGTAATTACCTAGTAATAACGGTAGTAATTACAGTGGTAATAACTAGTAACAAATATCAATAAAAGTGGTAGTTCTTGGGTAATTAAAGTAGTTATTAATAGTAACTCAGCTCAATAACACTGACAATGTAAGACTTACTGATGAGCATGTATAGCTCACCCCTAAGGATACCAAAAATATAACACATTAATAACCCAATAGTTATTAGTACTATTATTAAGCAATTACTTAGCAGTTATTGGGCAGAGTTATTTCAACTACCATAGAACTACAACCTTGAATTTATATTTATTACTAGTAATTACTAGATTATTACTCAGTGTTATTGGGCTGAGTTACTATTAACACTTAACTACTTTAATTACCCAAGAACTACCACTTTTTATTGATATTTATTACTAGTAATTACTAGGCAATTACCTAGCAGTTATTGAGCAGAGTTACTATTAACTACTACTTTGATTACACAAGAACTACCACTTTTATTGATATTTGTTACTAGTTATTACCACAGATTTTCAATAGGATTAAGGTCAGGACTTTGACTGGGCCATTCTAACACATTAATATGTTTGTTTTGAAACCATTCCATTGTAGATGTTTGTGTTTAGGGTCATTGTCCTGCTGGAAGGTGAATCTCCGCCCCAGCCTCAATTCTCTTGCTGACTCCAGCAGGTTTTCCTCCAAAATGTCTCTCTATTTGGCTCCATCCATCTTCCCAACTATTCTTACAATCTTCCCAGTCCCCGCTGAGGAAAAGCAGCCCCATAGCATGATGCTCCCCCACCATATTTGACACTGGGGATGGTGAGGCTAAAGTTTATTGGTAATATTTCTTATGTAATACAGGGTTTCCACAGAACATTTAAAAGCATTAAATTAGATTCAAACTGGCATTACATCTAGCCTGGCATCCAGACTAATCTCCGATGTTTATTAATTAATAACCAGGAGACTAGTCTGGCGACCCTGCCGTAACAAAGCCACTGCTTGAGGCGGGACTAATGTGGGCCAAAAGACCCGCATAGCAGCCAATGAGAACATAGCGGATGTGACGACAGAAAATGCGACAAGAAAGTTGTAGTCACTTTATGCCTACGGTAGTCACATTAGGGATGGGCACCGTTCGCTTTTTTTCGATACCACTACTTTAACGATACCTGCCTATTTCATTTTAATTCAATTAAAATAACGTGTATAAAAAAGTGTCGTTCGAGAAAAAGTCCTAAAACAGCAAAAGAGAAGCTCCACAGGCGCAGCAGCGTCACCTGTAACTTCGTGTTTTGAGCACAATTTCCCCTTAAGCAGCGATAAAAAGAAATAAAGGACGTTATTACCTCCTGAGCTGCAGAGACAGATCCACATCATGACACGGTTTTCTTTTGGATAAACTTTTCTAAACACACTGCGCTTTGACGAAGCGAAAACACTTTCCCTTCAAAGATCCTTACATGGTGTGAGCGCTCACTCTGCCACTAATAATCTACAAAAACTGTACCAAAAATGTCTAATACAGAGTGAGCGCTCACTGTTCCACAAACAATCTTTGATATTTCCCTCGCTGCAGCTGCTTGTAAAGTTGTAAACAACAGCTCGTAAACTCAGCCTCGGGTCTGTCGCTAAAGGTAAAGACGTCTTTCTTGTTGTCACTGCTCTGTTTTGCTTTTCAATTTGCCTAAAAACACAAGTTTCTTATTCAGTCCTGGTTTAGTCCTGGTTTATAATAACTGGTTTAGTTTAGCTCTGGGTTTTACAACGGTGTAAGTCCTGGACCTGGTTTAGTCCTGGCTCAGTCCAGCCGCAGACCGCGGCTGAGCCATCTCTATTACAAATGTTTAGTACGTTATAGTTTTGCTTGGCTTTAAGTTATAGCTTTAAGTTATAGTTTTGCTTGGCTTTAAGTTATAGTTTTGCTTGGCTTTAAGTTATAGTTTTGCTTCGCTCCATTTGCGCTGAAGCAGCTCATTATCTCCGCACACGTCCATGTTGTTCAAAGATATGTTTAAGTTATTTACCACATACGAGAGAGCTGCTGTAAAACGTTCTTCTGCTGTGGTCGCTTGCATGGTTGGTAGCTTAGTTTCTCAGTGTATTACGGAGGATGGCATCAATGGTTGCTTGTGTAGAAAAACTACAGAACAAAAGCGCAAGAACGTGACACTCAGTCAGGGAGCTGCTCTGATTGGTCGGTAGGTTCCATATCGCAACGTTACTTCCTTTGAAGCGCCCAACGGAGCGTTGCCAGACCCTCTTCTGTAAAGAAGCGGGGTCTGGTTGGCGAGACTACATTACATCTAAGTTTCTTTTCAAATGATGACATTGCTCAACAATTTTTACTGTGTAAGTTCATCAAAAATATCAAAATGATGGTCTAAAACATGTTCAGCTGCAGTTTGGGCGGAAATTGACTACATTTGTTTTTCCCGTTTGGTCCCATTCTCTTTACTATGATGAAATGTTTGCAAATCTTAAGAAATTAAATCTGCACCAATTTGTTTCTGTGTTTGTGGTATTAAATATAGTATTTTTGGCTTTAAATCACATTATAAAGCATTACATTTGACTTTGCTTCTGCCTGTATAAACCTTGTAATATATTTTATTGAAATGGTAACATTGAACATGCAACCCCGTGAACTGCTACCTTAACGTGGTGGGGTTGTTTGAGTGCCCGAATGATCCGAGGAGCTATGTTGTCTGGGGCTTTATGCCCCTGGTAGGGTCTCCCATGGCAAACAGGTCTTAGGTGACGGGTCAGACGAAGAGCAGTTCAAAGACTTCTATGGACAGTATACTAACAAGGACCGTGACGTCGCCCGGTATGGCGCAGCCGGGGCCCCACCCTGGAGCCAGGCCTGGGGTTGGGGCTCGAATGCGAGCGTCTGGTGGTCGGGCCTCTGCCCACGGGGCTCGGCCGGGCACAGCCCGAACGGACGACGTGGGCCCGCCTTCCTGTGGACCCACCACCCGCAGAGGGATCCGTAGGGGTCGGGTGCAGAGAGGACTGGGTGGCAGTCGAAGGCAGGTGCCTCGACGACCTGGTCCGCGTGCGCAGCTTCTGGCGTTCGGGACATGGAACGTCACTTCGCTGGGGGGGAAGGAGCCTGAGCTTGTGCGGGAGGTAGAGAGATACCGGCTAGATATAGTCGGGCTCACCTCCACGCACAGCCTGGGTTCCGGATCCCAACTCCTGGAGAGGGGCTGGACGCTCCATTTTTCTGGAGTTGCCCGCGGGGAGAGGCGGCGGGCTGGGGTGGGTTTGCTCATAGCCCCCCAGCTCAGCCGTCACGTGTTGGAGTTCACCCCGGTGAACGAGAGGGTCGCGTCCCTACGCCTTCGGGTCGGGGACAGGTCTCTCACCGTTGTCTCGGCCTACGGGCCCAACATCGGTGCAGAGTACCCGGCCTTCTTGGAGTCCCTGGGGGGGGGTACTAGATAGTGCTCCGGCTGGGGACTCCATTGTTCTACTGGGGGACTTCAACGCCCACGTGGGTAACGACAGTGAGACCTGGGTGGGGGTGATGGGGAAGAACGGCCTCCCCGATCGGAACCCGAGTGGTGTTCTGTTATTGGACTTCTGTGCTAGTTACGGTTTGTCCATAACGAACACCATGTTCGAGCACAAGGATGTCCATAAGTGCACGTGGCACCAGGACACCCTAGGCAGGAGGTCGATGATCGACTTTGTAGTTGTGTCATCTGATCTCCGGCCGTGTGTCTCGGACACTCGGGTGAAGAGAGGGGCTGAGCTGTCAACCGATCACCACCTGGTGGTGAGCTGGATCCGCTGGCAGGGGAAGAAGCCGGTCAGACCTGGCAGGCCCAAACGTGTTGTGAGGGTCTGTTGGGAACGTCTGGTGGATCCCTCTGTCAGTAGGGTCTTTAACTCCCACCTCCGGAAGAGCTTCACCCAGATTCCGAGGGAGGTAGGGGACATGGAGTCCGAGTGGACCATGTTCTCCTCCTCCATTGTCGATGCGGCTGCTCGTAGTTGTGGCCGTAAGGTCTCTGGTGCCTGTCGCGGCGGCAACCCCCGAACCCGGTGGTGGCGCCCGGAAGTAAGGGATGCCGTCAAGCTGAAGAAGGAGTCCTACCTGGCCTTGTTGGCTTGTGGGACTCCGGAGGCAGCTGAGAGGTACCGGCAGGCCAAGCGTGCTGCAGCTCGTGCAGTCGCAGAGGCAAAAACTCGGGTCTGGGAGGAGTTTGGAGAAGCCATGGAGGAGGACTATCGGTCGGCCTCGAAGAGATTCTGGCAAACCATCCGGCGCCTCAGGAGGGGGAAGCAGTGCTTCACCAACACTGTTTACAGTGCGGGTGGGGGGCTGTTGACCTCGACTGGGGAGGTGGTCGGGCGGTGGAAGGAGTACTTCGAGGATCTCCTCAATCCCACCGTCACGTCTCCCGATGAGGAGGCAGAGGCTGGGGACCCGGAGGGGGGCTCGTCCATCACCCAGGCTGAAGTCACCGAGGTGGTTAGAAAGCTCCTCGGTGGCAAGGCCCCGGGGGTGGATGAGATTCGTCCCGGGTACCTTAAGTCTCTGGATGTTGTAGGGCTGTCTTGGCTGACACGTCTCTGCAACATCGCGTGGCGGTTGGGGACAGTGCCTCTGGATTGGCAGACCGGGGTGGTGGTCCCCCTCTTCAAGAAGGGGGATCGGAGAGTGTGCTCCAATTACAGAGGGATCACACTTCTCAGCCTCCCTGGTAAGGTCTATTCCAGGGTGCTGGAGAGGAGGATCCGGCCAATAGTCGAACCTCGGATTCAGGAGGAACAATGCGGTTTTCGTCCTGGTCGTGGAACACTGGACCAGCTCTATACCCTTCATCGGGTGCTCGAGGGTTTGTGGGAGTTCGCCCAACCAGTCCACATGTGCTTTGTGGACCTGGAGAAAGCGTTCGACCGTGTCCCTCGTGGTGCCCTGTGGGGGGTGCTCCGGGAGTATGGGGTACGGGGCCCTCTACTAAGGGCTGTCCGTTCCCTGTATGACCATAGCAGGAGCTTGGTTCGCATTGCCGGCAGTAAGTCAGACCTGTTCCCGGTGCGTGTTGGGCTCCGCCAGGGCTGCCCTTTGTCACCAGTTCTGTTCATTACCTATATGGACAGAATTTCTAGGCGCAGCCAGGGGCCGGAGGGTGTCCGGTTTGGGAACCTCAGAATCTCATCTCTGCTGTTTGCAGATGATGTTGTTCTGTTGGCTTCCTCAAATCAGGACCTCCAGCGCGCACTGGGGCGGTTTGCAGCCGAGTGTGAAGCGGCCGGGATGAGGATCAGCACCTCCAAATCTGAGGCCATGGTTCTCCACCGGAAAAAGGTGGCTTCCCCGCTTCAGGTCGGTGGGGTGTCCTTGCCTCAAGTGGAGGAGTTCAAGTATCTCGGGGTCGTGTTCATGAGTGAGGGACGGATGGAGCGTGAGATCGATAGACGGATCGGTGCGGCGTCAGCAGTGATGCGGTCGCTGTATCGGACTGTTGTGGTGAAGAGGGAGCTGAGCCAAGCGGCAAAACTCTCGATTTACCGATCGATCTACGTTCCCACCCTCACCTATGGTCATGAGATTTGGGTAATGACCGAAAGGACAAGATCGCGAATACAAGCGGCCGAAATGAGTTTCCTTCGCAGGGTGGCTGGGCGCACCCTTCGAGATCGGGTGAGGAGCTCAGTTACCCGGGAGGAGCTCGGACTCGAGCCGCTACTCCTCCACGTCGAAAGGAGCCAGCTGAGGTGGCTAGGGCATCTGTATCGGATGCCTCCTGGTCGCCTCCCTCGGGAGGTGCTCCAGGCATGTCCTATTGGGAGGAGGCCTCGTGGAAGGCCCAGGACACGCTGGTGGGACTATGTCTCCGTGCTGGCCTGGTGTCGCCTCGGGGTCCCCCCAGAACAGCTGGAAGAGGTGTGCGTGGATCGGGAAGTCTGGGCATCTCTGCTGAGACTGCTGCCCCCGCGACCCGGCCCCGGATAAAGCGGAAGAAAATGGATGGATGGATGGAACATTGAACATGTTTGTATATTATTAAAATGCCACAGAATTGTGACTTATATCCCTGAAAGAATCCACCACATCACATATAATAATATTTTGTAAAGTACAAAAGTTTATCAGTGTGTAGAATGAAAGATAGTAATTCATGTAAATGTTCATAAATATGTTTGCCCAAAATGTCTCATCTTTTCAATTTGTAACACAAACGTCTATTTACCATACAACACACAGCCAGTGAAAAATTCCATTCTCGAGACTATGTTCTACATCATACAGAATCAGGGCCACAGATTTTTACGTTACTTTTCTTGTTCACATTACAATTAATAGTGCAGACATCACAGACAAACCACACCAGCCCAAACAAATGATTAGCTCCACAAACTTGACACTCCATCCACAGGAATTTGATCATTACTTTCAGCAGTGTACAGAGGTTATGTATGTGAAGAATATGATGAGGCCCTGGCTACTATTTCAGGAATAAAATAACATTTTGGCAATAATACAGTACAAATTTGTTTAAATACAGTTAATTTGCATAAATGACATGTCTTCAATCCCTATTAAACAAAATCTGATGGTTTAATTATAAACTTTCATACCTTTTCAGTTTTTGTCCATGTTGGACAGCTTAAAGGTGTGTAAAAGTATGACTGGAAGGAGGCATCTGGGCTGAAGTGAAAAAAAATACTTTTTATAGTAGAGGCAAATGAAGGGCATTTTCTGAAAGCTTATGTTAAATGGAGTAAGATGATGTAATCATAATGCCTGTACCCCACACCTGTTTTTAAATATTTAGGCTTAAGTATTGAATTTGGGTAGTTTTTAAATGCACATTTTTCAAGAACCGTATTAGCTATCGTCACAAACTAAATTTTGTTGGATCAGTTTTGACCTGATTGTTAATATAAGACCACTTAAAACTAGGGGCCGCTGTAAATTATTTACATAAAAAAAAAAAAATTTAGTAAACATATTAAATGGCATAATATTGGCATGCCAATTACATATGTATTATATTATGTATTGACAATCAAAATGAGTACAAATTATTTTAGTTTTAATAAATGTCTCTAGCAACATTAGAAATTAACCATAAATTACTACATTTCCCATTACCCCCTGCCTGCATCTGAACGTCCATCGCCGCCATATTTGAAGTTCTGTAGTTACCATATTAGGCTTCGAGATTAGGGCTGTAATTATGAATAAAATCACAATAAACCACCCATAAATCGTAGCCGAATTATTAATAACTTTTAGAAAATATGAAAGCTGTGCTTACTTCACAAATACGTGTTGACATTTTAATATATATAACATTAGTTACTGTCAGCTGAGTGGGTGCACTATTGTGTTGACGCTAGCTAGGGTTGACATCCTTAAAACGTGTGTGTTTACACATCAAATAAACCAGCGGAACTACTTAATATTGATACATTAATGAGGTAGACCTTAAAAATTAGGCAAATTATTTCGGATGGCCATTTATTTTTACTTTTTCCACAACTACGCGGTTACCTTGGTAACCGTAAACAAAGGCCATGAGCGTTCAAACAACCAGACCTTCTGTATTTGTTGTAATTTAATTTACTTCAATGGTTGTAATTCGTTGTATTTAATTTTTTGTTTTGATTTTGAGAACACAAACGTATATTTCATAAAAACTCCAGAGTGGTGTTGTTTTTTCACCGTAATTATTTATTGTATAAATCTTACAGTTCATTCTATATGCATTTACCTTAATGAGTGAAAGGTTTTGACAATCCTAACACCATAAAGTAGCAGTCAAAAGGAAGATTGGATTTAATAATGAGTCACTGAGGAATTTAAAAGGATAAATTTAATGAACATATAAATCAAATATTATGAAAAATCTCAAATTAGATATTGTGTGACTGGACAAAGTTGGCCTTTGGCTCCCAGGTGTTCTTCCATTTGGCACCGCTGTGGAACAAAAAAAAAGAAAGATGAAAAACATTTAAGGCTTTAAAAAGGAAAGGTTTGGCATGCCCTTTCTGTCTGTTGTATTTGATACATAGAACCGATCATCCAATAAATAAAAAGTGACAGTAAGTGATGTGTCTCCTGCCACTACCCAAAGGGAAATAGTAAAAAAACATTTAACATTTAATAATAATGTATATCTTTAACAGCATCCTTAGCCATAGCCAATGGGTCTTTCTCTCTCCGGTCACATCCTGTGATTTAAGTTTTAATGTACTTTAATGAACAGGTTTTCATACATACCAAGTTGTGCAAGGCTGCCACTGGACGCATACCTCTTCACGACCCTTAAATAACATACAGAGGTAATTAAAATACATAAACAAATATACACTTCTTACTACAATAGTAAACATCAATACAAAGTTATACAATGAAGCATGTGGCACAGCTTTCCAGGAATAGAAGTACTATGCTTGAAATGTGTGTCACCAAAAAGAAGATTGCTTTTCTCTGGTGGACTCTGGTGTTAAAACACACTCAAATGATAAACAGTGTAAATGGCAATTGGTCCGAAATTAACTTAGCACTTCCACCAACATATTTTTTGTTGGTTTATTTGGTTGGGAGAGTGCATGTTAATGAATGATGTTTTTTCCTTTAATCTTGTCTACAAACCTCCCTCACTCTGTCCCTGATAATTTTCTTGACTGGGTAGAATTCAAGATTATGATGGCATTCTGAAATGTATTGAGAAAAAAAAAGCATTTCTATTATGTACATGTTTTTAACGTGTGTTTAATATTAAGAAGGAAGGTCAGTAATTGAAATGATTATTATCATTATTAGTAATAGTAGTAGTACCTTTAGGTTTTTTGGCCCTCTTCGTTGCAGCTTTTGGGGCAGCAGTAGTAGAGGTTGAAGAAGGTTGTACGATAACAGCAGAGAGGTCAGAAGCAAGAGTAGGTGAGGAGAAAGAGCTAGGAAATAGAGGGGTGACAGTGGTCAGTTCCGAACTGTGTGGAGCAGATGAGATTGTAGTTGTGCATAGAGGGGTAAGAGTAGTAGAGACAGAAGAGTGAGGAGCAGAGGCAGGAGAGGAGCTGAATGGGGTAAGAGTAGTAAAGTCCGAAGAGTGAGGAGCAGAGGCAGTAGAGGGGCTGACAGGGGTGAGAGTAGTAAACACAGAAGAGTGAGGAGCAGAGGCAGTAGAGGGGCTGACAGGGGTGAGAGTAGTAAAGTCAGAAGAGTGAGGAGCAGAGGCAGTAGAGGGGCTGACAGGGGTGAGAGTAGTAAAGACAGAAGAGTGAGGAGCAGAGGCAGGAGAGGGGCTGACAGGGGTGAGAGTAGTAAACACAGAAGAGTGAGGAGCAGAGGCAGTAGAGGGGCTGACAGGGGTGAGAGTAGTAAAGACAGAAGAGTGAGGAGCAGAGGCAGTAGAGGGGCTGACAGGGGTGAGAGTAGTAGAGACAGAAGAGTGAGGAGCAGAGGCAGGAGAGGAGCTGACAGGGGTGAGAGTAGTAGAGACAGAAGAGTGAGGAGCAGAGGCAGTAGAGGGGCTGACAGGGGTGAGAGTAGTAAAGACAGAAGAGTGAGGAGCAGAGGCAGTAGAGGGGCTGACAGGGGTAAGAGTAGTAGAGACAGAAGAGTGAGGAGCAGAGGCAGTAGAGGAGCTGACAGGGGTGAGAGTAGTAAAGACAGAAGAGTGAGGAGCAGAGGCAGTAGAGGGGCTGACAGGGGTGAGAGTACACTGAAAAAAGTGAAACATCAGTGCAGTTCATTCAAAATACATATTTACATTGGTCCAATCGAAAATTGTGATTTTCTGTTTATACCTTTCGTTATCACTTTGCCTCAAAGTAAGTGTTCCACCCTCTAGACAAACTTTAAAACATTACTTTTAGTTGAGTAGTAATTCAAGGTTAAAACAAAGTTCTGGGTTGTCACATGATCATGTGACGTCATTACGTCTCGGTACGTGTCGGTCCGTGAAAATTTCTGCTGTCCGCCATTACCTCGCTTCGCACGCAGAAGAACCATCCACACGTGCAGGAAACAAGGTAAGAGCTCGAATTTGTTTTTCTTGGTTGCAATATATCTGTTTTTGAGTTAATTAACAAGTCAAAGAACCGGGAACTACTTTGTAGACGTCGGTGTGGCTGTGTTGGAGTTAAGAAATATGAACTTGTTAAAATTGTCATGTCGAATTGTTGCTAACATTATGTGGTCGCGTAAGTGAAAAAATTACCAAGCTCATAATTCGTGTCTAGATCGCGCTTAATTGAACTGAAGTGACCCGCCAGTGTCTGGACACGTTTAATCGGTAGCAGGCTCGCTGCTAGCCCCTCAGACATAGAGCTGCAGCCGAGCCAAAGTTTAGGCGGGATGAGAGAGCGGTGCTTCGGGAACAGACTTTACGCGTTCTTTTCACCAATGAACTGTATTGAGCCCGTACTCGTGAGCTTGTTGCGGACCAAGATTGGAGTGTGGTGAGTTGAGGAGGGGGGGTATGATATGCTCGATAGCATGGAAAGGACCGGGCTCTCTCTGTGTGTTTTAATGCGTGGATGTGATTGTACTGCAATGGGAGGAAAGCGTGGGGGGAATAAAACGAACGAAGGCGCACGCGCTTTTGAACCCGATAGGTGAACGCCACGTTTCGGACATGCAGCACCTAACGCATCAAGTCTCTGGCTGGGCTGATAAAGAAAATCCTACTCAAGATTTATTATGTGCGTAAGTTTGGCTCGGGCACATGCGTGCAGGACATTCGTTAACCTGGCCCCACATGCTAAAATGGCTTAAATCAATCGTTGATGCTACGTTTGTGCTCTTAAAAATCTTCGTTTGTGCAGTTCTCGTTTTTAAGATATTAATGATTGTTTTATTGGTCAGATCTGAGGTCACCCTGCCCGTTTTAAAGCACCAAAACAGCTAAAAATTGTGTCAACCATTTGGTTCGTTTCCCTACTGAACGTGCCTTTTTGTGTGGAGTTTGCATGTTCTTCCCGTGTCTGCGTGGGTTTCCTCCGGGTACTCTGGTTTCCCCTACCACAAAACGTATGTACAATAGTTTCCCCTCTGGGACCAGGACTCAGTGGGACTTGCCTGGTTAAATAAATGTAAAATTAATTAATAAATTCATTAAGTGTCCGTTTTGCCACAATGGCTATATTTTCTGTTTTAAAACCTTCTAATGTTAACTTGCTGTCTAGGCCTACTACTTGCATAATTTATGTGTTTATGACATATATTATGCGTGGCAATGGTGAGAGCAATGACTGATTAAAGGGCAACACTATATGTATGTCATAGATGGTTAAAGTGACAAATGGAAATAATAATCACTGTCTTCTAAAAATGCATGTCATGTCCTTTGTATTTACAGGTGTCCTCTTTCTCGAATCATTCAGCGCTGCAGAATATGGTAGGTGATCCACACATGCACACCAGGCAGTGAAAATTATATGTATGAATTATGATAGTAATTGTGCCTTGCACTGTATTCCCCTTTACAAACTAGTGTCACAAGCTTCTCAAAGCGCTACAGTGTAGTCATTATTCTTTCAGTTCACTCGGTGATGATAAGCTACTATTGTAGCCACAGTTGCCCATAGGCAGACTGTGCAGAATGGCAGCCTCGCTTCGGTCAATCGATCCCTCCGGCCATCACCAACCACTCACACACACTACATTCATACAGGCAGGCAATGGGTGAGGTGTCTTACCCGAGGACACCCCGAATATCAATGACTAAACTGATAGAGAAATCCATTACACAAGTTAGAGGTTTACACACACTATATAACCATAAAATGAAATTAATATCTAGACAGTTTAATGCAGTGGTTCTCAATCTGGGGGTTGAGCACCAACCCCCAAATCTGGTGACCCCCCAAATTTGTCTCAAATTTGGGGGGTCACCAGGTCATGTAGATAAAAAATATATATTATTATTTTATTGGAGCATGTGTGTTTTTACCAAAGTTCCATCATTTGTTCTTAATTGTATGTAGCCATTGTTCTCCCCCCCCCCCCCCCCTTTGTTTTTTAAGAATTATACAGGCTAATGTGTGTCCCTGTCTCCCCAGTTAACTGTTATAATGGGGGTCGTGGCTCCAAAAGGTTGAGAACCACTGGTTTAATGAATGTTGTCTTCCCGCTGAAGAAGTAATCACCCATAGGCATAAAAAAACTAATATGCAAAAGTATGATCTTGCATTGTGAACATTGATTTAAGCAGCAAATGCCTAACGTGGACCTTTTGTATGTTTTGTTTCTTAGTTTTCCGGTGAATGTGGAAATGCAAAGACTGTAGTACTTCTGTTTCACGAAGATCTGAACTTCTTAAACATTATAAGCTTCAGCACAGACACTATGGACGTCGCTATTCCTATCCTTGCATCTATTATAGTTGTCCATGTACCTGCAAGACTTGGAAAGCACTTTTGACTCATTTGTCCAGATTTCATCAGCCGCCTTCACAAACTGAAGTGACCACATTTAAATGCCTCACATGCCACTGCAATCAATTCTCAATGTTAAAAGACTACTTTAAACATATTTCGCAGCATCTTCTGAACAGTGAAACAGTAGTTTGTGTCTTTCAGGACTGTTTGTACAAAACAAATATTTATGCTTCGTTTCGAACACACAAAAGCAGAAATCACAAGGGCTGTTCAGCGAATGACTTAAAACCTGGAATTCTTGAAAAAACTACATGTTCTGGTGAAACAAATGATTCTGATCATATCATTCTTCCTGAGCCCTCAGATGATTTCAGTACTGAAGATTTCAATGATGTATCTTTTGATGGGGGACATTTAATTGACTTGACACATAACGTTGAGCTCAAACTAGCCTCTGTCTTGCTGAAACTCGAACATATTTATCTTGTTTCTAGTGTTGCTGTTGATGAACTTTTGCAAGAGTTTGACCATTTGATAAGCACTGCTTCTGTCCCTCTTATCCATCAAAGTATAGTTCAGCACTTGGGTAATGGTAACAGTCATGTAGATGAAACAGTTGTAAAAGATCTAGTGTTTTCTCTTTGTAAATCACATCTGATTACAGCCTCTCTTGGAAGTCCAGGCCCTCTTTCCACTGCTTGGAAGAGAAAGGCATACTATAAAAAACATTTTGATATAGTTGAACCTGTGGAAATTGTGCTTGACCCCCAAAACAAAAAATCTTTTCAATACATCTCTATATTAAAATCCTTACAGCAGATATTAAGTTGTGACATTTTTTTGGATATTGCCATTAATTTACAATATCCCCATCAAATTCAATCTGGTCAAAGATGGTACAAGTCATTTTATGATGGGAGTAATTACAAAGAAAATGTTCAATTGTCAAAAGAGTGTGCCATTTCATTTTTTTTGTACGTAGATGACTTTGAAATCTGTAACCCCCTCGGTACCTCCAGAAAAAAGTACAAGGTCTGTGGGGTATATTGGACATTGGGTAACTTACCTGCTAGCTGTCACTCTTCACTGTCTAATATATATCTAGCTGCGCTTATTCATAGCCAGGATGTGAAATGTTATGGTTATGAAACTGTACTGAAGCCCTTAGTACAGGATCTTCTTATATTAGAACAACAAGGACTGTTTATTGCCAAATTGGGGAAAAATGTGAAAGGCTTTGTTCATTGCGTTTTAGCAGACAATCTTGGAGCGCACAGTATTGCAGGATTTGTGGAAAACTTTTCTGGTAGATACTTTTGCAGATTTTGTACTGCAGAAAGATCAGAGATTCAAACAAAAGAAGTGAACTCTGGCGCTTTTTGCTTGAGAAGCAAGGAAATTCATGCTTCTCATCTCAAAGCTATTAAAGAAAAAAAATTGGCTAATCATTTTGGTGTAAAAAGGAATTGTGTGCTGTCAGAAAATCTGTCATATTTCAATTTGACACAAAGCTTTCCCCCTGATGTTGTTCACGATTTGTTTGAAGGGATTATACCGGTTGAGATTGCTCTTTGTCTTAATGTATTAATTTCCCAAAAATATTTTTCATTATCCAATTTGAATGAAGCAATAACATCGTTTCCTTTTAAATGGACTGACAAGACAAACCGTCCCCATCTTGTGCCCCAAACCTTCACAACAAAGAGAACAATAGGAGGAAACGCGCACGAGAATTGGAACCTTTTGAGATTCCTCCCCCTCTTAATTGGACACAAAGTTCCTGCCAATGACCCAGCGTGGCAAGTACTCTGTGATTTGAAAGACATTGTAGAACTTGCTGTTGCACCTTTTCATACTGAGGACTCAATTTGTTATCTAGACTTTAAGATATCAGAACACAGGACAGTATTTCAAGACGTATTTCCTCATGAAAGACTCCTACCTAAACATCATTACTTGGAGCATTATCCACAGCTGATACGTCAGTTTGGCCCGCTTGTTGCACTATGGACTATGAGATTTGAAGCCAAACATAGCTTCTTCAAAAGAGTAATTCGTCATACAAATTGTTACAAAAATGTTTTGTCTTCCTTGGCACAAAGACACCAATTTCAGTCTGCACATAATCTGCACATCTGTAGATTCCCTAAACCATCCTTGGATGTCAGTGAGGTATCAACACTACCCATTGATGTCATTAAAGAAGACATAACATGGGCAGTGAAACAGAAGTACCCACAAATGGAGACTGTGAACCTTGCAAAAAATGTCTTCTACAATGGTTTAAACTACAGGATTGGAATGGTGTTATCCCATGGATCGCTGGCTGGACTTCCAGAGTTTTGTGAAATTGTTCATATGATTGTTGAACAAGAGACCCTGCTTTTCATTGTAAAAAACTTGGATGCTTGGTACCTGGAACATTTTCGAGCGTATGACTTGGTCACATCTACTACTAGAGTGCTAAAGCTTGTTGGCGTTGATGAACTGACAGATCACTACCCTTTAAATTACTACATGGTTGGTGGACGGCGCCTCATCTCACTGAAGAGATACATCCATGCATAAGGTTGTATATGTGTGTGAATGGAATATATATTTTTACTGATTATCAGGGCACTGACAAGAGATCAGGATATAAACACATTATCATGTGGTAAATGGACAGTCTGCCCCTGGGCGGCTGTGGCTACAATAGTAGCTTACCACCAGTGCTGAGTGAATAAATAATGACCACAGTGTAGCATAGACTCGTGACACAGGCTTGCAAAGTGCCACACAAGTGTAAGCCGAGGTTACAGTCCTGCCAGGCTCATTATTCATTAAAAGTTTCCTCCATAGTATATTCCCAATTAAAACACATTTTATTGGAGCTTTTGTTTATGGACCCTGGCAATACACTCCCGGTATATATTGGCCCCCAGCAAAATTTACTTGAAGACCCCTGATATAGTGTGTGGGTGAAATGTTGGTTGGAGGGGTTGGTGGTGCAGATTGTCTACCCCAGGGCAGCTGTGGCCAGCATAGTAGCTTACCATGTGAAAGAAAAATTATGAAAGTTGCATTTAAACCTGACACAGCACTTAACCCAGCACATTTTCTCCAGTTCGGCTTAACTTCTCGAATGGAGAGCAACAGGGCAATGCCTTATTTGAAACCTAAGACCTCAAAGTATTGTTGCGTTAGTTGCCGTAGCTGTTTTAGTATTTTTTTTTTTCATCGCTTTTTTTGTCACTTTTGTTACGTTTGTCACGTGTCTCGCCTTTTTGTTGCTCTTTTGTCACTTTTTAGTTGTATTGTTGATTTTCTGGTACATTTTTGTCTTTTTTTTGGTGAGTTTTCATCGTCCTTTTGCCGCTTTTTTTGTCAATTTTTTTTCTTGCTATATTGACACTTTTTAAGAAGCTTTTAGATTTGGGTAAAGGCAAACTGGAGAAAATTTGCTCTGTTTCAGGTAGGGGTTAAGTGTAACCCATTATTTGCAATAATATTTGTTTTGTTCTTGTCTTTAGATTGTTCTGTATTGGGTGACACAGCAGTGAAGATGCCAGCCAAGTTGCGAATTATTCTGAAGCCCGATGACACCAGGAAGCTAATTCTGCCAGATGGAATACCAAAAACAATGGAGCAACTCAGGGATGAAGTCAGGAAAGTGTGTGGCTTGAATGGGGAATTCAGACTACAGTACCAAGACAAAGACTTTGGAGATGCACTTGTAAATTTGACATCTACAGCTGAACTAGAGGATTTGACAACTATCAAGGTCATCCCAATAACTGATGATTGCAGCCAAAGATTCAATGTCACTGTCTTGGAGGATGCACAATCTGCTCAATCTTCAAGCTTCCATTCAGATGACACAGAGATCCTTTCCTCACCATCAAGCTCAGTGTCTACAAGACTTGAAATGTGGCCTAGACAGTTTCCAATCCCCAAGTTTTCATATGACACTGAACTGCAATTAGAAAAAGGAAATGCAGAGTATAGGTCAAACAAGACGAGGTTTAAGCACAGTCCAAAAACAAAATCCGATATTCTGGAAAAGGTAGCTGAAGAAATATTCAAGTTCAAAGCTTACCCATCAGATGCTGACTTCAGTGAAGTTGCAGAAGCTCTAATCAAGAAGCATCCATGCCTTTCCGAACCTGGTTCGTACAATGGCTGCTACGGTTGGAAGCAGCGGTTTAAGACAAAAATGGGTAACTACCGAACTCAGCTAAAGGGCACTGGGTGTTCGGAGTTACTTGTCAATTCATTGAAATCCAAAGCCCCAGAGGATGCCTTGCCAGCCAAAAAAGTAAAGAGACCAAAGAGAGGAGAAGCTAACCACATACCCGACATTCCAACTGGAGAGACACGAGAAAAACTGGAAAATGAGAGACTGTCACTTTTAACAGAAGTAATGAAACGAGACAATCGTGCAGTGGTAAAAGACAAAATGGCCAAAACCTTTTCACTGCGAAGACAAGAAATTGTGGAAAAGGAATTGGGAGTGGAAGAATTGAAGGAAAGATGGCCTGCATTGTTCTCAGAGAATGAGGTATGTAATATTTTTTTAACTATACAAGCAATGACCTTTAATGTAAGGGATACTAATTGCCAATTATAAGAAATCTGCTATGAAATAATTAAAATTTTGTTAAAAATGCATGTTTTCAGAATCTCACATAGTTGTCACGTAATCATTCTCTTTTGTTTTATTTTTATATTTTTAAGGTCAACGCAGAATTTCTCAGGATTACAACTGTTCCACTTCAGACAAGATTCCTGGCTTCTTTGGACAAGCACCACAGCAAGCTGATCGAGCTCATCAGAAGGAAGGGAGGTGTTATCAGAGAGAAGACCCAAAAGATACTTCAAGTTCTTGATCTGGTATGTACTCTGGTTCGGGTATGTTGTGCGTGTGTATATAGAGATATACATTCAGTGGTGCCCAAAAGTTTACATAACCTGGCAGAATTTTTTTGACAATTTTTCAAAGAATATAAATTTCTTTTTTTTTTTTTACTTTAATGGTGAAAAAAAGCAGTTTGCGCTTTTAAAATTATAATGAAAATAAAAGAGTACCATAATTACCTGATAGAAATATAATGGTAAAGCGGCCCATTCTTGATCATAAACTTTGGATCAGGGTCATTTTGGTACTTTTTTCATAATGATTTTAAAAAGCAAACTGTTTTCACCATAAATGGCTTCACATAACCTTGACTTGGAGCAATAGGCCACAATTTTTCCATACTGAGATGTGTTCTTAGCTTAGACAAGTATATGCGTACCTGTCTGGTCTTTGTGCGTGCGCTAGCATTTAGCCTCTCCCAGCATAATCCTAACAACATCTTTGGTCTTTTTGCGTGACTGAGTGCACGCATTAAGACCAGAAAGGTACGCATCAACTTGTCTAAGCTCAGGTAAAAACATTTCTCAGTACTTGCGACCTTTGTACTCTAAGACCTGAATGTGATCACAATTACTGTAACCCTGTCCCCATCTTGGTCTTGTATGTTTCCATTTGTTTTAAAATGGGAAAATATAAGTGTGTGTATGTGTGTTTGCTCATCTAGAGCCTTGAAGTCGATGTCAAAAGAGAGTGTCTGCTGAAGTGTCTAACTCTCTACTTTGGAGAAGACCTGGACCAACTCATTAAGGAGTATCTGGTGAGTAGTTTTGCATTTTGTAATGACAAAGCACTTGCAGATAAACTTTAATTCAGCATGCCACAGGCTACTGCTCTTTTTCTGCCACATGGCAGTTGGATAGATGCTTAGCAGTGTTTCAATTGTTAAATCACTTGGATACTCGACTAGCCTAAAAAAACTCGTGGGAAACTCTGATTTGACACTTTGTGGACTAGTTGGTACAAAATGTATCCATTATCTACTGTATCAGAGCAGCAGCAGCAGTCGGGCACTGACTGCTGGGTGTAACAATATTATTACAAAAAAATATTATGAAACTTGTGTTATGTCCAAATTATGTAGTATACACAAATATAAAAAAAAATTGTCATTTGATGTGGAAGTAAATCATTTTATTACTATTGAAAAAACTTGCTCATCACCACCAGTCGGGTCCAAAAAACAAAACAATTCACATTTTTATCTTATTTTGATAAGCAGTTTCATTGTTTTAATAAAAAGCCACATGTGTATTGTTGTAAATATCTGCATGGACAGTGATGCTGAGAGAGGGGTGGCAGAATGCATAGGACACATTGCCACCATGCCCATGTGGAAGCAGAAGAAAATGTTGCTGGGGAAGTGCTAATTTGGTCATATTTTGACGAGAATTATATATATTTTTTATCGGTTCATTACATTTTGAATTCACTTGAAACCACGGGCGGCATGGTAGTACAGCAGTTGGCTCTCGTGCTTCACAGCTAGAAGGTCCGAGTTCAATTTTATTTATTTTTTTGCATGTTCTCCCCGTGTCTGCGTAGGTTTGCGCCGGGTACTCTGGTTCCCCTACCACTAAAAACCATGTACAAGGATGAATGAGAGTGTGTTTGAGAGTGCACATTGGGGCCGATGGATGGCGGCACGGTAGCACAGCGGTTAGTGCTCGTGCTTCACAGCTAGAAGGTCCGGGTTCGATTCCCACCTGGACGGGGCCTTTCTGTGTGGAGTTTGCATGTTCTCCCCGTGTTTGCGTAGGTTTCCTCCGGGTACTCCGGTTTCCCCTACCACTAAAAACATGTACAATAGGCCCAGGGACTGCAGGTGGAAATTAGCACATGTGCTATAACCTGGTACAATGCATCTCTCCTTTCTGAGGCTAATGTATATTGTACACTGTCCCTGTTCAAATAAAATAAATAAAGTTAGCCAAGGCTACAGTCCGGTGTGTTGATTATCATGCGCTGTCCCTACCAAATACACCAATAAACCAAAAACCAAGTCGGCAGGGCATTTTACTTACAATTTATCGTATAACTGTCACCTTTACATCAAGAAAGTCCCAGCTTAATCTCATATTTAAAAAAATATATATATTTTGTTTTTTAGAAGATTTATGGAACTGTCTGTGTCCTTTTATGTGGGTACATGAGAAACTGGTTTCATCAGAATAACTTGTCTTTCATCAGGTTGTCCAGAGGGATGAAGCTGAGACAGAGCTTGCAAGTTCCACAATGGCTCTATTCGTCATCAGGGAAGAGGATGATTCTCTCCAACCACCACTAGACATTGGTATAGTCATCGAAGGTGTGGAGGTCCTAAACAGGTTACCATCGGTCGCACATGCATGTGCAATGTTATTTGGCCTGATTTATGTGCTTAACCTAAGCTATCCAGGTGAGCTGAAACACACCTTTGATGCACTACAAAAGTTATTTATGGAGATTGAACCAAAGAAAATGACACGCAAAGTGCTCAGCCTCAGTGTTAAGCTGTGAAAGTAAAGTTGCCAAGAGAAATGCATTTGGATACATTTTGTTTGTTTCTTTTTTAGTGCTTGTATTCAAATACATTGCAGGTTAAAGAAATCACTGTTAAATGAAAAACTTTAAACCGATGTTGATTTACTGTGAACATGTTTTGTGGTATAGATATTTGGGCACTAATGTGTGTATATATACACACTTCAATATCTTAGATCTATTGATTTCACATTTGCAGTCATATCTATCTCTATCTCTCTCTATATCTCTCTATCTCTCTCTATATCTCTCTATCTCTCTCTATCTCTCTCTATCTCTATATCTCTATCTCTCTCTATATCTCTATCTCTATCTCTCTCTATATCTCTATCTCTCTATATCTCTATCTCTATATCTCTATCTATCTCTCTATCTCTCTATCTATCTCTATCTCTCTCTATATCTCTATATCTTTATCTCTCTCTATATCTCTATCTCTCTCTATATCTCTATCTCTCTCTATCTCTCTCTATCTCTCTATCTCTCTCTATCTCTCTCTATATCTCTATCTCTCTCTATATCTATCTCTCTCTCTCTATCTCTGCAAATGTGAAATCAGCACATTTAAACAGTTTTACAGTTAAAGGCTATTGCAATAATTTCTCAAGTTTTACATATTTTACTACATTTATTGGTAATGTGCTCGATATTAATGCGGGACTTTTTTTTTTTAAAGCACTTTGTTTTGTTTTATTCATCTAGCCAAGTTTGTACAGTGGAGAAACTATATTGCACTTAATTGCTGTTAAATCTCAGGTAAATTTTTTTTGACACTTGTCTGTTACATGGTTTGCAAACATGTCTTAAAAGATATGTAAATGACAAAATTGAGTTTATGCTTGAAGTAAGGCTTGAATAAGCGTCAAAATAAATTTCAGTCCTTTTGAAGTACATTTTTGTGTGTTTGTTTATGGAACATTTTGCTACAGTAACTAGGTATTTTCAGTTGTATCCAAAGTACAACAAAACTTGAATATTTGAGCAACTTTGTCTTTTTTATGGACACATTTTTATATTGACCTAAATTGATTAACTTTGTTATAATTAAAATGTATAGTTTGTTCTGAGTAAGAAATTCTATTTGAACAAAACCAATCTAATTACTTGTAACAAAATTACATCAATTTTATTAGTTTTATCCAAAGTAAAAATTCAAATTATTTTATTGAAACTGAAAATATTAGTTATTCCGAAATGAAAAAAATAATTTGAAACAAAGCAAAATAATTGATTTGAGTGAAGATGCATTTTAGTGTAGATGAAAATTTACATTTTGATTTGCCATCCATCCATCCATCCATTTTCTTCCGCTTTATCCGGGGCCGGGTCGCGGGGGCAGCAGTCTCAGCAGAGATCGATCGGTAAATCGAGAGCTTTGCCGCTTGGCTCAGCTCCCTCTTCACCACAACAGTCCGATACAGCGACCGCATCACTGCTGACGCCGCACCGATCCGTCTACCGATCTCACGCTCCATCCGTCCCTCACTCGTGAACACGACCCCGAGATACTTGAACTCCTCCACTTGAGGCAAGGACACCCCACCGACCTGAAGCGGGGAAACCACCTTTTTCCGGTCGAGAACCATGGCCTCAGATTTGGAGGAGCTGATCCTCATCCCGGCCGCTTCACACTCGGCTGCAAACCGCCCCAGTGCAGCTGGAGGTCCTGATTTGATGAAGCCAACAGAACAACATCATCTGCAAACAGCAGAGAGGAGATTCTGAGGTTCCCAAACCGGACACCCTCCGGCCCCTGGCTGCGCCTAGAAATTCTGTCCATAAAAGTAATGAACAGAACCGGTGACAAAGGGCAGCCGTGGCGGAGCCCAACACGCACCGGGAACAGGTCTGACTTACTGCCGGCAATGCGAACCAAGCTCCTGCTACGGTCATACAGGGAACGGACAGCCCTTAGTAGAGGGCCCCGGACCCCATACTCCCGGAGCACCCCCCACAGGGCACCACGAGGGACAAGGTCGAACGCTTTCTCCAGGTCCACAAAGCACATGTGGACTGGTTGGGCGAACTCCCACAAACCCTCGAGCACC
Organism: Proterorhinus semilunaris; assembly: GCA_021464625.1. NCBI lineage: Eukaryota > Metazoa > Chordata > Actinopteri > Gobiiformes > Gobiidae > Proterorhinus > Proterorhinus semilunaris. The sequence goes on along the minus strand of JAJBBP010000025.1, from coordinate 332,344 downwards.
CGATGAAGGGTATAGAGCTGGTCCAGTGTTCCACGACCAGGACGAAAACCGCATTGATTTGCATCAAGTAAAAATGTTTACTTTCAGCCAAATAAAAAAAAATCTTTGAGATGAATTGTATGTAACAAAATTCAATGTATTTAATTAGTTTATTTCAAAGTAAAAACTTCACTTGGATGTAATTGTAAATGTTAAGTTTTTCTAAATTAAAAACACTAGTTTGTATGAAAGAGAAAATTTACAAAAGTTCTTTGTAACAACTTGTATTATTACTTTGGGTAAAGGTAAAACATTGAGTTGGAATGAATTATTTCTTTGTTTGACCGTAAATCAAAATGTATGGTTTTAATTAAATCATAAATACAATTTGAAAAAATCTAAAAAAATTAGCTGTAACAAATTACATCAATTTTTTTAAGTTAATCCAAAGTATCATTTTTTTCAGTGTAGTAAAGACAGAAGAGTGAGGAGCAGAGGCAGTAGAGGGGCTGACAGGGGTGAGAGTAGTAAAGACAGAAGAGTGAGGAGCAGAGGCAGGAGAGGGGCTGACAGGGGTGAGAGTAGTAAAGACAGAAGAGTGAGGAGCAGAGGCAGGAGAGGGGCTGACAGGGGTGAGAGTAGTAAAGACAGAAGAGTGAGGAGCAGAGGCAGTAGAGGGGCTGACAGGGGTGAGAGTAGTAAAGTCAGAAGAGTGAGGAGCAGAGGCAGTAGAGGGGCTGACAGGGGTGAGAGTAGTAAACACAGAAGAGTGAGGAGCAGAGGCAGTAGAGGAGCTGACAGGGGTGAGAGTAGTAAAGACAGAAGAGTGAGGAGCAGAGGCAGTAGAGGAGCTGACAGGGGTGAGAGTAGTAAAGACAGAAGAGTGAGGAGCAGAGGCAGTAGAGGGGCTGACAGGGGTGAGAGTAGTAAAGACAGAAGAGTGAGGAGCAGAGGCAGTAGAGGGGCTGACAGGGGTGAGAGTAGTAAAGACAGAAGAGTGAGGAGCAGAGGCAGTAGAGGGGCTGACAGGGGTGAGAGTAGTAAAGACAGAAGAGTGAGGAGCAGAGGCAGTAGAGGGGCTGACAGGGGTGAGAGTAGTAAAGACAGAAGAGTGAGGAGCAGAGGCAGTAGAGGGGCTGACAGGGGTGAGAGTAGTAAAGACAGAAGAGTGAGGAGCAGAGGCAGTAGAGGGGCTGACAGGGGTGAGAGTAGTAAAGTCAGAAGAGTGAGGAGCAGAGGCAGTAGAGGAGCTGACAGGGGTGAGAGTAGTAAGTACAGAAGAGTGAGGAGCAGAGGCAATAGAGGGGCTGACAGGGGTGAGAGTAGTAAGTACAGAAGAGTGAGGAGCAGAGGCAGTAGAGGAGCTGACAGGGGTGAGAGTAGTAGAGACAGAAGAGTGAGGAGCAGAGGCAGGAGAGGGGCTGACAGGGGTGAGAGTAGTAAAGTCCGAAGAGTGAGGAGCAGAGGCAGTAGAGGGGCTGACAGGGGTGAGAGTAGTAAAGACAGAAGAGTGAGGAGCAGAGGCAGTAGAGGGGCTGACAGGGGTGAGAGTAGTAAAGACAGAAGAGTGAGGAGCAGAGGCAGTAGAGGAGCTGACAGGGGTGAGAGTAGTAAAGACAGAAGAGTGAGGAGCAGAGGCAGTAGAGGGGCTGAATGGGGTGAGAGTAGTAAACACAGAAGAGTGAGGAGCAGAGGCAGTAGAGGGGCTGACAGGGGTGAGAGTAGTAAAGACAGAAGAGTGAGGAGCAGAGGCAGTAGAGGGGCTGACAGGGGTGAGAGTAGTAAAGACAGAAGAGTGAGGAGCAGAGGCAGGAGAGGAGCTGACAGGGGTGAGAGTAGTAAAGTCCGAAGAGTGAGGAGCAGAGGCAGTAGAGGAGCTGACAGGGGTGAGAGTAGTAGAGACAGAAGAGTGAGGAGCAGAGGCAGTAGAGGAGCTGACAGGGGTGAGAGTAGTAAAGACAGAAGAGTGAGGAGCAGAGGCAGTAGAGGGGCTGACAGGGGTGAGAGTAGTAAAGACAGAAGAGTGAGGAGCAGAGGCAGTAGAGGGGCTGACAGGGGTGAGAGTAGTAAACACAGAAGAGTGAGGAGCAGAGGTAGTAGAGGAGCTGACAGGGGTGAGAGTAGTAAAGACAGAAGAGTGAGGAGCAGAGGCAGTAGAGGAGCTGACAGGGGTGAGAGTAGTAAAGACAGAAGAGTGAGGAGCAGAGGCAGTAGAGGAGCTGACAGGGGTGAGAGTAGTAGAGACAGAAGAGTGAGGAGCAGAGGCAGTAGAGGGGCTGACAGGGGTGAGAGTAGTAAACACAGAAGAGTGAGGAGCAGAGGCAGGAGAGGAGCTGACAGGGGTGAGAGTAGTAAACACAGAAGAGTGAGGAGCAGAGGCAGTAGAGGGGCTGACAGGGGTGAGAGTAGTAAACACAGAAGAGTGAGGAGCAGAGGCAGTAGAGGGGCTGACAGGGGTGAGAGTAGTAAAGACAGAAGAGTGAGGAGCAGAGGCAGTAGAGGAGCTGACAGGGGTGAGAGTAGTAAAGACAGAAGAGTGAGGAGCAGAGGCAGTAGAGGAGCTGAATGGGGTGAGAGTAGTAGAGACAGAAGAGTGAGGAGCAGAGGCAGTAGAGGGGCTGACAGGGGTGAGAGTAGTAAACACAGAAGAGTGAGGAGCAGAGGCAGTAGAGGGGCTGACAGGGGTGAGAGTAGTAAAGACAGAAGAGTGAGGAGCAGAGGCAGTAGAGGGGCTGACAGGGGTGAGAGTAGTAAAGACAGAAGAGTGAGGAGCAGAGGCAGTAGAGGGGCTGACAGGGGTGAGAGTAGTAAACACAGAAGAGTGAGGAGCAGAGGCAGTAGAGGAGCTGACAGGGGTGAGAGTAGTAAACACAGAAGAGTGAGGAGCAGAGGCAGTAGAGGGGCTGACAGGGGTGAGAGTAGTAAAGACAGAAGAGTGAGGAGCAGAGGCAGGAGAGGGGCTGACAGGGGTGAGAGTAGTAGAGACAGAAGAGTGAGGAGCAGAGGCAGTAGAGGGGCTGACAGGGGTGAGAGTAGTAAAGACAGAAGAGTGAGGAGCAGAGGCAGTAGAGGGGCTGACAGGGGTGAGAGTAGTAAAGACAGAAGAGTGAGGAGCAGAGGCAGTAGAGGGGCTGACAGGGGTGAGAGTAGTAAACACAGAAGAGTGAGGAGCAGAGGCAGGAGAGGGGCTGACAGGGGTGAGAGTAGTAAAGACAGAAGAGTGAGGAGCAGAGGCAGTAGAGGGGCTGACAGGGGTGAGAGTAGTAAACACAGAAGAGTGAGGAGCAGAGGCAGTAGAGGGGCTGACAGGGGTGAGAGTAGTAAACACAGAAGAGTGAGGAGCAGAGGCAGGAGAGGGGCTGACAGGGGTGAGAGTAGTAAAGACAGAAGAGTGAGGAGCAGAGGCAGTAGAGGGGCTGACAGGGGTGAGAGTAGTAAAGACAGAAGAGTGAGGAGCAGAGGCAGTAGAGGAGCTGACAGGGGTGAGAGTAGTAAAGACAGAAGAGTGAGGAGCAGAGGCAGTAGAGGGGCTGACAGGGGTGAGAGTAGTAAACACAGAAGAGTGAGGAGCAGAGGCAGTAGAGGAGCTGACAGGGGTGAGAGTAGTAAACACAGAAGAGTGAGGAGCAGAGGCAGGAGAGGGGCTGACAGGGGTGAGAGTAGTAAAGACAGAAGAGTGAGGAGCAGAGGCAGTAGAGGGGCTGACAGGGGTGAGAGTAGTAAAGACAGAAGAGTGAGGAGCAGAGGCAGTAGAGGGGCTGACAGGGGTGAGAGTAGTAAAGTCAGAAGAGTGAGGAGCAGAGGCAGTAGAGGGGCTGACAGGGGTGAGAGTAGTAAAGTCAGAAGAGTGAGGAGCAGAGGCAGTAGAGGGGCTGACAGGGGTGAGAGTAGTAAAGACAGAAGAGTGAGGAGCAGAGGCAGTAGAGGAGCTGACAGGGGTGAGAGTAGTAAGTACAGAAGAGTGAGGAGCAGAGGCAGTAGAGGAGCTGACAGGGGTGAGAGTAGTAAGTACAGAAGAGTGAGGAGCAGAGGCAGTAGAGGGGCTGACAGGGGTAAGAGTAGTAGAGACAGAAGAGTGAGGAGCAGAGGCAGTAGAGGGGCTGACAGGGGTGAGAGTAGTAAAGACAGAAGAGTGAGGAGCAGAGGCAGTAGAGGGGCTGACAGGGGTGAGAGTAGTAAAGTCAGAAGAGTGAGGAGCAGAGGTAGTAGAGGAGGTGAGACGGGGGAGAGCAGAGGTAACAGGAGGAGGAGGTAGGAGGGTTGACCCAACAGAGTTGGAGGTCAGGGATAAAAGTGAAGTGCTCGGCCGATCCGATGTATCTGCAGGAGTAGTGCCAGCTTCAGACAGCATTCTAACTAAGAAGGGGGGAAAAAAATTAGATACTGTACATGCATTCAACCCTGAAGTTTCCCATAATGCCCTAGCCTGACTAACGCCAGACTAAATATCACTTGTGATTTTAGTCTGGCGGACCACCAATTAATTTTCTCGTAGGAGAGGTGTAGTTTACGATTGTCCATAGCCTTTTATTGTGCTGAATGTCTCTCATATGCATCTGCACGTAGCCATAGCCAATCGTATTATCGTATCAGAAACTATGGAAAGTATGGAAACCTTTGAGCTAAACTATTTAGAACACGGTCTAAAGCTTAATGGAAAAATGTGTCGCGTCTGCTGCTGTCATGTTCGATTCGTAAATACACTTTGAAATTTGTTTTTATCCATAAACAAACTACAAGCTTCCGTATGTCGAATAGTGCATCATCGTCTTGCCGTCCCTCCTCGTTCTGTGATTGGTCCCAAATCCATGCAAAGATTTCGGCCATGGTCTCCAGACTGCTGTGCAGTTCGAAATGATTCGAGCGCACACAGCAGTCTGGCGTTAGCCAGGCTAATAATGTCCAGGCATTTGTGTTAATTATCCTTACCATTCAGTAGACTTTCAAAAATCTTTTTAATCGTGGCCAGAGCTTCTGCCTCCTGAGGGCAAGACGGTTCCACTGGGCACAAACATTCCGCCACAAATGTTTGCCTGATTCTCTTCCCCAGCAGGAGCAGGGGATACCGCTCCAGAACACTCCATTTGTGCAGCTGAAACACAGACATTTAACATGTAACAGTAGCATATTTAAGATTTGTTGTAGTTCTGTAGTTTCATTGTATGTTGGGATTTACCTCCCACATAAAAGCAATTCTTACTTGTGAAAGTGCACTTAAAAATACATTCAAACATTCACTGAAGTATTCAGTGGTAATCACAGTTATACATGCATAAGCAGTTTACAGACTGATGAAAGTTATTTAATATGAAAACCTTTTTTCCACTCTATAATACGATAATAATCTAAAAAATACTCACAAGCAAATTTGTTGTGTCATACAGTTTATTGACACTTTTGTTTTTTTGTTGGGTGTCTTTCCAGTTCCCATCTATTTTCTTTTTGGCCGTCTCCAATTTGGTCTTGTATGGCTGCTTACAGCCGCAGATCCCGCAGATTTTGGCTGCCACTCCAATACATTTCTTGTAAATTGCCATCTAAAGTAAAAGCACACGTACATGTTAATAAGTTGACATCCTGAACATATGTTGTGGTCAAATATAATGCTGTGGTGTACCATGTTATCGTGTAATAGATTTCATTACTGGCATTGTGTGGCAGTTTTCTCTGCCTCCAATGTTTTTTTCTGCTTTCTTACTGCTTAATGAGTACTTAGTCATCATAATGCAGTAGGCATCACCAAGTTTTGGTATATAAACTGGATTATTGAACAAGAAATCTTTGTTGTCCATAAAGGATAGTTTGCAGAACTTTCCTAGTCAAACTTTCCAAGGTCAAATAAAAGTAACAGTGTATGTGTAAGCTGCTGTCAGTAGCTTAATATATTGGCCTGTGGTTTTACCAAGATGACCTTGAGTACCATCTGAAGAAATCCAAGTAGGCCTACCACAGTTTGACAACCACTGATCTATGCATTTGATCATACTGTATCACAAAAGGTACACACATGGACATTTATAGCTGTGAAGGCTAACACATTACGCTAACAAAGACTTACAGCTCTTATGCATGTTGTAATAAAACATTGAAGGACTTAATATATATAATTCTATACATTTGTACATGCATTTGTGTAAGACTTACTTTACTGATTTTCCCGGGAGTGAACGCATTTGCGTGGTGACGTTGTTCCGGTTGGTAACTTCTCTAACACGCAAACGTAAACGTTGAACGATTTGCACTTTAGAAAAACGATCTATTTAATCGTTTCCTGAAAAATTGCAATTACAATGTTCTGGTTTTATCAATTGTAATATTATGGTTTCCTCAGTACAATGTATTAAAATTACAACCGTTTTTGACCATCTGATACTAGCATAGACTGACAAAAAAGGTAATTTGCTGACTGTATAGATTTCGGTCCTCTGGGTCGTTTTGCATCGGTGCCAAAACGACCCAATGTTCCGTTTGCGCCGTCTTGTGGTAAAAGTACGAAAATGCAGTGGAACAGGGTCTTGACATTGCGGGATTTATGTTTGATATACACTTCATTTAGATTAAACAAATATTAGGTTCTGACATAAATTAGCTACAAGTGGCAAGAAAGTTTTTCGTCGTCACGAACTAGACAGTCGTCACATTGCAGCTGTCCGTTCTCTACCTCACACAACTACGCCACCAGGAGCGACCACTACCAGTGAGACCCCTACTTCAATGACTGACCGCGTCTGTGATTTAAAAGTCCATCTGTGTGCCTTCATTGCAGAACATGATTTATCGTTTACCATTGCTCAACCACTGGTACGACTTTGTAAAAAGGTTGCGCAAGACAGTGATTTTAAGTTTGATAAACAGATTAATGGCGTTTTAAAATCGGGTTTTTATCATCTTCGTCTTTTATCTAAAGTCGTGCACGCTTTTATTTCAAGCCGTCTGGACGACTGTAACGCACTTTACTCGGGAATTAGCCAGAAAGCACTCTCTCGTTTGCAGTTAGTCCAGAACGCTGCGGCACGACTCTTAACAGGGACCAAAAAACGCGAACATATTACCCCAATCCTTGCGTCCTTGCACTGGCTCCCTGTTAATTTTAGAATTGATTTTAAAATGTTATTGTTTGTTTTTAAAGCTTTGAATGGACTGGCCCCTCAGTATATTACAGACCTCATCCAAATTTACCGGCCCTCTCGCGCTTTGAGGTCTGAGGGCCAGCTCCAGCTCGTGGTTCTGAAGACGAACCGTAAAACCAGAGGGGACAGAGCGTTCTCCATTGTCGGCCCTAAGCTGTGGAACGCTCTGCCCCTCCCACATCCGTACGGCCCCCACCGTGGAGTGTTTTAAATCCCGTCTTAAGACTCACTTTTATTCTTTGGCTTTTAGCACCGCGTAAGTTGTGTGGTCCCCCTGTGTCTTTTTATCTATTTTATTGAATTTTATTTTTATTTGTAGTTTTTAATGTGTTTTTATTTCTATTCAGTCTTTTAAATTGTTTTATTTCTATTTATTTGGTGGAGCTCATTTGTATTGTTTTTGTTTTATTGTTGTTATTGTTATTGTTGTTCAGCACTTTGGAAACGTTTTGTTGTTTAAATGTGCTATATAAATAAAGTGGATTGGATTGGATTGAGATTGGCACTCTCAAAATTATCACTTTCAAATCAGCAGGCAAGTTACACTAACACCCATGGCATAGCCTCGCATTTTAAGAAGTGCCTTTCAGATAAATTAAAAAACGGCACATTTTCCCTTAGGCTATATCCACACGAAGACAAAACGCTTATATTTTCAGAAACTTTCTTTGTAAGCACGAAACCAGCTTAGTAAATGTGTGCGTCCACATGGGTCGACTCAGGTCTGTGAAAATGGCGTGATTCATCTGCCAGGCCTGTGTGTGGCGCTGTGACACTGACACAGATAATAGAACAAGATGTAGAGGGCGCATGCGCAGCACGGTAGCACAGCGGTTAGCGCTCGTGCTTCACAGCCAGAAGGTCCCGGGTTCGATTCCCACCTGGATGGGGCCTTTCTGTGTGGAGTTTGCATGTTCTCCCCGTGTCTGCGTAGGTTTCCCCCGGGTACTCCGGTTTCCCCTACCACCAAAAACATGTACAATAGGCCGGGATGACTGATGTGAGGTGGTGGTCGGAGGGGCTGATGGTGCAGATTGGCTGCCTCGCTTCCGTCAGTCTACCCCAGGGTAGCTGTGGCTACAACAGTAGCTTACCACCACCAAGTATGGAGTGAATGAATAATGACGACAGTGTAGCGCTTTGAGAAACAAAAATTGTAAAGCGCAATACAAGTGTAAGGCATTATTATTATTATTATTATTAAACTTTTGTGGAATGTAAACAGTGAAAATTAAATGGATTCAAGGATTTACGATTTACAGAAGAGACGAGGAGGCGAGTAACGGGACTAAAGCATAAAAACCTGTCAGTGACCGGACTTTGACTGTCAGTCCAAAAACACAGACTTATCACCTGTGGCTCACGGACTCCAGTGGAGCAAAGAGGAGTGGAGTAAAACCATCATAAATCCATGAGTAAAACTTATTATAAGGTCAGTAGATTATGGATCACAGACACCACTCTGGTGCTGTGATGTCAGCGTTTTAGTAAAAGTTGCGGAATCGTTGTAACAACGGCGCCACGTAAATGGCGTTTTGAGATCTTTCCACTCTGGGACCTAGTTTGGAAAATGTTCGTTTACAGACCCCCTCTTTTATGACATTGAAAAGTCACCGAAACAAAAAGAGATTTTTGAGTTTCAATCTCTTCTCCATCTTGCCCATAAGAGCTTGATCCGACCGATTGGGAGCAGGTTCCTACAAATGCTGGAGGTGGCCAACAGACTTAGTGAGCTTCTGGATGCGCTTGTGGTTTTCTACTACTACTACTCTATTGTGGATAAAAATGAAGAGTACAAATACAGGTAATTAATTATTTTATTAAATAATTGTATTGTATTGTCCATTTAAATTGATTTTCATTAGCTTAAACAATAAAAAACACAACGAGGTTTTGACATTTCATTTAGGGTTATTCCATTTTTAGTCCAAAGGAAACATGCATAAAACTAAAATGTTTATGTATAATTAACATACGAGAGGAGGGAGGATAAAGCCTCTGGCCTGCCCAATATGCGCGTATGTTTCATGCCCGACACCGTTGAACCACATCAAGTCCGGTGTGGGAATCGAGCTGTTTCTGTCTAGACGGCCCGCTCCAGCCCAAGATCACGCTATCTCACCAAAATACCCTCCCTGATGGGGTCGAGTGTCCTCGGTGAAATGGTGTGTTACACACTATAATACAGTTTCATAATATAATTTTGAGCATTTGTCCAAATGTGCGAATTGAAGACATCAGAGACAGATGCCGAGGAAAGAGCGAGGGACAAAGAATAAGCACTGGGCACATGTTGCGCACCAGCTGGTCATCATGTTTTGTGGAAAAAAAATATATTATTTTTATTTATAATGTAGTGAGTAAACTAAATTACGCATTAAAGCATATATACTGTGTTTTTGCTTTGGACTAAAAACGGAAAAACATGATTTTGTTTTAAAAACTCAGTTTTATGGATTTGATATTTCTATACTTTTTATCCAAACAAAAATTAAAAAAAACATTTAATGCTTTGATTTTTTATTTGGTCTAAAAGAATGAACAGACAGTTATGAGCCTGCATTTCACTATTTATCTTTTCAAAATGGGGATTAAAAGGTTAGGAATTTGTCATGTCAATTGAATACATGATGTATTGAAAAATTGATCAAATACATGAATTAAAATGTAACAGTTTTTGTTAAACAGAAACATTGTAATTCTATTCACAGGCTATTGAGAATTATCAAATGGGCAGATAATAACACATTGGTGTGGTGTGTGTGTGTGTGTGTGTGTGTGTGTGTGTGTGTGTGTGTGTGTGTCTGTATATATGGTTTATGGAGCCAATTGACCTGACTACTCACCAGCACTACGAGAACCTAAGGGGATTAGCAGGACTATGCTACGGTCCTCATAAACCAAGATTTTGTATTTTCATTTTTAGCATATAAAGAGCATAATTTCATTGTTTTTCTGAAGTCCTTTTAATGCTCAATGATAATATATCATGCACATATCAAGTTTTTTTAAATTCTTAGCTTTTAAAGACCATAAATTCAAAGTTTATTTGACGTCCATATAATACCCCAACCTGACTTCTTGTGTATGGAGTGTATGATGTGCTCCCCCTACCCTACTCTGGCGGTATTGAAGGCTCCATTGTGATTGGTTCTTTATGGGGACATGTGCGGGATATGTGTTCGGGCATGTTGAGTGATTTAGGAAGACATCTAATGGTAATGCGAAGAAGAAGGACCAAGAGAAAGTTCACTCCAAAGAAGACAAGAAAATATATTGGTAAGTATCTAGTCCTTGTTAAATATACGTTATCAAGTATTTTCTGAATGGAACTTAGCCCCGGCCTGGAAGATTTATCCCCGGGCTGGATGAGTTGGGGACCGGGCTATTGGGTTTAGGAGCTGGCTGTGGAACTTAGCCCCAGCCTTGGTGAGTTTTCCCCGGCCCTGATGAGTTGGGGACCGGGCTATTGGGTTTAGGAGCTGGCTGTGGAACTTAGCCCCAGCCTTGGTGAGTTTTCCCCGGCCCTGATGAGTTGGGGACCGGGCTATTGGGTTTAGGAGCTGGCTGTGGAACTTAGCCCCAGCCTTGGTGAGTTTTCCCCGGCCCTGATGAGTTGGGGACCGGGCTATTGGGTTTAGGAGCTGGCTGTGGAACTTAGCCCCAGCCTTGGTGAGTTTTCACCGGCCCTGATGAGTTGGGGACCGGGCTATTGGGTTTAGGAGCTGGCTGTGGAACTTAGCCCCAGCCTTGGTGAGTTTTCCCCGGGCTGGATGAGTTGGGGGGTGTAGTCCGAGGAGGGGTGCTTAAGAGTGGGTACCTGGGTCCGAGATGTGGGCTGTGTGTCCCCGGAGGTCCAGAGGAGTCAGGGGGCCGAGGGTGTGCAGGTGGGCCGAGGTGGGAGTGCCCTGAGCCGGGTAGTGTTAGTGGAGGAGTGGGTGGGTGGTTGTGGTGGGTGTTTGGTGTTGGTGCGTGGCTGGTAGCTTTAGGAGCAGGCTGGGGATCTTAGCCCCAGCCTGTAGGAGTTATCCCCGACCTGGTGACTTTAGGAGCTGGCTGTGGAACTTAGCCCCAGCCTTGGTGAGTTTTCCCCGGGCTGGATGAGTTGGGGGGTGTAGTCCGAGGAGGGGTGCTTAAGAGTGGGTACCTGGGTCCGAGATGTGGGCTGTGTGTCCCCGGAGGTCCAGAGGAGTCAGGGGGCCGAGGGTGTGCAGGTAGGCCGAGGTGGGAGTGCCCTGAGCCGGGTAGTGTTAGTGGAGGAGTGGGTGGGTGGTTGTGGTGGGTGTTTGGTGTTGGTGCGTGGCTGGTAGCTTTAGGAGCAGGCTGGGGATCTTAGCCCCAGCCTGTAGGAGTTATCCCCGGACTGGTGACTTTAGGAGCGGGCTGGGGAACTAAGCCCCAGCCTGGAGGAGTTTTCCCCAGCCTGGATGAGTTGGGGGGTGTAGTCCGCGGAGGGGTGCTTAAGAGTGGGTACCTGGGTCCGAGATGTGGGCTGTGTGTCCCCGGAGGTCCAGAGGAGTCAGGGGGCCGAGGGTGTGCAGGTAGGCCGAGGTGGGAGTGCCCTGAGCCGGGTAGTGTTAGTGGAGGAGTGGGTGGGTGGTTGTGGTGGGTGTTTGGTGTTGGTGCGGGGCTGGTAGCTTTAGGAGCAGGCTGGGGATCTTAGCCCCAGCCTGTAGGAGTTATCCCCGGCCTGGTGACTTTAGGAGCGGGCTGGGGAACTCAGCCCCAGCCTGGAGGAGTTTTCCCCAGTCTGGATGAGTTGGGGGGTGTAGTCCGCGGAGGGGTGCTTAAGAGTGGGTACCTGGGTCCGAGATGTGGGCTGTGTGTCCCCGGAGGTCCAGAGGAGTCAGGGGGCCGAGGGTGTGCAGGTAGGCCGAGGTGGGAGTGCCCTGAGCCGGGTAGTGTTACACTGTAAACCCTAACGGCTCAACTTAATCAAAGGATTTGATCATTTATAACACAAATGTATAAAACTGGTTGATTTAACTATAAGCATTTGGGACATTTGAACGATTTTCGCGTTTTAATGAGAAAGTACTGACACATTTAGGGTTTAATTTGTCATTGTACTCAAATGTGTTAACGATCAGTAGTCTGACGTCACGTGCGTGCGTCATTTGCGTGCTTCAGTCTCAGACACGAGGTTGGATCCGCCATCTTGGACACGCTCGCCTCAACTGCAACGCTCAACTGCGAAATCTCCTCAAGGTAATTCTTTTTCGAAATTATAATGTTTATTTGGTTTGTACTTATTGATATGCCTGTAATATATATCCGAGGACATTTTACTCTGGAAAGCGTGTAGTTTACTTTACTACTTTTGAAGTCCCATAGGTTATCGTCTTTAAATTTAGCCATGAACTCCGGTCAAGTCTTATTTTCATACCGGCCTTAATAAAGTCGTTAAGCTTTTGTTTAACACCATACTTATAATTTCGCCACCATTGGTGAGAGGCAGAGCGGTCCATCGAGAACGAGAACAGCAAGGTTAGCTGCCGCTCCGTTAGCCCGCTGTAGGCCCGTGAGCTCCGCCGCGTCGCCTGGATGCATGTCCGCATTTGCCGCGCACAGAAGCGGATCTGTTGCCCGTGCTATGCCCGCTTGCAGGCCCGTGAGCACCGCGGCTCGCGTGGATGCATGTTCGCATTTGCCGCGCACAGAAGCGGATCTGTTGCCCGTGCTATGCCCGCTTGCAGGCCCGTGAGCACCGCGGCTCGCGTGGATGCATGTCCGTATTTGCCGCGCACAGAAGCGGATCCGTTGCCCGTGCTATGCCCGCTTGCAGGCCCGTGAGCACCGCGGCTCGCGTGGATGCATGTCCGCGTTTGCCGCGCACAGAAGCGGATCCGTTGCCCGTGCTATGCCCGCTTGCAGGCCCGTGAGCACCGCGGCTCGCGTGGATGCATGTCCGCGTTTGCCGCGCACAGAAGCGGATCTGTTGCCCCGTGCTATGCCCGCTTGCAGGCCCGTGAGCACCGCGGCTCGCGTGGATGCATGTCCGCGTTTGCCGCGCACAGAAGCGGATCTGTTGCCCCGTGCTATGCCCGCTTGCAGGCCCGTGAGCACCGCGGCTCGCGTGGATGCATGTCCGCGTTTGCCGCGCACAGAAGCGGATCTGTTGCCCGTGCTATGCCCGCTTGCAGGCCCGTGAGCACCGCGGCTCGCGTGGATGCATGTCCGCATTTGCCGCGCACAGAAGCGGATCTGTTGCCCCGTGCTATGCCCGCTTGCAGGCCTGTGAGCACCGCGGCGTCGCATTGGAGTTGCCCACACCTGTCGCAATGAAAGACGGGGGTGATCTCCGCGCTAGCATGTCGCTGTTTCGTTGCATTTCTGTGACAAATTTTTTCCAAACGAGTGACAGAAAAATGCAATATTGTTTAATGCATTGATACCAAAGGAACATTTTAAGCATACAAAACATGCGTTGTATGTAAAAACTACATAAATTAACTGGCTAATGCGTTGAGGAAATTCTTTCCTCACACCTTTTCTCTCGTTAACTGCTTTTAGATAGAGAGGCCCGGTCAGAAAAAAGAGCAGCGATGTGTCTATTTTAATTCAGGCTTGATTTTTATGATGATCAATTAAAAACTGTGTCATGTATTTTTTTTTTTTTTTTTTTTTCTTGTATTCTTAAAATTCTTGAAGATAATGTATAATATGTTCAATCTTTTTTTTCCAGGGTGGAATTGAAGCAGCTGACTCCTGATTTCCACTTTCCATGTCCAACTTATGGTGGTGCTCTGCTGGGTGCGTTTCTTCAAGAATCTTAAGAGGACATCCCTGTTCCAAGTCAGATGGCTTGGACATGCAAAATTTGTGCTGCAGTCTTTTCTGAGAGGGTTCAAGTTTTAGATCATTATCGCTTGCAGCACAACAATATAACTGCGAGCAGTTTATTGCCGTGTCTTTACCAAGAATGCATTTGCAGGTTTCAGTCAGTTAATGCCTTAAAAATCCACCTCACACGGGTTCATACTGCGGTTTTAGTGAATAATGGAAATAGCGTGCAACATGTGTCCTTTCTCTGTCCCATTTGTGGATTTACGCAGTTTTTTGATCATAACAAACTGCTCAGCCATGTGAGAACACATCTTAAATGTAATGAAACAGTGGATTGTCCTTTTAACAACTGCCGTTACCGCACAAATTCGTACACATCTTTTAATACTCACAAAAGTAGGAGTCATTCAGGCACTGATGTCACTGATTTTAAGGATACCATCATAGTCAGAGAAGATAATGGTGATTCTATTCATAGTGAACTTGGCTCTGATATAGCTGGTTCTTCTCAGAACAATGCTGAGTTGGATTCTTCTGATTGTACCCATTCTGAGCCTGCGTTTGGCATTGCCGAATTGCAATCCCAACTTAAAAATAACCTGGCTTCTTTGTTCTTAAAAATGCACAGTGTTTTGCATGTGTCAGAGCGGGCCACACAAGACATTGTTGAAAGTCTTGTAACTATATTTTCATTGTCAAGACCTCTAGTGAGAGACTCGGTTACCACAGTTTTCCAAGAGCACAACCAGTCTGTCAGTGAGGACCTCTTAACTCAGTTGGTTGAAGTGATCATGAACAGTAATGTGTTTTTGGCTGCTACGGCAGAAGGTGAAGAATTATCCACAACCAAAAGAAGGAAAACATTTGTAAGGGGTTACTACCCACTTGTGATGCCGGTACAGTATACATTGGATGATAGTGCATGCACAGCAGTCTATGTTCCAATACTACAGATGCTTCAGGTATTGTTCAAAAATACAGATATTCTTGATAAAATCAGAGAAAACAAACGGTCACAAGGAATGTATGCGTCTCATGAAGATGGAGCATACTTTAAAGAAAACCAGTTATTGTCTGCTGCTGATGAGTTGAAGTTATCACTAATCCTGTATGTAGATGATATTGAACTTGCAAATCCATTGGGCACATCGAGAAAGATTCATAAGCTATGTGCAGTATATTGGTTACTTGGCAATTTACCAAGTCAGTATAGGTCCAGTCTACATGTGATACAGCTAGCGCTGCTGTGCAAAGTAAGTGATGTTCGCCGATGTGGTTATGAAATGGTGTTGTCACCATTGCTGAAAGACCTGCAGATTCTTGAGCAAGATGGGGTCTTCATTGAAACACTTGGTCAGTGTATCAAAGGTACTGTCTTTTGTGTTGCAGCGGATAATTTGGCTGCTCATGGTCTTGCAGGTTTTGTGCAGTCATTCAGAGGACCATATATGTGTCGTTTTTGTTGCGGTACATCAGATGAGATTCAAACTACATCGGTTTCCCATGGACAGTTTATTATGAGAACCAAAGACATTCATAATCTTCATGTGCAAAATGTCACTCAGGGAGACCGTGTCTCATACTGTGGCGTGACGGGGGATTGTTGCTTGAGTAAGGCATTGCAACACTTCCATCCCATAAGTGGCTTTCATCCTGACATTCTTCACGATCTGTTTGAGGGAGTAGTGCCTGTTGAGATTGCTTTGTGCATTCGTCAGATGATTCAAAAGAAGTATTTTACTCTTGACCATTTGAACACAAAGATTAGAACATTTCCATATGAACATTATGACCGACTTGACAAACCACAAACAATACCCAAAACCTTTGCAACCAAACTCAGCATTGGCGGAAATGGTCACGAAAATGCAACACTGTTGCGTTTATTACCCCTTATGATAGGAGACAGAGTCCCTGAAGGAGATGATGCATGGACCATATTAATGGATCTTAAGGAAATTGTCCAGTTAGCGTTATCTCCGTCTTTTACAGACGCCTCCTTGCACTTCATGCAGGCAAAAATCAGTGAGCATAGACAATGTCTGAAAGAAGTGTTCCCAGACTTAAGGCTTCGACCAAAGCATCATTTTATTGAACACTACCCTGATCTCATCAGGCGGTTTGGTCCTCTGGTTCATTTGTGGACCATGAGGTTTGAAGGAAAGCATCGTTTTTTTAAAAAGGTCATACATGATACACAGAACTTCAAGAATGTCTTAAAAACGCTTGCCAACAGGCATCAGTACATGATGGCTTACCATCTTAATGCGCCTTCATTTTTCAATCCTCACACACAAGCATGTACTGTTACTTCTGTACTAGTTTCTTCTCTGCCTCAAGTGGCAAAAGATTACATTGAAGCCAGGACTGATTGCCAAACCATATACAGCACCACTAAAGTCTCAATAGATGGCACAGACTATGTGAAAGGAATGTTTGTGTCTGCAGGGCAACAAGGTGGACTGCCAACATTTAGCAGGCTTGAAAATGTACTTCTTCTGAACAACAATGTTGTCTTTGTTTGCAGAAACTACGAGAGCTGGTACTGTGAACACTTGAGATCGTTTGAAGTGATCTCGTTGGACGACCTGTCTGTGTTTGATGTGACTCAGCTTAATGACACAGTGAGTCTTACCGGATACACCATTGGTGGACGTTTGATGTTAACACCAAAGAGATATATTTTGACCAGAAGATAATTTGTATCACAGTTTGATTGCCTAACCTGCACAGTGCTGTGAAAGGGTTTTCTCCTTAAACTCTTACCCCCCACCTGAACCGAGCATATTTTCTCCAGTTTGGTTTTACCCAGATCTAAAAGCTTCTTGAACACAGCGTCAAAACGGAAACAAAAATGAGATGAAAACGAGGATGCCAATAGAACAAAAGAGCGATAAAACATGCCTGAAAAGTGATGGAAAAAGCTACAAAACTGCAACAAGAAAGTGACACAGACATAATGAAAACGTGAAAGCGTCAAAGTGACAAAAATTAGGCAAAACAAAGATAAAAACCTGACAAAAATTTGAGGAGACAAAAGCAATAAAAAAAGTTATGATCAGTTTAGTAGGTATAGGCATTGAGAAGCTTTTAGATTTGGGTAAAACTGAACTGAAGAAAATGTGCTCAGTTAAAGTGGGGGTGGGGGGTTAAAGGGTTTTATTTTAACACATTTGTTGGTTAATGGTTATTTTTTGGAAAATTAACCATGAAAGTAATAGAATATTTGATTTTAGTGGAAAAAAAAGATTCATGTAAACTGATAACTTCAAATTGGGCTGAAGTGAGAATAATGAATGCTTAGAAAAGGCAAAATGTTAAAAAAATGTTAACCCAATTAGCAGCTTACTTTCCATTGTACTCAGGGTACAGGTCCCTTGTTTGCGTTATACCTCCAGTAGCCCTGCCTAACACAAATAAGAAGTAAATCAGCACTCTAGAGAAATACTTTTCACAGCATTGTCAGTGTTGCAGATTTTGTTGAAAGCACTTCATAACTACATTATTTATCTTTAGGTAATGGCTGCAGAAAGCTTCATACTGCACATTCATACCGGTGATGCTGTGAGGAAGATGACACTTCCAGCTCGGCCACAATCTGTCGATGAGTTAAAAATTATGATAAAGGACAAATGTAGGCTAGATTTTGACTTTAATCTATCATATGAGGATCCAGACTTTAATGGAGAGCTGTGTTCACTTGTGGATATAGAGGAACTTCCAAAAAAAGCCGTAGTCAAGGTTTTACGTTTTGAAAGTGATGTCAGTTCAGTAGCATCAGATGACACCATAATACTGCCCCGCACCTCGACTCCTGAAAGAACACAAGGATGGCCCCGAGAGTTTGTCATTCCCGCATTTTCCTTTGAGGTAGAATTCATTCTTACCAAGGGAAATACTGAATATGAAAAAACAGGAAGGCCTTTGGCATTAAGCAAAGGGCAAAAGCATGACATTTTGGAGAATTTGGCCAACAAGATTCATAGTTTCAAAGCATACCCTTCTGAAGGTGATCTTGAAGATGTAGCTAAGGCACTTGTGACCAAACATCTCTGCTTAAAAGACCCTGGTTCAAATACCGGGTGGGATAGTTGGGTGGGCAGCCTCTCTTATAAGATGGGTAACTTTCGCGATAAGTTGAGGCAGGCAGGAGTAAGTGAGGTATTGGTCAACTCAGAAAAGAAGAACAGAAACAACCCGGACAAGCAACCTCCCCACACAAACATCAAGAAACCCAAAAGAGCAGAGGTGAACTTCCTACCGAATTTCCCGCAAGGTGAAGACGCTACTACCCTGGAGAAAATAAGGCTTGAGATGGTTAATGAGACAAAGAAGACAGACAAAAACCTCACCCACATTACCCAGATGATGCAGACCACCTTTGCCTTACGACGAAAAGAGGTGGTTACTGGTGACCTATCTGTTGCTGAAATCTTGGAGCGATGGCCTGCGCTTAAAATAGAGTCACAGGTAAGATGTAATAAATATGTATTTTAGCACGGCTAAGATTATGTATGTATTCAATGTACTACTTTTGTGCAGATCTATGGAGAGTTTCACAGAATAACCAATGTCAATCTGAGGAACCATTTTTATGGTACATTTGACCAACATATCCGACGTCTCCTGAACCTTCTGAGACAGAAAGCAGCTCGGTCTGGTAAAGTGTCTGGTGTCCTGACCCAGTTGTTCAACATCTATGACCGCCAGGTAAGTTCCTGTTCTATTTCCTTCCGTTCTCCTCCTCCGCTCAATTTCCTTTCCTCATCTGTCTCCTCTCACCAATATCTTCTTTCCTCCTCTAACCAATATCTTCTCCTCTCAGCTGCGTCTTCTCTCCTCAACTGCAGGGAGCAGTAGAGCAGAGAAAACGCAGCTGAGAGGAGTAGAGGAGACATTGGTGAGAAGAGACGCCTCCTCTCACCTGCGTCTCATCTCCTACTGCTCCCTGCAGTTAAGAGAAGAAGCAAGTGAGAGAAGGAGAGAAGATGCAGATGACCTGCGTTTTTTTCTCGTCCTCATCTGTGTCTTTTCCCCTCCTCCCACCTGCTTCTTCTCTCCCCCTCCCCTCTGCGCCTTCTTTCCTCTCACCTTAGTCTTTCCTTCTCTCACCTGTGTCTCTTCTCATCTGCGCCTTTTCTCCTATTCTCGTCTGCTGAGAGAAGACGCAGGTCATCTGTATAGTCTTTCCCTTCATCAGCATATTTTCCTCCCCTCTGCCTTTTTCTTCTCCTCCGTCTTCTCTCCTGCAACTTTTATCTGTCTTCTTTCTTATACTTTGTTTTAAGTAAATATACCATCTAACATTATTGATGCCATGTAGAAACAAGTTGATGTCCACACTAAACGTGCCCTGGTTCTTCGTGCTCTCCCGAGCTACCTGCACGAAGACGACTCCACTTTTTTGAAGACATGGGAAGTAAGTGGGCAAAGAACCCTAATTGTATTTGTATTGGCACTTTTCTGAAGTTTTTGTTTTTCAGTTGAGGCTAAAACCATGTTTGTTTTTTCACTTTAGACAGCAGCATCTGATGAACCAGACATTGAAAATGTGTCTGTGGGTCTTCTATTAGTCAATGCCAATGAAGCTGACGTGTCGACCTTGTGTCCAGAAAGAATTACGGTGGTCATTGAGGGTAACATTGTTATGGATGTGTCTTCACTGGCTGATGGGTATGTCTTGCTTTTTGGATTGATGTATGCGTTGCATTTAAGTTACCCAAATGCCCTGGCCAACACATTTGACTTCATCCAAAAAGTTGTCATGGGTCTTGAAAATGGAAAATTGAGACCAAGGGTGTTGAGTCTTAGAAATGCCCTTTACCTCGAGTAGACTGAACAGCACTTGAACACTTTTTTATTATTTTTTATTACATTTTCTTTGGTTCATATGGCGTTTTAATCATTGGACTTTGCTGAGCTGTACCCAAGCCATTGTGCGGCGTTTAGAGTAGCTGGCAGTTTTGAGCAGTATTATCTAAAATGTGATTTCTTTATCACTTTGATATCAACCATTTTTAGTTTTTAGAATCAATAGTTGGTCAATGTTTTTAGTTGGCCTTTCTGTTTTCTTTTCTAATTGTAGAAATTAAACTTCAAAGGATGGAGGCTATTTGTGATGCACTTCATGTTTGCACTTTTATTGAGGGGATTTGTATTTTATTACAGAAATCGCAAAATAAAGATGCTGTTTAAAATGAATGTGGTTTACTTTTTAATATTTGGTTTAGTTTAACTTGAAATATTTGAGTTGTTTATTAGTAAAAACAAGTAAAACTATTAGGGTCAATATCAACAAAAACATTCCGTTTTTTAATGGTTAAAAGGATTTATTTCTTTTAAAATAATTGTTTTAAGTTTGTTGTACCTAAAAGTTTTAGTCAAAATAAATTGAAAAGGTTAATGATAAAAAACACAAAATCTTTTGAAGAATTCTACTTAAAAATGCGCTGCTTATTAAGTCAAAATCCGATTTTTTTGTACTCAATTTTTTTTATGTAATCAGTTTCATCAATCTATTTGAGTAGAACTAACTTGTCAGGGTTTACAGTGTAGTGGAGGAGTGGGTGGGTGGTTGTGGTGGGTGTTTGGTGTTGGTGCGGGGCTGGTAGCTTTAGGAGCAGGCTGGGGATCTTAGCCCCAGCCTGTAGGAGTTATCCCCGGCCTGGTGACTTTAGGAGCGGGCTGGGGAACTTAGCCCCAGCCTGGAGGAGTTTTCCCCAGCCTGGATGAGTTGGGGCGTGTAGTCCGCGGAGGGGTGCTTAAGAGTGGGTACCTGGGTCTGAGATGTGGGCTGTGTGTCCCCGGAGGTCCAGAGGAGTCAGGGGGCCGAGGGTGTGCAGGTAGGCCGAGGTGGGAGTGCCCTGAGCCGGGTAGTGTTAGTGGAGGAGTGGGTGGGTGTTTGGTGTTGGTGCGGGGCTGGTAGCTTTAGGAGCAGGCTGGGGATCTTAGCCCCAGCCTGTAGGAGTTATCCCCGGCCTGGTGACTTTAGGAGTGGGCTGGGGAACTCAGCCCCAGCCTGGAGGAGTTTTCCCCAGCCTGGATGAGTTGGGGGGTGTAGTCCGCGGAGGGGTGCTTAAGAGTGGGTACCTGGGTCCGAGATGTGGGCTGTGTGTCCCCGGAGGTCCAGAGGAGTCAGGGGGCCGAGGGTGTGCAGGTAGGCCGAGGTGGGAGTGCCCTGAGCCGGGTAGTGTTAGTGGAGGAGTGGGTGGGTGGTTGTGGTGGGTGTTTGGTGTTGGTGCGGGGCTGGTAGCTTTAGGAGCTGGCTGTGGAACTTAGCCCCAGCCTTGGTGAGTTTTCCCCGGCCCTGATGAGTTGGGGACCGGGCTATTGGGTTTAGGAGCTGGCTGTGGAACTTAGCCCCAGCCTGGGTGGTTCTTTGTAGGTTCAAGTATTGTCTGTTTATCTTTCAGAGTGACACTGGGAAGGACCAAAGGCAGGAGATGGCACAAGAAAAAAACAACCCAGACTCAGACCCAGACTATGTGGGTGATGAAGATTTAGATGAGCTCCCCCATCCAAATATATGGCTGACACAAAAGTCGGATACAAGTCTTGCTCCTGCTTCTAGTGCACCGGGAACCAGCCAGCAAGGTAGTTCTTCATACACCTCAGAGTTGCATTCAGAGAATGGTCCACAAAGAGGAGACCCACAGAGGACAAGTTCCATAAATTACTGCTTTGTCTGCGGTAAGCCACAGAAGAAAAAATCGAGACATCTTAAAACACACAAGACCAATGCAGAGATTGTACAAGTCTTTTCCCTTACTGATGTCAAGGAGCGCAACAAACGGATTGAAAAAATTAGGAATAAAGGGAACTTTTTACATAATCAAGCAGTATTACAAAGTGGGAAAGGGCAATTGAAAGTGAAGCGACGATGCAAAAAAAAAGCTTTGGATGGAAAGTTTATTCACTGCATGTATTGTCAAGGCATGTTTCTCCGCAAAGAACTATGGAGGCATTCTCGCAGGTGCCCTCACAAACCCGAAGATGCAAACCAAGAAGAGACGTCTGGAAGGAGAAGGATCCTCGGCTCTGCATCAGCTCAGGATGCCGCCTTATGTGCGCAAATCTCGGGTGGGGTTTGGAAGCTTCTCAGTGTTATGAACGTGGATGAAGTTGGATCAGTTGTGCGAAATGACTTCTGTATTCTCCAGTTTGCCCAGTCACTTTACAACATTCATGGACAAGATACAACAAAGTATGAATACATAAGACAAAAACTGAGAGAAGTGGGACGTCTGCTGATTTCTCTGTGCCAACCCTGGAAGATGCTGTTAGGCCTGCAAACTTTGAGAAAGTGGTACAAGCGGTCAAAAAGGTAGCAGGTTTTAATGATGACAATCTTTCGTACAAAACCCCGAGCCTTGCTCTTAAACTCGGCCACACACTGAATAAGATCTGTGACATCATCCACTGCAGGAGCTTGATGGCAGAAGATGAGAAGCTGGTGAAGTATACTGAAACATTTAAGAAGTTGCTCAGTACCAAGTGGAAAGAATATGTATCTCACAATGCCCTTAACACACTGAGCGATGCCAAGTTTAATAAACCGTTAACCTTACCATTCACTGAAGATGTTGTGAAACTTCACAAGTTTTTGGAAAAGGCAGCAGAAGAGGCCACAAGCAAACTGCAAGAAACAGATGATGCTCAAACTTATGCCCGTCTTGCCATGGTGTTGCTCACACAAATCATTGTGTTCAACCGTCGGCGAGCTGGAGAGGTTTCCAAAATGCCTCTGAAACATTTTCTGGAGAGGGATAATCAACAACTTCATGCGGATGTAAGCCTTGGTTCATCGGACACAGAAAAGAAGATCTGCAGATATCTAAGTCGCGTGGAAATTATGGGTAAAAGAGGGAGAAAAGTTGCAGTTCTTCTCCCCCGACCTGTTGTCAATGGTCTTACACTACTCACAAATAAGAGGAAAGAATGTGGTGTGTCTCCCTCAAACCCATTCTTATTTGCACGACCCAAAGCACCAACCCATTATAGAGGAAGTGACTGCCTGAGACGTTTCTCCACACAGTGCGACACAAAGTACCCCGAGCACCTCCGGTCGACGGGTCTCAGGAAACATGTGGCCACGCTATCTCAAGTCTTACCTCCAGGAGAATGAGCTGGATCAGGTGGCAGACTTCCTTGGACATGATATCCGCGTACACAGGGAATTCTACAGACTGCCTGTTCCAACAACACAACTTGCAAAGATATCAAAAGTATTGCTTTTAATGGAGAAGGGATCCATTTCCTCGCTAAAAGGAAAGACGCTGGAGGAGATTGAACTTGAAGGTTTGTTAAATGTATCTCTTATCTGGGTGTGCAGGTAGGCCGGGGTGGGAGTGCCCTGAGCCGGGTAGTGTTAGTGGAGGAGTGGGTGGGTGGTTGTGGTTGTGGTGGGTGTTGGGTGTTGGTGCGGGGCTGGTAGCTTTAGGAGCAGGCTGGGGATCTTAGCCCCAGCCTGTAGGAGTTATCCCCGGCCTGGTGACTTTAGGAGCGGGCTGGGGAACTAAGCCCCAGCCTGGAGGAGTTTTCCCCAGCCTGGATGAGTTGGGGGGTGTAGTCCGCGGAGGGGTGCTTAAGAGTGGGTACCTGGGTCCGAGATGTGGGCTGTGTTTTCCCAGGAGGTCCAGAGGAGTCAGGGGGCGGAGGGTGTGCAGGTAGGCCGGGTTGGGAGTGCCCTGAGCCGGGTAGTGTTAGTGGAGGAGTGGGTGTTGGGTGTTGGTGCGTGGCTGGTAGCTTTAGGAGCAGGCTGGGGATCTTAGCCCCAGCCTGTAGGAGTTATCCCCGGCCTGGTGACTTTAGGAGCGGGCTGGGGAACTAAGCCCCAGCCTGGAGGAGTTTTCCCCAGCCTGGATGAGTTGGGGGGTGTAGTCCGCGGAGGGGTGCTTAAGAGTGGGTACCTGGGTCCGAGATGTGGGCTGTGTGTCCCCGGAGGTCCAGAGGAGTCAGGGGGCGGAGGGTGTGCAGGTAGGCCGGGTTGGGAGTGCCCTGAGCCGGGTAGTGTTAGTGGAGGAGTGGGTGTTGGGTGTTGGTGCGTGGCTGGTAGCTTTAGGAGCAGGCTGGGGATCTTAGCCCCAGCCTGTAGGAGTTATCCCCGGCCTGGTGACTTTAGGAGTGGGCTGGGGAACTAAGCCCCAGCCTTGGTGAGTTTTCCCCAGCCTGGATGAGTTGGGGGGTGTAGTCCGCGGAGGGGTGCTTAAGAGTGGGTACCTGGGTCCGAGATGTGGGCTGTGTGTCCCCGGAGGTCCAGAGGAGTCAGGGGGCGGAGGGTGTGCAGGTAGGCCGGGTTGGGAGTGCCCTGAGCCGGGTAGTGTTAGTGGAGGAGTGGGTGTTGGGTGTTGGTGCGTGGCTGGTAGCTTTAGGAGCAGGCTGGGGATCTTAGCCCCAGCCTGTAGGAGTTATCCCCGGCCTGGTGACTTTAGGAGTGGGCTGGGGAACTAAGCCCCAGCCTTGGTGAGTTTTCCCCAGCCTGGATGAGTTGGGGGGTGTAGTCCGCGGAGGGGTGCTTAAGAGTGGGTACCTGGGTCCGAGATGTGGGCTGTGTGTCCCCGGAGGTCCAGAGGAGTCAGGGGGCGGAGGGTGTGCAGGTAGGCCGGGTTGGGAGTGCCCTGAGCCGGGTAGTGTTAGTGGAGGAGTGGGTGTTGGGTGTTGGTGCGTGGCTGGTAGCTTTAGGAGCAGGCTGGGGATCTTAGCCCCAGCCTGTAGGAGTTATCCCCGGTCTGGTGACTTTAGGAGCGGGCTGATTGAATTTAATCCCCCTTTTGTTTTTAGATGAAATTCCCATCAGTGCAGATGAGGCCGAAGAGGAGAGTCACAGTGACTCGGGGGATTCTGCTGAGAAACAAGCGGATAAAGATGGTTCTCTTACAGAAAACATAGTTGGAGCAAATGTGGTTATAGATGATGACCCGATGGACATAGCTGATGGAGATACCTTTGATTTTGAAGGCAAGTTCTTCTGTTTACTCTTGTAGTAGTCTTGCTCTGACTTATTCACATTGTTTTGTTTAAATTAATTCCTAATTTTCCTTTTCAGAGGCAGCACAGAGGCCTGCAAAGCAACCTGGACCAAAACGCAGAGTGCAAAAAAGAGCATGGTCAAAGACTGAAGAAGCAGCTGTAATGCGGCATTTTAAAAAACACATCAACAAAGGAAAACTGGCCACAAAAAATGAAGTAACTCAGTGTAAGCAAGCAGAAATGGCCTTAAGTCAGAGAACACTGCAGAATATAAGAGACTTTGTGAGAAATCGTGGACTAGCACGTAAAAGACAACTAAAGGTAAAAGATGGATAAGCATGGAGTGTATGTATGAAGAACATTAAAACTTTTCCAGCCTCTAATTGTGGTTCATCCATCCATCCATTTTCTCCCACTTGTCCGTTGCCGGGTCGTGGAGGCAGCCGTTGGAGCTGCCCAAATCACATAGCACCAGTCCCCTATGGCTCCTCCTGCAGGTGGTGGGTCCACGGAAGGACGGCCTCATGGTTCCAAACGGGCCTGTTGGTCTCTCATAGGGGAATTGTGGTTCAGTTATGTTTAAAGTCCTCATAATTCATCTTTGGTCCTCATGAACCACCTTCTGGTCGGTGGCTGTGTATAGACAACCGTAGCTGATACAAGGATGTTAAATAGACCTACATTTTTTTCAGATTTTTTACAGTTAGTCTATCTAGAGCTTATCTCTCTAGGACCTTGGGAAACCATAGTCCTCTTAAACCACACCAGGGTTGGTTTTTCCAAAAGGTCAACATAAACCATAAAACCACGTATGTGTGTGTGTGTGTGTGCTACAGAGAGCTTCTTAATCAGATCTTTGAGAGAAATGGCCTATTGCTTGAGGAAAAGGCAAGAGTAGAAGTTTTGCAGCATGAGCAGGCCATTGCATCCAGAACCCAGGCAAACCAGATCAGAAAGGCTCGAATTTCTGTGCTAGTTACAGAGTTTGAGAGAGTCACCATCATGATCAACTTATTCAGAGGTATCTTATAATATGAGTCAACTATGTAAAATTGTATTTAAGAGCGGTACATTCCTCTTTGCCTGTCTCATGAAATAGTTGATTTAGTAAGTGATAAAGAAATTTCAGTCTCATCTAAATTGTTATATTAGGCTATATTTTGACACTGACTTTTCATTTTATTTTTCAGGCATCCTTCCAACCTTTCAAGGCTTCCTGAAAAGGATGCAACATGAGAAGCCTATGGTCCACATGTTGCATGTTGAAATGGTGGCCCTTGTGCGAGAGCTTCTCAGCAAGTTTCTAAAACCAGAGGCAATTCCACTGAGTGCCACGGAGCTCATTAATGTCAATGTGAAACGTACCGATTTGCAGCTTCCAAACAAAGGACTTTCTGTTGGACAGTTTTGTTATTCTTCCTTGAAAAGAGCTCGTCTGAATAAGAAAATATGGGTTGGCAACCTATACAAGTGCCTAAGGGATGGGTACATAAAATCAGCTGAGTTTCTACTAAAAAATCTACCTCTTAAAAACACTACCATTGCTTCACTCTCTGCTCTCACGCCAAGCCTTATTCAGTGTGACTCTGTTAGCAGAGCTTTTGTATCACTAGGTGAAGCATTACCTAATGTTGTTTCCCCAGACGAGATAGGCAAACTGGAGAGTGAAGTAAGAGCCTACCAGATAGATGTACACTTGGTACCCCTTGCCCAGAGCTACGTTGAAGAGGAGAGCAGGGTGGATGTAGACTGGTGGAGCCATGTCGCATCTCTTAAAAATCAAGACAGAGGTATAAGTTATCCTACTCTGATGAAGTTGGTTAAGGCTCTACTTTCTGTATTCACTGGCCCCCTGGTGGAGGGATCCTTCAACCTAATGGATGACATCATTGAGGCTGACAGGTTCTCTATGAATGTGGAAACCTATGAGGGCCTTGCAGTTATTAAGTCAGCAATGAAAGCCAGGGAGTGGACTGCCTCTTCTATGATCATAGAACAGCCTCTTAAGCGGTCCTGTCTGTCCTCTTACCACAAATACCAGTTGCACTTACAGACGAAGAAAAGTAAAAAAGTATTAAAGCAAAAACAGGTGAGTGAGGCAGCTTTGCTGCGGTCAACAGAGATGACAAACAAACAAGCCTATGTTATCATGCTTTAACTATTCATACCAAATTGGCCATCTTACTGAGACCCAAAGGGAAGGAATTATCTCACTGCTTTTGAAGCAGGAAGCTGGTGGCTACAAAAACCCAGAAATGATAAAAAACTGGAGGCCAATTACACTTCAATGCTATGACATAGAAATTCTTGCAAAATGCATTGCGCAAAGGCTAAAATGTGTTTTGCCATGTATTATACATTATGATCAGTCAGGTTTCTTAAAAGGTCGCTCTATTGGGAATAACATCAGACAATTATTAGAGATAATTGAAAATTACGAAACGCATAACAAAAAAGGATTAATTTTTATTGCTGACCTGGAAAAGGCTTTTGATAAGATAAATTTAAATTTTCTTTTTAAATGTCTGGAATTTTTTAATTTTGGTGAATCACTCATCAAATGGGTAAAAGTTTTATACAGTAAAACAAGATGTAAAATAATTAACAACGGCCATATTTCCAATCTAGTGACAATAGTAAGAGGAGTGAAACAAGGATGTCCCTTGTCACCCTACTTATTTATAATAGCCATGGAATTAATGGCCATAAAAGTAAGGTTAAATGAAGAAATCGAAGGATTAAAAATTGGTAAGGTTGAGTCAAAAATCTCTATGTATGCAGATGACACCTGCTTTTTGATAAAACCAAAAAACTCTTGTCTCCTCAGTTTATTGGATCTTTTGGAAAAATTCTCAAATTATTCTGGCTTAAAATTGAATTACGATAAATGTAAAGTTCTTAGAATTGGGAGCCTCAAAAAAACACATTTCAAAATACAGAGCAATCTGTCAATAGATTGGACAAATGGTCCAGTCAAAATTCTAGGGATCGAAATACCAGAAAGTTTGAAAGAACTCAAAGTGAACTATGAAACGAAACAAAACAAAATTGAAAAGATACTACAACCATGGAAAGGTGCATCATTAACCTTGTATGGGAAGGTAGCATTGACAAATTCTTTGGTAGTACCCCAATTCGTTTATTTATTTATGTCACTTCCCTCTCCATCCAGGAGCTTTTTTAAATTATATGAACAAAAAATATTTGAATTTATCTGGAACGGTAAACCTGAAAAGATAAAGAGGGATATTTTTTACAATAATTATGAAGTAGGGGGCTTTAAATGACTAAATATAGAAGCATTTTGTTTCGCTTTAAAAGCCTCTCTTGTTCAAAAAATACATGAAAACCCTAATTGGTATACAAGTGTTTTATTAGAACAAAATCATGTGATATTTTCAACTGGACTTTTCATATATCTGCAGCTAGAGAAAGCTCATTTGTCTAATGTAATAGATCTTATAAAAGATGGATCAATGTTTTTAAAAGAAACCCTTGAGTGTTGGTTATGTTTCCAATTCAACCCTCCAAATAACCGTGATGAAATTTTAAGACAAATAATCTGGCTAAACTCAAATATATTGATTGAAGGGAAACCCATACTTTGGGAAAATGCAATTAAAAGGGGAGTTGTTTTTATAAATGATATCATAGGGGAAAATGGGAAGTTAATGCAATATGATCAACTTATTAGTACCTATGGAGATATCTGCTCCCCTCATTCATATAATCAGCTACTCTCTGCCCTGAAGAGAAATTGGAAAATTAAAATTAATAGTGAATGTAGCAAGTTATTAGGTTGCCGGCCTGTGTTACGGAACTATAGGTGGTTGAAAGGAAAAAAGATAAATAGAAGTATAAATATGTTTTATCTCCATCAAAAATTAGCGATAGCTTGGCCACATAGAACCTTTAAAAAATGGGAAGATCTGTTGGATCAACCGATTTATTGGAAGATGGTTTTTAGTACAATATATCAAACTGTGGTAGACGCACATAGCAGATTTTTTCAAATTAAAATTATATATAATATTTTACCTACAAATAAAATGCTTAAAATCTGGGGTCTTGTTGAATCAGACAAATGCCGTTTTTGTTTAAGTGAACCAGAATCTATTGACCATTTATTTTGGTACTGCCATGTGGTGACGGCCTTTTGGGAAGCAGTACAGCAAATATTCAAAGACATGAATATAAGATGTCAGTTAGGCCTGCCTTCGGTGATGTTGGGGTTTCTTGGAGAATCAAAATGGAAGCAATTAATTAACCTAATTATTCTTTTGGGTAAGAAATTTATTTTTAAAGCCAAAAATACGGCTTCACTTAATTTTTTTTTTGCGGTATATTGAATATTATTACAAAGTTGAGGGGTGTATGTTAAAATCTGAAAAAGACAAACATTTTCATGAAAAACGGTGGTCCAGATTGATAGAGTGGATATCTACTGGATAATAATATTGTTTTTTTTGTTGTTGTTTTGTTTTTTATTCTTTTTTTTTTCTCTATAAATGTATTACATTTGAAGATAAAAGTGTATGACAATTTAAAATTTTATTTTTTTGTTGATATTATTGATTTAGTTATATTTTTCCCCTCCCCCCTCCCCCCCTGTCTAACATATTTCAAAATGTAGTCTGAATGTTTAAGTCTTAAAGAACATTTACATTTCATTGAATGTGGCATGGGTGTGTATGTGTGCATGTGTGTGTTTGTTTGTTTGTATGTGTTTTTGTTTTTTATGCTTTGTTGATATCTATTGTCCTGTCCTTTCATGTATGGTTTAAAGTAAAAAAAAAACAAACAAAAAAACAAGTGGTTCAAAGGGCAAAAAAACCCTCTAAAGGCTGCAGCCCCTCTGCACCAGCCGGACATCTCTCCTCTGCACCAGCCGGACAACTCTCCTCTGCACCAGCCGGACAACTCTCCTCTGCACCAGCCGGACAACTCTCCTCTGCACCAGCCGGACAACTCTCCTCTGCACCAGCCGGACAACTCTCCTCTGCACCAGCCGGACAACTCTCCTCTGCACCAGCTGCCTCCTCCTCTGGACCATGCGTTTTTTCCCCTCTATTTAATTGTTCAGACAAAGTAGCCTCCTCATTAAACCCCCCTTCCAACATGTTAAAAAGAAAGCATACAAATAATTCACGCCCTAAACAAAAGAAGAATAAATGAATATTTCAAACCGTACTGTTAGCATTTGTGTTGTTTTGTAATGTTTTACCAAATCAGACAAAGTCTGTTGAAAGTTAACACAGGTGAAGACACACAGCACAAAGCTCATTTGCACTTTAGTTTCATTTTTTTGTGTTGAATACTAAATGTTTAATAAGTAGAATTTAAAAGTTAAGGTTTATTATATATTTAAGGTTGAATCTGGAAGTGTTCTTGTTGCCTGATCCAGTGTTTGTTTTAGTTTTTGTATGTCATATCTGATGTCTAGTTTGGATGTTTAATCAGTTTACGCATTTATAAAATGTTAGTAATAACATCAATAATAATTAAAAAAAGAAAATAGTATATTCACTTACTGTGATGTGGTATGTTTTTTTTTTTTTTACATTATCACACACAAATCCAAACTAGGGGTACTTGCAGAAAAGTCTTGGCAAGGTGAGGCTTTACATTTAAGTAACAATTCAATAGTCAGATGATGTATTTATTGCCAACAACTGATGTTTATAATAAACATCAGTTGTTGGCATTATCCATCCATTTTCTTCCTCTTTATCCGGGGCCGGGTCGCGGGGGCAGCAGTCTCAGCAGAGATGCCCAGACTTCCCGATCCACGCACACCTCCTCCAGCTGTTCTGGGGGGACCCCGAGACAACACCAGGCCAGCTCGGAGACATAGTCCCACCAGCGTGTCCTGGGCCTTCCACGAGGCCTCCTCCCAGTGGGACATGCCTGGAGCACCTCCCGAGGGAGGCGACCAGGAGGCATCCGGAACAGATGCCCTAGCCACCTCAGCTGGCTCCTTTTGATGTGGAGGAGTAGCGACTCGAGTCCGAGCTCCTCCCGGGTAACTGAGCTCCTCACCCGATCTCGGAGGGTGCGCCCAGCCACCCTGCGAAGGAAACTCATTTCGGCCGCTTGTATTCGCGATCTTGTCCTTTCGGTCATTACCCAAATCTCATGACCATAGTTGAGGGTGGGAACGTAGATCGATCGGTAAATCGAGAGCTTTGCCTCAGACTCAGCTCCCTCTTCACCACAACAGTCCGATACAGCGACCGCATCACTGCTGACGCCGCACCGATCCATCTATCGATTTCACGCTCCATCTGTCCCTCACTCGTGAACATGACCCCGAGATGCTTGAACTCCTCCACTTGGGGCAAGGACTCCCCACCGACCTGAAGCGGGGAAACCACCTTTTCCCGGTGGAGAACCATGGCCTCAGATTTGGAGGTGCTGATCCTCATCCCGCCCGCTTCACACTCGGCTGCAAACCGCCCCAGTGCGCGCTGGAGGTCCTGATTTGAGGAAGCCAACAGAACAACATCATCTGCAAACAGCAGAGATGAGATTCTGAGGTTCCCAAACCGGACACCCTCCGGCCCCTGCGCCTAGAAATTCTGTCCATATAGGTAATGAACAGAACCGGTGACAAAGGGCAGCCCTGGCGGAGACCAACACGCACCGGGAACAGGTCTGACTTACTGCCGGCAATGGAAGTAAGGAAACAAACAAGGAAACAAACAAGGAAACAAACAAGGAAACAAGGAAGGAAACAAGGAAGGAAACAAGGAAACAAGGAAGGAAACAAGGAAACAAGGAAGGAAGGAAACAAGGAAGGAAACAAGGAAACAAGGAAGGAAACAAGGAAACAAACAAACAAGGAAGGAAACAAACAAGGAAGGAAACAAACAAGGAAGGAAGGAAACAAGGAAGGAAACAAGAAAACAAACAAGGAAGGAAGGAAACAAGGAAGGAAACAAGGAAGGAAACAAGGAAGGAAGGAAACAAGGAAGGAAGGAAGGAAACAAGGAAGGAAGGAAACAAGCAAACAAGGAAACAAGCAAACAAGGAAACAAGCAAACAAGGAAACAAGGAAACAAGCAAAGAAGGAAACAAGGAAGGAAGCAAGCAAGGAAGGAAACAAGGAAGGAAGGAAACAAGCAAGGAAGGAAACAAGCAAGGAAGGAAACAAGCAAGGAAGGAAACAAGCAAGGAAGGAAACAAGGAAGGAAGGAAACAAGGAAGGAAAGAAACAAGGAAGGAAGGAAACAAGGAAGGAAACAAGGAAACAAACAAGGAAGGAAGGAAACAAGGAAACAAGGAAGGAAACAAGGAAGGAAGGAAACAAGGAAGGAAACAAGGAAGGAAGGAAACAAGGAAGGAAACAAACAAACAAGGAAGGAAACAAACAAGGAAGGAAACAAGGAAGGAAACAAACAAGGAAGGAAACAAACAAGGAAGGAAACAAGGAAGGAAGGAAACAAGGAAGGAAACAAGGAAACAAACAAGGAAGGAAGGAAACAAACAAGGAAGGAAACAAGGAAGGAAACAAGGAAGGAAGGAAACAAGGAAGGAAGGAAACAAGGAAACAAGGAAGCAAACAAGGAAACAAGCAAACAAGCAAGGAAGGAAACAAGGAAGGAAGGAAACAAGGAAGGAAGGAAACAAGGAAAGAAACAAGGAAACAAGGAAGGAAGGAAACAAGGAAGGAAACAAGGAAACAAACAAGGAAACAAGGAAGGAAGGAAACAAGGAAACAAGCAAACAAGGAAACAAGCAAACAAGGAAACAAGGAAGGAAACAAGCAAGGAAGGAAACAAGCAAGGAAGGAAGGAAGGAAGTAAACAAGGAAGGAAAGAAACAAGGAAACAAGGAAAGAAACAAGGAAGGAAACACGGAAGGAAACAAGCAAGGAAGGAAACAAGGAAGGAAACAAGGAAGGAAGGAACCAAGGAAAGAAACAAGGAAGGAAACAAGGAAGGAAGGAAACAAACAAGGAAACAAGCAAACAAGGAAGGAAACAAGCAAGGAAGGAAACAAGGAAAGAAGGAAGGAAGGAAACAAGGAAGGAAACAAGGAAGCAAGGAAGGAAAAAAGGAAGGAAGGAAACAAGGAAGGAAGGAAACAAGGAAGGAAACAAGGAAACAAACAAGGAAACAAGGAAGGAAACAAGGAAGGAAACAATGAAACAAGGAACGAAGGAAACAATGAAACAAAGGAAACAATGAAACAAGGAACGAAGGAAACAAGGAACGAAGGAAACAAGGACACAAGGAAGGAAGGAAAAAAGAAAGGAACGAAGAAAACAAGGAAGGAAGGAAACAAGGAAGGAAGGAAACAAGGAAGGAAAAAAGGAAGGGAGGAAACAAGGAAACAATTAAACCAGGAAGGAAGGAAACTATTAAACCAGGAAGGAAACAAGGAAGGAAGAAAGGAAACAAGGAAACGAAGTGACAAGGATGGAAACAATGAAACAAGGATGCAAGGAAACAAGGAACGAAGGAAGGAAACAAGGAAGGAAAGAAAACAAGGCAACAATGAAGGAAACAAGGAAGGAAGGAAACAAGGAACGAAACAAAGAAAACAAGGAACGAAGGAAACAAGGAAGGGAGGAAACAAGGAAGGAAACAATTTAACCAGGAAGGAAACAATGAAGGAAGAAAGGAAACAAGGAAACGAAGTAACAAGGATGGAAACAATGAAACAAGGATGGAAGGAAACATGGACGGAAACAAGGATGGAAGGAAACAAGGCAACTAGGAAGGGAGATAGGAAGGAAACAAACAAAGAAGGAAGGGATAGGACGAAAGGGAGATAGGAAGGAAGGAAGGAAACAAGGCAACAAGGAAGAAAGGAAACAAGGAAGGAAACAAGGAAACATGGACGGAAACAAGGAAGTAAGGAAACATAGAAACAAGGAAGGGAGATAGGAAGGAAACAGGGAAGGAAGGAATCATGGAAAGAAGGAAGGAAGGGAGATAGGACAGAAGAGAGATAGGAAGGAAGAAGGAAACAAGGATGGAAGTAAACAAGGCAACAAGGAAGGAAACAAGAAAGGAAACAAGAAAACATGGACAGAAACAAGGAAACAAAGAAGGAAACAAGGAAGGACGAAAGGCAACAAGGAAGGAAGTAAAGTATGAAGGTAGGAAGGAAACAAGGAAGGAAGGAAGGAAGAAATGAAACAAAGAAGGAAACAAGGCAACAAGGAAGGAAGGAAACAAGGAAGGAAACAAGGAAAAATGGATGGAAACAAGGAAGGAGGGAAGGAAACAAGGAAGGGAGATAGGAAGGAAACAAGGAAAGAAGGAAGGGAGATAGGAAGGAAGAAAGGAAACAAGGATGAACGGAAACAAGGCAACAAGGAAGGAAGGAAACAAGGAAGCAAAGAAGGAAACATAGAAACAAGGAAGGGAGATAGGAAGGAAACAAGGAAGGAAGGAAACACAGAAACAAGGAAGGGAGATAGGAAGGAAACAAACAAAGAAGGAAGGAAGGGAGATAGGACGAAAGGGAGATAGGAAGGAAGGAAGGAAACAAGGAAACATGGATGGAAACAAAGAAGGAAGGAAGCAAGGAAGGAAACATAGAAACAAGGAAGGGTAATAGGAAGGAAACAGGGAAGGAAGGAAACATGGAAAGAAGGAAGGAAGGGAGATAGGACAGAAGAGAGATAGGAAGGAAGAAAGGAAACAAGGATGGAAGTAAACAAGGCAACAAGGAAGGAAACAAGAAAGGAAACAAGAAAACATGGACGGAAACAAGGAAACAAAGAAGGAAACAAGGAAGGACGAAAGGCAACAAGGAAGGAAGTAAAGTATGAAGGTAGGAAGGAAACAAGGAAGGAAGGAAGGAAGAAATGAAACAAAGAAGGAAACAAGGCAACAAGGAAGGAAGGAAACAAGGAAGGAAACAAGGAAAAATGGATGGAAACAAGGAAGGAGGGAAGGAAACAAGGAAGGGAGATAGGAAGGAAACAAGGAAAGAAGGAAGGGAGATAGGAAGGAAGAAAGGAAACAAGGATGAACGGAAACAAGGCAACAAGGAAGGAAGGAAACAAGGAAGCAAAGAAGGAAACATAGAAACAAGGAAGGGAGATAGGAAGGAAACAAGGAAGGAAGGAAACACAGAAACAAGGAAGGGAGATAGGAAGGAAACAAACAAAGAAGGAAGGAAGGGAGATAGGACGAAAGGGAGATAGGAAGGAAGGAAGGAAACAAGGAAACATGGATGGAAACAAAGAAGGAAGGAAGCAAGGAAGGAAACATAGAAACAAGGAAGGGTAATAGGAAGGAAACAGGGAAGGAAGGAAACATGGAAAGAAGGAAGGAAGGGAGATAGGACAGAAGAGAGATAGGAAGGAAGAAAGGAAACAAGGATGGAAGTAAACAAGGCAACAAGGAAGGAAACAAGAAAGGAAACAAGAAAACATGGACGGAAACAAGGAAACAAAGAAGGAAACAAGGAAGGACGAAAGGCAACAAGGAAGGAAGTAAAGTATGAAGGTAGGAAGGAAACAAGGAAGGAAGGAAGGAAGAAATGAAACAAAGAAGGAAACAAGGCAACAAGGAAGGAAGGAAACAAGGAAGGAAACAAGGCAAAATGGACGGAAACAAGGAAACAAGGAAGGAGGGAAGGAAACAAGGAAGGGAGATAGGAAGGAAACAAGGAAAGAAGGAAGGGAGATAGGAAGGAAGGATGAAAGGAAACAAGGCAACAAGGAAGGAAGGAAACAAGGAAGCAAAGAAGGAAACATAGAAACAAGGAAGGGAGATAGGAAGGAAACAAGGAAGGAAGGAAACACAGAAACAAGGAAGGGTAATAGGAAGGAAACAAGGAAGGAAGGAAACAAGGAAGGAAACAAGAATACATGGACGGAAACAAGGAAACAATGAAGGAAACAAGGAAGGAAACAATGAAACAAAGGAAACAAGGACACAAGGAACGAAGGAAACAAGGAACGAAGGAAACAAGGACACAAGGAAGGAAGGAAAAAAGAAAGGAACGAAGAAAACAAGGAAGGAAGGAAACAAGGAAGGAAAAAAGGAAGGGAGGAAACAAGGAAAGAAGGAAGGAAACAATTAAACGAGGAAGGAAGGAAACAATTAAACCAGGAAGGAAACAAGGAAGGAAGAAAGGAAACAAGGAAACGAAGTGACAAGGATGGAAGCAATGAAACAAGGAACGAAGGAAGGAAAGAAAACAAGGCAACAATGAAGGAAACAAG
The DNA here is from genome assembly GCA_021464625.1 of Proterorhinus semilunaris. Lineage (NCBI taxonomy): Eukaryota > Metazoa > Chordata > Actinopteri > Gobiiformes > Gobiidae > Proterorhinus > Proterorhinus semilunaris. The sequence goes on along the minus strand of JAJBBP010000025.1, from coordinate 296,293 downwards.
GAAGGAAGCAAGGAAGGAAGGAAACAAGGAACGAACGAAGAAAACAAGGAACGAAGGAAACAAGGAAGGGAGGAAACAAGGAAGGAAACAATTAAACCAGGAAGGAAACAAGGAAGGAAACAAGGAAGGAAGAAAGGAAACAAGGAAACGAAGTAACAAGGATGGAAACAATGAAACAAGGATGGAAGGAAACAAGGCACCTAGGAAGGGAGATAGGAAGGAAACAAACAAAGAAGGAAGGAAGGGATAGGACGAAAGGGAGATAGGAAGGAAGGAAGGAAGGAAACAAGGCAACAAGGAAGAAAGGAAACAAGGAAGGAAACAAGGAAACATGGACGGAAACAAGGAAGTAAGGAAACATAGAAACAAGGAAGGGAGATAGGAAGGAAACAAGGAAGAAAGGAAGGAAACAGGGAAGGAAGGAAACATGGAAAGAAGGAAGGAAGGGAGATAGGAAGGAAGAAAGGAAACAAGGATGGAAGTAAACAAGGCAACAAGGAAGGAAACAAGAAAGGAAACAAGGAAAAATGGACGGAAACAAGGAAACAAGGAAGGAGGGAAGGAAACAAGGAAGGGAGATAGGAAGGAAACAAGGAAAGACACCATCCGGCCCAGGGGCCTTCCGCAGTTTCAGGAACTGCCGATGCACTTCCTCTTCTTGGATGGAGAGAGCAGGGGGGGGGGGGAGGGTTTGTGGAGACCTTTGATGAAGTGCTGGGGTCGTTGATGGTAGAGGTGATGATGGGGGGAGCAGGGGCAGCTGGAGTGTCTAGAGAGGTGTCAAAGGCTGATGGGCGTTCGTGGCGGCAGTAATGTGTGTTCAGACTCTGGGCGAGGCACAGGTCGTTCAGAGCCCGGGGGGCCATGGGCTTGTAATTGGTGATCGCCCTAAGACCCCGCCACACTGCTCCAGAGTCATTGGAGGAGAATTGGTGTTGGAGACGGGCTGAGTATGCAGCTTTAGCTTTCTCCACCTCCCTGCTAAAGCTGTACCTTGCCTCCCTGTAATGGTCTCTGTCGCCATTTTATAGTAAGTAAGGGAACAAGGAAACAAGGAAGGAAACAATGAAACAAGGAAGGAAACAAGGCAACAAGGAAGGAAGGAAACAAGGAAGGAAACAATGAAAGATGGAAGGGAGATAGGAAGGAAACAATGAAGGAAACAAGGAAGAAAGAAAACAAGGAAAGAAACAAGGAATGAAGGAAATGTAACCCAGGTGAGAAACCTGGCCATTTCTGTAGTTTCCCCTAAACCAATCACGGTTCGCTTATGCGTATGACGTCACAGGGTCACGTGGGTCCGCGCAACCAGTCGCGTACGTTCTAATATGCCGGTGTAGTCAGTGCGAGTAGGAGCCGTGGGGAAGCCACACGAGAGAGAGCTGCAGGAGTCTTCCGTTGTGCCTTTGGTGACCGTGAGGGAAGCGTTTTGGGTAGATAAGCGCGGAACTGGCCAGGTTCCCAGGATCTTGATGGCGAGCTATGAAGGAGGCCTAGCCTAACGAACCTAAAGATTGCCACTTGTGCTGGATCGTCACTCTCTCCTGCCAGGCCGGTAGGGGGCTCTCTGCAGCTGCAAACCTCTCACCCCACGAACTCTCTCTTTCCCCTTGCCCACCACATACACTCGAATCTCTCCATCCCCAGACTCTCACACAATCCCCCTGGACAATATACCTCAAACCCAGACGTGGGTTCTCCTATTGAACTGTGGAAGGGGTGGGTTTTGGTTCGCGAGGGTTTTGTGTTGCAGACTAATTGTTCCATGTGTGTATTGTTTCGAATTGAGCTCATTGATCTTATTGAATGTCTCTTCATTCATTAGTTCTATTCACTGTAAATATTGTGCACTGCAGCCTTGTATGTCCTTTTACTATTGCACTTTCTTAAATATATGGTACCAGCAAAAACCAAACTAAACCGCAGTCTCTTGCCTCTCCCTTCCAGAGCCGAGTCTATACCTTCTGACACTAGCCTATATTATCCCTTTATTGGGTGTTGTCTTTATTTGGCGACGCACTTGCTACATAAATCTTGGCGAGCCATAGCCAGGAGGGAGTACGGACAGAGCTGAGTATTTGTTTGAAATTGTAATAGTAAATTTGACGTTGCATTGCAAATATGGACATTTTGGAGAAACATGGCATAAAAATTCCGAACTCCGTTTTGATTAAATATGTCAACAATAGTGAAACAGATGATGAAGTGGTTGAATTTTTGGAAAAATATGGCAAAATATCAAAACGGGAAATTATAACTTCCGAGGATAGTGTTTTTGATAATACAATTATTGTGGAGTTTGATTCGGCTATCGCTATGGTTGAATTACGAAAAATATTGCCTCATGCGTATCATTGTCGTAGTGATGCAGTCAAGTATGACATTTTCGAACTTTCGCTGGGTTGTTCCGAAATGGAGGGGAATTCAAAAACTCAAAAGTATGTGGACGAATTGAAAAAATTGGCAAAACTCACCGGACAGGACTACAATGAGATTCTAAAGGGTGTAATGTCTCTACTGGGCCAGTCCATTACCAAACAGAGTTCCACTCCTCAAGTGGAGACTACTTCAGATGCAAAGGAGGAAATGGAGTCACCTGGTGCCAGTGGTGCAAACCCTGCTCGATCCAGCGCGGCCATGGCTGCGGCACAGAATACAAGAGAGGAGTGGCAATCAGCTTTCCAAAATCCCAATGCCCAGTACACAGGAAGACCCTCTCTTCCTGCCATGTCGTTTCCTGATCTAAACCCACCAGGAATACAACGGTATGTGGTGGAACACATTGTGAAAAGTGACGATAATTCTGGACATTTGTCTTCTCAGAAACTTCGATCATTCTCCGGCAGAACACCGAGACCACAACATGAAGCGGATTTTGAAACCTGGCGTTCTGGTGTTGATCTTCTCCTAAAGGACCCTGCTGTGTCAGACTTACAATGTTCAAGGAGGATATTTGAAAGTCTCTTTCCACCTGCAGCATATATGGTGAAGCATCTCCAGCCAGACACACCACCTACAACCTACCTCCAAATTCTTGACTCTGCATATGGAACTGTTCAAGATGGGGACGAACTGTATGCTAAATTCATGGAACTGTTCCAGGATGCTGGTGAAAAGCCTTCGGAGTACTTGCAACGCTTGCAAGTCGCGCTTAGTGCTGCTGAAAAGAGGGGAGGAGTCAAAGCTACTGATCTGGACCGACATCTGTTAAATCAATTTTGTCGTGGTTGCTGGGACAACACACTCATCTCAGAACTCCAGCTGAAGCAGCGCAAGTCCCGGCCACCATCTTTCGCTGAGTTATTGCTGTTGCTCCGAACAGAAGAAGATCGAGAGACTGCAAAAGCACAACGTATGAAGCAGCACCTCGGCTCAAAGGCCCGAGCTGGGGCGCATGCTCAATATGCTTATGCATCTCCAGAAGAGAACAAGGTGGATGCGCTGACTACCATCACTCAGCAGCTCACCCACCAGCTTGCTGACATTCAAAAGCAGCTGGCGGCGCTAACTGCAAGGTCCAGTCAGGATCAGTCCACTCACGTCAGCAAGCTCAGTGAAAGTCAAAAGATCAGTAAGCCAGCGTCACGCTTCAGTCACAAAGCCCCAGCTACAGGCCTGAAGCCCGGCTACTGCTACAATTGTGGAGAAGACGGACACATTAAGACCCACTGTGACAACGATCCAAACCCCTCACTCGTAGCCACAAAGAAAAAACAGTTCACTGAAAAGCAAAGAAAATGGCAGAGGCCAAACCCCCACAGCACTCCATCTTTAAACTAGGAGGAGTTCCTGTTGAGGGGCGAACAGGAACTGCTGAGGATCGACAATGTCCTACCAAGCAGACACCAGTGGCGTGTACCAGTCGAATGCACTCCACTCGCACCAACACCACTCGACTACCAGAAGGCTTGATTGGATCACGTTGTACTGGACACGTAAAAATAGCTGGTCAAGATTTTTCATGTTTACTGGATACAGGATCACAAGTGACAACAATACCTGTATCACTTTACAATCAGTATTTCTCTCATCAGCCTGTCAAGTCACTTAATGAATTGTTGCAAGTGGAGGGAGCTGCTGGACAAGAAGTCCCATATTTGGGCTACATTGAGATGACCGTCACCTTTCCGGAAGAATTCATGGGTGAGGACTTGGACGTGTGCACTCTGGCGCTGGTGGTCCCAAATGCAGGACCAGGATTTCAGTCTCAAATTCTGATGGGGATGAACACGCTGGAACCCCTCTATGAACACCATATGGACAGTGAGAAGGCCACTTACCAACCACCTCAACATGGCTATAGAGCAGTCCTTCACTTACTCCAGCTGCGGCACAAGCATGCCCAGGAGGTCAGTGATGGGGTCGTGAGACTGGCTAGCCATGCTCCAGTTGAAATTCCAGCGGGCTGCACCACAGTCATCAAAGGCTCTGTTCGAACTACCCCACTGACCGCTGGCAGGTGTGCCCTGATCGAACCGCCATCCACGCCAATGCCGGGAGGTCTGTGTGTAAAGAACTGTCTAGTCATGCTGCCTAGTCATGCACCTCACAAGATCCCAATCATGCTCACCAATGAGTCCGATCAAACCATCACGCTTCCACCATTGAGTGTTATCGCTGAACTCTCCATGTCACTACAGATTCTGTCACACAATGTCTGCAACACACAGCAGCGCGCAACAGAAGTCAACCTGGATTTCGATTTTGGAGATTCTCCAATTCCTCCGGACTGGAAGGAGCGAGTCATCGCCAATCTCAAAAAGATCCCAGAAGTATTCTCACACAACGATCTTGATTTCGGATGCACTAATCGTGTACAACATCATATTCGCCTTCACGATGAGACTCCGTTTAAGCACAGAGCTCGACCCATCCATCCTCGGGACCTCGAGGCAGTACGCAACCATCTACGGGACTTGTTGGAGGCAGGAGTGATAAGGGAATCAGAATCACCCTTCTCTTCCCCGATCGTAGTTGTTAGAAAGAAGAATGGAGATGTGAGACTATGCATTGATTACCGTAAGCTTAATCTGCAAACAGTGAAGGATGCTTATGCGCTCCCAAATTTGGAAGAGTCTTTCTCCGCACTCACTGGGTCACGGTGGTTCAGTGTCCTTGACCTCAAGTCAGGATACTACCAAATTGAGATGGCAGAAGCTGATAAACCTAAAACCGCATTTGTTACTCCTCTGGGGTTTTGGGAGTTTAACAGAATGCCACAAGGTGTGACCAATGCGCCAAGCACATTTCAGCGCCTAATGGAGAAGTGCATGGGGGACCTGCATCTGAAGGAGGTCTTAGTTTTTCTCGACGACCTAATTATCTTCTCTGACACCCTTGAAGAACACGAGCGACGACTGTTGAGAGTACTGCATCGGCTTCGGGACTATGGTCTAAAGTTGTCACCAGAGAAGTGCAAATTCTTTCAAACATCTGTGCGCTATCTGGGCCATATCGTCTCGCGACAAGGTGTGGAGACTGATCCGGAGAAGATAAGTGCCCTCAACTCCTGGCCAGTTCCTCGAATGCTAAAAGAACTAAGGTCCTTCCTTGGATTTGCGGGGTATTACCGCAGGTTCATGCAAGGGTATGCTGAAATCGCAAAGCCTTTAAACGACCTGACGAGAGGCTACATACCAACCCGGCGTCAGCACAACAAACGGTCTATGACCAGTTACGATGCCAAACAGCCATTTGACGAGAGATGGACGTCGCAATGCCAACATGCATTTGAATCACTCATACATCGATTGACAACAGCTCCAGTTCTTGGATTTGCAAACCCAAAACAACCTTATATCCTCCACACCGACGCAAGCACCACGGGCCTCGGGGCTGCACTTTATCAAGAGCAGGAGGGAAAGCTGCGTGTCATTGCGTACGCTAGTCGAGGATTGTCAGTCAGTGAGTCCAGATATCCAGCGCATAAACTGGAATTCTTGGCATTGAAATGGAGCGTGACAGAAAAATTCCACGACTACCTGTATGGGTCAAGTTTCATCGTCGTAACAGACAATAACCCTTTGACGTACATCTTAACATCTGCCAAGCTCGATGCGGCTAGTCATAGATGGCTGGCTGCACTTTCGACCTACGACTTCAAGCTACAGTACAGAGCAGGCAGCCAGAACGGAGACGCTGATGCACTTTCTCGAAGACCCCATGCCCAGCAGTCTGACACTCACTGTCAACAAGAATGGGACATGGTGAAACAGTTCACCCGCAACCATCTTGATAATCCTGACACTGCTGTTGAACTCGATATGGACATTGTGGCTGCCATTTGCCACAGCTGTCTGGTAAGAGCTGCAAGGGAAGATTCACCTGAGAACTGTGTTACCTTGGTTGAGACGCTAAGTATGTCCGCCACGGCCATTCCAGATTGCTACGCCAGCGAGTCTAACCAAGGGTTGCCAGTAGTGCCGGCGTTATCCCATGTTGACCTTCGGGAAAAGCAGAGAGCGGACTCCTGTCTTGGAGAGGTGATCCATCAACTGGAGACCGGGGAGAAAGTTCCGCCTACGGTGAGAAAGGAGCTTCCGACCCTTGCCCTTCTGTTGAGGGAATGGAGCCGTCTAGAACTACAAGATGACATCCTGTACAGAAGAAGGCAGGACGGAGAGCACGTGTTATTCCAGCTCGTGTTGCCAGAAGAGTTGCGGCCTGTCGTCCTTGCCAGCCTCCATGATGACATGGGCCATATGGGGGTTGAGCGGACACTGGATCTGGTTAGATCTCGGTTCTTCTGGCCACGGATGGCTGGGGACGTTGAAACAAAAATCAAGACTTGTAATCGCTGCATCAGACGGAAAGCCCTTCCAGAACGAGCTGCACCTCTGGTAAACATCAGGACCAGCCGGCCACTTGAGTTGGTGTGTATGGACTATTTGTCGCTTGAGGCCGATAGAAGCAACTGCAAGGACATATTGGTTCTCACAGACCATTTCACCAAATACGCCGTGGCTATACCAACTGCCAATCAAAAGGCGAAGACGGTCGCTAAATGCCTGTGGGAGAATTTTATCGTCCATTATGGTATTCCTGAGCGACTGCACACGGACCAAGGGCCCGATTTCGAGTCCCACCTGATCAAGGAACTCTGCGACATTGCTGGCATTGAGAAAACCAGGACCACGTCATACCATCCTCGTGGGAACCCGGTTGAAAGGTTCAATCGAACTTTGCTCGGCATGTTGGGTACCTTGGACCCCGAGCAGAAACAACGATGGAAGGAGTATGTGAAACCTCTGGTTCACGCTTATAACTGTACCAGGAATGAAGTTACAGGCCACACTCCATACGAGCTCATGTACGGTCGTTCCCCAAGGTTACCTATCGATCTGGCCTTTGGTCTACCTGTCCGACATGCACCATCAACGTCGCATTCCCAATATGTGCAGAACCTTCGCGCTCGGTTGGAAGAGAGTTACCGACTTGCTTCCAAAAATGCAGCCAAGTCCGCTGAAAGAAACAAGACACGGTTCGATCTGAGGGTGAAACCATCCATTTTGGAAGAGGGAGACAGAGTTCTGGTTCGCAATGTGAAACTCCGAGGGAAGCATAAGTTGGCGGACAAATGGGAGAAGGACATTTACATCGTTGTTAAACGTGCTGGGGACCTCCCTGTCTACACGGTGCAACCCGAGAAGGGTTTTACTGGACGAACTCGAACACTGCATAGAGACCTTTTACTTCCATGTGGTTTCTTACCTGCGAGCAAAGAGCCTGAATTATCACCCCCCTCATCTGTTCGCAGACCTCAAACACGGAGTTTGAAGAAGCCTGTTGTAGACCCAGAACAATGTCTGAGTGAGGAGGAGGAAGAGTGGACGTCAACTCGGGTTTCAGTTCCACCAACTGTAAGATTCACGGTTGAGGGGACTCTTCCTGTTCAGTCTTCGATTAGCCACACTACAGTTCCTGATCCAGTTCATTCACCTGCAAGTAACTTACCTGTGATTGGGGAGTCCTCTCTGGTTTCCGATGTCGAAGATCCATCTTTGTCTAGTCTGGAAGAAGATGTTATCTTTATAGAATCTGAAGAGGAAAATGGGGTTGAAGATGGAGAATGGTCACCTCAAGGTCCCTGTATTGCTCCAGAGGCAATACCGGAGGGAATCTCAGAGCTGGTCGGCCCAGTAGAGACATCCACTCAAGCGGCAGCTACATCACCGCTGTCCCATGAAACACCTGCTGATCTTGTCAACTCTGAGGATGGGGTTGCATTAGACACAGCTGAACCTGACCAATCGATCCGCCGTTCTTCGCGACAGCGACAGCCTCCCAAGCGTCTGCAGTATTATGGGTTGGGCAAACCCTTAATATCTGTTGTGCAAACACTTTTTCATAGTTTAGCCGACGCTTGTGGTGAAACTTTACGCACTCCTGTGTCCGATATCCTCTATGTTCCTGCGTCCATGTAGTGGCATGCACCGGAGTTGCATGGGTTTAAGGGGGGAGGATGTAACCCAGGTGAGAAACCTGGCCATTTCTGTAGTTTCCCCTAAACCAATCACGGTTCGCTTATGCGTATGACGTCACACGGTCACGTGGGTCCGCGCAACCAGTCGCGTACGTTCTAATATGCCGGTGTAGTCAGTGCGAGTAGGAGCCGTGGGGAAGCCACACGAGAGAGAGCTGCAGGAGTCTTCCGTTGTGCCTTTGGTGACCGTGAGGGAAGCGTTTTGGGTAGATAAGCGCGGAACTGGCCAGGTTCCCAGGATCTTGATGGCGAGCTATGAAGGAGGCCTAGCCTAACGAACCTAAAGATTGCCACTTGTGCTGGATCGTCACTCTCTCCTGCCAGGCCGGTAGGGGGCTCTCTGCAGCTGCAAACCTCTCACCCCACGAACTCTCTCTTTCCCCTTGCCCACCACATACACTCGAATCTCTCCATCCCCAGACTCTCACACAATCCCCCTGGACAATATACCTCAAACCCAGACGTGGGTTCTCCTATTGAACTGTGGAAGGGGTGGGTTTTGGTTCGCGAGGGTTTTGTGTTGCAGACTAATTGTTCCATGTGTGTATTGTTTCGAATTGAGCTCATTGATCTTATTGAATGTCTCTTCATTCATTAGTTCTATTCACTGTAAATATTGTGCACTGCAGCCTTGTATGTCCTTTTACTATTGCACTTTCTTAAATATATGGTACCAGCAAAAACCAAACTAAACCGCAGTCTCTTGCCTCTCCCTTCCAGAGCCGAGTCTATACCTTCTGACACTAGCCTATATTATCCCTTTATTGGGTGTTGTCTTTATTTGGCGACGCACTTGCTACAGAAACAAGGAAACAAGGAAGTAGGGAAGGAAACAAGGAAGGGAGATAGGAAGGAAACAAGGAAGGAAGGAAACACAGAAACAAGGAAGGGTAATAGGAAGGAAACAAGGAAGGAAGGAAACAAGGAAGGAAACAAGAATACATGGACGGAAACAAGGAAACAATGAAGGAAACAAGGAAGGAAACAATGAAACAAAGGAAACAAGGACACAAGGAACGAAGGAAACAAGGAACGAAGGAAACAAGGACACAAGGAAGGAAGGAAAAAAGAAAGGAACGAAGAAAACAAGGAAGGAAGGAAACAAGGAAGGAAAAAAGGAAGGGAGGAAACAAGGAAAGAAGGAAGGAAACAATTAAACGAGGAAGGAAGGAAACAATTAAACCAGGAAGGAAACAAGGAAGGAAGAAAGGAAACAAGGAAACGAAGTGACAAGGATGGAAGCAATGAAACAAGGAACGAAGGAAGGAAAGAAAACAAGGCAACAATGAAGGAAACAAGGAAGGAAGCAAGGAAGGAAGGAAACAAGGAACGAACGAAGAAAACAAGGAACGAAGGAAACAAGGAAGGGAGGAAACAAGGAAGGAAACAATTAAACCAGGAAGGAAACAAGGAAGGAAACAAGGAAGGAAGAAAGGAAACAAGGAAACGAAGTAACAAGGATGGAAACAATGAAACAAGGATGGAAGGAAACAAGGCACCTAGGAAGGGAGATAGGAAGGAAACAAACAAAGAAGGAAGGAAGGGATAGGACGAAAGGGAGATAGGAAGGAAGGAAGGAAGGAAACAAGGCAACAAGGAAGAAAGGAAACAAGGAAGGAAACAAGGAAAAATGGACGGAAACAAGGAAGTAAGGAAACATAGAAACAAGGAAGGGAGATAGGAAGGAAACAAGGAAGAAAGGAAGGAAACAGGGAAGGAAGGAAACATGGAAAGAAGGAAGGAAGGGAGATAGGAAGGAAGAAAGGAAACAAGGATGGAAGTAAACAAGGCAACAAGGAAGGAAACAAGAAAGGAAACAAGGAAAAATGGACGGAAACAAGGAAACAAGGAAGGAGGGAAGGAAACAAGGAAGGGAGATAGGAAGGAAACAAGGAAAGACACCATCCGGCCCAGGGGCCTTCCGCGGGTTCAGCTTCAGGAACTGCCGATGCACTTCCTCTTCTTGGATGGAGAGAGCAGGGGGGGGGGAGGGTTTGTGGAGACCTTTGATGAAGTGCTGGGGTCGTTGATGGTAGAGGTGATGATGGGGGGAGCAGGGGCAGCTGGAGTGTCTAGAGAGGTGTCAAAGGCTGATGGGCGTTCGTGGCGGCAGTAATGTGTGTTCAGACTCTGGGCGAGGCACAGGTCGTTCAGAGCCCGGGGGGCCTTGGGCTTGTAATTGGTGATCGCCCTAAGACCCCGCCACACTGCTCCAGAGTCATTGGAGGAGAATTGGTGTTGGAGACGGGCTGAGTATGCAGCTTTAGCTTTCTCCACCTCCCTGCTAAAGCTGTACCTTGCCTCCCTGTAATGGTCTCTGTCGCCATTTTATAGTAAGTAAGGGAACAAGGAAACAAGGAAGGAAACAATGAAACAAGGAAGGAAACAAGGCAACAAGGAAGGAAGGAAACAAGGAAGGAAACAATGAAAGATGGAAGGGAGATAGGAAGGAAACAATGAAGGAAACAAGGAAGAAAGAAAACAAGGAAAGAAACAAGGAATGAAGGAAACAAGGAAACAAGGAAGTAGGGAAGGAAACAAGGAAGGAAGACCGGAAACAAGGAAACAAAGTAGGAAACAAGGAAGGAAGGAAACAAGGAAGGACACAAGGAAGGAAACAAGGTAGAGAGTATGAGCAGATCAGTTGAAAAAGTTAGGTTTTGGGGTGTTTTAATGGGTGCTATTGGACAAAAGTTGCAGCTTTCACAAAACTCAAAAACGAAGTTGTGCCAAAACTGTGAGAGCTACATGGCCAATTCTTGCTCACATAACACAGCCTGGGGCCCTGTATAACATACTGGAAAATTAGCCTTCTAGCATTTATGGTTTTGGAGAAATGGGCAATTCTAGCTTTTTATTGCCGCAAACGCATTATCTCAAGGATCAAACACCTATTTTGGAAAGTAGTTGATATTTGTATTCTCACTGCTAAAAACCATCCCATATGCACAGTCAGTGTGGGGTATGAACAGATCACTTGAAAAAGTTAGGTTTTGGGGTGTTTTAATGGGTGCCCAGATAGCAAAATGTCGTTGAATCAACGTTGATCTAGCGTCAGGCTTTTTCGTTGAATCAACGTTGATTTCTGACGTTGAAATGGCGTCATTTTGCTCGTTATGTTGAATGTTGATTCAACGTTGATCTTTCATTGATAATGACATTGAAACAACATCAGATCAACTAGAATTATCAACATTGAATCAACATTGAAACGTCACATTTTCAACCCTACATCAACATTGAATCAACATGGATTTAACAGTATTAAGCATTGATATTTCATTGATTTGACATTGAAACAATGTTCTACAATCAACAGACCATCAATCTTATTGCAGCTTCTTTATTACACAATTTATTATACTGTAATACAAAAACATGACAAAAACAGTACAAAACTACCTTCTTAACTACCAAACAACAACAACAAACACAAGCAAATGTAACATTACAATGCATGTGAAGAATTGTCATACTAGGAATTAACCTTTTTGTCTAAATTTAGCTTTAATGACACCAAGTACCGCCCCCACTTCCAGTCTTGGACGTGTGTCGCAAGTAAAAACCCCATTGATTTAGTCTATTGATAAAAAGAAGAAAAAAAAAAAGAGCACGACACATGGTTATCAGCTCTGTGCTCACTGCCAACCATGGCATGGATATTTTATACAAAGAATCTCACTAAATACTTGAAAATAAGGTGACATTTATTTCAGTTATAACATTTTAAATACATATTCAGTTTAAAATTGTGTGTTTTAACACATAGCTGATGAGTCTGTGTTGAGCTTTTAAACTCTTAATATTTCTCAAAGTCAGTGGATTAAATGGGATTCATACCTCGGACTCACTAAAGGACAGGAAGTGGGCGGGACTGTTGAGCTCAATTCAGATAATCACTACAGACTGTATCATAAAGCACAGTCCAAAATGGCAATATGTTACAAAAATGTTACAAATTATGTTGAATATATATATATATATATATATATATATATATATATATATATATATAAACTATAATGAATGGCCTTCACAGAGTACATACAGTTTGTAGTTTAGAGCAAACACTTTTAGAAATGCTTTTGATTCTTGTATTAGTTCAACAGTTCATATTTCATTCCTCTCATACTGTGGGTCAAATGCTTCTGGACACATTAGAAATGTTCTACCTCGCTTTTCATGCCATCCTTTCTTTCTAGTCCATATATCTTCTTATCATTCACTTCTTCAGCCCATCACTGTAGGCGAGTTTAGGTGAAGAAAACTGACAAGAAGCCGCTAGGGGAAAAAAGAAAGAAAAAAAGACTTAATTACTTACTTTAATTTTAACAAAGAGGAGAAAACCGACACAGTTTGATACACAATGTACTAGAATAGACCTAAACCAGGCCCACAGGCTGCACTGGGCCTGATACAACCCAGACTAAACCACACCCACAGGCTGCACTGGCCTGATACAACCCAGACTAAACCACACCCACAGGCTGCAATGGGCCAGATACAACCCAGACTAAACCAGGCCCACAGGCTGCACAGAACTGACACTCACCTCTTAATAACACTTTGGGCTCTACAGGGCAGTTCCTGGAGCTTAACCTTAACAGCTACAACAGAAATAATACAGTCAGATTATGTTTGCGTTGAGTTAAATTGTGATCCACTTTGGTAAAAGTTTTAGTAAACTATTATCAGTTTGTATATTTAAAGGAAACAATGATACCAATGTAACAAGTAAATACCTGTATCAAAGAGATCAAATGCAGGTGTGCTGCAGGCCGGTGTAGAGTCTAAAATCAAACAAAAAAACAAATAACTAGGTGGCGTTCACGATTTAGAATGTGATGATGTCATAATGTCAGGTGAAGGTCAGGGGCCAATACAACTCTATGGGAGAAATACAGTTGTTGTAAGAAATCTCCAACAAAAATTGACAAATGTTTTTCCTCTTCAGTATCTGATAGTGATTGGATTCACAAACCTGTGATATTATTTTTATGTCTGAAAGTCAAAAATACTGGACAACATCACGCTCATGTTTTTGAACATTGTCACCAGTTTTTGATGCCTCTCGGAAAAAGTAATTGGACATTTGTTCATATGTGCTGGAAGATATGAGCCAAAAACAAAGACATACAAATCAGCATTTTGTCAGTTACTGCAGTTACCATAGTTACCGCCATGGAATTTTCAGTTGCTCCGCCTCAGTTTTTCAATTTGGCTCTTTAGGATGCTGTGGTCACGTGAACGCAAACTATTAAAGATAACATGTAAGTAGAGCTGTACATGTAGAAGCATAAATATCTAATCATATTCAGGAAGAATATATTCTGCTGTAACAGTTAGTGGAAAAGACAGACTTGAACAAACAACAATATGTGTTTTTTTTTTTAAGAAATGAATTAGTTGAAATAATAACATACCAAGATTATGTGCATTAAGATCCTTTTATCCTTGAGGTTAAGTCTAAAAAGACAATGAGACCAACATTAAAACAACATTAGACATTTAATTATTTTGTATTCATAGTTTGATTGTATTGACATTGTACAAAACAAAGTTCAAATTAGATCACTGAATCTACTATTTTATATCAGATTATAAGTAATATACAGTATTTAAGTGAGCTAACAATATAACTGACAAGTTATAAGGAACAGTTTTCAAAATATTATGTTACATGCTGTGTGGGTTAAGTGTGTGGCTTTATAAATATTATTAATCATCTAATCCTAATAAAAATCTCAACAAACTTACCTTTAGACGGTCTGCATCTGACGTCTCCGAGAGAAAACTGCACTAAGTGGCTCCAGAGCAGTTGAGATTTGAAGGCTTTAGGTCACATGACCACTTTAAATTCCCGCTCTTTTTGCACCTGCTGAACCATCAGGGCCATGTACATTGAAACAATGTTGAGTCAATGTTGGCACTTCAACCTTAAAATACCTACGTTTATTCAACGTTGTTTCAACAGCTTTTTTTCAACCATTGATTATGCGACGTTGATTAAACGTTGAATTAACGTTGACATTTCAATCTCAACCAAAAATAACCAATCTGACCAAAAATCAACGTTGAAATAACATCTTTTGCTATCTGGGTGCTATTGGACAAAAGTTGCAGCTTTCACAAAACTCAAAAACGAAGTTGTGCCAAAACTGTGAGAGCTACATGGCCAATTCTTGCTCACATAACACAGCCTGGGGCCCTGTATAACATACTGGAAAATTAGCCTTCTAGCATTTATGGTTTTGGAGAAATGGGCAATTTATTTTTTTATTGTCGCAAACGCATTATCTCAAAGAGCAAACACCTATTTTGGAAAGTAGTTGATATTTGTATTCTCACTGCTAAAAACCATCCCATATGCACAGTCAGTGTGTGGTATGGACAGATCACTTGAAAAAGTTAGGTTTTGGGGTGTTTTAATGGGTGCTATTGGACAAAAGTTGCAGCTTTCACAAAACTCAAAAACGAAGTTGTGCCAAAACTGTGAGAGCTACATGGCCAATTCTTGCTCACCTAACGCAACGTGGGGCCCTGTATAACATACTGGAAAATTAGCCTTCTAGCATTTATGGTTTTGGAGAAATGGGCAATTTATTTTTTTATTGTCGCAAACGCATTATCTCAAAGAGCAAACACCTATTTTGGAAAGTAGTTGATATTTGTATTCTCACTGCTAAAAACCATCCCATATGCACAGTCAGTGTGTGGTATGGACAGATCACTTGAAAAAGTTAGGTTTTGGGGTGTTTTAATGGGTGCTATTGGACAAAAGTTGCAGCTTTCACAAAACTCAAAAACGAAGTTGTGCCAAAACTGTGAGAGCTACATGGCCAATTCTTGCTCACCTAACGCAACGTGGGGCCCTGTATAACATACTGGAAAATTAGCCTTCTAGCATTTATGGTTTTGGAGAAATGGGCAATTCTAGCTTTTTATTGCCGCAAACGCATTATCTCAAGGATCAAACACCTATTTTGGAAAGTAGTTGATATTTGTATTCTCACTGCTAAAAACCATCCCATATGCACAGTCAGTGTGGGGTATGAACAGATCACTTGAAAAAGTTAGGTTTTGGGGTGTTTTAATGGGTGCTATTGGACAAAAGTTGCAGCTTTCACAAAACTCAAAAACGAAGTTGTGCCAAAACTGTGAGAGCTACATGGCCAATTCTTGCTCACATAACACAGCCTGGGGCCCTGTATAACATACTGGAAAATTAGCCTTCTAGCATTTATGGTTTTGGAGGAATGGGCAATTCTAGCTTTTTATTGCCGCAAACGCATTATCTCAAGGAGCAAACACCTATTTTGGAAAGTAGTTGATATTTGTATTCTCACTGCTAAAAACCATCCCATATGCACAGTCAGTGTGGGGTATGGACAGATCAGTTGAAAAAGTTAGGTTTTGGGGTGTTTTAATGGGTGCTATTGGACAAAAGTTGCAGCTTTCACAAAACTCAAAAACGAAGTTGTGCCAAAACTGTGAGAGCTACATGGCCAATTCTTGCTCACATAACACAGCCTGGGGCCCTGTATAACATACTGGAAAATTAGCCTTCTAGCATTTATGGTTTTGGAGAAATTGGCAATTCTAGCTTTTTATTGCCGCAAACGCATTATCTCAAGGATCAAACACCTATTTTGGAAAGTAGTTGATATTTGTATTCTCACTGCTAAAAACCATCCCATATGCACAGTCAGTGTGGGGTATGAACAGATCACTTGAAAAAGTTAGGTTTTGGGGTGTTTTAATGGGTGCTATTGGACAAAAGTTGCAGCTTTCACAAAACTCAAAAACGAAGTTGTGCCAAAACTGTGAGAGCTACATGGCCAATTCTTGCTCACATAACACAGCCTGGGGCCCTGTATAACATACTGGAAAATTAGCCTTCTAGCATTTATGGTTTTGGAGGAATGGGCAATTCTAGCTTTTTATTGCCGCAAACGCATTATCTCAAGGAGCAAACACCTATTTTGGAAAGTAGTTGATATTTGTATTCTCACTGCTAAAACACATCCCATATGCACAGTCAGTGTGGGGTATGAACAGATCACTTGAAAAAGTTAGGTTTTGGGGTGTTTTAATGGGTGCCCAGATAGCAAAATGTCGTTGAATCAACGTTGATCTAGCGTCAGGCTTTTTCGTTGAATCAACGTTGATTTCTGACGTTGAAATGGCGTCATTTTGCTCGTTATGTTGAATGTTGATTCAACGTTGATCTTTCATTGATAATGACATTGAAACAACATCAGATCAACTAGAATTATCAACATTGAATCAACATTGACACGTCACATTTTCAACCCTACATCAACATTGAATCAACATGGATTTAACAGTATTAAGCATTGATATTTCATTGATTTGACATTGAAACAATGTTCTACAATCAACAGACCATCAATCTTATTGCAGCTTCTTTATTACACAATTTATTATACTGTAATACAAAAACATGACAAAAACAGTACAAAACTACCTTCTTAACTACCAAACAACAACAACAAACACAAGCAAATGTAACATTACAATGCATGTGAAGAATTGTCATACTAGGAATTAACTTTTTTGTCTAAATTTAGCTTTAATGACACCAAGTCCCGCCCCCACTTCCAGTCTTGGACGTGTGTCGCAAGTAAAAACCCCATTGATTTAGTCTATTGATAAAAAGTAGAAAAAAAAAAAGAGCACGACACATGGTTATCAGCTCTGTGCTCACTGCCAACCATGGCATGGATATTTTATACAAAGAATCTCACTAAATACTTGAAAATAAGGTGACATTTATTTCAGTTATAACATTTTAAATACATATTCAGTTTAAAATTGTGTGTTTTAACACATAGCTGATGAGTCTGTGTTGAGCTTTTAAACTCTTAATATTTCTCAAAGTCAATGGATTAAATGGGATTTATACCTCGGACTCACTAAAGGACAGGAAGTGGGCGGGACTGTTGAGCTCAATTCAGATATCATGGGCCATACGGCTTTACATATAGCGACAACGCTCTCGTAAGAGATCCACCTAGATGGAGCCTGAATCAGAAATGGTTACTGGATGATAATTTTATTAATTATATTGGAAAAGTAATAGATAATTATTTTGAAGATAATACAACAGAAACAACTGTTGCTATTAAATGGGATGCTTTTAAGGCTGTTCTGAGGGGACATATAATAAGCTACACTTCATCTAAAACTAGAGATTTTCATAAAAAGAGACTACTATTGGAGTCAAAAATAAAAACACTTCAGAATCTGGTGATTAATAACTACACACCTACAACAGAAAAGGAATTGCTAACTCTAAAAGCAGAATATAACAAAATGTCAGAGGACAGGGCAGCTGCTGATATTATTAGGCTTAATCAAACCTTTTATGAACAAGGGGAGAAATCTGGGAAATTGTTATCTTGGCAAATCAAACAGTTGGAAACAAGAAAAGCAATAACGTCAATTACAAAAAGTAATGGAGATTTAGTAACTAATCCTGTTGAGATAAACAAAGAATTTGGAGAATTTTATACAAAACTGTATAATTCTGAAATACCAAATAACCCGGATATTCAAAACGCATTTTTAGATGGTTTGGAAATTCCACAAGTCCCAAATGATTTAGTGGAAATATTAGAAGCGGACCTGAAAGATGCGGAAATCAGCAAAGCTATTGATGATATGAGGGCAGGTAAAACGCCAGGTCCTGATGGACTTCCAATAGACCTTTACAAAAAATTTAAATCTAAATTGCTTAAACCCCTTTTGGATATGTTTTTAGAAGCTTTCCAGTGTGGTAGCTTACCAACATCGCTGACGGCTGCATTAATAACATTATTACCAAAACCTGGAAGACCAAGTAATTCTTGTGGAAATATGAGACCGATAAGCCTATTAAATGCTGATCTAAAAATTTTATGTAAAATTTTAGCAAGACGACTTCAAGAAACATTACCTTATGTAATACATAGGGATCAAAATGGATTCATCCTAGGACGACAGGGGTTCCACAATGTTAGGCGGGTCCTTAATATTATTCAAGGTTTGGATGAAACTACAGACAGGGCCCTCGTATCTTTGGATGCTGAAAAGGCATTTGATAAGGTGGAATGGCCTTATCTTTTTAATGTCCTGGAGCGATTTGGATATGGGAATACATTTTTTAAATGGGTTTGATTACTGTATTTAAATTCAACGGCAGAAGTAATAACAAATAAAAACATCTCACAACCAATTATGATAAAGAAAGGCTGTCGTCAGGGCTGCCCCCTTTCACCTCTTTTGTTCACTTTAGCAATAGAACCCCTGGCAATAGCCATAAGGGAAAATTCAGAAATAAAGGGAATCTCTTTTTGTAATACTGAACACAAAGTCGCACTTTACGCAGATGATATAATCCTGTTCGTTTCACACATTAGTAAGTCAATTCCGGTCATTTTAGATCTGATAAGTGCCTTTAGTAAAATCTCAGGTTATACAATCAATAATACTAAATCTTCTATTCTATTGCTTAATGAGACTGAAGCCGCACATCCAGCCCCACAAGCTTCGTGTTTTAAAGTGGTGGATCACTTTATATATTTAGGTATTGAAATTAGGCGCAAGTTAAATTTGATTGTTAGGTCTAATTATGAATCTTTAATGAATGATATAACAGGATCGGTTGATAGGTGGGTATCTTTACCCCTGTCTTTGATTGGTAGGATAAGTGTGA
This sequence comes from Proterorhinus semilunaris, assembly GCA_021464625.1. Classification (NCBI taxonomy): domain Eukaryota; kingdom Metazoa; phylum Chordata; class Actinopteri; order Gobiiformes; family Gobiidae; genus Proterorhinus; species Proterorhinus semilunaris. The sequence continues at coordinate 277,094 of JAJBBP010000025.1, read as the reverse complement.
TAAAAATGAATATGCTCCCTAAAATATTGTATATATTTCAGAATGTGCCATTGCCCCCACCTACTGATTTTTTTGGAAAGATTAAAAAGCTATTCATAGGATTTATTTGGGAAAACTCTAAAGCTCGGATTCGGCTATCCTTATTACAAATGCCGTATAATAAGGGAGGGCTAAAATGTCCTAATATAATTTGGTATTATTGGGCGACACAGCTGCGATCAATTAAATTTTATTTTGATACAAGCGATGCGCCACAGTGGAGGGAGATGGAGTCAGAAGGTCTGGATTTACCATTTCCGCAATATTTATATTCAGACAAGGTTTCTAACCTGATTAAAAAAAGTAAAAACCCAATTGTTAAGAACATGATTAAAATCTGGTCTAAAGTATGCAAATATGTAAAAGAGCCTTGTAACTTCTCTCTTTATACTCCAATTTGGAGGAACCAATGTTTTATTCCAGGAAGATCTGACATTGTTTTTCAGCAGTGGGCGTCAAAGGGATTAAAAAGAATACAGGATCTGTATAGACCAAATTCGGATGCACTAATGTCATTTGAGGAAATAACATGCCAGTATAACATTGACAAAAAATACTTTTTTAAATTTCTTCAACTTAGACATTTTATCAGAACTAATGATAATACTCTAACTAAACCTAAAAAAACAGACCTGGAAAAAATTATGTCTAAAAATAGTCGGAGCAAAGGTGCTATATCGGAATTGTATAGTTTCTTATCATCTAACTCAACTGAAAACTCAGATTCTAAGCTCAGGGCATGGAATGAGGATTTAGCAACAAACATTTCAAAAGAGGATTTGGAGTCTGCATGCACAAACGCACATAAACAATTAATTAATAGTCGATTTAGGCTCCTCCAGTATAAGTGGCTCATGAGAACCTATGTGACACCAGAAAAATTGAATAAATATAATAGGAATGTACCTGATGTGTGTACAAGATGTACTAATGCTAAAGGAACATTGTTCCACTGTATGTGGCAATGTCCTGAGGTGGAACTTTTTTGGGACGAGGTTAAGGGAGCTGTAGAGACAATTATCTCAAAGGATATTCCGAAAAATCCTGTACTTTTTATCTTAGGAATTTATCCTGGAAAACATTCGTTTACAAAGAGTGAGCAGATAATGATGAATATGTGTTTCCTTCAAGCTAAAAGAACAATTGCAATGCATTGGAAAAAGAGCAATAGGCCCAAGTTGGGATACTGGGTGAAACAAATGCTCATAGTATTTCCCCTGGAAAGGATTACGTGCTTTAGAAAGGGAAAGTTGTCAGTATTTGAAAAAGTGTGGGGACCATTTAAAGACTTTGTAGATAATGTTATTTTAACAGATTTTTAAGTTTTACTGTGAACCTATAGGCTATATACATGTGTGTTGTTTTAATTAAATGCTTGGCAGTATGGTAAATTGTAAACAAAATATCTGGGAAGAGTTAGGGTTTTGCTTTTAAGTTTATTATCCTTTTATTTTATTTTTGCAATGTTTTTTTGTGTGTATTTTTTGTTAGTTTTTTGCTTCTTTTTTCTTTTTGTGTATAATAATACAAATTCTATGCCAATCAAATGTGGTGTATAAAACCAACTGTTGGATTACTGTTCTGATTGTACTATATTGATGTACAAAATTAATAAACACATTGTTCTAAAAAAAAAAAAAAAAAAAAAAAAAAAAAAAAAAGATGCTCAAGGCTCTCGGCAAAGCCCGGTTCCAAAGGGGCTACGTGGCAAATCCGCAACTGTGCCGCTTGGCCGAAAATGGCTACAGAGCGAACCTCGCCGCGCGATCGTGCGTCGCCGCGCGCGAAGATCCGTGGCACAATATGGCCTGCGGGGTTGCGAGCGCGAAACTCCGCGAGTTCCTAACCCGGGAACGTTTTTTGGAGCCGTACGAAATCTCGCCCGTAGACGCGGCCGAGCCCGCTCGGTCCCACAGTGAACTCGCGCCCGGTCGAGAGCGCTTCGAACAGGGGTTCGTGGCTTTCCCGGAGGCTTTCGCGTTTCTCGTCTTCGAAAGCCGAGAACGCCGTGGCGACTCGGAGCCCTCGCGGCCGAAGCACTGTATCGTGTGCGCCCGCGACCACTCGGTTACCGGGGCCGAGCCCGCTTGTGGGGACATGTACATTGAACTTTTCGTCCGGATCCGAAATGTGGTACTTTTACGTTGATAATACAATGAAATAAGATTGAAAGAAATGAAAACGTTTACACACACACACGACACATCTGTACTGGTGTAAAAAAAAAAAAAAGAAGAAGAAAAAATAAAAAGAAAGAAAGGTAATTACACAAACACAAACGATTTCTCTTTCGGTACAATTCTTTATTGGTATGAAAAAAAAATAATTTGAAAATAGCAGAGCCTCTCCCCCTTCACTCTTCTTGCTCCTCAGACTCTGAGCGCATGGGCTCCGAGCGATCCGCGCATAGCGGGCAGTGCGCTCGGGTGCACCCTCCGCAAATGTACGTCCCGCAGCGAAAGCATCTGGTGGACGTTTTGCGGTCCTTCTTCGAGGGACAAAGTTGACACCTCTTCCTCTTGTCCGGTTCGGACCGTCCGTCCCGGGCACCCGCTCCTTCTCCTCCTCCTCCTCCGAGCGGAGCTGCGGCCGCGGCGCGATCCCCTCGCTCCCGTAGCCACAGGTCCGCTCGGCGCGCTCTCACGATCTCCGCGGACTCCCGGGTGCGGGGCACCGCGGCCCTCCTTTCCACGTGAGCGCGCACGAGATCCTTGCCCAGCCGCTCCAGGAACACCCTGCGTTTGTTCCTCCTCGCGGCCAGCCAGTTCGGGTTGAGCTCCCGCCACAGCACGAAAGAGTTGTAAGAGGACACGCCGATCATGTTGTGAAACACGGCCATGGGCCAGCGCGCGGTCATCCTCCGGCAGCTGTACGCCGCGATCACTTTGTCCAGGTTGTCCACGCCGCCTTTGTTGCGGTTGTAGTCCAACACGATCTCGGGCTTCTTGTCCGCGCGCTCCTCCGCCACGCGTCCCTCTGCGTGAGCCGTGCTCAGCAGGAGCACGTTTTTGTTTCTCTTGACCAGGTAGGAGACCAGGGTCGCGTCTGGCGCGAAGGCGAACCTGGACGAGAAAACTGCCCTCGCTCGGGTGCCCGAGAGCAGCTCCCGGGGCAGCTCGGGTCTGTTCTTCCGCACCGTGCCCACCAGGGTGTTGTTCCTGGCCAGGAGCAACTGCGCCAGTTCGTAGGACGTGAAGAAGTTGTCGCAGGTGACGTTGCGTCCGCTCAACCCCCGGGTCACGTCCAGGACGACCCGAGTGGACAGATTTAAGTCCGGCTGCTGCTGCTGCCGCTGCTGCTCCGGCTGCTGCTCCTGCTACTGCCGCTGCTACTGCCGCTGCCGCTGCTGCTCCGGCTGCTGCCGCTGCCGCTCTTCCCGCGCGCCCCCGGGCTTGCCCGTATAGACCTGTATTTTCCAGGCGTAGCTCGACCTACACACTAAAAACTGTTGGGTTAAAAATAACCCAATTTGGGCTGTTTTATAACTCAACCGCTGGTGCAATATTACACCAGCCCAGCAGTAGTTAATTTGACCCAGCAAGATGGGTTCCTCCTTTCTAACCCAGCAGATGAGTTAAATATTCTACCCAAATTCTGGGTCAAAATAACCACAAATCTGGGTAAATTCAACCACACGTATCTGTTATTTACTCTACCCAAATGCTGGGTCAAATTAAATACAATTCCGGGTTATTTCAACAACAAAATACATGCTAGATTTGCTCATTTAAAGCATACACTATGCAAAAAACACTTAAACAATACTGAAATCTTTACAAGGCACCGCCTTGAAATTTATTCATATAAATGTCCACAATATAAAATGTTTCAGATCAATGAATTAAGGTCAAGAACTGGAACAGATAAAAACAATGTCAATACAACATTTAGTGCAAAACAAATGAAACAAACTAATTTTTAAAACGCCTATCCGCCTGGTAGTAACAAGCTGTCCTTGAGGCTGTTGGCTCTTTTTGCAAGCAAGTATTCTAGATTGAAGAAACTTTACCAGTTTAGACTCTCCTCCTGGCATTTCATAGATGGCACTTTACAGGAATTTCCACACATGGTCACACTGCTTCGGGTATTCAATGTCTAAAATAAAGAATGCCTTGAGGCAGGCATCAATGGCTTGAAGCAGTGCGTCGTGTTCCAAAGCCTGACCAGCAATGATGACAAAGGCCTGAGATACACGCTGATCATCATTTCCCAATGTTAGGACGTAGGGGTATGGTCAATCAATCAATCAATCAATCAATCAATGGTTTTGTATAGCCCAATATCACAACAGGAGTTGCCTCATAGGGCTGTAACAAACATTAAGGCAATAAAACGGAGCAGGAAATAAGACAATGTAAAGTTCCGGTGAATCAAATACTCAGGCAAACATAATGTCTAAATAAGCGTCAGCAGTGGGTGGCGACGAGCAGCAGTATGGTCTGGATGCCTTGGCCTCATGGAGGTATTCCACCATGTTTGTTCCAGGCTAAAAACAAGAAAGAAAGAATGAACACGAGCATGTGAGAGAGTATGAGTGAGTAAGGAACAAATGTCTACCAACTAGTGTAGTGGAATAAAAAGAAATATTATTATTTGAAGTGAAGTCTAGTTAGGTTTACAATTGTTTACAATTAAATCTTTAATTTAGTCTTGATGGTTATGGCATACAGCTCACATTACAGAAAACAATTTAAAAAAGGATTCAGACCTGAACTGACCTAAGAAGCCATAAATCAATTACATTCTTTGTAGATTTAGAAGACTTCTTTAGAGTCAACCTCATAAAGCCAGGGCTGAATGGATTAAAACACAAAAGCGTTAACCTTTTTATAAATACGTTAATTTCTGCACCCGTTACTTTCTTGTGGAACATTTTAGGACAAATTACTGAATCAGTGCTGTGTGGTGCGGAGGCGATCAGACAGTTGCACTGCAGAGATGTTTTAAAAGCTGAGGATGGTTTGATAGTAACCATCATGTAAGCTTGTAGATGGGCTTTCCGACTATTCTCAAGCCATTTTGATATCTGTCCCCACAAGTATAGTAAAACAAACCTGGAAATGCGTGTGTGTGTTTGTGCACATTCTTGAGCCCAGGAATAACAGGTTGGTTAATGAAAGAAAAAAGTTCCCCTTTAGATGTACTGGAAGACTTACAGGCTTATGGTCGATGAAGGCCAAGTTGCATTCTTCAATGGTGTGGTGAACCATTTTTGCACTACGGCCAAGTTTGTAGGCGGTTGGAGGAAGCAAGGCTGGCAGCTGCCTCAGGGCGAGTTCGCCAATGTCATCTGCAGGAAGACATTATAGGTATCAATACGATGTGGAATACCTGTCATTTTGTCAATCAGTATCCAACTAACATAAAACCTCTGCTAACAGTTACGTGCAGCCAATTCCTGTCCTGCAGCTGGTTGTAATTTAATTAATCCCACTATTAGTGGGCCGGAAGCTGGCTGAGATCTCTAGAGCGGGGCTCTTGGAGCAAGGGGTGTGCCCACAGGTTTTTTAGGGGGACACTACCTGAGAAGAAGCACCTGGGAGTGTGCAGTATGCCTGCCAAAGCCACAAAGAGACTCTCACTGTGGTGTGGGCTCTCGTTGTGAGTGGGACAGTCAGCTGACAGCCATTGAGAAAGAACAATTTTAACCTCAAACCTAAACATAGGAGAAGAGGCAGGGAACGGCGTGGAACAAGACCTGGCGAGGCCATGGTAGGCTGCTACAAACAGTAGAAACCAGGTGAGGCCCCCATCTGTCCTAAATCAAACCAAACATTAAAAAAAATGCAACCGAAAGCACTTCGCTAAAAATAAAATCATAAAAAAAATGTCAGACCTGCTCCTCCTACCCCCACATACAGGTGCTCGTCATAAAATTAGAATATGATGAAAAAATAAGCCAAAACCATCACAATTATGAGAAATAAAGGCTTGACATGTCACTTTGCATGTAATGAGTCTATATCATATATTAGTTTCACATTTTAAGTTGAACTATAGAAATAAATGAACATTTTCATGATAATCTAATTATATGACAAGCACCTATACACACAGCACATTCTAACTGTTGGTATAGAGGCATCATGCATGGCAGGGCTCTGAGGATCTAGGTGAGAAAAAAACACCAATGGGGAGCTCAACTACACTGAGAGGGGCCACAGCCTATAGCCACAGATAGCGCTGCCACAGAGACCCCGTCCTAGGCCAGTTGTTCAGTAATGTGTCCCCCAGTTAAGCTAGAGGTCCAGTTGCGGGTTTTCTACACTATTTGGACAAACGTAGCCTAGTGAGCGAGACCGGCCTTGCTGGGGAAACCTTACATTGATATAAACCAATATTGACATTTGCAAAGATGGCAAACAATAATATATTACCTTGTGTTAATCCATCCAGGGGTGATATCAACTTCCCCTCCCGTCTTGCCAGGTGCAGGATCTTCTCAGCATAAATGGGATGCAGCGTCCCCATGCAGGACAAGAAAGTCCTGTGCAATCTATAAAATGGAATACACAATTTTAAAACAAATTCAATGTGGCACACTAATAAAACATTATAATCAATGCATCCTCGTCACATGTAAATTAATATTTCCCTAAACTTACCATGCCTTTGGTCAATTTTTTTTATGAACAGAGAATGAAACGTGTTTACAAAATGACTAATGAGACTCTTTAACAGCTGATTTCCACATGTGCGGTTTCACTTTCCTTTCTGTTGCTGAAGCAGAGCGTTAGCTTCGTGTTTACATCCTGAGCCAGTTATGGCGGCTATTTCTGAACATTTAGACTTTTTTGGGAATTATGCAGTTCGTTACCTTGACCTGGACAATCACAGCGAAGGATTATCTCCAAGATGTTGTTTATATTCGACGTAGCCGATATCAGCGCATTTTGCTGCAACTTTCTGACGACAGGGTTTTCATAACGGATGTCCATCGACAACAACAATGCCTTGGTCATGTTTTGGATCCTAAAGAGGTCCCACTCTGCTGACTTCAATCGTTTTTGGGTGGATACAACACTGGAGGAGAGCGTCCTTCTGCCTTGCTCAACTACCGGTGAGTTTACGCTGTTTGAGGCGTGCAGCGGCTCGTGCGTCAGCGTGAAACATTTCCGCAATAAACCGTGGCTTCTGAAATTCTTACGGAAAACCTACCGCGTCCTTTTATAATCGTGGTCATCGTGGAGGAGATACTACCCGCGCATCAATCAGAAAAAGGCATGGGGCGCACCATGCGTCTCTCTCCTTCGTGCCCCTCACCACTTGTTCATGCGTCACTTTTCTACGAGTGGTTATGGTGCTCGCTATATCGAAGATGTTTGGTGGAAATATCAGTACTTGCTGTACATAGCCGTCCCTCATTTCCCCAGCCTTGGGTTGTTGTAGCTGCCGCGCTGCTAAAGCGTCATCTCAATCAATCAATCAATCAATGGTTTTGTATAGCCCAATATCACAACAGGAGTTGCCTCATAGGGCTGTAACAAACATTAAGGCAATAAAACAGAACAGTAAATAAGACAATGTAAAGTTCCGGTGAATCAAATATCCAGGCAAACATAATGTCCAAATAAGCGTCAGCAGTGGGTGGCGACGAGCAGTGGGTGGCGACGAGCAGCTCGGGTGTCCCCTGTCCTTAGACTCTCCAGCCCGGCAAGGAAAAACTCAAAAACCCAGTGGGAGAAACGAGAAACCTTGAGGAGAACCACAGAAGGAGAGATCCACTCCCATGGACGGACAGGCTATAGAGACCCAGGGCCGAAGGAGTCCCTCAGTAGACGGGCCAAGATCACAGACCGTCCAGTCCTTGTTGTCAGTAGGCAGGGTTCCTCCGTTCAGCCGGGTCCCTCCGTTCAGCCGGGTCCCTCCGTTCAGCCGGGTCCCTCCGTTCAGCCGGGTCCCTCCGTTCGATCTAGACAGGCACTCCCAAGGGGGAGTGGGACAGGAAAATCTCCCGCTCCTTTCGCTCTCCCCCTCGCGCCTATTTTATTAGCTGCATCTTCGTTGTAAATTACAGAAGTGCCAGATAATTTTTCACACGTACAAAATAAGCAGGTAAATGGCAGTTTACAAAAGCCACAGATAAGCTACGTGCACTGTTTGTAAAAGGTTCATCATGACACTGGTTAAATGGCTAGCTACGTTGTTCGCAAAACCCATGGCAAAACCAGCCAACTATCCTCGACAAGATACCACTTTAATAGGTAACGCAGCACAGACATGATGTGATTTAGATATGTAGTGTATACAAACCTTAAGGTTGATTTACCTCGCCACGAGGATGACTTTTTTGCCCCAGCTCAGATCGCAGCCAAAATGGAGCCTGGTGCGGAGTATGGATTCGTGGTGGACTCTCGATGTAATGACGTTCAAAGCAAAACAACCCAGGTGCTGAGTCAACTGACGTTTGTTTGACCGTTGTTGGGTTGATCGATTTTGACCCAGCGCATGGGTTGCACAAAAATAACCCAAATCCCAAACAAATAACCCAAATCCCAGATAAATAACCCATAATGGGTACAAAATGTCATAACCCAGCAGTTGAGTAGATGAAATAACCCAGCTGTTTTTAGTGTGTAGCATCGCAGGCCACCCAAAATTTTATCCCGTACCGGGCCGGTTTATTGGGCATGTACTGCCTGAACGGACAGCGACACTTTAGAATCCTATTCTATACCTATTTAAAGGGGTATGTGCTGAAAAAAATGTGTAATTGTAAGTATAATGGTTATGTGTTTTAAGAATGACAATTGTATGGAATTACATCTTTTTTATTTTAAAACGTCACAATTATAAAAACAAATATACATTTTTTACAAAATCTACAAATAAAATTATTTATATTTTTATATTTATTTATTTATTTGAGCAGTTTGTCTGCTCAAAGGGAGTGGGCCGAAGCCAAAGGCTTATAAGCGCCCATCCCAGAATAAAACAATAACATATACATATAACACATCACAAACAAGGGAACATGGGCAAGGCAAGAACAAGCAACAAGAACAACAATTAAATAAAGAAACAACAGCAAAAGAATGCAAAACGAGATCTTGATACTTCCCAGTTGTCATTACCATCCTCAGTATAATTTTAATTTGGGTTTAAATTATCATCATCATTATTATTATCATTATCATTATTATTACCATTTCCACCATGGTGAGGAATTTCCCAAATCCCTCACCCATTCTTCACAAGTTTTTAATTCACACATTCTCTTACCTTCGTATTTGGGTCCGCGACCCTTTAAATACTCTTTATTTGGGTCCGCGACCCTTTAAATACTCTTTATTTGGGTCCGCGACCCTTTAAATACTCTTTATTTGGGTCCACGACCCTTTAAATACTCTTTATTTGGGTCCACGACCCTTTAAGTACACTTTATTTGGGTCCACGACCCTGGGTCCACGACCCTTTAAGTACACTTTATTTGGGTCCACGACCCTGGGTCCACGACCCTTTAAATACTCTTTATTTGGGTCCACGACCCTGGGTCCACGACCCTTTAAATACTCTTTATTTGGGTCCGCGACCCTTTAAATACTCTTTATTTGGGTCCGCGACCCTTTAAATACTCTTTATTTGGGTCCGCGACCCTTTAAATACTCTTTATTTGGGTCCGCGACCCTTTAAATACTCTTTATTTGGGTCCACGACCCTTTAAATACTCTTTATTTGGGTCCACGACCCTTTAAGTACACTTTATTTGGGTCCACGACCCTGGGTCCACGACCCTTTAAGTACACTTTATTTGGGTCCACGACCCTGGGTCCACGACCCTTTAAATACTCTTTATTTGGGTCCACGACCCTGGGTCCACGACCCTTTAAGTACACTTTATTTGGGTCCACGACCCTGGGTCCACGACCCTTTAAGTACTCTTTATTTGGGTCCACGACCCTGGGTCCACGACCCTTTAAGTACTCTTGTGGGTCCTCGACCCTTTAAGTTCTACAGTCCCCAACTCTGTAGTATTTGTTCCGTGTGTCCACGGATCTGGGAGGTCCTAGCCACGTACCTTACGGCTTTTAGAGGGATGAACCCAACGCGTAGTCCTATAACTCTGTTACCTTAACTCTTCCGTTATTTTTACGACTCTTCTATCTTCCACCATCAATTCACAGATTTAAACCATTCAACTTATATATTTATTTAATTGAATTATATGTGAAGTATGATGTAAGCCCTGCATAGTGTAGTGCATTAAAAAGCCAGAGTGTAGAGCGGGCCAGTTGAAGAGGGCAGTAGCTCCCCACTAACAAACCCCCACATGACTGCCCCAACAGCTGATTTTGTAAATGATGTTCCTATGCTGAGTGGTGCATCCGCCAATGTTCCTTTTTGACTACAATAGATTACCAAGTTTCCGCCTGGTTTTGTGCCTCTTTGACGACACACTCTCAGCTCCCCGCCTTTAGCTGGGGAAAGGGATGTCCCCTTACTAGCCCCTCACAACTGTTTTGGTCATCCACCCTTATCATAATTGGTATCATTGTCATTAAAAGACAAGGTTTAGAGCCTGTTGGGAGGATTCCTCTCAACAGATCCATAACCTGCCAACCCTAATTCTCCATTTGTAATTTGAGCGATAGAATGACAACCGTTCCAAGTAGCAACCCTCTTTGATTATAGAGGAACAATCTTAATTATATCTGACCTTTACAGCACTTTGTAGCACCCATTAGCAATCAAGTCAAGTGCTCATTTCCTCCTTCTGGTACTTTGACCATACAATTTTTTTATATCTTGATTTGAAATTATGAATATTTGGACATTGTTTTAATTCTGCCCCCAATTTGTTCCAGAGTTTAACTCCACATACAGACACACACATACTTTTCCTAGTGGAAGACACTGCTTGAACCTTAAAGTTATCACACCCCCTCAGGTTATATCCCCCTTCTCTGCGTGCAAAAAGCATTTGCATCCTTGCAGGTAGTACATTTTTGTTGGCTTTAAATAGAAGTTGAGCAGTAGAGAAATCAACTAAGTCATTCATTTTTAACAGTTTAGACTTCAGAAATAATATATTAGTGTGATCACAATATCCTACTTTGTGTATAATTCTTACAGCCCGTTTTTGGAGCATAACAAGGGGGTGTAATGAGCTTTTATAGTTATTTCCCCAAACTTCTACACAGTAATTTAGATATGGCAAGACTAATGAACTATATAATAGAAATAATGCATTGTAATTTAAGAAAAACTTTGCTTTATTAATGATTGAAATACTTTTGGAGACTTTACCTTTTATGTGTCTTATGTGTGGTTTCCAGCTTAATTTACTGTCAATGGTGACTCCTAAGAATTTAATTTCTGATACTGTATCTAAAACTACACCGTCTATAATTACTGAGTCTGGTTTTCAATGATAATTACCGAAAAACATTACTTTTGTTTTATTTAGGTTAAGGGACAATTTGTTATTGTCCATCCATGTTTTTAATTTCCTTAATTCACAGTTTATGTTAGTTACTAAAGTACTATAATTGTCATTTGAATAGAAAATGTTTGTGTCATCTGCAAAAATCACTAATTTTAATAATTTAGACACATTAAAAATGTCATTAATATATAAGTTGAACAATTTTGGTCCTAAAACCGATCCCTGTGGGACCCCACAACTAATGTCCAAACACCCTGATGTAAACTCCCCCATCTTCACATACTGTTGTCTCCCATTTAAATAGCTTTGCATCCAGCTCAAAGCCACTCCCCTTATGCCATATCTGTCTAATTTTTTTAGTAATATTGAGTGATTTAGTGTATCAAATGCTTTTTTCAAGTCAATGAATATTCCAGCTGCATGTTTCTTTCCCTCTAAGCTATTAGTAACCTCTTCTATTGCATCGATGATGGCCATTGAAGTTGACCTTGCTGCCCTAAACCCGTACCGACCTTCATTAATTAGTTTATGCTTATCTATGAAATTATCCATTCTGCTGTTGTAGAGTTTCTCTAAAATTTTGGAAAACTGGGGGAGCAGAGAGACAGGTCTATAGTTGGTGAAGATGTGTTTGTTCCCATTTTTATGTATAGGTATAACTTTTGCAGTTTTCATTTTATTTGGAAATGTTCCTGTTTGAAACGATAAGTTGCATATGTAAGTTAATGGTTTCACGATACTGTATATAATTTGTTTAACCAGTGTCATATCTATATCAAAACAATCTGTAGACGATTTGTTCTTACACCCGTTAACGACATCTATTATTTCTGTTTCAGTTACTCCAGACAAAAACATCGTTTTTGAATTAATGTCTATCAATGACTCCATTTCGTTGTTACTACACACCGGAATCTCTGCTGCCAGATCCGGTCCAACATTTACAAAAAAACTATTAAAGTTTTCTACAATATCATTCATATTATGATTGTCATTGGTCCCATCAGTGAAATAGTTTGGATATGAATTATTTGTTGCATTACCTTTGATTATAGTGTTTAGTATTCCCCATACCCCTTTCATGTTATTCTTGCTTTTATACAACAGATCGGCATAATATAGTTTCTTAGCCTTCCTTAATATATTGGTCAGTTTATTTTTATATATTTTATATCTACTTTCAGAATCCTCGGTTCTTAGTCTAATGAATTGTCTATATAGAGTGTTTTTCTTCTTACAAGCATTTTGTAAACCCTTGGTTAGCCACGGACATTTAGTCATTTTGTTGTTTTTACTGTATTTCTGAATTGGACAGTTTTTATTGTATGCTACACTGAAAATTTCCATGAAAGTATCGTACGCACCGTCTACATCATTCTTGTTATATACCTCGTTCCAATCTTGTTTTGTTAAGTCACTATAGAGTGAGTAAATTGTATCCTCAGTTCTTATACGTTTATAAAAATATTTTTGAGGTGATTTTTGCTCTAACTCATTATCACCATACACCGTGAATACGGGCAGATGATCCGTTATATCACAAACCATTAGACCGCTGACATTTGTGAACTGCATATTATTAGTAAAAATGTTGTCAATGAGGGTAGCACTGTGCGTTGTTAATCTGCTAGGTCTTGTGATAGTCGGGTATAAACTCATACTGTACATCCTATTAATATACTCATCAGTTGTCTTATGTTTATTTGGATTTATCAAATCGATGTTATAATCCCCACAGATAAATAATACCTTGTTACTCAATTCTGAGAACGTTTTTTCTGCCCAATTTGTAAATGTTTCCACACATGAGCCCGGTGACCTGTATAAACAACTAACTATTATGTTTTTCTTTTTTGCATTGATAATTTCTATTGATAGGCATTCGAGCAAGTTGTTTATTGATGCTGTCATTTTTTCTAATATTTTATATTTAAATTTCTTGTGGACATATATTGCAACTCCTCCTCCCCCTTTATTGGTTCTATTTACATAGTTTAAAGTATAACTGTTTAACTCAAAAACGATGCCTCTATCCTCATTAAACCATGTTTCTGATATTGCAATGACACTAAATGGTTTCTCAAACTGTTGTAAGTATTCTTTGATTGCGTCAAAATTCGCGTACATGCTTCTACTATTGAAATGGATAATTGAGAATTTCCCTTTTGTTTTAACAGAGATATTAAATTCATTCTCAGTGTAGTATTTGCAACTATTTGCGTTAGATGTTAAGAACAGGTTATCTGGGTCCAACTGATCTTCCAAGTCCAGTGCATTATGTTCAGTGTACTCTGAAGTTTTTAACTCCAAGAGCTCACAGTCCAAAATCCTTTGCTGTAATCCTAGGTCACTGCCGTCAGTGGCATATGAAGTATGATTGGACATCATTGAGTGAGTAAATGTATTACAGGACATGTGAAATTATGTGTTTTTACATACCAAAATCCATACGTTTTTCCAGGTGTTTAAGCTTGATTTGGTGTACTGGTGCGCGGATGTACACAATTGAACTTTTTTTGAGTGTATATATATATATATATATATATATATATATTTTTTTTTTTTTTTTTTTGGGGTGGGGGGAACTTGAAATATACAAAAAAAACTTACAACATTTACAAATAAAATTATTTACAAAAGTAGAACTTTTTTTTTATATATATATTTTTTTTGGGGGGGCGGGGGGAACTTGACATCTACAATAACATTTTACAAAATGTACAAATACAGTTATTTACAAAAATACTATTTTTTTATTTATATATATATATATATATATATATATATATTTTTTTTTTTTTTTTTGGGGGGGGGATGGATGGATGGAAGGCTGGCTGGCAGGTCGCTGGATGGATGGATGGCTGGCTGGCAGGTCGCTGGATGGATGGATGGCTGGATGGCAGGTCGCTGGATGGATGGATGGCTGGATGGCAGGTCGCTGGATGGATGGATGGCTGGATGGCAGGTCGCTGGATGGATGGATGGCTGGATGGCAGGTCGCTGGATGGATGGATGGCAGGTCGCTGGATGGATGGATGGCTGGCTGGCAGGTCGCTGGATGGATGGATGGCTGGCTGGCAGGTCGCTGGATGGATGGATGGCTGGATGTTTGATCTGATTATATTTTTTTCAACTGTACACTGCAATTTTTATTTTTATGTCTTAAAAGATGGGTGTAGCTCTTGGTGGTCGGTTTGAAGGGGGGCTTTTTTTGGGGGGAATATTTATTCTTTATCTTGTTTGCCTTTTGTGGGGTCTATCAAAGAAAAACAAATGGCAATTAGATGTAAACAAAAACTACAAACTAAATCTAAACTTGGTTTGAATTAAAAGTGTATCACTCACCTGGCTCAGCTGTTTAGGTGGGGCTGGAGAGAGGGAGGGACTGGCACCAAGAAGCCTCTTCCTCACTGATTCGGGCGTGGGATGGGGTGGGACGGCGGCGGAGGTTGAAGGCACGGGATGTGCATTGGATGCGCAGCTTAGTGCGATAAAGCACTGTCTGATCTCCCGTGCCTTCTTCACGGTCTTGTAGAGGGCGTAGAATCTTTCTTGCGTTGCAAGGGTGTGGCACATAAATTGTGCCACACCCTCTCGCGTTGCCCTGTCCGCGTTCTGTTCAAAATTCTGGAGATAATAGGGAAATAAAAAAGTGAAAAACACATTTGGTAACAATAAGTACATGTTTCCTTTAAACTTACAAATGTGGACACCGCCGTCCGAATATCCAGGAAGTCTGGCTCTCCCTGGAGTCCCATGTCGTGCCACGCCCGAATCAGGTACCGCTTGAGGTCCTTCATGGTGCCAGTCCCTGTAGGAGGCCAATCCACCTCGTACACCAGCCGTACTCCTCAGCCTCCATGTATATTTGGGCCACCCCGTATTTGTGGGTGGTTTTGTGGTTCGAAATCTGCACACAAGATAATTGCAAGGGTAAACCATTGTCAGTTTCTGTAATGGGTGTTTCACTTCGATATGGAAATTGCACTTACGTTGATGAGGTAGCCGGACTCCTCCGAGCCATCGGCGGCCTCCACCTCCCTGACCAGCAGGTTGGTGAACACGCACGACCGATGGCCGTAGATGCAGGCCAGGTATGCGGCTAGGTGTCCGAGGAACACAAACCTGGCCTTGACATCCTCGACTGGGGCGGCCTCAACCTCATCTGAAGAAAGACCATTGAATTAAAACCCACGTACAAAGTCATGCTCTTCAAAATTACCACAACATTTTGAAAAAGAATATTACCCAGGAGGGAGGACATCCTTTCTTGCCCCAGTCGGAGGCAGGAGGCGAGGTCCTACTTGGACAGGAGGCGAGGTCCTCCTTGGACAGCAGCCGGTCCAGTTTGGCAGCCTTGATCGTCTGCTGATGAGCTGTCACGGACCGGCTGAAGTCCAAGGC
Organism: Proterorhinus semilunaris; assembly: GCA_021464625.1. NCBI lineage: Eukaryota > Metazoa > Chordata > Actinopteri > Gobiiformes > Gobiidae > Proterorhinus > Proterorhinus semilunaris. The sequence continues at coordinate 261,265 of JAJBBP010000025.1, read as the reverse complement.
CAGCTTGCGCACCTCATGATGGACCGACCTCACCTCCTGCCGGGGAATCCGGCTACCTTTCGCCCCGAATCTTAGGAGGTAGTCCAGGAAGGACTTTGCGTTGGTTAGGAACGCAATGATGGTGGGGGGCACTTTCCCCAGAGCCTCGAGGACAATCGGGTATCTTTTGGAAAACATATTTCAAATGTTATACATGTATATAGCTTCATCAAATTCCCCCCCAAGGATTTTATACTCACGTTCTGATCATTTCCACATCATTTAAAAATGTCCAGTCCCACACCCTTGTCCCTTCCGCGCGCGTCAAGACGAGAAAGGCAACAAAACACTTCACCCGCGTTGCCTGGGAAATGCAGTTTTGCTGCACTTTCTCTGTGGCGTTGGCGCGGAAGATGTGTGAGGTGTAGGACTCCATTTGGTCCTCTGCAAGTACAAAGAGAAGCATTTCAGAAAGATTCATATATTGCACTTTTAAAAATCATTTTCAACTGAGTGGAACTAAATCACGTCTTCACTTACCGATGCTCTGGGGAAATGGGAAGTGGGAAGTGCTCCCCCGCTTGCGGTCCATGAATAATGTGTGGAGCACAGGGTGCACCGGCAGCGTCCGCACTTCGCTTTTCTGCAAATGAGAAGAAAACACGAGTTCATAATCTCAGCAAGAAAAGCAAAATGACATTTGTCAAAGACATTTTGACTCACCCTTTCCGCATACAGCTCTTTGACATGCTGCCTCAACACCTACCTTCTTCTCCTTCTTCTTCTTTCCCTTCTCCTTCTCCACCTCCTCCTGCTGCTCCTCCTCCTGCTGCTCCTCCTCCACTCCCTCCATCTCCTCCACTCCCTCCTTCTCTCCCTTCTCCTCCTCCTTCTCTCCCTTCTCCTCCTCCTCCTGCTGCTCCTCCCCTCCTCCACTCCCTCCATCTCCTCCACTCCCTCCTTCTCTCCCTCCATCTCCTCCACTCCCTCCTTCTCTCCCTTCTCCTCCTCCTCCTCCTCTCCCTTCTCTTCCCCCCCGTCCTCCTCAGACAACAACGAAATCTCTGCAAGTCCAAAGAAAGATTTTGCAGAAATAAAACTGTCATAAAAGGGGCAAGGTAGGTGAAGTGTCTTCCCAAAGGACAAAATGACAGGACTCAACACATGTGTTCACTTACCAATGTCCTCCAAGGGCTCAGCTCCATCGCTTCCATCACTTCCATTGCCGCCATCGCTTCCATCGCCGCCATCCTCCTCCTCCTCTCCCTCCTCCTCTTCATCAGAGGAGTCAATCTGCAATTAACAACAAATATTAGAACTACTGTAGTAGTAGTAGGACAGGAAATGTTTTCAAAATGATTATAGTCAATAAAATACTAGGTGAAACTCACAATGACAACATTTGGCCTATGTGGCCTCAGCCTCCTGGCTGGCCCTGTTGAGGGCCCTGCTTCCTCTCCGTCCCCGTCCCCCCTCAAGGTCGCCAATTCTCTCTGTAGAAAGAATTCAGATACACAGTTAGAAATATAGACAGATAAGGAGGCATATAAACTGATAAATATTTCACCTCCAGCCTCTCAATATGACCTCGCGCATCCTCCAACTGGTCACGGTCACGGACGCATGCCGGCAGTGTGCATGTGCCCGTGTGTGGCTGTGGGTGGTCCAGCTTGGAGACCATTGGAGGAACGGGGTTGGAGGCCCTCAAAAGGGCCAGCTCCTTAATGCAGCCTTTTCGGACTGCCCTTTCAATGACGCTGATCTTTTTTTCCCTGGTAAAGTCTTTGTGGATTTTTAATATATGTTTACGGACATGCCCCACGTGTGAAAAGCAGCCACGGACAGGACACCTTCCAGCCTTGCTTTCCATCCTGCCCGTGGCGTGCCTGTTCAGGATGTCCCGCTCTATTCCTGTTCTCCATCCCGTGGAACTCCTTCAGGTGCTTGGTCAGTATTTTCCGGCGCTGGCCACATATGGGGCAGGTCCCTGGCTCCTTGGTTTATGTCATCTGTACACAACATGACAAGCATTACTTCTACAATATTTGCTCATTAAAAGATTTGAGTTTTAAATAACAACATTTAGGATAGAGTAAAAAACTAGCAATGAAACGCAACAAAAATACCACACTAAACATCCCCTAACTTGTTTATAAAAGTGAAGAGGAAAAGATTTTAAAAAAGGGGTAAAATATGTGAAGTAAATACAGTATTTTGACAAAAACTAGCCATTTCCCCCAAAAAACGAACTCTTAAACTACACAAAGAGAGCAAAACAAACATAACATCTACCACACAACACTCCACAATGTCCAAATCACCTTTTCACCCTACAAAAATCGGTCAAAGTAGGCTCAAACTAGCACATTTCCACAACTGCACATGTGGTTAGCCTAGCATAAACATGTGTAATCAACAAACTTTTTTAGCAATGAAACACAACTAAAATACCACACTAAACATCTCCTAACTTGTTTATAAAAGTGAAGAGGAAAAGATTTAAAAAAAAGGGGTAAAAAATGTGAAGAAAATACAGTATTTTGACAAAAAATAGCCATTTCCCCCAAAAAACGAACTCTTAAACTACACAAAGAGAGCAAAACAAACATAACATCTACCACACAACACTCCACAATGTCCAAATCACCTTTTTCCCTACAAAAATCGGTCAAAGTAGGCTCACACTAGCACATTTGTGGTTAGCCTAGCATAAACATGTGTAAAAAACGAACTTTTTTACTGATGCAAAACAACACACAAACCACACCAAACAACTCCTAACACACTTAACTTGTTCACAAAAGTGAAGATAACATTATCAAAATCATTGTACTTACTTCGTCAGCTGAAAGGGTCCACTGGCGAACTCGCTCACATGCAAGTCAGTATGTGGTATGACCTGACGACCCGGTAGTACAACCTAAGAGGCAATATCAGTGTCAAGACTTTTTATTTTATTTTATTTAATTGTTTTATTTATTGATTAAGCACATAGACATCAACAAATGTGGAATTATGTAAAAAAAAACCGATTATTAAAGCACAATTAAAGTGCAGGAATGATGACAAAAAGTTTATTAAATAAATATCATGACAGTGCTCTTTGGGTGTCTCTGGTCATGTGGGAACCAAAAAAGAGTAAAATCCCAATTTCTTTAAGGGTTCAAATTCGTGAAAAGGGAAGTGATATTTCCCAAACTGTCACGTTTAAGTGATGATTTTGACTACTAATAGATTTTCAAGAACAGAAATGTTTCCGGTACCATATTAACCTTATTGCACTTGTCATTTTACCACAACAAACACTTCAGTTATGGTTTTCCTGTGGCCACAATCGAATCGTTTAAAGTCGCAAAAAAATCGATTTTGGGCTTTTGTGACATTAATGTTCTTTAAAGGTTGGAACACGATTTTATACCCAATTTTAGATAATGTTACACACTATCCTTTACTGTGTCCAAAAAGCCTTTTTTTTTTTAAGAAAGGGCCATTTTCGTAATTAATTGCCTCATAAAGGCTGATTTTCAGACAGCCACTTAACTCTACTGGGAGTCCTGGGTAAAATCAAACACTGGATTATGGTACAGGGCCATTATGACATTATCTGTACCTAATTTGGTACCCCTGGGGTCAAAGGTAAAGACACAGTGTCCAAAAAGCCTTTTTTTTTTTAAAGAAAGGGAGTAATTTGAGGAATTTTTCACCACTTTTTGGCTTAAAAAATTAATTTTGCTTTGAGCTAGGAGGCTGAAAATTTAGTATGTTCATCAGGGGAGGGTGCTGAGTGTACTGATATAAGTGAATTGTTCAAACACCTAAGTTAAAGGAGTCAAATTGGGGAAAAGACTGGTCAAATTTCTTTTGGGGTGATTTTCTCTTACTTTCGGGGCACTTGTCATTTATTTCCCCCCATAGATTGAAAATTAATACAGCTAGGGTGCTAATTTTACAGTATGTTCCTGTCATGGGTGTGTGCAGTCATGGGCCAAAATTTCAAGCTTGTGTGACCTTTGCTTCTATCAGGATTACAGACAAAATTGGCGCTTCCCATATAATTTCCCACAAAACATGTATCTTTTCCCCCATAATTTAAAATTTAATATAGGTAGGGGCCTAATTTTACAGTATGTTCATGTCATGGGAGTGTACAGTCATGGGCCAAAATTTCAAGCTTGTGTGACCTTTGCTTCTATCAGGATTACAGACAAAATTGGCTTTTCCCATATAATTTCCCACAAAACATGTATCTTTTCCCCCATAATTTAAAAAATAATATAGGTAGGGGCCTAATTTTACAGTATGTTCATGTCATGGGTGTGTACAGTCATGGGCCAAAATTTCTAGTTTGTGCGACCCTCGCTTCTTTCATAGTTCTGTAAAAATCACTCATTTTCTACACTGAATATAGCCTGAGAGCAGGTGTTACAGTTCCCCTCCCCCACACAGACGAAGAGATGGCAGTTGGGATTCCTTTTGAAGTATTGATTATCTGTCATAGTTTAAAAATGGCTTAAGCTACAAGGCTCAAATTTCAGTATGTTGACCTCGGTGGTAGCCTGAATAAGTATGCAGAGTAGAACTGTGCAAGTCCAAAGACAAGGGGTCAAACTGGGGTCACACAGTGGTCAGACTTCTATTTTTACACATAAAATCTAAACTACTGCAGGTACGGCTTTGATTTTTCAGTATGTACATCTCATGGGAGTGTACAGTCATGGGCTAAAGTTTCAAGTTTGTGTGACCTTTGCTTCTATCAGGAATCCAGAAAAAAATGGCTTTTTAGGCCCAGACTTGGCCAGGTTTCGTTTGGACTAAATGTCATCACTAAAAAGTGCCCTGTTTGGAACAAGGGTTTCATAGCTTTTGGGACTCAAAATATGTATGCTATGATTCTTTTGACACAATTTTCAACTATGTTACATGGCATCCTTTGCTCTATTCAAATATTTGTGTTCCATTTCGTTTTGACCAGCAGAAAGCCAAGTAGCTGACCCTGGGTCTGTTAGACTTGTCACTTTAGAATCCTATTCTATACCTATTTAAAGGAGTATGTGCAGAATGTCATGTCATTTGGACTTAATTTGACCTTTTGAATCACATTGGAATCATGAAAATGGCGTATTTTTGAAGCTCCGCCTTTCGCAAACGATACGCCCGACAGACACCGAACCAACATCCTTGGACCCGTCTCATGGCCCTTAACAACATATTTTGAGGACGGCTTTCTGAAACATGTAGAAAGAAATTGTAAAATTATTATGAAGATGGTGTCAGCGGCCTGCACCCTTACCCCACTTTGAAAGGCTGATTTTGAGACAGCCACTTAACACTCCTGGAGGTCCTGGGAAAAATCGGACACTGGATTATGGTACAGGGCCCTTATGACATTCTCTGTACCAAATTTGGTACCCCTAGGGTCAAAGGTCAAGGCACAGTTGGCAAAAAGCAATTTGAGAATTAAGTTCCGTTTGGGCCAATTAATGACTTTTGGGCCACTTCTTGCTTTTTCCCCATAATTTAAAAAATAATATAGGTAGGGCCTTAATTTTACAGTATGTTCATGTCATGGGTGTGTGCAGTCATGGGCCAAAATTTCAAGTTTGTGCGACCTTCCACAGCAGCAGCCGGACTTAAATCTGTCCACTCGGGTCGTCCTGGACGTGACCCGGGGGTTGAGCGGACGCAACGTCACCTGCGACAACTTCTTCACGTCCTACGAACTGGCGCAGTTGCTCCTGGCCAGGAACAACACCCTGGTGGGCACGGTGCGGAAGAACAGACCCGAGCTGCCCCGGGAGCTGCTCTCGGGCACCCGAGCGAGGGCAGTTTTCTCGTCCAGGTTCGCCTTCGCGCCAGACGCGACCCTGGTCTCCTACCTGGTCAAGAGAAACAAAAAACTAACCGCGTGCTCTCCATCTGCGCGTCCATGACTCCGTGACTGCTCCATTTAGGAAAAGTGACGTTTTCGTAATCCGCGAAAGGGCTGTCGCGAATCACCTCATCGATCTTCTCTTTCGTACTCTGAAACGTTGCCTTAAACGCGCTCATGGCGATCCCCTTTTTGGGTATAACGAAGCTGAGCCAGAACGCTCTGTTTTCGTAAGGCACGCTGAAAACCTCGCACTCTTGGTATCTCAAGAGTCTAGGAGGCGCGAGGTGGCCGATCTTCGCGGTCATGCCTTTTACGAGAGTGTGCGTTTTTCCCTTGTAGAAATTCAGCTCCACTTCGGAGAATCCGTACAGCCATTTTTCATCGAACACGGTGACGTTCATCACGATGGATTTCGTTTCGAAGGTCTGCTGTATCTCCGGCAGTTCCGGTACGTCCCCGGGGCAGCCCCGGATCAGCTCTTCCAACAGCCGCTGTACGGCGTCTCCTTGTCCTCGGGTCACCTTGACCTTAAGGTTCTCGGTCAGATGTGTTACTAAATTCTTGGCCACGGGATCTCTGAACCACACACCCGTTCTGTAGAAGACTTTGATCAGGTCCTGCTTCACGAACGGCAAAGTTAGATTTTCAGTTTCACATATTTCAGAGAGAGTCACACAGCTCTCTACGCCGATGTCGCACACGACGTCGGACTGGTCCGAGAAACGGGAGATCACTTGGGATGCGAGTAGAGAGGTAGCCATGTCGAGTCTTTCCCCGGTTATGATCTGCGAGGAGGCGCGTGGCACGCTTAAGTAGGGAGCGTATCGCTGAGATTACGTCTCCGAGAAAGGGTAATTTCGCATTCGCGAGCTTCGGGGTGACCCGGAGCTCGGCGCGCGAAACGCGTCGGGCTGACCCTGCGCTCCGCGGATGTGTTTTCTCTTTACGTGCCCGGAGGAGCTCTCCGAGCTGGACCAAACGCGTCGGGCTGACCCGGGCGCTCCGCGGATGTGTTTTCTCTTTACGTGCCCGGAGAAGCTCTCCGCGCGGGATCAAACGCGTCGGGCTGACCCGGGGGCTCGGGGAAGCGTCTTCTCAGGGCCCCGCGCGGGACGAAACGCGTCGGGCTGACCCGGGGCTAGGCGAAGCGTCTTCTCAGGGCCCCAGCGCGGGACCAAACGCGTCGGGCTGACCCGGGGCTAGGCGAAGCGTCTTCTCGTTACGGGCCCCAGCGCGGGACCAAACGCGTCGGGCTGACCCGGGGGCTCGGGGAAGCGTCTTCTCCGGGCCCCGCGCGGGACGAAACGCGTCGGGCTGACCCGGGGCTAGGCGAAGCGTCTTCTCCGGGCCCCAGCGCGGGACCAAACGCGTCGGGCTGACCCGGGGGCTCGGGGAAGCGTCTTCTCTGGGCCCCGCGCGGGACGAAACGCGTCGGGCTGACCCGGGGCTAGGCGAAGCGTCTTCTCAGGGCCCCAGCGCGGGACCAAATGCGTCGGGTTGACCCGGGCGCTAGGCGAAGCGTCTTCTCCGGGCCCCGCGCGGGACCAAACGCGTTGGGTTGACCCGGCGTGAGGGCACCACGAGGGTTAAGTGCTTACAAAATATGCTAAATGCTTATATGTAAAATATACAAAAAGTCCTTGCAGGTCTCAGGGGAGTGCTGGTATTCAGAAGGCCTTATGTTTGGTGATATTGATGTTTGAATGCTCACACCTGTCATAGGCAAGACTTTGTGTAATTTGATTATGATTTTCAGCAGTGGGCACTCACCTCCTGCATAATTTGACATTATTGATGTGCAGCAGGGAGGCCATATGTAAAGTGTGTAGAAATTACCAAAAGTAGTCACTTACCCTATACAGGGTTAGTGAAGCTTGCCCGGCTAGCTCAGTCGGTAGAGCATGAGACTCTTAATCTCAGGGTCGTGGGTTCGAGCCCCACGTTGGGCGCTTGTGTTTTTGGAAGGTGTGGAGTTCATATCCCAACAAGTAGTAATAACTGTAAAACATTGCACTATCTTCCAACCATACTGTTTGTTCAAACCATTCCTCGGATTTGGCTCTTGAGTCCTACAGACTTGTCCTCTGAATGAAAACGTTGTCTTAAAGTGACTATGCAGAAATCATATTTTCTGGTAAAAAATATGTTTTTAACAGGCTTCTGAGGTGCACAGCTGCTGCTTGTGCTGTTAATTGGCTTCAACCCTAGTACTTCACAAAATATGGACATTCCAATGCTAAAGGCAGTGAAAGCTGTCAGGATGGCCGAGCGGTCAAAGGTGCCAGACTCAAGGAAGCAAAGTTGCCTTCCCTAGCAAGGGGACTTCTGGTCTCCGAATGGAGGCGTGGGTTCAAATCCCACTCCTGACACTGAGATCTTGTTGGTCACAGTAGAGCATTATACCAGAGCCCTTCTTGTGCAGTCAAGCACAAAGATAACTCATGTGTGTTGGCTATTGGGTCAGTGATACTCGGAAACCATTTATTTCATGAGGCAGTAAGTTTGCTTGGAATCTCCCAATCAGTTTTTGATGACATGTAATGAGACGGCCAAATCTTAGACTGTTCTGATGATTCTTGTCCAGTTTACTAGGAATCTCCCTGGTAGTTGTATGTGACAATCAAAGAGACAGAGCTAGTTTCGGGCCCATCAAAGTCTTTGTAGAATTTCCTTTCCCCCACTGCATCAAGTGCTTTTTTTTTTTACCAGAGACAAGTCCCTGCCAAATTCCTACGAAAATGTTTCTGCCCAGTTTCGAACTGGGGACCTTTCGCGTGTGAGGCGAACGTGATAACCACTACACTACAGAAACTGTGCATGAGTGTCATGTGATTAATTCACCATAGTGCTCACTTTGCATCATCACATTTTTTAAACAGCAGATTTGTAAGTCACTTTAAAGGTTGGTTAAGTACTGCCAAACTCCCCGTCAGGGAATCAAACCCCGGTCTTCCGCATGACAGGCAGAGATACTGACCACTATAATAACGAGGATCGATAACCAGATTTTTTGCTGTTTAAAAAAATTAAATCCTCAGTGTTTACAATAGGAAGAAGAATTTACGGATCTCTGTCTTTAGGGTCTTGGACTCTCCGGGTGTTCTGTCTTTGATTAATATAGTTTTACGTCTGTAATATTTCCCTCTGTTATTTTATTGTTTTGCATCCGCTCAGTGCCATCTAGTGGACAAGCCAGGTCGTTACCATTATACACGTTTTAATTTGAAGAGAACTTTTCTAGCGGAAGTTACATGTTTAGCAACGCAGACAGACGATGGCAGCGAACAGGTCAGTCGTCCGGAGACCGCATTCTTTTTCTATTTTTAGAGGTTGCATCGCCGGTATGTTTTGTTCACAAATGTATTTTACGTTTATGCATTACTTGTGATGTACACTAGTGGCTAGGTTTCAGATAAGCAACCGTAGCATTGAATTTGTGGCAAGCTATTACCCGCGAACCAGAGGGTCGTCAAGATGGCGTCTCGGCCGCTTACTCTTTTATGTTCATGTTCCATGTACTACTATAGGCTAAACAGTGCAGTACAGGCATTTTATGCACAGATGCATTATGTAATTGTATTGTTTTTCTGCCTTTTTCTAGTTTCACCCTTTTGAGTGTCATTAAACCTGCTTAGACACACCAACGTCTGCAGAGTCATTGATGCAAGAGAGGTGTAAACATAACAGCAGCACAGTGAAACGGCGACATCCATGTCGAAGACTCTGCGATCATCGCCACGACTAGTGTGAATCTACGCTGACCACTACTACGCCTCCAGCAGTACGGCATACAGCAGTGTTCCAGCAGTCGTCACCTGGTCAACGCAACTATGACCGACAAATCATCGTCTGTGAAGGCTCCGTCCTACAAGTCAGCCTCCCTTAAAACCCGGTCCGAGACTGGGTCCGTAGACTCTACTGCAGCCAAAGCAAGAGCAAAAGCCGAGGCAGCAAAGGCTCGTTTTAGCTTTGTAGAAAAAGAAATGAGCTTAAAATGAGAAAAAGCCAAACTTGAAGCATCTATAGAGCTACTACAACAAGAGAAATATGTAGCTTCAGCCATGGCAGAGGCAGAGGTCTATGAAGCAGCAGCCTCTCAGTTAGATGTACAAAGTAACCCATCTCCTTCTGAAACAGCTGAGCGCACAAAGCAGTATGTCCAAACCCAAGCCACGTTTGTACAAAGCTCTACAGAGCCACCCCAAAACACCGAAACTCCAAAACAACTTGAGCAAAAGCGTACTAATGTACAAGTTAGCAGAGAGGACAAGAATGTATATTTTGCTCCAAGCCCTTTCTTAAGTCACAGCTTCTCTCAGTACAATACAGCAAATCCCTTACCACCTAATGCCGAACCTGACAATACCAGTTTGTCCCACAAGGTGTCAGCGTCCACCCATTACAACGCCATGCCACCGCGACAAGAGTTCAGAGACAATGATAGCAGTAATGTAAATGACTTTATCAGGTACTTTGCTCGCAGAGAAATTTTTGCAACAGGGCTGCTTCAATTTAATGATAAACCTCAAAACTTCAGAGCATGGAAACGCTCATTCAACAATGCAATCAGAGGGTTAGACTTAACAGCAAGTGAGGAGATGGACTTAATTTTAAAGTGGCTCGGTAAAGAATCTGCCGAGCACGCTGAGCAAATCAGAGCCATACACATAAACAATCCTGTTGCTGGTCTTGCAATGATTTGGGATAGGCTTGAACAATGTTACGGCTCAGCTGAAGCAATCGAGGATGCTCTATTCTAAAGGGTAGACTCATTCTCCAAACTCACAAGTAAAGACTATGTCAAACTAAGAAAGTTGAGCGATCTTTTGCTAGAAATGCAGTGTGCTAAAGCTGAAGGAGACCTTCCCGGCCTTTCATTTCTAGACACAGCCAGAGGAGTAAACCCCATTGTCCAGAAGCTCCCATTCAACTTGCAGGAAAAGTGGATAACAGTTGGAGCCAAATACAAAATCAGACACCATGTCTCATATCCACCTTTTAGTGTTTTTGTGGACTTTGTAACACAAGAGGCAAATGCTAGGAACGACCCTAGTTTCCAATTCTCTTCTCCGGATGCTCCACTCAAATCAGAAAAAGCTCCCTGGAGAGCAAACAAGCAAAACAGAGAAATATCTGTGCATAAAACCGAAGTAGTTGCCGGCTCTTACTCAGACACACGGGCAAACACAAACAGGAAAATGGACAGTGACAAACTCTGCCCTCTACACAAAAAGGACCATCCTCTACCAAAATGTAGAACGTTTCGCATGAAGCCGCTTGATGAACGGAAAGCATTTCTAAAAGAGAACAACATCTGTTATAAATGTTGCACCTCTTCCAAGCATATAGCCAAAGACTGTACGGTGAAAGTGCAATGCTCTGAGTGTAACAGTGAAAAACATTGCGCCGCTCTTCATCCTAGCCCAGCACCTTGGCGAAAAGAGACTGAACCGCAGCTGAGCATGGCGGGGAGCCAGCCACCATAGAGTCAGGTCCCACTGAGCCAGACGAGATAACCTCAAAATGCACTCAGGTTTGTGGTAAGAGTGAGGGAGGTAGGTCATGCTCTAAAATCTGCCTCGTGAAAGTGTACCCGGCAGGCTGTCCCACCAAAGCAGTACGGCTTTATGCCATTCATGATGAACAAAGTAACAGATCGTTAGTCCGACCAGAGTTTTTTGAGTTGTTCAATGACTCGGGTCCTAGCTCTCCCTACTCACTTAGAACATGCTCCGGTGTCAAAGAGACTATGGGTAGGAGAGCCACGGGTTATGTAGTGGAAGCTTTAGATGGCACAGTCCACATCCCACTCCCAAGCCTCATTGAATGCAAAGATATCCCAAATGATAGGGATGAGATACCAACCCCCAGTGCAGCCAAGCATCACAGTCACCTTAAATCCGTGGCCCATCTCATTCCTGACCTGGACTCTCACGCTCACATACTAATGCTCCTCGGACGGGACGTTGTAAGAGTACACAAAGTCCGCAAGCAGATAAGTGGCCCTCACAACGCACCCTACGCGCAAAAATTGGACCTTGGGTGGGTCATAGTAGGAAACGTGTGTTTAGGTGATGTCCACAGCACCATTGCAGTAAAAACTCTATTTACTAATGCAACAGAGAAAGGCCGCCCGACGATGTTTGAGCCGTGTCCAAACGTGTACAGTGTAAAAGAAAAGTATTGTGACATACAAGTCCCTTTCAATCCCAGCACTCAGCTCAGTTACAGCACTGCATGTGAACCTGATCACTTAGGATGTAATGTGTTCAAGCAGAGTTACCACCAAAAGTGGTAAGTGGACAGCTCCACTGCCATTCAAATCGCCTCGTCCGAAACTGCCTAACAATAGACCACAAGCGCTCAACCGCCTCATGTCAGTTATCCGCAACTTTGAAAGAAAAGAGGAAATGAAAGAGCACTTCATCAGCTTCATGGACAAAATATTCAAAAATGGACATGCAGAAATCGCTCCTCCTTTAAAAGAAGGAGAGGAATGTTGGTATTTGCCACTGTTTGGCGTTTACCACCCAAGAAAACCTAAGCAGATTAGGGTAGTCTTTGACAGCAGCGCCAAACACGAAGGCGTTTCTCTAAACGACGTGTTGTTAACTGGACCAGACCTTAACAACTCACTGCTTGGAGTCCTAATGCGCTTCAGAAAGGAAGCAGTCGCATTCACGGCAGACATTGAACAAATGTTTTACTGCTTCAACGTTCAGGAGAAAGACAGGAACTACTTACGTTTTTTGTGGTTCCGCAAAACAATGACCTTACAAAAGACATTACAGAGTACAGAATGACTGTTCATGTCTTTGGGAACGCTCCATCTCCAGCAGTCGCCATCTACGGTTTACACCAGTCTGTCCTACAGTGCGAGCCAGAGTGTGACCCAGACATAAAACAGTTTGTCACACGCGACATCTACGTGGATGACGGGCTCAAATCCCTGCCCACTGTTGAGAGCGCTGTGTCACTTTTGCAAAGAACCCGTGACACACTTGCAAAATCAAATCTAAGACTGCATAAAATTGCAACAAACAGAAAGGAAGTTTTAGAAGCCTTTCCAGCCCAAGACCATGCTAAAGATCTAAAAGACTTAGACTTTGAAGCAGACTCAGTCCCCATGCAACGTAGCCTTGGCATTCTTTGGGACATTAAGAGAGACTGTTTTACCTTCAAGACATCAGATGAGACTAAGCCCTTCACTCGGCGAGGCGTGCTATCCATAATAAACAGCCTTTACGATCCATTGGGCTTTGTGGCGCCAGTCACTATTCAGGGAAAATCTATCCTCCGCGAGCTTACTGTAGAAAACGGAGATTGGGATGTCCCATTGCCCCCAGAAATGGAAGAAAGTTGGACACTCTGGAAAGACTCACTCAAAGAACTGTCTGAACTGTCAATTCCGAGAACTTACACAGGCTTGTCCCCTTCTAATGCTCTAAAGAAAGAGCTGTGCGTTTTCTCCGACGCATCGACCAAAGCGATAGCAGCAGTAGCCTATCTAAAAGTTACAGATGCAGCAGGAGACTGTCAGGTTGGGTTTGTTATGGGTAAAGCAAAGTTAGCACCACGCCCAGACCAGACCATACCGCGATTAGAACTCAGCGCCGCCGTGTTAGCAGTAGAACTCGCAGATCTAATCTCAGACGAACTAGACATTGATTTAGACCACACCACATTCTATACAGACAGTAAGGTTGTCTTAGGTTATATTTTTAACGAAACATGTAGATTTTATGTCTATGTCAGCAACCGTGTCAACAGAATTCGCAAGTCATCTCAGCCGAGCCAGTGGCACTACATTGCCAGTAGCCAGAACCCTGCGGATCACGCCACTCGTTCTGTTCCTGTGTATCAGCTGCCCCTTACTAACTGGTTCACTGGCCCAGACGTTCTGTTCCAAAATCAAAACTTTCCTAAAGACACTTTCAACCTTGTAGAGCCCAACACTGACGCAGAAGTCAGACCACAGGTATCTACGCTCAAAACTACTGCCTGCCTCAAACAACTTGGCTCTCAAAGATTTTCAAAGTTTTCATCTTGGAGATCTCTCACTCGTGCACTTGCTCGTCTCGTGCACATCAGTCGCAGCTTCGGCTCATCTTCACCGGGGTCGGATCAGTGTCGTGGTTGGCACTGTTGTAGATTGGGACCTACAGTGGGTGAGCTCGACCAGGCACGGGACATTGTAATTCGAGCAGTGCAGCACGAGGTGTATGCCGAGGAGATGAAGTGCATACAGACACAAGTCAAGCTCTCTAAGGTCAGTCCTTTGAGAAACTTGGACCCCTACTTGGACAGTAGTGGCCTCATACGAGTGGGCGGTCGCATCAGAGACTCAGGCCACCATCACGTCTCCGCACTTCTCATTAAGCACTACCATGAGCACACTCGTCACCAAGGTCGCTTGTTCACAGAAGGAGCTGTTCGCGCTGCAGGATGGTGGATAGTAGGAGGCAAGAGAAAGGTCAGCTCTATCATCTACCACTGCGTAACATGCAAACGTCTTCGAGCTCCTCTAAGTACACAGAAAATGTCTGACCTCCCTCCAGACAGACTCTCAATGGACCCTCCATTCACAAACGTAGGCATAGATGTATTTGGCCCATGGTTTGTGTCCTCGAGGAGAACCAGAGGGCATGTGGTCCAGAGCAAAAGGTGGGCGGTTATTTTCACATGCTTAAGTATAAGAGCAGTCCACTTTGAAGTGATAGAGTCACTCGACACGTCCAGTTTCATTAATGCACTTAGACGTTTTTTAGCTATTAGAGGACCTGTGAAATCTATTCGCTCTGATAGGGGCACGAACTTTGTCAGTGCATGTAAAGAACTCAAACTTTCTTCAAACTTGGACAATACAGTTGTACAAACCTACTTGAAAGAACAAGGATGTACATGGACCTTTAATCCGCCACACGCTTCCCATTTTGGTGGATCGTGGGAAAGGATGATCGCTCTCGCACGGAAAATACTGGACACTATGTTTTTCCAGCTTAAGAACACTAAACTCACTCATGAAGTTCTTGTCACCTTCATGGCAGAGGTGTCAGCTATAATAAATGCTCGACCAATTGTTCCTGTTTCAACTGATCCAAATGACCCACTCATCCTAGCTCCAGCTACTCTGCTCACTCAAAAAAGAGCTCTACTTCAAGCACCAGCAGGAAACTTCTCGGTGTCGGACCTCTATAAACATCAGTGGCGCCAGGTCCAGCATCTAACATCTTCTGGGACAAATGGAGGAAAGAGTTTCTGCCTACTCTGCAGCCACGCCGCAAGTGGCAATCCAACCAACCGAACATTACACCAGGGAGTACAGTTGTACTCAAGGACAATCAGATACCAAGGAACGAATGGCCTCGTGGACTCGTAACTCAAGCATTCCTTTCTAAGGATGGTAAAGTCCGTTCAGTAGAGGTTAAAGTCGCTAAATCGGGGGGTACTAAATTATTTACCAGGCCCATTTCAGAAGTGGTTGTATTGGTTCCTTCATAACTACAGTATCTTTAAAGTTAATAGTGGCGTTATATTACGCCAGACGGGGAGTGTTCTGTCTTTGATTAATATAGTTTTACGTTTGTAATATTTCCCTCTGTTATTTTATTGTTTTGCATCCGCTCAGTGCCATCTAGTGGATAAGCCAGGTCGTTACCATTATACACGTTTTAATTTGAAGAGAACTTTTCTAGCGGAAGTTACATGTTTAGCAACGCAGACAGACGATGGCAGCGAACAGGTCCGTCGTCCGGAGACCGCATTCTTTTTCTATTTTTAGAGGTTGCATCGCCGGTATGTTTTGTTCACAAATGTATTTTACGTTTATGCATTACTTGTGATGTACACTAGTGGCTAGGTTTCAGATAAGCAACCGTAGCATTGAATTTGTGGCAAGCTATTACCCGCGAACCAGAGGGTCGTCAAGATTGCGTCTCGGCCGCTTACTCTTTTATGTTCATGTTCCATGTACTACTATACGCTAAACAGTGCAGTACAGGCATTTTATGCACAGATGCATTATGTAATTGTATTGTTTTTCTGCCTTTTTCTAGTTTCACCCTTTTGAGTGTCATTAAACCTGCTTAGACACACCAACGTCTGCAGAGTCATTGATGCAAGAGAGGTGTAAACATAACAGCAGCACACCGGGAGACAAAAGTCTTTCTTCCAATCGCACTTTGTTGCTTCCACATTATGGCTGAGTCCATCCTCGCTACAGTATCTAACAGCCAATCGTTTGGAACCACATTCACAACAGTCTCTTTATGAGCTGGACATTGGAGATAAAGCTGCATGTTTCTGCCCGGTTTTGAACCGGGGACCTTTCGCGTGTTAGGCGAATGTGATTACCACTACACTACAGAAACTGTGCATTGACCACTTTATGGTCTTATTGGAGGAACTATACCAAATGAAACTCAAGGGCACGAAAAAAAAGAGTCTTCTTTATCCTTGACAAGAATGGCCTAGTAATTCAAGGCGCAAGAATGAAGGTTAATTTCCTGAATGCAGTCTGGCCTACAAGTTGGGTAAAGGTACAAATGTCGATCTGTTTCGCTTTTGGTTTCTGAAATGCACAATTCTTGGCATGTTCACAGTCACCATTTCACTAGCATAGATTCCTAAGACTTGAACAAGTCCATATAGTGTCTTTCCTCCTGCAACCCAGTTGCGTACAAAATGTTTTGCGATATTACCATATTTGGTTCCTTGCCCATGAGTGGTAAAGAAGAAATACTGTAAACAAAGTTACCATATTTACTTCATTGCCCTTTAAGTGCTTACAAAATATGCTAAATGCTTATATGTAAAATATACAAAAAGTCCTTGCAGGTCTCAGGGGAGTGCTGGTATTCAGAAGGCCTTATGTTTTGTGATATTGATGTTTGAATGCTCACACCTGTCATAGGCAAGACTTTGTGTAATTTGATTGTGATTTTCAGCAGTGGGCAATCACCTCCTGCATAATTTGACATTATTGATGTGCAGCAGGGAGGCCATATGTAAAGTGTGTAGAAATTACCAAAAGTAGTCACTTACCCTATACAGGGTTAGTGAAGCTTGCCCGGCTAGCTCAGTCGGTAGAGCATGAGACTCTTAATCTCAGGGTCGTGGGTTCGAGCCCCACGTTGGGCGCTTGTGTTTTTGGAAGGTGTGGAGTTCATATCCCAACAAGTAGTAATAACTGTAAAACATTGCACTATCTTCCAACCATACTGTTTGTTCAAACCATTCCTCGGATTTGGCTCTTGAGTCCTACAGACTTGTCCTCTGAATGAAAACGTTGTCTTAAAGTGACTATGCAGAAATCATCAGTTTACTAGGAATCTCCCTGGTAGTCTTTGCAAAGTCTTTGTAGAATTTCCTTTCCCTCACTGCATCAAGTGCTTTCAGATTACCAGAGACAAGTCCCTGCCACATTCCTACGAAAATGTTTCTGCCCAGTTTCGAACTGGGGACCTTTCGCGTGTGAGGCGAACGTGATAACCACTACACTACAGAAATTGTGCATGAGTAGCATGTGATTAATTCACCATAGTGCTCACTTTGCATCATCACATTTTTTAAACAGCAGATTTGTAAGTCACTTTAAAGCAGGGGTCCTCAAACTATTTTCTCTGGGGGCCACATTATCGTTCCGGACTGTGATGGGGGGCCGGGCCGGGTTGGCTATACAATCATCCCCACTACTATATCCACAAGATCAACACTTGATTCAGGCAAATATTTGTTTAGATGCAGTGGTTTGGAAAAATAGTAATCATGTCTTCACACTGTTTTAATTTGAAATACCACAGGTATTCCATTTATTTTTATTTTCAAATAAAACATCATTGCGTAATGTGACCAGAGTTCCCTTTGGCGCATCCCCTAGCCTAGCCTCACTATCACGTCACAAAAATTACAATCAACCATATCCTGAAGTAACAACTCTTTTGAATCAATGTTGTGACGTGGACGATATGATCTGTAGCGTCCCGAGTGTAGCAGATGCCACACAAACCTTTCTTTGCGCGCAAAACATATTTTGGACTCTGCTGGAATGAATTTGTGCAAATGGATGTTTATAAAGCACTTTTCATACAAAGTGCAGCTATGTGTGCTGGATCGGGGCCAAGAAGGCAGAGCGCGAAGACGCGCAGCTGCAGCTTCGGCAGTTTTACGCACGAGAAGGCTGGACGACTCATTTTATTTGTGCATCCATGGCTCGGTGGTCCCAATTCTCCGCTTGCAAGTTTCCCTCTGGCCTCCGCTGTGGCGTCCCTCCTCGTAATGACGACGTAAATTATAGCCTATTCATTAAAACCGCCTCACTTTCTAGATGAGACAAATGGCACGGTCCTTGCAGTGAATAAAACAATAATCCACGGTCCACTGTTCTTTGAACACCTGCATTCTCTGTCAATTTTCGTTTGCCATTTTGCTTTTCTTAACACACAGCTCTCTGCACCTGCCTCGTCTGTCACCGCCGCATGTCAGGGGATGAAAATTCCGCATGATTGCCACGCGATACAAATATGATCCGTCTGAATTGACCACGGCTTTAATTCCGTCCAAAATGTGCTTGAAATGAACCGAACTAGCGTGTCATCCCCTCACGCTCTCTCTCGCCCTCCTGCGCGCTGGGATCAGGAGAGGGGCAGACAGCGGAGGTAAAGCGAACACACTCACAGAAGCACAGGGGGGAAAATAGGAGACATCGAGCTTCATAAAAGCATTCTCTGAATCACAAGCTGCAAAACGCTGTTTGTTTTATGAAAATCCGCCGCATATTTACGTCAAACACCTGCTCTCAAGATGATGAAATAAGTTGTGACTGAAGTCAATGTACGGCGGCAAAAAGCGGCCGCGACCGACATTTTATGACCTGCTCCAACCCGCCCCGCGATAAAGGAGAATTTCATGACCCGAGCCGATCCACGGGCAGCCCACGGGGACCGCGGTGGAACCCGCGCATCACAAACACAATAGGAACTTTAAAGGTTGGTTAAGTACTGCCAAACTCCCCGTCAGGGAATCAAACCCCGGTCTTCCGCATGACAGGCAGAGATACTGACCACTATAATAACGAGGATCGATAACCAGATTTTTTGCTGTTTAAAAAAATAAAATCCTCAGTGTTTACAATAGGAAGAAGAATTTACGGATCTCTGTCTTTAGGGTCTTGGACTCTCCGGGAGACAACAGTCTTTCTTCCAATCGCACTTTGTTGCTTCCACATTATGGCTGAGTCCATCCTCGCTACAGTATCTAACAGCCAATCGTTTGGAACCACATTCGCAACAGTCTCTTTATGAGCTGCACATTGGAGATAAAGCTGCATGTTTCTGCCCGGTTTCGACCCGGGGACCTTTCGCGTGTTAGGCAAATGTGATTACCACTACACTACAGAAACTGTGCATTAACCACTTTATGGTCTTATTGGAGGAACTATACCAAATGAAACTCAAGGGCACGAAAAAAAAGAGTCTTCTTTATCCTTGACAAAAATGGCCTAGTAATTCAAGGCGCAAGAATGAAGGTTAATTTCCTGAATGCAGTCTGGCCTACAAGTTGGGTAAAGGTACAAATGTCGATCTGTTTCGCTTTTGGTTTCTGAAATGCACAATTCTTGGCATGTTCACAGTCACCATTTCACTAGCATAGATTCCTAAGACTTGAACAAGTCCATATAGTGTCTTTCCTCCTGCAACCCAGTTGCGTACAAAATGTTTTGCGATATTACCATATTTGGTTCCTTGCCCATGAGTGGTAAAGAAGAAATACTGTAAACAAAGTTACCATATTTACTTCATTGCCCTTTAAGTGCTTACAAAATGTGCTAAATGCTTATATGTAAAATATACAAAAAGTCCTTGCAGGTCTCAGGGGAGTGCTGGTATTCAGAAGGCCTTATGTTTGGTGATATTGATGTTTGAACGCTCACACCTGTCATAGGCAAGACTTTGTGTAATTTGATTGTGATTTTCAGCAGTGGGCACTCACCTCCTGCATAATTTGACATTATTGATGTGCAGCAGGGAGGCCATATGTAAAGTGTGTAGACATTACCAAAAGTAGTCACTTACCCTATACAGGGTTAGTGAAGCTTGCCCGGCTAGCTCAGTCGGTAGAGCATGAGACTCTTAATCTCAGGGTAGTGGGTTCGAGCCCCACGTTGGGAGCTTGTGTTTTTGGAAGGTGTGGAGTTCATATCCCAACAAGTAGTAATAACTGTAAAACGTTGCACTATCTTCCAACCATACTGTTTGTTCAAACCATTCCTCGGATTTGGCTCTTGAGTGCTACAGACTTGTCCTCTGAATGAAAACGTTGTCTTAAAGTGACTATGCAGAAATCATATTTTCTAGTAAAAAATATGTTTTTAACAGGCTTCTGAGGTGCACAGCTGCTGCTTGTGCTGTTAATTGGCTTCAACCCTAGTACTTCACAAAATATGGACATTCCAATGCTAAAGGCAGTGAAAGCTGTCAGGATGGCCGAGCGGTCAAAGGCGCCAGACTCAAGGAAGCAAAGTTGCCTTCCCAAGCAAGGGGACTTCTGGTCTCCGAATGGAGGTGTGGGTTCAAATCCCACTCCTGACACTGAGATCTTGTTGGTCACAGTAGAGCATTATACCAGAGCCCTTCTTGTGCAGTCAAGCACAAAGATAACTCATGTGTGTTGGCTATTGGGTCAGTGATACTCGGAAACCATTTATTTCATGAGGCAGTAAGTTTGCTTGGATTCTCCCAATCAGTTTTTGATGACATGTAATGAGACGGCCAAATCTTAGACTGTTCTGATGATTCTTGTCCAGTTTACTAGGAATCTCCCTGGTAGTTGTAGATTGCATGTGACAATCAAAGAGACAGAGCTAGTTTCGGGCCCATCAAAGTCTTTGTAGAATTTCCTTTCCCTCACTGCATCAAGTGCTTTCAGATTACCAGAGACAAGTCCCTGCCAAATTCCTACGAAAATGTTTCTGCCCAGTTTCGAACTGGGGACCTTTCGCGTGTGAGGCGAACGTGATAACCACTACACTACAGAAACTGTGCATGAGTGTCATGTGATTAATTCACCATAGTGCTCACTTTGCATCATCACATTTTTTAAACAGCAGATTTGTAAGTCACTTTAAAGGTTGGTTAAGTACTGCCAAACTCCCCGTCAGGGAATCAAACCCCGGTCTTCCGCATGACAGGCAGAGATACTGACCACTATAATAACGAGGATCGATAACCAGATTTTTTGCTGTTTAAAAAAATAAAATCCTCAGTGTTTACAATAGGAAGAAGAATTTACGGATCTCTGTCTTTAGGGTCTTGGACTCTCCGGGAGACAAAAGTCTTTCTTCCAATGGCACTTTGTTGCTTCCACATTATGGCTGAGTCCATCCTCGCTACAGTATCTAACAGCCAATCGTTTGGAACCACATTCGCAACAGTCTCTTTATGAGCTGGACATTGGAGATAAAGCTGCATGTTTCTGCCCGGTTTCGAACCGGGGACCTTTCGTGTGTTAGGCGAATGTGATTACCACTACACTACAGAAACTGTGCATTGACCGCTTTATGGTCTTATTGGAGGAACTATACCAAATGAAACTCAAGGGCACGAAAAAAAAGAGTCTTCTTTATCCTTGACAAAAATGGCCTAGTAATTCAAGGCGCAAGAATGTAGGTTAATTTCCTGAATGCAGTCTGGCCTACAAGTTGGGTAAAGGTACAAATGTCGATCTGTTTCGCTTTTGGTTTCTGAAATGCACAATTCTTGGCATGTTCACAGTCACCATTTCACTAGCATAGATTCCTAAGACTTGAACAAGTCCATATAGTGTCTTTCCTCCTGCAACCCAGTTGCGTACAAAATGTTTTGCGATATTACCATATTTGGTTCCTTGCCCATGAGTGGTAAAGAAGAAATACTGTAAACAAAGTTACCATATTTACTTCATTGCCCTTTAAGTGCTTACAAAATGTGCTAAATGCTTATATGTAAAATATACAAAACGTCCTTGCAGGTCTCAGGGGAGTGCTGGTATCCAGAAGGCCTTATGTTTGGTGATATTGATGTTTGAACGCTCACACCTGTCATAGGCAAGACTTTGTGTAATTTGATTGTGATTTTCAGCAGTGGGCACTCACCTCCTGCATAATTTGACATTATTGATGTGCAGCAGGGAGGCCATATGTAAAGTGTGTAGAAATTACCAAAAGTAGTCACTTACCCTATACAGGGTTAGTGAAGCTTGCCCGGCTAGCTCAGTCGGTAGAGCATGAGACTCTTAATCTCAGGGTCGTGGGTTCGAGCCCCACGTTGGGCGCTTGTGTTTTTGGAAGGTGTGGAGTTCATATCCCAACAAGTAGTAATAACTGTAAAACATTGCACTATCTTCCAACCATACTGTTTGTTCAAACCATTCCTCGGATTTGGCTTTTGAGTGCTACAGACTTGTCCTCTGAATGAAAACGTTGTCTTAAAGTGACTATGCAGAAATCATATTTTCTAGTAAAAAATATGTTTTTAACAGGCTTCTGAGGTGCACAGCTGCTGCTTGTGCTGTTAATTGGCTTCAACCCTAGTACTTCACAAAATATGGACATTCCAATGCTAAAGGCAGTGAAAGCTGTCAGGATGGCCGAGCGGTCAAAGGCGCCAGACTCAAGGAAGCAAAGTTGCCTTCCCTAGCAAGGGGACTTCTGGTCTCCGAATGGAGGTGTGGGTTCAAATCCCACTCCTGACACTGTGATCTTGTTGGTCACAGTAGAGCATTATACCAGAGCCCTTCTTGTGCAGTCAAGCACAAAGATAACTCATGTGTGTTGGCTATTGGGTCAGTGATACTCGGAAACCATTTATTTCATGAGGCAGTAAGTTTGCTTGGAATCTCCCAATCAGTTTTTGATGACATGTAATGAGACGGCCAAATCTTAGACTGTTCTGATGATTCTTGTCCAGTTTACTAGGAATCTCCCTGGTAGTTGTAGATTGCATGTGACAATCAAAGAGACAGAGCTAGTTTCGGGCCCATCAAAGTCTTTGTAGAATTTCCTTTCCCTCACTGCATCAAGTGCTTTCAGATTACCAGAGACAAGTCCCTGCCAAATTCCTACGAAAATGTTTCTGCCCAGTTTCGAACTGGGGACCTTTCGCGTGTGAGGCGAACGTGATAACCACTACACTACAGAAACTGTGCATGAGTGTCATGTGATTAATTCACCATAGTGCTCACTTTGCATCATCACATTTTTTAAACAGCAGATTTGTAAGTCACTTTAAAGGTTGGTTAAGTACTGCCAAACTCCCCGTCAGGGAATCAAACCCCGGTCTTCCGCATGACAGGCAGAGATACTGACCACTATAATAACGAGGATCGATAACCAGATTTTTTGCTGTTTAAAAAAATAAAATCCTCAGTGTTTACAATAGGAAGAAGAATTTACGGATCTCTGTCTTTAGGGTCTTGGACTCTCCGGGAGACGAAAGTCTTTCTTCCAATCGCACTTTGTTGCTTCCACATTATGGCTGAGTCCATCCTCGCTACAGTATCTAACAGCCAATCGTTTGGAACCACATTCGCAACAGTGTCTTTATGAGCTGGACATTGGAGATAAAGCTGCATGTTTCTGCCCGGTTTCGAACCGGGGACCTTTCACGTGTTAGGCGAATGTGATTACCACTACACTACAGAAACTGTGCATTGACCACTTTATGGTCTTATTGGAGGAACTATACCAAATGAAACTCAAGGGCACGAAAAAAAAGAGTCTTCTTTATCCTTGACAAAAATGGCCTAGTAATTCAAGGCGCAAGAATGAAGGTTAATTTCCTGAATGCAGTCTGGCCTACAAGTTGGGTAAAGGTACAAATGTCGATCTGTTTCGCTTTTGGTTTCTGAAATGCACAATTCTTGGCATGTTCACAGTCACCATTTCACTAGCATAGATTCCTAAGACTTGAACAAGTCCATATAGTGTCTTTCCTCCTGCAACCCAGTTGCGTACAAAATGTTTTGCGATATTACCATATTTGGTTCCTTGCCCATGAGTGGTAAAGAAGAAATACTGTAAACAAAGTTACCATATTTACTTCATTGCCCTTTAAGTGCTTACAAAATATGCTAAATGCTTATATGTAAAATATACAAAAAGTTCTTGCAGGTCTCAGGGGAGTGCTGGTATTCAGAAGGCCTTATGTTTGGTGATATTGATGTTTGAATGCTCACACCTGTCATAGGCAAGACTTTGTGTAATTTGATTGTGATTTTCAGCAGTGGGCACTTACCTCCTGCATAATTTGACATTATTGATGTGCAGCAGGGAGGCCATATGTAAAGTGTGTAGAAATTACCAAAAGAAGTCACTTACCCTATACAGGGTTAGTGAAGCTTGCCCGGCTAGCTCAGTCGGTAGAGCATGAGACTCTTAATCTCAGGGTAGTGGGTTCGAGCCCCACGTTGGGCGCTTGTGTTTTTGGAAGGTGTGGAGTTCATATCCCAACAAGTAGTAATAACTGTAAAACATTGCACTATCTTCCAACCATACTGTTTGTTCAAACCATTCCTCGGATTTGGCTCTTGAGTGCTACAGACTTGTCCTCTGAATGAAAACGTTGTCTTAAAGTGACTATGCAGAAATCATATTTTCTAGTAAAAAATATGTTTTTAACAGGCTTCTGAGGTGCACAGCTGCTGCTTGTGCTGTTAATTGGCTTCAACCCTAGTACTTCACAAAATATGGACATTCCAATGCTAAAGGCAGTGAAAGCTGTCAGGATGGCCGAGCGGTCAAAGGCGCCAGACTCAAGGAAGCAAAGTTGCCTTCCCAAGCAAGGGGACTTCTGGTCTCCGAATGGAGGCGTGGGTTCAAATCCCACTCCTGACACTGTGATTTTGTTGGTCACAGTTGAGCATTATACCAGAGCCCTTCTTGTGCAGTCAAGCACAAAGATAACTCATGTGTGTTGGCTATTGGGTCAGTGATACTCGGAAACCATTTATTTCATGAGGCAGTAAGTTTGCTTGGATTCTCCCAATCAGTTTTTGATGACATGTAATGAGACGGCCAAATCTTAGACTGTTCTGATGATTCTTGTCCAGTTTACTAGGAATCTCCCTGGTAGTTGTAGATTGCATGTGACAATCAAAGAGACAGAGCTAGTTTCGGGCCCATCAAAGTCTTTGTAGAATTTCCTTTCCCTCACTGCATCAAGTGCTTTCAGATTACCAGAGACAAGTCCCTGCCAAATTCCTACGAAAATGTTTCTGCCCAGTTTCGAACTGGGGACCTTTCGCGTGTGAGGCGAACGTGATAACCACTACACTACAGAAACTGTGCATGAGTGTCATGTGATTAATTCACCATAGTGCTCACTTTGCATCATCACATTTTTTAAACAGCAGATTTGTAAGTCACTTTAAAGGTTGGTTAAGTACTGCCAAACTCCCCGTCAGGGAATCAAACCCCGGTCTTCCGCATGACAGGCAGAGATACTGACCACTATAATAACGAGGATCGATAACCAGATTTTTTGCTGTTTAAAAAAATAAAATCCTCAGTGTTTACAATAGGAAGAAGAATTTACGGATCTCTGTCTTTAGGGTCTTGGACTCTCCGGGAGACGAAAGTCTTTCTTCCAATCGCACTTTGTTGCTTCCACATTATGGCTGAGTCCATCCTCGCTACAGTATCTAACAGCCAATCGTTTGGAACCACATTCGCAACAGTCTCTTTATGAGCTGCACATTGGAGATAAAGCTGCATGTTTCTGCCCGGTTTCGAACCGGGGACCTTTCGTGTGTTAGGCGAATGTGATTACCACTACACTACCGAAACTGTGCATTGACCACTTTATGGTCTTATTGGAGGAACTATACCAAATGAAACTCAAGGGCACGAAAAAAAAGAGTCTTCTTTATCCTTGACAAAAATGGCCTAGTAATTCAAGGCGCAAGAATGAAGGTTAATTTCCTGAATGGAGTCTGGCCTACAAGTTGGGTAAAGGTACAAATGTCGATCTGTTTCGCTTTTGGTTTCTGAAATGCACAATTCTTGGCATGTTCACAGTCACCATTTCACTAGCATAGATTCCTAAGACTTGAACAAGTCCATATAGTGTCTTTCCTCCTGCAACCCAGTTGCGTACAAAATGTTTTGCGATATTACCATATTTGGTTCCTTGCCCATGAGTGGTAAAGAAGAAATACTGTAAACAAAGTTACCATATTTACTTCATTGCCCTTTAAGTGCTTACAAAATGTGCTAAATGCTTATATGTAAAATATACAAAAAGTCCTTGCAGGTCTCAGGGGAGTGCTGGTATTCAGAAGGCCTTATGTTTGGTGATATTGATGTTTGAACGCTCACACCTGTCATAGGCAAGACTTTGTGTAATTTGATAGTGATTTTCAGCAGTGGGCACTCACCTCCTGCATAATTTGACATTACTGATGTGCAGCAGGGAGGCCATATGTAAAGTGTGTAGACATTACCAAAAGTAGTCACTTACCCTATACAGGGTTAGTGAAGCTTGCCCGGCTAGCTCAGTCGGTAGAGCATGAGACTCTTAATCTCAGGGTAGTGGGTTCGAGCCCCACGTTGGGCGCTTGTGTTTTTGGAAGGTGTGGAGTTCATATCCCAACAAGTAGTAATAACTGTAAAACATTGCACTATCTTCCAACCATACTGTTTGTTCAAACCATTCCTCGGATTTGGCTCTTGAGTGCTACAGACTTGTCCTCTGAATGAAAACGTTGTCTTAAAGTGACTATGCAGAAATCATATTTTCTAGTAAAAAATATGTTTTTAACAGGCTTCTGAGGTGCACAGCTGCTGCTTGTGCTGTTAATTGGCTTCAACCCTAGTACTTCACAAAATATTGACATTCCAATGCTAAAGGCAGTGAAAGCTGTCAGGATGGCCGAGCGGTCAAAGGCGCCAGACTCAAGGAAGCAAAGTTGCCTTCCCAAGCAAGGGGACTTCTGGTCTCCGAATGGAGGTGTGGGTTCAAATCCCACTCCTGACACTGTGATTTTGTTGGTCACAGTTGAGCATTATACCAGAGCCCTTCTTGTGCAGTCAAGCACAAAGATAACTCATGTGTGTTGGCTATTGGGTCAGTGATACTCGGAAACCATTTATTTCATGAGGCAGTAAGTTTGCTTGGATTCTCCCAATCAGTTTTTGATGACATGTAATGAGACGGCCAAATCTTAGACTGTTCTGATGATTCTTGTCCAGTTTACTAGGAATCTCCCTGGTAGTTGTAGATTGCATGTGACAATCAAAGAGACAGAGCTAGTTTCGGGCCCATCAAAGTCTTTGTAGAATTTCCTTTCCCTCACTGCATCAAGTGCTTTCAGATTACCAGAGACAAGTCCCTGCCAAATTCCTACGAAAATGTTTCTGCCCAGTTTCGAACTGGGGACCTTTCGCGTGTGAGGCGAACGTGATAACCACTACACTACAGAAACTGTGCATGAGTGTCATGTGATTAATTCACCATAGTGCTCACTTTGCATCATCACATTTTTTAAACAGCAGATTTGTAAGTCACTTTAAAGGTTGGTTAAGTACTGCCAAACTCCCCGTCAGGGAATCAAACCCCGGTCTTCCGCATGACAGGCAGAGATACTGACCACTATAATAACGAGGATCGATAACCAGATTTTTTGCTGTTTAAAAAAATAAAATCCTCAGTGTTTACAATAGGAAGAAGAATTTACGGATCTCTGTCTTTAGGGTCTTGGACTCTCCGGGAGACGAAAGTCTTTCTTCCAATCGCACTTTGTTGCTTCCACATTATGGCTGAGTCCATCCTCGCTACAGTATCTAACAGCCAATCGTTTGGAACCACATTCGCAACAGTCTCTTTATGAGCTGCACATTGGAGATAAAGCTGCATGTTTCTGCCCGGTTTCGAACCGGGGACCTTTCACGTGTTAGGCGAATGTGATTACCACTACACTAGAGAAACTGTGCAATGACCACTTTATGGTCTTATTGGAGAAACTATACCAAATGAAACTCAAGGGCACGAAAAAAAAGAGTCTTCTTTATCCTTGACAAAAATGGCCTAGTAATTCAAGGCGCAAGAATGAAGGTTAATTTCCTGAATGCAGTCTGGCCTACAAGTTGGGTAAAGGTACAAATGTCGATCTGTTTCGCTTTTGGTTTCTGAAATGCACAATTCTTGGCATGTTCACAGTCACCATTTCACTAGCATAGATTCCTAAGACTTGAACAAGTCCATATAGTGTCTTTCCTCCTGCAACCCAGTTGCGTACAAAATGTTTTGCGATATTACCATATTTGGTTCCTTGCCCATGAGTGGTAAAGAAGAAATACTGTAAACAAAGTTACCATATTTACTTCATTGCCCTTTAAGTGCTTACAAAATGTGCTAAATGCTTATATGTAAAATATACAAAAAGTCCTTGCAGGTCTCAGGGGAGTGCTGGTATTCAGAAGGCCTTATGTTTGGTGATATTGATGTTTGAACGCTCACACCTGTCATAGGCAAGACTTTGTGTAATTTGATTGTGATTTTCAGCAGTGGGCACTCACCTCCTGCATAATTTGACATTATTGATGTGCAGCAGGGAGGCCATATGTAAAGTGTGTAGAAATTACCAAAAGTAGTCACTTACCCTATACAGGGTTAGTGAAGCTTGCCCGGCTAGCTCAGTCGGTAGAGCATGAGACTCTTAATCTCAGGGTAGTGGGTTCGAGCCCCACGTTGGGCGCTTGTGTTTTTGGAAGGTGTGGAGTTCATATCCCAACAAGTAGTAATAACTGTAAAACATTGCACTATCTTCCAACCATACTGTTTGTTCAAACCATTCCTCGGATTTGGCTCTTGAGTGCTACAGACTTGTCCTCTGAATGAAAACGTTGTCTTAAAGTGACTATGCAGAAATCATATTTTCTAGTAAAAAATATGTTTTTAACAGGCTTCTGAGGTGCACAGCTGCTGCTTGTGCTGTTAATTGGCTTCAACCCTAGTACTTCACAAAATATGGACATTCCAATGCTAAAGGCAGTGAAAGCTGTCAGGATGGCCGAGCGGTCAAAGGCGCCAGACTCAAGGAAGCAAAGTTGCCTTCCCAAGCAAGGGGACTTCTGGTCTCCGAATGGAGGCGTGGGTTCAAATCCCACTCCTGACACTGTGATTTTGTTGGTCACAGTTGAGCATTATACCAGAGCCCTTCTTGTGCAGTCAAGCACAAAGATAACTCATGTGTGTTGGCTATTGGGTCAGTGATACTCGGAAACCATTTATTTCATGAGGCAGTAAGTTTGCTTGGATTCTCCCAATCAGTTTTTGATGACATGTAATGAGACGGCCAAATCTTAGACTGTTCTGATGATTCTTGTCCAGTTTACTAGGAATCTCCCTGGTAGTTGTAGATTGCATGTGACAATCAAAGAGACAGAGCTAGTTTCGGGCCCATCAAAGTCTTTGTAGAATTTCCTTTCCCTCACTGCATCAAGTGCTTTCAGATTACCAGAGACAAGTCCCTGCCAAATTCCTACGAAAATGTTTCTGCCCAGTTTCGAACTGGGGACCTTTCGCGTGTGAGGCGAACGTGATAACCACTACACTACAGAAACTGTGCATGAGTGTCATGTGATTAATTCACCATAGTGCTCACTTTGCATCATCACATTTTTTAAACAGCAGATCTGTAAGTCACTTTAAAGGTTGGTTAAGTACTGCCAAACTCCCCGTCAGGGAATCAAACCCCGGTCTTCCGCATGACAGGCAGAGATACTGACCACTATAATAACGAGGATCGATAACCAGATTTTTTGCTGTTTAAAAAAATAAAATCCTCAGTGTTTACAATAGGAAGAAGAATTTACGGATCTCTGTCTTTAGGGTCTTGGACTCTCCGGGAGACGAAAGTCTTTCTTCCAATCGCACTTTGTTGCTTCCACATTATGGCTGAGTCCATCCTCGCTACAGTATCTAACAGCCAATCGTTTGGAACCACATTCGCAACAGTCTCTTTATGAGCTGCACATTGGAGATAAAGCTGCATGTTTCTGCCCGGTTTCGAACCGGGGACCTTTCGTGTGTTAGGCGAATGTGATTACCACTACACTACCGAAACTGTGCATTGACCACTTTATGGTCTTATTGGAGGAACTATACCAAATGAAACTCAAGGGCACGAAAAAAAAGAGTCTTCTTTATCCTTGACAAAAATGGCCTAGTAATTCAAGGCGCAAGAATGAAGGTTAATTTCCTGAATGGAGTCTGGCCTACAAGTTGGGTAAAGGTACAAATGTCGATCTGTTTCGCTTTTGGTTTCTGAAATGCACAATTCTTGGCATGTTCACAGTCACCATTTCACTAGCATAGATTCCTAAGACTTGAACAAGTCCATATAGTGTCTTTCCTCCTGCAACCCAGTTGCGTACAAAATGTTTTGCGATATTACCATATTTGGTTCCTTGCCCATGAGTGGTAAAGAAGAAATACTGTAAACAAAGTTACCATATTTACTTCATTGCCCTTTAAGTGCTTACAAAATGTGCTAAATGCTTATATGTAAAATATACAAAAAGTCCTTGCAGGTCTCAGGGGAGTGCTGGTATTCAGAAGGCCTTATGTTTGGTGATATTGATGTTTGAACGCTCACACCTGTCATAGGCAAGACTTTGTGTAATTTGATAGTGATTTTCAGCAGTGGGCACTCACCTCCTGCATAATTTGACATTACTGATGTGCAGCAGGGAGGCCATATGTAAAGTGTGTAGACATTACCAAAAGTAGTCACTTACCCTATACAGGGTTAGTGAAGCTTGCCCGGCTAGCTCAGTCGGTAGAGCATGAGACTCTTAATCTCAGGGTAGTGGGTTCGAGCCCCACGTTGGGCGCTTGTGTTTTTGGAAGGTGTGGAGTTCATATCCCAACAAGTAGTAATAACTGTAAAACATTGCACTATCTTCCAACCATACTGTTTGTTCAAACCATTCCTCGGATTTGGCTCTTGAGTGCTACAGACTTGTCCTCTGAATGAAAACGTTGTCTTAAAGTGACTATGCAGAAATCATATTTTCTAGTAAAAAATATGTTTTTAACAGGCTTCTGAGGTGCACAGCTGCTGCTTGTGCTGTTAATTGGCTTCAACCCTAGTACTTCACAAAATATTGACATTCCAATGCTAAAGGCAGTGAAAGCTGTCAGGATGGCCGAGCGGTCAAAGGCGCCAGACTCAAGGAAGCAAAGTTGCCTTCCCAAGCAAGGGGACTTCTGGTCTCCGAATGGAGGTGTGGGTTCAAATCCCACTCCTGACACTGTGATTTTGTTGGTCACAGTTGAGCATTATACCAGAGCCCTTCTTGTGCAGTCAAGCACAAAGATAACTCATGTGTGTTGGCTATTGGGTCAGTGATACTCGGAAACCATTTATTTCATGAGGCAGTAAGTTTGCTTGGATTCTCCCAATCAGTTTTTGATGACATGTAATGAGACGGCCAAATCTTAGACTGTTCTGATGATTCTTGTCCAGTTTACTAGGAATCTCCCTGGTAGTTGTAGATTGCATGTGACAATCAAAGAGACAGAGCTAGTTTCGGGCCCATCAAAGTCTTTGTAGAATTTCCTTTCCCTCACTGCATCAAGTGCTTTCAGATTACCAGAGACAAGTCCCTGCCAAATTCCTACGAAAATGTTTCTGCCCAGTTTCGAACTGGGGACCTTTCGCGTGTGAGGCGAACGTGATAACCACTACACTACAGAAACTGTGCATGAGTGTCATGTGATTAATTCACCATAGTGCTCACTTTGCATCATCACATTTTTTAAACAGCAGATTTGTAAGTCACTTTAAAGGTTGGTTAAGTACTGCCAAACTCCCCGTCAGGGAATCAAACCCCGGTCTTCCGCATGACAGGCAGAGATACTGACCACTATAATAACGAGGATCGATAACCAGATTTTTTGCTGTTTAAAAAAATAAAATCCTCAGTGTTTACAATAGGAAGAAGAATTTACGGATCTCTGTCTTTAGGGTCTTGGACTCTCCGGGAGACGAAAGTCTTTCTTCCAATCGCACTTTGTTGCTTCCACATTATGGCTGAGTCCATCCTCGCTACAGTATCTAACAGCCAATCGTTTGGAACCACATTCGCAACAGTCTCTTTATGAGCTGCACATTGGAGATAAAGCTGCATGTTTCTGCCCGGTTTCGAACCGGGGACCTTTCACGTGTTAGGCGAATGTGATTACCACTACACTAGAGAAACTGTGCAATGACCACTTTATGGTCTTATTGGAGAAACTATACCAAATGAAACTCAAGGGCACGAAAAAAAAGAGTCTTCTTTATCCTTGACAAAAATGGCCTAGTAATTCAAGGCGCAAGAATGAAGGTTAATTTCCTGAATGCAGTCTGGCCTACAAGTTGGGTAAAGGTACAAATGTCGATCTGTTTCGCTTTTGGTTTCTGAAATGCACAATTCTTGGCATGTTCACAGTCACCATTTCACTAGCATAGATTCCTAAGACTTGAACAAGTCCATATAGTGTCTTTCCTCCTGCAACCCAGTTGCGTACAAAATGTTTTGCGATATTACCATATTTGGTTCCTTGCCCATGAGTGGTAAAGAAGAAATACTGTAAACAAAGTTACCATATTTACTTCATTGCCCTTTAAGTGCTTACAAAATGTGCTAAATGCTTATATGTAAAATATACAAAAAGTCCTTGCAGGTCTCAGGGGAGTGCTGGTATTCAGAAGGCCTTATGTTTGGTGATATTGATGTTTGAACGCTCACACCTGTCATAGGCAAGACTTTGTGTAATTTGATTGTGATTTTCAGCAGTGGGCACTCACCTCCTGCATAATTTGACATTATTGATGTGCAGCAGGGAGGCCATATGTAAAGTGTGTAGAAATTACCAAAAGTAGTCACTTACCCTATACAGGGTTAGTGAAGCTTGCCCGGCTAGCTCAGTCGGTAGAGCATGAGACTCTTAATCTCAGGGTAGTGGGTTCGAGCCCCACGTTGGGCGCTTGTGTTTTTGGAAGGTGTGGAGTTCATATCCCAACAAGTAGTAATAACTGTAAAACATTGCACTATCTTCCAACCATACTGTTTGTTCAAACCATTCCTCGGATTTGGCTCTTGAGTGCTACAGACTTGTCCTCTGAATGAAAACGTTGTCTTAAAGTGACTATGCAGAAATCATATTTTCTAGTAAAAAATATGTTTTTAACAGGCTTCTGAGGTGCACAGCTGCTGCTTGTGCTGTTAATTGGCTTCAACCCTAGTACTTCACAAAATATGGACATTCCAATGCTAAAGGCAGTGAAAGCTGTCAGGATGGCCGAGCGGTCAAAGGCGCCAGACTCAAGGAAGCAAAGTTGCCTTCCCAAGCAAGGGGACTTCTGGTCTCCGAATGGAGGTGTGGGTTCAAATCCCACTCCTGACACTGTGATTTTGTTGGTCACAGTTGAGCATTATACCAGAGCCCTTCTTGTGCAGTCAAGCACAAAGATAACTCATGTGTGTTGGCTATTGGGTCAGTGATACTCGGAAACCATTTATTTCATGAGGCAGTAAGTTTGCTTGGATTCTCCCAATCAGTTTTTGATGACATGTAATGAGACGGCCAAATCTTAGACTGTTCTGATGATTCTTGTCCAGTTTACTAGGAATCTCCCTGGTAGTTGTAGATTGCATGTGACAATCAAAGAGACAGAGCTAGTTTCGGGCCCATCAAAGTCTTTGTAGAATTTCCTTTCCCTCACTGCATCAAGTGCTTTCAGATTACCAGAGACAAGTCCCTGCCAAATTCCTACGAAAATGTTTCTGCCCAGTTTCGAACTGGGGACCTTTCGCGTGTGAGGCAAACGTGATAACCACTACACTACAGAAACTGTGCATGAGTGTCATGTGATTAATTCACCATAGTGCTCACTTTGCATCATCACATTTTTTAAACAGCAGATTTGTAAGTCACTTTAAAGGTTGGTTAAGTACTGCCAAACTCCCCGTCAGGGAATCAAACCCCGGTCTTCCGCATGACAGGCAGAGATACTGACCACTATAATAACGAGGATCGATAACCAGATTTTTTGCTGTTTAAAAAAATAAAATCCTCAGTGTTTACAATAGGAAGAAGAATTTACGGATCTCTGTCTTTAGGGTCTTGGACTCTCCGGGAGACGAAAGTCTTTCTTCCAATCGCACTTTGTTGCTTCCACATTATGGCTGAGTCCATCCTCGCTACAGTATCTAACAGCCAATCGTTTGGAACCACATTCGCAACAGTCTCTTTATGAGCTGCACATTGGAGATAAAGCTGCATGTTTCTGCCCGGTTTCGAACCGGGGACCTTTCACGTGTTAGGCGAATGTGATTACCACTACACTACAGAAACTGTGCATTGACCACTTTATGGTCTTATTGGAGGAACTATACCAAATGAAACTCAAGGGCACGAAAAAAAAGAGTCTTCTTTATCCTTGACAAAAATGGCCTAGTAATTCAAGGCGCAAGAATGAAGGTTAATTTCCTGAATGCAGTCTGGCCTACAAGTTGGGTAAAGGTACAAATGTCGATCTGTTTCGCTTTTGGTTTCTGAAATGCACAATTCTTGGCATGTTCACAGTCACCATTTCACTAGCATAGATTCCTAAGACTTGAACAAGTCCATATAGTGTCTTTCCTCCTGCAACCCAGTTGCGTACAAAATGTTTTGCGATATTACCATATTTGGTTCCTTGCCCATGAGTGGTAAAGAAGAAATACTGTAAACAAAGTTACCATATTTACTTCATTGCCCTTTAAGTGCTTACAAAATATGCTAAATGCTTATATGTAAAATATACAAAAAGTCCTTGCGGGTCTCAGGGGAGTGCTGGTATTCAGAAGGCCTTATGTTTGGTGATATTGATGTTTGAACGCTCACACCTGTCATAGGCAAGACTTTGTGTAATTTGATTGTGATTTTCAGCAGTGGGCACTCACCTCCTGCATAATTTGACATTATTGATGTGCAGCAGGGAGGCCATATGTAAAGTGTGTAGAAATTACCAAAAGTAGTCACTTACCCTATACAGGGTTAGTGAAGCTTGCCCGGCTAGCTCAGTCGGTAGAGCATGAGACTCTTAATCTCAGGGTAGTGGGTTCGAGCCCCACGTTGGGCGCTTGTGTTTTTGGAAGGTGTGGAGTTCATATCCCAACAAGTAGTAATAACTGTAAAACATTGCACTATCTTCCAACCATACTGTTTGTTCAAACCATTCCTCGGATTTGGCTCTTGAGTGCTACAGACTTGTCCTCTGAATGAAAACGTTGTCTTAAAGTGACTATGCAGAAATCATATTTTCTAGTAAAAAATATGTTTTTAACAGGCTTCTGAGGTGCACAGCTGCTGCTTGTGCTGTTAATTGGCTTCAACCCTAGTACTTCACAAAATATGGACATTCCAATGCTAAAGGCAGTGAAAGCTGTCAGGATGGCCGAGCGGTCAAAGGCGCCAGACTCAAGGAAGCAAAGTTGCCTTCCCAAGCAAGGGGACTTCTGGTCTCCGAATGGAGGTGTGGGTTCAAATCCCACTCCTGACACTGTGATTTTGTTGGTCACAGTTGAGCATTATACCAGAGCCCTTCTTGTGCAGTCAAGCACAAAGATAACTCATGTGTGTTGGCTATTGGGTCAGTGATACTCGGAAACCATTTATTTCATGAGGCAGTAAGTTTGCTTGGATTCTCCCAATCAGTTTTTGATGACATGTAATGAGACGGCCAAATCTTAGACTGTTCTGATGATTCTTGTCCAGTTTACTAGGAATCTCCCTGGTAGTTGTAGATTGCATGTGACAATCAAAGAGACAGAGCTAGTTTCGGGCCCATCAAAGTCTTTGTAGAATTTCCTTTCCCTCACTGCATCAAGTGCTTTCAGATTACCAGAGACAAGTCCCTGCCAAATTCCTACGAAAATGTTTCTGCCCAGTTTCGAACTGGGGACCTTTCGCGTGTGAGGCGAACGTGATAACCACTACACTACAGAAACTGTGCATGAGTGTCATGTGATTAATTCACCATAGTGCTCACTTTGCATCATCACATTTTTTAAACAGCAGATTTGTAAGTCACTTTAAAGGTTGGTTAAGTACTGCCAAACTCCCCGTCAGGGAATCAAACCCCGGTCTTCCGCATGACAGGCAGAGATACTGACCACTATAATAACGAGGATCGATAACCAGATTTTTTGCTGTTTAAAAAAATAAAATCCTCAGTGTTTACAATAGGAAGAAGAATTTACGGATCTCTGTCTTTAGGGTCTTGGACTCTCCGGGAGACGAAAGTCTTTCTTCCAATCGCACTTTGTTGCTTCCACATTATAGCTGAGTCCATCCTCGCTACAGTATCTAACAGCCAATCGTTTGGAACCACATTCGCAACAGTCTCTTTATGAGCTGCACATTGGAGATAAAGCTGCATGTTTCTGCCCGGTTTCGAACCGGGGACCTTTCGTGTGTTAGGCGAATGTGATTACCACTACACTACCGAAACTGTGCATTGACCACTTTATGGTCTTATTGGAGGAACTATACCAAATGAAACTCAAGGGCACGAAAAAAAAGAGTCTTCTTTATCCTTGACAAAAATGGCCTAGTAATTCAAGGCGCAAGAATGAAGGTTAATTTCCTGAATGGAGTCTGGCCTACAAGTTGGGTAAAGGTACAAATGTCGATCTGTTTCGCTTTTGGTTTCTGAAATGCACAATTCTTGGCATGTTCACAGTCACCATTTCACTAGCATAGATTCCTAAGACTTGAACAAGTCCATATAGTGTCTTTCCTCCTGCAACCCAGTTGCGTACAAAATGTTTTGCGATATTACCATATTTGGTTCCTTGCCCATGAGTGGTAAAGAAGAAATACTGTAAACAAAGTTACCATATTTACTTCATTGCCCTTTAAGTGCTTACAAAATGTGCTAAATGCTTATATGTAAAATATACAAAAAGTCCTTGCAGGTCTCAGGGGAGTGCTGGTATTCAGAAGGCCTTATGTTTGGTGATATTGATGTTTGAACGCTCACACCTGTCATAGGCAAGACTTTGTGTAATTTGATAGTGATTTTCAGCAGTGGGCACTCACCTCCTGCATAATTTGACATTACTGATGTGCAGCAGGGAGGCCATATGTAAAGTGTGTAGACATTACCAAAAGTAGTCACTTACCCTATACAGGGTTAGTGAAGCTTGCCCGGCTAGCTCAGTCGGTAGAGCATGAGACTCTTAATCTCAGGGTCGTGGGTTCGAGCCCCACGTTGGGCGCTTGTGTTTTTGGAAGGTGTGGAGTTCATATCCCAACAAGTAGTAATAACTGTAAAACATTGCACTATCTTCCAACCATACTGTTTGTTCAAACCATTCCTCGGATTTGGCTCTTGAGTGCTACAGACTTGTCCTCTGAATGAAAACGTTGTCTTAAAGTGACTATGCAGAAATCATATTTTCTAGTAAAAAATATGTTTTTAACAGGCTTCTGAGGTGCACAGCTGCTGCTTGTGCTGTTAATTGGCTTCAACCCTAGTACTTCACAAAATATTGACATTCCAATGCTAAAGGCAGTGAAAGCTGTCAGGATGGCCGAGCGGTCAAAGGCGCCAGACTCAAGGAAGCAAAGTTGCCTTCCCAAGCAAGGGGACTTCTGGTCTCCGAATGGAGGTGTGGGTTCAAATCCCACTCCTGACACTGTGATTTTGTTGGTCACAGTTGAGCATTATACCAGAGCCCTTCTTGTGCAGTCAAGCACAAAGATAACTCATGTGTGTTGGCTATTGGGTCAGTGATACTCGGAAACCATTTATTTCATGAGGCAGTAAGTTTGCTTGGATTCTCCCAATCAGTTTTTGATGACATGTAATGAGACGGCCAAATCTTAGACTGTTCTGATGATTCTTGTCCAGTTTACTAGGAATCTCCCTGGTAGTTGTAGATTGCATGTGACAATCAAAGAGACAGAGCTAGTTTCGGGCCCATCAAAGTCTTTGTAGAATTTCCTTTCCCTCACTGCATCAAGTGCTTTCAGATTACCAGAGACAAGTCCCTGCCAAATTCCTACGAAAATGTTTCTGCCCAGTTTCGAACTGGGGACCTTTCGCGTGTGAGGCGAACGTGATAACCACTACACTACAGAAACTGTGCATGAGTGTCATGTGATTAATTCACCATAGTGCTCACTTTGCATCATCACATTTTTTAAACAGCAGATTTGTAAGTCACTTTAAAGGTTGGTTAAGTACTGCCAAACTCCCCGTCAGGGAATCAAACCCCGGTCTTCCGCATGACAGGCAGAGATACTGACCACTATAATAACGAGGATCGATAACCAGATTTTTTGCTGTTTAAAAAAATAAAATCCTCAGTGTTTACAATAGGAAGAAGAATTTACGGATCTCTGTCTTTAGGGTCTTGGACTCTCCGGGAGACGAAAGTCTTTCTTCCAATCGCACTTTGTTGCTTCCACATTATGGCTGAGTCCATCCTCGCTACAGTATCTAACAGCCAATCGTTTGGAACCACATTCGCAACAGTCTCTTTATGAGCTGCACATTGGAGATAAAGCTGCATGTTTCTGCCCGGTTTCGAACCGGGGACCTTTCACGTGTTAGGCGAATGTGATTACCACTACACTAGAGAAACTGTGCAATGACCACTTTATGGTCTTATTGGAGAAACTATACCAAATGAAACTCAAGGGCACGAAAAAAAAGAGTCTTCTTTATCCTTGACAAAAATGGCCTAGTAATTCAAGGCGCAAGAATGAAGGTTAATTTCCTGAATGCAGTCTGGCCTACAAGTTGGGTAAAGGTACAAATGTCGATCTGTTTCGCTTTTGGTTTCTGAAATGCACAATTCTTGGCATGTTCACAGTCACCATTTCACTAGCATAGATTCCTAAGACTTGAACAAGTCCATATAGTGTCTTTCCTCCTGCAACCCAGTTGCGTACAAAATGTTTTGCGATATTACCATATTTGGTTCCTTGCCCATGAGTGGTAAAGAAGAAATACTGTAAACAAAGTTACCATATTTACTTCATTGCCCTTTAAGTGCTTACAAAATGTGCTAAATGCTTATATGTAAAATATACAAAAAGTCCTTGCAGGTCTCAGGGGAGTGCTGGTATTCAGAAGGCCTTATGTTTGGTGATATTGATGTTTGAACGCTCACACCTGTCATAGGCAAGACTTTGTGTAATTTGATTGTGATTTTCAGCAGTGGGCACTCACCTCCTGCACAATTTGACATTATTGATGTGCAGCAGGGAGGCCATATGTAAAGTGTGTAGAAATTACCAAAAGTAGTCACTTACCCTATACAGGGTTAGTGAAGCTTGCCCGGCTAGCTCAGTCGGTAGAGCATGAGACTCTTAATCTCAGGGTAGTGGGTTCGAGCCCCACGTTGGGCGCTTGTGTTTTTGGAAGGTGTGGAGTTCATATCCCAACAAGTAGTAATAACTGTAAAACATTGCACTATCTTCCAACCATACTGTTTGTTCAAACCATTCCTCGGATTTGGCTCTTGAGTGCTACAGACTTGTCCTCTGAATGAAAACGTTGTCTTAAAGTGACTATGCAGAAATCATATTTTCTAGTAAAAAATATGTTTTTAACAGGCTTCTGAGGTGCACAGCTGCTGCTTGTGCTGTTAATTGGCTTCAACCCTAGTACTTCACAAAATATGGACATTCCAATGCTAAAGGCAGTGAAAGCTGTCAGGATGGCCGAGCGGTCAAAGGCGCCAGACTCAAGGAAGCAAAGTTGCCTTCCCAAGCAAGGGGACTTCTGGTCTCCGAATGGAGGTGTGGGTTCAAATCCCACTCCTGACACTGTGATTTTGTTGGTCACAGTTGAGCATTATACCAGAGCCCTTCTTGTGCAGTCAAGCACAAAGATAACTCATGTGTGTTGGCTATTGGGTCAGTGATACTCGGAAACCATTTATTTCATGAGGCAGTAAGTTTGCTTGGATTCTCCCAATCAGTTTTTGATGACATGTAATGAGACGGCCAAATCTTAGACTGTTCTGATGATTCTTGTCCAGTTTACTAGGAATCTCCCTGGTAGTTGTAGATTGCATGTGACAATCAAAGAGACAGAGCTAGTTTCGGGCCCATCAAAGTCTTTGTAGAATTTCCTTTCCCTCACTGCATCAAGTGCTTTCAGATTACCAGAGACAAGTCCCTGCCAAATTCCTACGAAAATGTTTCTGCCCAGTTTCGAACTGGGGACCTTTCGCGTGTGAGGCGAACGTGATAACCACTACACTACAGAAACTGTGCATGAGTGTCATGTGATTAATTCACCATAGTGCTCACTTTGCATCATCACATTTTTTAAACAGCAGATTTGTAAGTCACTTTAAAGGTTGGTTAAGTACTGCCAAACTCCCCGTCAGGGAATCAAACCCCGGTCTTCCGCATGACAGGCAGAGATACTGACCACTATAATAACGAGGATCGATAACCAGATTTTTTGCTGTTTAAAAAAATAAAATCCTCAGTGTTTACAATAGGAAGAAGAATTTACGGATCTCTGTCTTTAGGGTCTTGGACTCTCCGGGAGACGAAAGTCTTTCTTCCAATCGCACTTTGTTGCTTCCACATTATAGCTGAGTCCATCCTCGCTACAGTATCTAACAGCCAATCGTTTGGAACCACATTCGCAACAGTCTCTTTATGAGCTGCACATTGGAGATAAAGCTGCATGTTTCTGCCCGGTTTCGAACCGGGGACCTTTCGTGTGTTAGGCGAATGTGATTACCACTACACTACCGAAACTGTGCATTGACCACTTTATGGTCTTATTGGAGGAACTATACCAAATGAAACTCAAGGGCACGAAAAAAAAGAGTCTTCTTTATCCTTGACAAAAATGGCCTAGTAATTCAAGGCGCAAGAATGAAGGTTAATTTCCTGAATGGAGTCTGGCCTACAAGTTGGGTAAAGGTACAAATGTCGATCTGTTTCGCTTTTGGTTTCTGAAATGCACAATTCTTGGCATGTTCACAGTCACCATTTCACTAGCATAGATTCCTAAGACTTGAACAAGTCCATATAGTGTCTTTCCTCCTGCAACCCAGTTGCGTACAAAATGTTTTGCGATATTACCATATTTGGTTCCTTGCCCATGAGTGGTAAAGAAGAAATACTGTAAACAAAGTTACCATATTTACTTCATTGCCCTTTAAGTGCTTACAAAATGTGCTAAATGCTTATATGTAAAATATACAAAAAGTCCTTGCAGGTCTCAGGGGAGTGCTGGTATTCAGAAGGCCTTATGTTTGGTGATATTGATGTTTGAACGCTCACACCTGTCATAGGCAAGACTTTGTGTAATTTGATAGTGATTTTCAGCAGTGGGCACTCACCTCCTGCATAATTTGACATTACTGATGTGCAGCAGGGAGGCCATATGTAAAGTGTGTAGACATTACCAAAAGTAGTCACTTACCCTATACAGGGTTAGTGAAGCTTGCCCGGCTAGCTCAGTCGGTAGAGCATGAGACTCTTAATCTCAGGGTAGTGGGTTCGAGCCCCACGTTGGGCGCTTGTGTTTTTGGAAGGTGTGGAGTTCATATCCCAACAAGTAGTAATAACTGTAAAACATTGCACTATCTTCCAACCATACTGTTTGTTCAAACCATTCCTCGGATTTGGCTCTTGAGTGCTACAGACTTGTCCTCTGAATGAAAACGTTGTCTTAAAGTGACTATGCAGAAATCATATTTTCTAGTAAAAAATATGTTTTTAACAGGCTTCTGAG
The DNA here is from genome assembly GCA_021464625.1 of Proterorhinus semilunaris. Lineage (NCBI taxonomy): Eukaryota > Metazoa > Chordata > Actinopteri > Gobiiformes > Gobiidae > Proterorhinus > Proterorhinus semilunaris. The sequence goes on along the minus strand of JAJBBP010000025.1, from coordinate 219,630 downwards.
GTGCACAGCTGCTGCTTGTGCTGTTAATTGGCTTCAACCCTAGTACTTCACAAAATATTGACATTCCAATGCTAAAGGCAGTGAAAGCTGTCAGGATGGCCGAGCGGTCAAAGGCGCCAGACTCAAGGAAGCAAAGTTGCCTTCCCAAGCAAGGGGACTTCTGGTCTCCGAATGGAGGTGTGGGTTCAAATCCCACTCCTGACACTGTGATTTTGTTGGTCACAGTTGAGCATTATACCAGAGCCCTTCTTGTGCAGTCAAGCACAAAGATAACTCATGTGTGTTGGCTATTGGGTCAGTGATACTCGGAAACCATTTATTTCATGAGGCAGTAAGTTTGCTTGGATTCTCCCAATCAGTTTTTGATGACATGTAATGAGACGGCCAAATCTTAGACTGTTCTGATGATTCTTGTCCAGTTTACTAGGAATCTCCCTGGTAGTTGTAGATTGCATGTGACAATCAAAGAGACAGAGCTAGTTTCGGGCCCATCAAAGTCTTTGTAGAATTTCCTTTCCCTCACTGCATCAAGTGCTTTCAGATTACCAGAGACAAGTCCCTGCCAAATTCCTACGAAAATGTTTCTGCCCAGTTTCGAACTGGGGACCTTTCGCGCGTGAGGCGAACGTGATAACCACTACACTACAGAAACTGTGCATGAGTGTCATGTGATTAATTCACCATAGTGCTCACTTTGCATCATCACATTTTTTAAACAGCAGATTTGTAAGTCACTTTAAAGGTTGGTTAAGTACTGCCAAACTCCCCGTCAGGGAATCAAACCCCGGTCTTCCGCATGACAGGCAGAGATACTGACCACTATAATAACGAGGATCGATAACCAGATTTTTTGCTGTTTAAAAAAATAAAATCCTCAGTGTTTACAATAGGAAGAAGAATTTACGGATCTCTGTCTTTAGGGTCTTGGACTCTCCGGGAGACGAAAGTCTTTCTTCCAATCGCACTTTGTTGCTTCCACATTATGGCTGAGTCCATCCTCGCTACAGTATCTAACAGCCAATCGTTTGGAACCACATTCGCAACAGTCTCTTTATGAGCTGCACATTGGAGATAAAGCTGCATGTTTCTGCCCGGTTTCGAACCGGGGACCTTTCGTGTGTTAGGCGAATGTGATTACCACTACACTACCGAAACTGTGCATTGACCACTTTATGGTCTTATTGGAGGAACTATACCAAATGAAACTCAAGGGCACGAAAAAAAAGAGTCTTCTTTATCCTTGACAAAAATGGCCTAGTAATTCAAGGCGCAAGAATGAAGGTTAATTTCCTGAATGGAGTCTGGCCTACAAGTTGGGTAAAGGTACAAATGTCGATCTGTTTCGCTTTTGGTTTCTGAAATGCACAATTCTTGGCATGTTCACAGTCACCATTTCACTAGCATAGATTCCTAAGACTTGAACAAGTCCATATAGTGTCTTTCCTCCTGCAACCCAGTTGCGTACAAAATGTACTGTATTTTCCAGGCGTAGCTCGACCTAGCATCGCAGGCCACCCAAAATTTTATCCCGTACCGGGCCGGTTTATTGGGCATGTACTGCCTGAACGGACAGCGACACTTTAGAATCCTATTCTATACCTATTTAAAGGGGTATGTGCTGAAAAAAATGTGTAATTGTAAGTATAATGGTTATGTGTTTTAAGAATGACAATTGTATGGAATTACATCTTTTTTATTTTAAAACGTCACAATTATAAAAACAAATATACATTTTTTACAAAATCTACAAATAAAATTATTTATATTTTTATATTTATTTATTTATTTGAGCAGTTTGTCTGCTCAAAGGGAGTGGGCCGAAGCCAAAGGCTTATAAGCGCCCATCCCAGAATAAAACAATAACATATACATATAACACATCACAAACAAGGGAACATGGGCAAGGCAAGAACAAGCAACAAGAACAACAATTAAATAAAGAAACAACAGCAAAAGAATGCAAAACGAGATCTTGATACTTCCCAGTTGTCATTACCATCCTCAGTATAATTTTAATTTGGGTTTAAATTATCATCATCATTATTATTATCATTATCATTATTATTACCATTTCCACCATGGTGAGGAATTTCCCAAATCCCTCACCCATTCTTCACAAGTTTTTAATTCACACATTCTCTTACCTTCGTATTTGGGTCCGCGACCCTTTAAATACTCTTTATTTGGGTCCGCGACCCTTTAAATACTCTTTATTTGGGTCCGCGACCCTTTAAATATTCTTTATTTGGGTCCACGACCCTTTAAATACTCTTTATTTGGGTCCACGACCCTTTAAGTACACTTTATTTGGGTCCACGACCCTGGGTCCACGACCCTTTAAGTACACTTTATTTGGGTCCACGACCCTGGGTCCACGACCCTTTAAATACTCTTTATTTGGGTCCACGACCCTGGGTCCACGACCCTTTAAGTACACTTTATTTGGGTCCACGACCCTTTAAGTACTCTTTATTTGGGTCCACGACCCTGGGTCCACGACCCTTTAAGTACTCTTGTGGGTCCTCGACCCTTTAAGTTCTACAGTCCCCAACTCTGTAGTATTTGTTCCGTGTGTCCACGGATCTGGGAGGTCCTAGCCACGTACCTTACGGCTTTTAGAGGGATGAACCCAACGCGTAGTCCTATAACTCTGTTACCTTAACTCTTCCGTTATTTTTACGACTCTTCTATCTTCCACCATCAATTCACAGATTTAAACCATTCAACTTATATATTTATTTAATTGAATTATATGTGAAGTATGATGTAAGCCCTGCATAGTGTAGTGCATTAAAAAGCCAGAGTGTAGAGCGGGCCAGTTGAAGAGGGCAGTAGCTCCCCACTAACAAACCCCCACATGACTGCCCCAACAGCTGATTTTGTAAATGATGTTCCTATGCTGAGTGGTGCATCCGCCAATGTTCCTTTTTGACTACAATAGATTACCAAGTTTCCGCCTGGTTTTGTGCCTCTTTGACGACACACTCTCAGGTATTCCGCCTTTAGCTGGGGAAAGGGATGTCCCCTTACTAGCCCCTCACAACTGTTTTGGTCATCCACCCTTATCATAATTGGTATCATTGTCATTAAAAGACAAGGTTTAGAGCCTGTTGGGAGGATTCCTCTCAACAGATCCATAACCTGCCAACCCTAATTCTCCATTTGTAATTTGAGCGATAGAATGACAACCGTTCCAAGTAGCAACCCTCTTTGATTATAGAGGAACAATCTTAATTATATCTGACCTTTACAGCACTTTGTAGCACCCATTAGCAATCAAGTCAAGTGCTCATTTCCTCCTTCTGGTACTTTGACCATACAATTTTTTTATATCTTGATTTGAAATTATGAATATTTGGACATTGTTTTAATTCTGCCCCCAATTTGTTCCAGAGTTTAACTCCACATACAGACACACACATACTTTTCCTAGTGGAAGACACTGCTTGAACCTTAAAGTTATCACACCCCCTCAGGTTATATCCCCCTTCTCTGCGTGCAAAAAGCATTTGCATCCTTGCAGGTAGTACATTTTTGTTGGCTTTAAATAGAAGTTGAGCAGTAGAGAAATCAACTAAGTCATTCATTTTTAACAGTTTAGACTTCAGAAATAATATATTAGTGTGATCACAATATCCTACTTTGTGTATAATTCTTACAGCCCGTTTTTGGAGCATAACAAGGGGGTGTAATGAGCTTTTATAGTTATTTCCCCAAACTTCTACACAGTAATTTAGATATGGCAAGACTAATGAACTATATAATAGAAATAATGCATTGTAATTTAAGAAAAACTTTGCTTTATTAATGATTGAAATACTTTTGGAGACTTTACCTTTTATGTGTCTTATGTGTGGTTTCCAGCTTAATTTACTGTCAATGGTGACTCCTAAGAATTTAATTTCTGATACTGTATCTAAAACTACACCGTCTATAATTACTGAGTCTGGTTTTCCATGATAATTACCGAAAAACATTACTTTTGTTTTATTTAGGTTAAGGGACAATTTGTTATTGTCCATCCATGTTTTTAATTTCCTTAATTCACAGTTTATGTTAGTTACTAAAGTACTATAATTGTCATTTGAATAGAAAATGTTTGTGTCATCTGCAAAAATCACTAATTTTAATAATTTAGACACATTAAAAATGTCATTAATATATAAGTTGAACAATTTTGGTCCTAAAACCGATCCCTGTGGGACCCCACAACTAATGTCCAAACACCCTGATGTAAACTCCCCCATCTTCACATACTGTTGTCTCCCATTTAAATAGCTTTGCATCCAGCTCAAAGCCACTCCCCTTATGCCATATCTGTCTAATTTTTTTAGTAATATTGAGTGATTTAGTGTATCAAATGCTTTTTTCAAGTCAATGAATATTCCAGCTGCATGTTTCTTTCCCTCTAAGCTATTAGTAACCTCTTCTATTGCATCGATGATGGCCATTGAAGTTGACCTTGCTGCCCTAAACCCGTACTGACCTTCATTAATTAGTTTATGCTTATCTATGAAATTATCCATTCTGCTGTTGTAAAGTTTCTCTAAAATTTTGGAAAACTGGGGGAGCAGAGAGACAGGTCTATAGTTGGTGAAGATGTGTTTGTTCCCATTTTTATGTATAGGTATAACTTTTGCAGTTTTCATTTTATTTGGAAATGTTCCTGTTTGAAACGATAAGTTGCATATGTAAGTTAATGGTTTCACGATACTGTATATAATTTGTTTAACCAGTGTCATATCTATATCAAAACAATCTGTAGACGATTTGTTCTTACACCCGTTAACGACATCTATTATTTCTGTTTCAGTTACTCCAGACAAAAACATCGTTTTTGAATTAATGTCTATCAATGACTCCATTTCGTTGTTACTACACACCGGAATCTCTGCTGCCAGATCCGGTCCAACATTTACAAAAAAACTATTAAAGTTTTCTACAATATCATTCATATTATGATTGTCATTGGTCCCATCAGTGAAATAGTTTGGATATGAATTATTTGTTGCATTACCTTTGATTATAGTGTTTAGTATTCCCCATACCCCTTTCATGTTATTCTTGCTTTTATACAACAGATCGGCATAATATAGTTTCTTAGCCTTCCTTAATATATTGGTCAGTTTATTTTTATATATTTTATATCTACTTTCAGAATCCTCGGTTCTTAGTCTAATGAATTGTCTATATAGAGTGTTTTTCTTCTTACAAGCATTTTGTAAACCCTTGGTTAGCCACGGACATTTAGTCATTTTGTTGTTTTTACTGTATTTCTGAATTGGACAGTTTTTATTGTATGCTACACTGAAAATTTCCATGAAAGTATCGTACGCACCGTCTACATCATTCTTGTTATATACCTCGTTCCAATCTTGTTTTGTTAAGTCACTATAGAGTGAGTAAATTGTATCCTCAGTTCTTATACGTTTATAAAAATATTTTTGAGGTGATTTTTGCTCTAACTCATTATCACCATACACCGTGAATACGGGCAGATGATCCGTTATATCACAAACCATTAGACCGCTGACATTTGTGAACTGCATATTATTAGTAAAAATGTTGTCAATGAGGGTAGCACTGTGCGTTGTTAATCTGCTAGGTCTTGTGATAGTCGGGTATAAACTCATACTGTACATCCTATTAATATACTCATCAGTTGTCTTATGTTTATTTGGATTTATCAAATCGATGTTATAATCCCCACAGATAAATAATACCTTGTTACTCAATTCTGAGAACGTTTTTTCTGCCCAATTTGTAAATGTTTCCACACATGAGCCCGGTGACCTGTATAAACAACTAACTATTATGTTTTTCTTTTTTGCATTGATAATTTCTATTGATAGGCATTCGAGCAAGTTGTTTATTGATGCTGTCATTTTTTCTAATATTTTATATTTAAATTTCTTGTGGACATATATTGCAACTCCTCCTCCCCCTTTATTGGTTCTATTTACATAGTTTAAAGTATAACTGTTTAACTCAAAAACGATGCCTCTATCCTCATTAAACCATGTTTCTGATATTGCAATGACACTAAATGGTTTCTCAAACTGTTGTAAGTATTCTTTGATTGCGTCAAAATTCGCGTACATGCTTCTACTATTGAAATGGATAATTGAGAATTTCCCTTTTGTTTTAACAGAGATATTAAATTAATTCTCAGTGTAGTATTTGCAACTATTTGCGTTAGATGTTAAGAACAGGTTATCTGGGTCCAACTGATCTTCCAAGTCCAGTGCATTATGTTCAGTGTACTCTGAAGTTTTTAACTCCAAGAGCTCACAGTCCAAAATCCTTTGCTGTAATCCTAGGTCACTGCCGTCAGTGGCATATGAAGTATGATTGGACATCATTGAGTGAGTAAATGTATTACAGGACATGTGAAATTATGTGTTTTTACATACCAAAATCCATACGTTTTTCCAGGTGTTTAAGCTTGATTTGGTGTACTGGTGCGCGGACGTACAATGAGTTTGTCATAGCGCAAAAAAGCTATGTCTCCTCGTTCTCGTGCAGCTCTCATCTCCAGCATCAGCTCTTTTCGTTTCCTTTTAATGGAGTCCGTGTAGTCCTCGTTTATGTAGATTTTAGTTCCTTTGAGTTGTTTAGCGCGCTGCAGGATTGCTTCTCGATCCTTCCAACGCAGTAGTTTGGCGATGATAGGTCTCGGCCAGTCTCTCCCGCCAGGTTTCCCTACGCGATGGGCTCTCTCCATTTCCACCGGGTGTTGTAGTTGTAGTTTCTCCCTCAGCAATTGTTTGATTTTTTCTTCTGCGTCAGCCCAGGTCTCCCCAGGCGACTCCAACACTCCCTCAAAGACCAGGTTTTTCCTGCGGCTCTGCCCCTCCAAATATTCCAGTTTATCCGTGATTATATGCAGATTGTCACATACTTTATAGAAATCGTTTTGTATTGTGTCCGTGCGCTCAGTGAGTTTCCTTTTTTCTTCTTTTATAGTGTCCACCTCACCTTGCGTGAACTGCAGGCTTGTTTTTAATTCTTGAATGTCTTTTAACTGTGAATCCATGCGGGTGTTTGTTGATTCCATGATGAGTTTGATAAATCCTTTGAAGTTTTCCTGCTGTTGTTGAATTAATTCCCTGAACATTGCCCTCTGCTGCTCCATGAGTTCAGTGACTCGACTGAGGCTTACATAGTCCTCCTCCGCCGCCGAATCTGCCTGTTGCTTCGCCTCTATTTTGGTCGGTTTTGGCATTTTCTTGCGTTTGTTCAGAGCTAACGCTAGCACCGCAGCACAACACAGCGCTCACTTCCCAAACAAGCCCATCTTGCCAGGGCAACTTCACGTTTTTGGAAGACTTTTTCATTCCAACAGATTTCTAATATTTCGCCTTTAACAAGAGGCACAAAAAAGACAGAAAGCTGTATTACAGCTTTATTACAGCCCTAAGCATAGGAAATGGGATAGTGTGCAACAAGTAAAGCAAAATATTGACTCAAATGAAGAACCCGTGGAGATACTGGCGATTGAACCCAGGACCTTGCACATGCGAAGCACACACTCTACCACTGAGCTACATCCCCAGTTTTTGAATGATTAAAAACGATACCATGTTAACAAATATAGCAAACCCAGAGGTCACGTTGAATCGTAAAAGCCAAAATGAAATGCACATCGTGGGGACTACCAAACCTTGCCGTTGTCGGCAGGATTCGAACCTGCGCGGGAAGATCCCAATGGATTTCGAGTCCATCGCCTTAACCTCTCGGCCACAACAACCGACTCACTACTGATAATATAACATTTTCAATTTCAGTCAATTCCCAGTTTCACCAAACATGATGGTTGCCATCTTAAATGTTCCTCAAATTTCCGAGCATATTCTGATGGCAAGACGTAACCTTAAATAGCTGTAAAGTATTGCGTTCCAAATAAGTACGGACTTCCACACTGGCATTTAATTTGGCCTAAATTATATTTGTTCATAGTAATTCACAATTTCCACACAGTTTCAGGAGAGGCCTCACCTATTAACTTAATCAGTTACACACACTCATCATGGCATTGATGGGATTGGACTCGGCCTCAAAACTTTGGGGCCAGTCAAAGTCTCTGTCACTTGCAAGTTCACACTTTCCACTAATATTAATGTACCACACAAGATGAATGATTAGTTTAATTATTGACCAAAGCTTTTTCTAGAAAAAGTTAGCTGATTGTGGGCCGACTGGCAGGGTGAACTTGAGGCATGAAAGCCTGTGGCTTCGTTTGCAGCTAGATCAGTTATGGTATGGTTGTTTTTTGTTTCCCGTCCAATTACACTTAAACACAACACAATGACCAAGAAATTCAGGCAGTTCTTATATTTGAAGAGCTTAGTGGCGCTAGGCTAATGCTAGGCTAACACATTTCTATGGTATCAGCAACCCGCATTAAATTCAGTCTGGTGCACTCCACAGTGCACCTGAGGCAAATCAATTGTAACGCCAACCTAACAATTTAAATGCCTGATACCATAGAAATGCGTTAGCCTAGCCTTAGCCTAGCGCCACTAAGCTCTTCAAATATAAGAACTGCATGAATTGAAGAAAAAAATATCTCCAGACATAAACAACATTCTGGATAACTAGGAAATAAGGCCCTATGTCAAAAATCCTGAAATATCCTTTTAACATAGTCATATATATGAACGCTTCTGAAGAGTGGAGCTCATCCCCTTTTTCACTAAAGCACTGCTGAAGGTAGTGTGGCCGAGTGGTCTAAGGCGCTGGATTTAGGCTCCAGTCTCTCTGGAGGCGTGGGTTCGAATCCCACCACTGCCACGTCAGGGTACCCTTTAAGGGTCTAATAATTACTGACATCTTGTCGCCTTTGTGTTGAGAAACACATTGAAAGCCAAATCTTTCTGCAACCATCCAACCTGATGAAACAGTTTGATGGTCCTAAAGAATCACAATGGTTTCATGCCTTAATAAACACAATACATTCTCGGTTTGGGGGGGAAGCAAACAAGCCCATCTTGCCAGGGCAACTTCACGTTTTTGGAAGACTTTTTCATTCCAACAGATTTCTAATATTTCGCCTTTAACAAGAGGCACAAAAAAGACAGAAAGCTGTATTACAGCGGTATTACAGCCCTAAGCATAGGAAATGGGATAGTGTGCAACAAGTAAAGCAAAATATTGACTCAAATGAAGAACCCGTGGAGATACTGGCGATTGAACCCAGGACCTTGCACATGCGAAGCACACGCTCTACCACTGAGCCACATCCCCAGTTTTTGAATAATTAAAAACGATACCATGTTAACAAATATAGCAAACCCAGAGGTCACGTTGAATCGTAAAAGCCAAAATGAAATGCACATCGTGGGGACTACCAAACCTTGCCGTTGTCGGCAGGATTCGAACCTGCGCGGGAAGATCCCAATGGATTTCAAGTCCATCGCCTTAACCTCTCGGCCACAACAACCGACTCACTACTGATAATATAACATTTTCAATTTCAGTCAATTCCCAGTTTCACCAAACATGATGGTTGCCATCTTAAATGTTCCTCAAATTTCCGAGCATATTCTGATGGCAAGAAGTAACCTTAAATAGCTGTAAAGTATTGCGTTCCAAATAAGTACGGACTTCCACACTGGCATTTAATTTGGCCTAAATTATATTTGTTCATAGTAATTCACAATTTCCACACAGTTTCAGGAGAGGCCTCACCTATTAACTTAATCAGTTACACACACTCATCATGGCATTGATGGGATTGGACTCGGCCTCAAAACTTTGGGGCCAGTCAAAGTCTCTGTCACTTGCAAGTTCACACTTTCCACTAATATTAATGTACCACACAAGATGAATGATTAGTTTAATTATTGACCAAAGCTTTTTCTAGAAAAAGTTAGCTGATTGTGGGCCGACTGGCAGGGTGAACTTGAGGCATGAAAGCCTGTGGCTTCGTTTGCAGCTAGATCAGTTATGGTATGGTTGTTTTTTGTTCCCCATCCAATTACACTTAAAGACAACACAATGACCAAGAAATTCAGGCAGTTCTTATATTTGAAGAGCTTAGTGGCGCTAGGCTAATGCTAGGCTAACACATTTCTATGGTATCAGCAACCCGCATTAAATTCAGTCTGGTGCACTCCACAGTGCACCTGAGGCAAATCAATTGTAACGCCAACCTAACAATTTAAATGCCTGATACCATAGAAATGCGTTAGCCTAGCCTTAGCCTAGCGCCACTAAGCTCTTCAAATATAAGAACTGCATGAATTGAAGAAAAAAATATCTCCAGACATAAACAACACTCTGGATAACTAGGAAATAAGGCCCTATGTCAAAAATCCTGAAATATCCCTTTAACATAGTCATATATATGAACGCTTCTGAAGAGTGGAGCTCATCCCCTTTTTCACTAAAGCACTGCTGAAGGTAGTGTGGCCGAGTGGTCTAAGGCGCTGGATTTAGGCTCCAGTCTCTCTGGAGGCGTGGGTTCGAATCCCACCACTGCCATGTCAGGGTACCCTTTAAGGGTCTAATAATTACTGACATCTTGTCGACTTTGTGTTGAGAAACACATTGAAAGCCAAGTCTTTCTGCAACCATCCAACCTGATGAAACAGTTTGATGGTCCTAAAGAATCACAATGTTTTCATGCCTTAATAAACACAATACATTCTCGGTTTGGGGGGGAAGCAAACAAGCCCATCTTGCCAGGGCAACTTCACGTTTTTGGAAGACTTTTTCATTCCAACAGATTTCTAATATTTCGCCTTTAACAAGAGGCACAAAAAAGACAGAAAGCTGTATTACAGCGGTATTACAGCCCTAAGCATAGGAAATGGGATAGTGTGCAACAAGTAAAGCAAAATATTGACTCAAATGAAGAACCCGTGGAGATACTGGGGATTGAACACAGGACCTTGCACATGCTAAGCACACGCTCTACCACTGAGCTACATCCCCAGTTTTTGAATGATTAAAAACGATACCATGTTAACAAATATAGCAAACCCAGAGGTCACGTTGAATCGTAAAAGCCAAAATGAAATGCACATCGTGGGGACTACCAAACCTTGCCGTTGTCGGCAGGATTCGAACCTGCGCGGGAAGATCCCAATGGATTTCGAGTCCATCGCCTTAACCTCTCGGCCACAACAACCAACTCACTACTGATCATATAACATTTTCAATTTCAGTCAATTCCCAGTTTCACCAAACATGATGGTTGCCATCTTAAATCCATCCATCCATCCATCCATTTTCTTCCGCTTTATCCGGGGCCGGGTCGCGGGGGCAGCAGTCTCAGCAGAGATGCCCAGACTTCCCGATCCACGCACACCTCTTCCAGCTGTTCTGGGGGGACCCCGAGGCGACACCAGGCCAGCTCGGAGACATAGTCCCACCAGCGTGTCCTGGGCCTTCCACGAGGCCTCCTCCCAATAGGACATGCCTGGAACACCTCCCGAGGGAGGCGACCAGGAGGCATCCGGAACAGATGCCCTAGCCACCTCAGCTGGCTCCTTTCGACGTGGAGGAGTAGCGGCTCGAGTCCGAGCTCCTCCCGGGTAACTGAGCTCCTCACCCGATCTCGGAGGGTGCGCCCAGCCACCCTGCGAAGGAAACTCATTTCGGCCGCTTGTATTCGCGATCTTGTCCTTTCGGTCATTACCCAAATCTCATGACCATAGGTGAGGGTGGGAACGTAGATCGATCGGTAAATCGAGAGCTTTGCCCCCTGACTCAGCTCCCTCTTCACCACAACAGTCCGATACAGCGACCGCATCACTGCTGACGCCGCACCGATCCGTCTACCGATCTCACGCTCCATCCGTCCCTCACTCGTGAACATGACCCCGAGATACTTGAACTCCTCCACTTGAGGCAAGGACACCCCACCGACCTGAAGCGGGGAAGCCACCTTTTTCCGGTCGAGAACCATGGCCTCAGATTTGGAGGTGCTGATCCTCATCCCGGCCGCTTCACACTCGGCTGCAAACCGCCCCAGTGCGTGCTGAAGGTCCTGATTTGATGAAGCCAACAGAACAACATCATCTGCAAACAGCAGAGATGAGATTCTGAGGTTCCCAAACCGGACACCCTCCGGCCCCTGGCTGCGCCTAGAAATTCTGTCCATAAAAGTAATGAACAGAACCGGTGACAAAGGGCAGCCCTGGCGGAGCCCAACACGCACCGGGAACAGGTCTGACTTACTGCCGGCAATGCGAACCAAGCTCCTGCTACGGTCATACAGGGAACGGACAGCCCTTAGTAGAGGGCCCCGGACCCCATACTCCCGGAGCACCCCCCACAGGGCACCACGAGGGACACGGTCGAACGCTTTCTCCAGGTCCACAAAGCACATGTGGACTGGTTGGGCGAACTCCCACAAACCCTCGAGCACCCGATGAAGGGTATAGAGCTGGTCCAGTGTTCCACGACCAGGACGAAAACCGCATTGTTCCTCCTGAATCCGAGGTTCGACTATTGGCCGGATCCTCCTCTCCAGCACCCTGGAATAGACCTTACCAGGGAGGCTGAGAAGTGTGATCCCTCTGTAATTGGAGCACACTCTCCGATCCCCCTTCTTGAAGAGGGGGACCACCACCCCGGTCTGCCAATCCAGAGGCACTGTCCCCAACCGCCACGCGATGTTGCAGAGACGTGTCAGCCAAGACAGCCCTACAACATCCAGAGACTTAAGGTACTCGGGACGAATCTCATCCACCCCCGGGGCCTTGCCACCGAGGAGCTTTCTAACCACCTCAGTGACTTCAGCCCGGGTGATGGACGAGCCCCCCGCCGAGTCCCCAGCCTCTGCCTCCTCATCGGAAGACGTGACAGTGGGATTGAGGAGATCCTCGAAGTACTCCTTCCACCGCCCGACCACATCCCCAGTCGAGGTCAGCAGCTCCCCACCCGCACTGTAAACAGTGTTGGTGAAGCACTGCTTCCCCCTCCTGAGGCGCCGGATGGTTTGCCAGAATCTCTTCGAGGCCGACCGATAGTCCTCCTCCATGGCTTCTCCGAACTCCTCCCAGACCTGAGTTTTTGCCTCTTTGACCACACGAGCTGCAGCACGCTTGGCCTGCCGGTACCTCTCAGCTGCCTCCGGAGTCCCACAAGCCAACAAGGCCAGATAGGACTCCTTCTTCAGCTTGACGGCATCCCTTACTTCCGGGCGCCACCACCGGGTTCGGGGGTTGCCGCCGCGACAGGCACCAGAGACCTTATGGCCACAACTACGAGCAGCCGCATCGACAATGGAGGAGGAGAACATGGTCCACTCGGACTCCATGTCCCCTACCTCCCTCGGAATCTGGATGAAGCTCTTCCGGAGGTGGGAGTTAAAGACCCTACTGACAGAGGGATCCACCAGACGTTCCCAACAGACCCTCACAACACGTTTGGGCCTGCCAGGTCTGACCGGCTTCTTCCCCTGCCAGCGGATCCAGCTCACCACCAGGTGGTGATCGGTTGACAGCTCAGCCCCTCTCTTCACCCGAGTGTCCGAGACACGCGGCCGGAGATCAGATGACACAACTACAAAGTCGATCATCGACCTCCTGCCTAGGGTGTCCTGGTGCCACGTGCACTTATGGACATCCTTGTGCTCGAACATGGTGTTCGTTATGGACAAACCGTAACTAGCACAGAAGTCCAATAACAGAACACCACTCGGTTTCTGATCGGGGAGACCGTTCTTCCCCATCACCCCCACCCAGGTCTCACTGTCATTACCCACGTGGGCGTTGAAGTCCCCCAGTAGAACAATGGAGTCCCCGGCCGGAGCACCATCTAGTACCCCTCCCAGGGACTCCAAGAAGGCCGGGTACTCTGCACCGATGTTGGGCCCGTAGGCCGAGACAACGGTGAGAGACCTGTCCCCGACCCGAAGGCGTAGGGACGCGACCCTCTCGTTCACCGGGGTGAACTCCAACACGTGACGGCTGAGCTGGGGTGCTATGAGCAAACCCACCCCAGCCCGCCGCCGCTCCCCGCGGGCAACTCCAGAAAAATGGAGCGTCCAGCCCCTCTCCAGGAGTTGGGATCCGGAACCCAGGCTGTGCGTGGAGGTGAGCCCGACTATATCTAGCCGGTATCTCTCTACCTCCCGCACGAGCTCAGGCTCCTTCCCCCCCAGCGAGGTGACGTTCCATGTCCCGAACGCCAGAAGCTGCGCACGCGGACCAGGTCGTCGAGGCACCTGCCTTCGACTGCCACCCAGTCCTCTCTGCACCCGACCCCTACGGATCCCTCTGCGGGTGGTGAGTCCACAGGAGGGCGGGCCCACGTCGTCCGTTCGGGCTGTGCCCGGCCGAGCCCCGTGGGCAGAGGCCCGACCACCAGGCGCTCGCATTCGAGCCCCAACCCCAGGCCTGGCTCCAGGGTGGGGCCCCGGCTGCGCCATACCGGGCGACGTCACGGTCCTTGTTGTAATATTGTCCATAGAAGTCTTTGAACTGCTCTTCGTCTGACCCGTCACCTAAGACCTGTTTGCCATGGGAGACCCTACCAGGGGCATGAAGCCCCAGACAACATAGCTCCTCGGATCATTCGGGCACTCAAACAACCCCACCACGTTAAGGTAGCAGTTCACGGGGTTGGCCATCTTAAATGTTCCTCAAATTTCCGAGCATATTCTGATGGCAAGACGTAACCTTAAATAGCTGTAAAGTATTGCGTTCCAAATAAGTACGGACTTCCACACTGGCATTTAATTTGGCCTAAATTATATTTGTTCATAGTAATTCACAAATTCCACACAGTTTCAGGAGAGGCCTCACCTATTAACTTAATCAGTTACACACACTCATCATGGCATTGATGGGATTGGACTCGGCCTCAAAACTTTGGGGCCAGTCAAAGTCTCTGTCACTTGCAAGTTCACACTTTCCACTAATATTAATGTACCACACAAGATGAATGATTAGTTTAATTATTGACCAAAGCTTTTTCTAGAAAAAGTTAGCTGATTGTGGGCCGACTGGCAGGGTGAACTTGAGGCATGAAAGCCTGTGGCTTCGTTTGCAGCTAGATCAGTTATGGTATGGTTGTTTTTTGTTTCCCGTCCAATTACACTTAAACACAACACAATGACCAAGACATTCAGGCAGTTCTTATATTTGAAGAGCTTAGTGGCGCTAGGCTAATGCTAGGCTAACACATTTCTATGGTATCAGCAACCCGCATTAAATTCAGTCTGGTGCACTCCACAGTGCACCTGAGGCAAATCAATTGTAACGCCAACCTAACAATTTAAATGCCTGATACCATAGAAATGCGTTAGCCTAGCCTTAGCCTAGCGCCACTAAGCTCTTCAAATATAAGAACTGCATGAATTGAAGAAAAAAATATCTCCAGACATAAACAACACTCTGGATAACTAGGAAATAAGGCCCTATGTCAAAAATCCTGAAATATCCTTTTAACATAGTCATATATATGAACGCTTCTGAAGAGTGGAGCTCATCCCCTTTTTCACTAAAGCACTGCTGAAGGTAGTGTGGCCGAGTGGTCTAAGGCGCTGGATTTAGGCTCCAGTCTCTCTGGAGGCGTGGGTTCGAATCCCACCACTGCCACGTCAGGGTACCCTTTAAGGGTCTAATAATTACTGACATCTTGTCGCCTTTGTGTTGAGAAACACATTGAAAGCCAAATCTTTCTGCAACCATCCAACCTGATGAAACAGTTTGATGGTCCTAAAGAATCACAATGGTTTCATGCCTTAATAAACACAATACATTCTCGGTTTGGGGGGGAAGCAAACAAGCCCATCTTGCCAGGGCAACTTCACGTTTTTGGAAGACTTTTTCATTCCAACAGATTTCTAATATTTCGCCTTTAACAAGAGGCACAAAAAAGACAGAAAGCTGTAATACAGCCCTAAGCATAGGAAATGGGATAGTGTGCAACAAGTAAAGCAAAATATTGACTCAAATGAAGAACCCGTGGAGATACTGGCGATTGAACCCAGGACCTTGCACATGCGAAGCACACGCTCTACCACTGAGCTACATCCCCAGTTTTTGAATGATTAAAAACGATACCATGTTAACAAATATAGCAAACCCAGAGGTCACGTTGAATCGTAAAAGCCAAAATGAAATGCACATCGTGGGGACTACCAAACCTTGCCGTTGTCGGCAGGATTCGAACCTGCGCGGGAAGATCCCAATGGATTTCGAGTCCATCGCCTTAACCTCTCGGCCACAACAACCGACTCACTACTGATAATATAACATTTTCAATTTCAGTCAATTCCCAGTTTCACCAAACATGATGGTTGCCATCTTAAATGTTCCTCAAATTTCCGAGCATATTCTGATGGCAAGACGTAACCTTAAATAGCTGTAAAGTATTGCGTTCCAAATAAGTACGGACTTCCACACTGGCATTTAATTTGGCCTAAATTATATTTGTTCATAGTAATTCACAATTTCCACACAGTTTCAGGAGAGGCCTCACCTATTAACTTAATCAGTTACACACACTCATCATGGCATTGATGGGATTGGACTCGGCCTCAAAACTTTGGGGCCAGTCAAAGTCTCTGTCACTTGCAAGTTCACACTTTCCACTAATATTAATGTACCACACAAGATGAATGATTAGTTTAATTATTGACCAAAGCTTTTTCTAGAAAAAGTTAGCTGATTGTGGGCCGACTGGCAGGGTGAACTTGAGGCATGAAAGCCTGTGGCTTCGTTTGCAGCTAGATCAGTTATGGTATGGTTGTTTTTTGTTTCCCGTCCAATTACACTTAAACACAACACAATGACCAAGAAATTCAGGCAGTTCTTATATTTGAAGAGCTTAGTGGCGCTAGGCTAATGCTAGGCTAACACATTTCTATGGTATCAGCAACCCGCATTAAATTCAGTCTGGTGCACTGAGGCAAATCAATTGTAACGCCAACCTAACAATTTAAATGCCTGATACCATAGAAATGCGTTAGCCTAGCCTTAGCCTAGCGCCACTAAGCTCTTCAGATATAAGAACTGCATGAATTGAAGAAAAAAATATCTCCAGACATAAACAACATTCTGGATAACTAGGAAATAAGGCCCTATGTCAAAAATCCTGAAATATCCTTTTAACATAGTCATATATATGAACGCTTCTGAAGAGTGGAGCTCATCCCCTTTTTCACTAAAGCACTGCTGAAGGTAGTGTGGCCGAGTGGTCTAAGGCGCTGGATTTAGGCTCCAGTCTCTCTGGAGGCGTGGGTTCGAATCCCACCACTGCCACGTCAGGGTACCCTTTAAGGGTCTAATAATTACTGACATCTTGTCGCCTTTGTGTTGAGAAACACATTGAAAGCCAAATCTTTCTGCAACCATCCAACCTGATGAAACAGTTTGATGGTCCTAAAGAATCACAATGGTTTAATGCCGTAATAAACACAATACATTCTCGGTTTGGGGGGGAAGCAAACAAGCCCATCTTGCCAGGGCAACTTCACGTTTTTGGAAGACTTTTTCATTCCAACAGATTTCTAATATTTCGCCTTTAACAAGAGGCACAAAAAAGACAGAAAGCTGTATTACAGCGGTATTACAGCCCTAAGCATAGGAAATGGGATAGTGTGCAACAAGTCAAGCAAAATATTGACTCAAATGAAGAACCCGTGGAGATACTGGCGATTGAACCCAGGACCTTGCACATGTGAAGCACACGCTCTACCACTGAGCCACATCCCCAGTTTTTGAATAATTAAAAACGATACCATGTTAACAAATATAGCAAACCCAGAGGTCACGTTGAATCGTAAAAGCCAAAATGAAATGCACATCGTGGGGACTACCAAACCTTGCCGTTGTCGGCAGGATTCGAACCTGCGCGGGAAGATCCCAATGGATTTCAAGTCCATCGCCTTAACCTCTCGGCCACAACAACGGACTCACTACTGATCATATAACATTTTCAGTTTCAGTCAATTCCCAGTTTCACCAAACATGATGGTTGCCATCTTAAATGTTCCTCAAATTTCCGAGCATATTCTGATGGCAAGACGTAACCTTAAATAGCTGTAAAGTATTGCGTTCCAAATAAGTACGGACTTCCACACTGGCATTTAATTTGGCCTAAATTATATTTGTTCATAGTAATTCACAATTTCCACACAGTTTCAGGAGAGGCCTCACCTATTAACTTAATCAGTTACACACACTCATCATGGCATTGATGGGATTGGACTCGGCCTCAAAACTTTGGGGCCAGTCAAAGTCTCTGTCACTTGCAAGTTCACACTTTCCACTAATATTAATGTACCACACAAGATGAATGATTAGTTTAATTATTGACCAAAGCTTTTTCTAGAAAAAGTTAGCTGATTGTGGGCCGACTGGCAGGGTGAACTTGAGGCATGAAAGCCTGTGGCTTCGTTTGCAGCTAGATCAGTTATGGTATGGTTGTTTTTTGTTTCCCGTCCAATTACACTTAAACACAACACAATGACCAAGAAATTCAGGCAGTTCTTATATTTGAAGAGCTTAGTGGCGCTAGGCTAATGCTAGGCTAACACATTTCTATGGTATCAGCAACCCGCATTAAATTCAGTCTGGTGCACTGAGGCAAATCAATTGTAACGCCAACCTAACAATTTAAATGCCTGATACCATAGAAATGCGTTAGCCTAGCCTTAGCCTAGCGCCACTAAGCTCTTCAAATATAAGAACTGCATGAATTGAAGAAAAAAATATCTCCAGACATAAACAACATTCTGGATAACTAGGAAATAAGGCCCTATGTCAAAAATCCTGAAATATCCTTTTAACATAGTCATATATATGAACGCTTCTGAAGAGTGGAGCTCATCCCCTTTTTCACTAAAGCAGTGCTGAAGTTAGAGTGTGGCCGAGTGGTCTAAGGCGCTGGACTTGGGCTGGGGAACACTTGTCCGTCAAAGATGGGGAAGAAGGGGGGAGGAGGGGGAAGGGAAAAAATGAGAGAAAAAAGAGAGGAAAGGGGAGAAAAAGAAGAAAAAGGAAAAAGTGAAGGTGAGGTGGTATTTATTTAGTGTATTTCTGACAGCCTGGCCTCAGAATAGACAATGTCAACTAGTTTTCTTTAAAATTAGGTAAGCGTTGCGGGATTCGAACTCACTCCTGCTGCGCAGACATGGTGTTTGCCTTATTGACTCCTGGAGTTGGAAGGTGTACCTTAAACCTGACTAATACAAATGTATGTTCGCTAGAAAGGAATGGGAGGTTGTGCTGATACATTGTAATTACTCTTCCTTAGTTATAAGCAGATAGAAGTTGTTGGTTTTATTTGTTAACATAAAATATATACAGTATATTTTAAGCTTCAAAAGATTTATTCAACAATAATTATTACAAATCAACTATGTACAAATATTTTACATTGATTACAGTACAAAATTATACAAACATTACTACAACTTCGAACAAACATTATAGCTACACTTATGTAAATATATTAATTTAGCATACATTCTATTTGGGAATAGTCGTACATAAAAAATGAACCAAACAAAACCATGACATTAAACAAAGTATATAATTCACACAGTCATTTATTTATCTCCTTCTTTTTGGCCTTTCCTCATCTCCTCTAACCACTGCTGCTTAGAAAGTGTTTCAAAGTTTGGGCAGTATACTTTGCCATGGTATTGGCTGTGCCCAGTTTCAGCAGTGCGGAACTGGCCACATTTTTTGCAAGTATTGGCCTCCACAGTCCTCTTGTAGGCCCTCTTAGGTACTGCAGTCTGGGCTGGAGCCCTTGCTAAGGTACTGATACCTGGAACCTGTGGCACAGACAGAAACACTGGCACATACTGTACAGCCTGAGGAGTTGGCATGAGAACAGGAGAACCCTGAAGTGTTGGTCTGTAGACCGGAGCAGCCTGCTGCCATGGAGTGAGGACAGGAGCAGCCTGAACACCAGGAGTGAGGACAGGAGCAGCCTGCTGCCATGGAGTGAGGACAGGAGCAGCCTGAACACCAGGAGTGAGGACAGGAGCAGCCTGAACACCAGGAGGAAGGACTGGAGTCTGCAGCCCAGGAGTGACGGGAGCAACAAACATCGGTGCTTTAGGCCTGATGCTTTTCTGCCTTGTCCGGGCCTGTCCAGCTGTGTTCTCTGGCAATCTGTACTGATGCTCCTGTTGTGCCACCATGGGAGCAGGCAGGAGCGACCTGGCTTCAGGCAGGGGCTGCTCAGAGGTGGACGGAGGCTCAGGCAGGTTTGTTCCCTGTAGCAGCACAGAGACCTCTTGTCTCTTCTGCCTCTTGTTATGCCATTGGGTGAGGGTGGTCTGATTCACCATGACAAGCTGCATGTTTGTCTGCTGCATCACCAGAGCGTTACTCACCACGAGCTGCCGGATGTTATGGTAGTCCCTCAAAATGAGAGACCACCTGGAGTCAGTGTGGCTTCCCCTTCTCACTGGTGCTGGGTGGAGAACACAAAGCCTAATGAACATGGCCTCCACCAGACGGCAGCAATCAGGCCACTGCGCAGGAGCACTGCCGGCTCCTAACACACAGCGGGTAGTACTCTCAACCCCAGGGGTAGAGCTGGGCTTCTTTGGTACACGGAAGCGGCCACTCAGCAGCCTCTCCTGATGTCGTGCCATGTACACCACCCGCTGTCTGTCTCTGTCGTCCAGCTTCTTCCAAAGGCCAATGATGGCGTCGGCCTGTTGGTTGGTGAGACATAGAGAGGTCTGATCCCGGAGTCCCACAAGATATGCTGCCAGCCTGTCCACATGCTGGAATCCCGGCACATTTTGGTCATCTACAGCCTGAAACAATGTAAATTACAATGTAAATTAGCGATTGTCAAAGTGAGCAATTAGTCATGCAGGCTTTACCCTACACATATTGCCTCAATGAGTCTTACCATTTCCTCCTCTACCTCCTCCATGAATGTTTGAGCAGGCTCAGAGTCACCAGAGGCCAATTCAGCAGCTGCACCAGGACCCAGGACTGCAAAAAGGAAGGCAATCAATAGGTTATACATGTTTGTTTGCATTGTAATGGTAATTATATACAGCCTTATTTATTACTTTGTTATTTATACAATATTGAGTAAGTGTACCTGGAGCAGTGGTGGGCTCAGGAGCAACCTCCAGGGGGTGGAGAGTGGGGTCCTCTGCCAGGTCTGAGAAGCCCTCATCTTCCTCTTCATCCTCTACCTCATGCTCCTCCACCAGCTGAGCTGTCTCCTCTGAATCTGGGTGCATGTCCTGCAGTGCCCGCCCAGTCTGCCGGTATAAGTACTCCACCCCAATGAGCTCTCCTATTACCAGTAAAGGAGCCAGTGTCAAAGGTAATAATGTAATCAGAAATAAAATTACAATTGTGAACATAATTGTGATCGTATGACATTTACCAGTATACTGAGAGGGGGGAGAAAACTCAGGTGCCACTTTCTTCTTCCACAACTTTTCATAGTTGAGATTCACACTGTGAAGCAGGTTGCCCTGGTAACAGCGGAGTCCAGATGGTGTTATGGACAGGGCAGCAGTGGCACGGTCCTGGTTCCAACGGTGAAGCCCTTCCAGCAGGTACAACTGGAAATTCAAGCTGTTGGCACTAGTCCCTAAATATGACATAGAAATTATGAAATAACCTTCGGGTATACTGATAAATACAAATGGTATGGTTAAGACAAACCTGGTATGAAGCGATTGAGGTGCAGGTGGAATGACTCCAGAGAGTTGGAACCTCTGGCACACCTGTATGTGGGCAGCCGCACACCTCCTTTAGTCAGTTCCCCTGTTTTTGTGTACAGAGCAACACCCGGAGAATCCTGGATGCATTTAACATGTTTCCGCTGGACCCGCCAGATATGCTCCATACGCTCCCTATCAAACAGGGGAACTCCCATGTTGTCGTTGCCCCCCGGTCCCAGCAGGTTCTGCAGCAGCTCCTCCAGTAGCCGGGTGGTGCAGCTCTCACCTCTGGTCCTCCTCTTGCAGTGAAGAGCCAACTCGCCCTGTGACAGCTGGTCTTTGACATAGTGGTCACTAAGACCGGAGAGGCCATCTTTTTGAAGCTGCTGCCTTTTGGCATGTACCAACAGACGCACATCAGCTGGATCCCATTCAAATAAGCACGATGACAAACTTTTCATGAATTTTGGATAAAGCTGATGAGCATCTGTTGTGCAGCCCACCACAAGCCGACGCATGAAGTGCCAGATATCAAGACGAATGGCCATATCTGGCCACCCGCTGAATCTGGCTTGCAGCTTGGTCTCCCCTGCTTCAATGCAGCAGCCACAGTCCACATACAGAAGCACAGGAGGATCCACAGCAGCCTGTTGGTAGCGTCTGACCAGGTCTGCTGCCATCAAGTCCAGCCCAGGTCCCTCTTGAGCTGTTAAGACACTGATTAGAATTTGGCCATGCTCGTTGCCCACTGAGGTGACCCATGTGGCTGTGCCCTTGGCCACTCCTGCCAGCTTCTTTGTGATCTAAAAACATAACATATAATTTATAATTAATTATTTCTGTTTTAGCTA
The DNA here is from genome assembly GCA_021464625.1 of Proterorhinus semilunaris. NCBI lineage: Eukaryota > Metazoa > Chordata > Actinopteri > Gobiiformes > Gobiidae > Proterorhinus > Proterorhinus semilunaris. The sequence continues at coordinate 197,163 of JAJBBP010000025.1, read as the reverse complement.
GTAGCAGATAAAGTATGTAGTAAAGCCGTAATTGTAAATTAAATGTATAATGCTGCTAACCTTCTTTGTAGAATCCATTTTAAGGATTGAGCCATAAGTGGATGTTATTTTGGCTCTGATGTCATCCAGCCTTGTCAGAATATCTTGACTGTAGACAGACAGGAGCCACTTGCAGCTGGGCACAACAGCAGGCTGTGGAGGCTCCCTGAAGGTGACAGGTAACAGTCCCTGCTGGTCGAAGAAGTGATTACACTCAGTGGTGTACTTATTCACCCTCCTCAGCCAGTCATTACTGTGGTTCTCCTTCAGCTGATTGAGAAGCCGCGTTGGACTGTTACCCTGCGACCTCTGCCGTAGTTGTCCGATGACCAGGATGTCACAGGCAAACCTTGTTTATAATAAAATAATATGAATTATTTCATGTTAAGTTAAATATTTCACATGTAATATGTTATTGCATGTACAATAATACTTACTTTTGAGTAAGAATGACGCAAAAGTCATCTCGGAGGGAAAGATGTAGCTGGGACAGGACTGTCTGACTCCAGGACGCGTTGCTGGCTCTACACTTCGTGCAGATAAGAGTCTCTGTGACCACGTTGTATGTCCGCTTTATGTCCAGCACCCTCCGTGCCCTCTTGTGCAGTCCACCACCTGTGAGCTGGTGTCCTCCACAGGCAGGGTTGGGACAAACCACTTTCACTTTCCGCTGCTTGTAGGGCATCCAGACAAGCAGTGGATGTGCAAAAAAGCGGTCTGGTGTAGGAGCCTGGTGGTAAAGGTGGCCTGGCTGTGGAGGATAATACCACAGGTCCAGGTGGTCATGGAGCTCGGCCTTTCCTTTAGGGCCTACTCTAAAGAGGGTCTTCAGAATCCATTTGTGGTCTTCAGGAGGCAAGCTCTCAGACCACAAGCGGGGGAGCTGAAGCGAGGCCGGGTGTGCCTCGACAGTGGCAGTCTAAACATATACAGTACAAGTAGAAAAACAAAAACATTTTACTCTAAAGTTGATCATTATTAAACAGCACTTACTAAGCCAGCCGGGATGGGTTCAGGAGAAAGGGAATCTGGAGCATCTTCTTCAGGTTCTACTGCCTATAAATGACTCTTGAGTTAGCAATTATAATTAATAAAGTCTTATTTAATAAAAGTCACAACTGTGTTACTCACTGGGAGAGCAGTGCTAGGAGCTTCTTCAGCCACAGATACATTACCCTGTTAAATGATCAGTGTTATATACTATTGGCTATGCACTATTTTTAATTGCATAATGCTGTTACCTCGATTATGTGCCGTTTTCTTGCCAGAGAGAGGTTGGGCTTTGCAGCATTACTCTGGCTCCCACCAAATCTGGGCTTCATGAACTGAATGAACATAAATACATGTAATGTGTTTGCAACAGAATATTCTGGTAAAAAAAAAAAAACTTTATTGTAGATCACCTTTGTCAGACTGAGTAGGGGTCGTTGCACACCAGTTTGTGCTGATGTGACCGGCTGCAGCAACTGTGGGGAGGTGAGTGGCTGTGGAAGCTGTGAGGAGGCCTGCTGCAGCGATGAGAGGGCTGGTTGTTGTGAGGAGGAGGAAGCTTGTAGTAGCGGTGATGGGGCTGGTCGTTGTGAGGAGACAGAGGAGGCCTGTGGCAGCTGTGAGGGGCCTGGTTGTTGTGAGGAGGAGGCCTGTGGCAGCTGTGCAGAGGAGGCACATACTTACAAGCACATATTACTACAATATTATGTAATATAACTCACAGATTGTATAAATACACAACATACCTTCTCAGTATGAAAGCCACAAACACATGTCCTCACACCAAACAAGGACATCTGTCCACGGGACTGCATTGGGCATTTCTCAATCTATAAAATCAAAGAAATTAGTTTCTTAGTTAAAAGTTAAAATGGCATGCAATTATAAAACTACTAGATATTATTATTATATTATTACAATCATTTACTACAATGATACAACTAATGATGAACATTTAACATATTCTTACCCTTTGATACAGCTCAAACCACTTCTTCTGGCGAGGAGCTGGTCTGTTGCCTTCTCTGGAAGGCCAGGTTCCAGTTGAGGCAAAACTCCTGAGGCGTGACACCCATTCGGAGTCCCCCATGCCTTTGTGGCTCTTCTTTGACGACATTGTCTAATAACCAAGAATAAAACTTTCATTAGGCATAGTGTATAGAGATTATGCAAGCAGTTCTGGTCTTGGTGGTAGAGAAAGTGTGGAAAGCAAACTTAAAAAGAGATGTGTGTCATTAAATGTTCACAAACACATTCATATAAATTATGTATTCTAATCATAACAATTTTATAGCAGATAGGGCGTAAACAATATTGCTTTATGAAGGAATGTTTGTTTTTTCTGCTATAATGTACTGTAATAAGGAGATCCAACAGACAGATTAAGAACAAAATGTCTGTAGATAAACTACTATTGATGCTCGATATATGTTGAAATAAATGCATATAACTCCTATCCTGAACATTATTGAACTGCACCTACAAACACATTAACGCCAGTCCGCTAACCGCGGTGATCGCCGCTTTTGAAGCACTGTTAACACTTACGTTAGCTCAGTTATGTAAAAACAGCACACACGTCTAATAGTAAAGATACAATTGTATTGATCCCGATCTCTTCAGCAGCAGATATAACGTTATAAATGACTGTAAAAGGCGCCACACAAGCAACGGAGCGATGAAAGCTAAGCTACGTAGCGTTTAGCTTATAACACGTAACTACACTATAACTATTTATAGGACTAAAATGGATGACTATGGTAATATAAAAGGAAAGGCAATAACATTCTTACCTGATCGCTGCTAAAACTTAGATATGCTGGATCACTGTCAAGTCTCCGTGATAGCAAATGAAACGAGTAAGCGAGTCTTGACCATTTTCTGTGATTGGCTGAAAAATGAAGTCGCTCAAAATTATCTTCGCTCTGATTGGTCAAATGTTGTAGAGGGGAATAATAGACGAGACTGATTGGCTGTAAATGTTGAAGCTTTGCAACTCGATTGGTTTTCACGCCCAACATGTTGAAGTTGTTGATGGACGAGTATCCGGCGGCTAGGACTTAGGCTCCAGTCTCTCTGGAGGCGTGGGTTCGAATCCCACCACTGCCACGTCAGGGTACCCTTTAAGGGTCTAATAATTACTGACATCTTGTCGCCTTTGTGTTGAGAAACACATTGAAAGCCAAATCTTTCTGCAACCATCCAACCTGATGAAACAGTTTGATGGTCCTAAAGGATCACAATGGTTTCATGCCGTAATAAACACAATACATTCTCGGTTTGGGGGGGAAGCAAACAAGCCCATCTTGCCAGGGCAACTTCACGTTTTTGGAAGACTTTTTCATTCCAACAGATTTCTAATATTTCGCCTTTAACAAGAGGCACAAAAAAGACAGAAAGCTGTATTACAGCCCTAAGCATAGGAAATGGGATAGTGTGCAACAAGTAAAGCAAAATATTGACTCAAATGAAGAACCCGTGGAGATACTGGCGATTGAACCCAGGACCTTGCACATGCGAAGCACACACTCTACCACTGAGCTACATCCCCAGTTTTTGAATGATTAAAAACGATACCATGTTAACAAATATAGCAAACCCAGAGGTCACGTTGAATCGTAAAAGCCAAAATGAAATGCACATCGTGGGGACTACCAAACCTTGCCGTTGTCGGCAGGATTCGAACCTGCGCGGGAAGATCCCAATGGATTTCGAGTCCATCGCCTTAACCTCTCGGCCACAACAACCGACTCACTACTGATAATATAACATTTTCAATTTCAGTCAATTCCCAGTTTCACCAAACATGATGGTTGCCATCTTAAATGTTCCTCAAATTTCCGAGCATATTCTGATGGCAAGACGTAACCTTAAATAGCTGTAAAGTATTGCGTTCCAAATAAGTACGGACTTCCACACTGGCATTTAATTTGGCCTAAATTATATTTGTTCATAGTAATTCACAATTTCCACACAGTTTCAGGAGAGGCCTCACCTATTAACTTAATCAGTTACACACACTCATCATGGCATTGATGGGATTGGACTCGGCCTCAAAACTTTGGGGCCAGTCAAAGTCTCTGTCACTTGCAAGTTCACACTTTCCACTAATATTAATGTACCACACAAGATGAATGATTAGTTTAATTATTGACCAAAGCTTTTTCTAGAAAAAGTTAGCTGATTGTGGGACGACTGGCAGGGTGAACTTGAGGCATGAAAGCCTGTGGCTTCGTTTGCAGCTAGATCAGTTATGGTATGGTTGTTTTTTGTTTCCCGTCCAATTACACTTAAACACAACACAATGACCAAGAAATTCAGGCAGTTCTTATATTTGAAGAGCTTAGTGGCGCTAGGCTAATGCTAGGCTAACACATTTCTATGGTATCAGCAACCCGCATTAAATTCAGTCTGGTGCACTCCACAGTGCACCTGAGGCAAATCAATTGTAACGCCAACCTAACAATTTAAATGCCTGATACCATAGAAATGCGTTAGCCTAGCCTTAGCCTAGCGCCACTAAGCTCTTCAAATATAAGAACTGCATGAATTGAAGAAAAAAATATCTCCAGACATAAACAACATTCTGGATAACTAGGAAATAAGGCCCTATGTCAAAAATCCTGAAATATCCTTTTAACATAGTCATATATATGAACGCTTCTGAAGAGTGGAGCTCATCCCCTTTTTCACTAAAGCACTGCTGAAGGTAGTGTGGCCGAGTGGTCTAAGGCGCTGGATTTAGGCTCCAGTCTCTCTGGAGGCGTGGGTTCGAATCCCACCACTGCCACTTCAGGGTACCCTTTAAGGGTCTAATAATTACTGACATCTTGTCGCCTTTGTGTTGAGAAACACATTGAAAGCCAAATCTTTCTGCAACCATCCAACCTGATGAAACAGTTTGATGGTCCTAAAGGATCACAATGGTTTAATGCCGTAATAAACACAATACATTCTCGGTTTGGGGGGAAGCAAACAAGCCCATCTTGCCAGGGCAACTTCACGTTTTTGGAAGACTTTTTCATTCCAACAGATTTCTAATATTTCGCCTTTAACAAGAGGCACAAAAAAGACAGAAAGCTGTATTACAGCCCGAAGCATAGGAAATGGGATAGTGTGCAACAAGTCAAGCAAAATATTGACTCAAAAGAAGAACCCGTGGAGATACTGGGGATTGAACCCAGGACCTTGCACATGCGAAGCACACGCTCTACCACTGAGCTACATCCCCAGTTTTTGAATGATTAAAAACGATACCATGTTAACAAATATAGCAAACCCAGAGGTCACGTTGAATCGTAAAAGCCAAAATGAAATGCACATCGTGGGGACTACCAAACCTTGCCGTTGTCGGCAGGATTCGAACCTGCGCGGGAAGATCCCAATGGAGTTCGAGTCCATCGCCTTAACCTCTCGGCCACAACAACCGACTCACTACTGATAATATAACATTTTCAATTTCAGTCAATTCCCAGTTTCACCAAACATGATGGTTGCCATCTTAAATGTTCCTCAAATTTCCGAGCATATTCTGATGGCAAGACGTAACCTTAAATAGCTGTAAAGTATTGCGTTCCAAATAAGTACGGACTTCCACACTGGCATTTAATTTGGCCTAAATTATATTTGTTCATAGTAATTCACAATTTCCACACAGTTTCAGGAGAGGCCTCACCTATTAACTTAATCAGTTACACACACTCATCATGGCATTGATGGGATTGGACTCGGCCTCAAAACTTTGGGGCCAGTCAAAGTCTCTGTCACTTGCAAGTTCACACTTTCCACTAATATTAATGTACCACACAAGATGAATGATTAGTTTAATTATTGACCAAAGCTTTTTCTAGAAAAAGTTAGCTGATTGTGGGCCGACTGGCAGGGTGAACTTGAGGCATGAAAGCCTGTGGCTTCGTTTGCAGCTAGATCAGTTATGGTATGGTTGTTTTTTGTTTCCCGTCCAATTACACTTAAACACAACACAATGACCAAGAAATTCAGGCAGTTCTTATATTTGAAGAGCTTAGTGGCGCTAGGCTAATGCTAGGCTAACACATTTCTATGGTATCAGCAACCCGCATTAAATTCAGTCTGGTGCACTCCACAGTGCACCTGAGGCAAATCAATTGTAACGCCAACCTAACAATTTAAATGCCTGATACCATAGAAATGCGTTAGCCTAGCCTTAGCCTAGCGCCACTAAGCTCTTCAAATATAAGAACTGCATGAATTGAAGAAAAAAATATCTCCAGACATAAACAACACTCTGGATAACTAGGAAATAAGGCCCTATGTCAAAAATCCTGAAATATCCTTTTAACATAGTCATATATATGAACGCTTCTGAAGAGTGGAGCTCATCCCCTTTTTCACTAAAGCACTGCTGAAGGTAGTGTGGCCGAGTGGTCTAAGGCGCTGGATTTAGGCTCCAGTCTCTCTGGAGGCGTGGGTTCGAATCCCACCACTGCCACGTCAGGGTACCCTTTAAGGGTCTAATAATTACTGACATCTTGTCGCCTTTGTGTTGAGAAACACATTGAAAGCCAAGTCTTTCTGCAACCATCCAACCTGATGAAACAGTTTGATGGTCCTAAAGAATCACAATGGTTTAATGCCGTAATAAACACAATACATACTCGGTTTGGGGGGGAAGCAAACAAGCCCATCTTGCCAGGGCAACTTCACGTTTTTGGAAGACTTTTTCATTCCAACAGATTTCTAATATTTCGCCTTTAACAAGAGGCACAAAAAAGACAGAAAGCTGTATTACAGCGGTATTACAGCCCTAAGCATAGGAAATGGGATAGTGTGCAACAAGTAAAGCAAAATATTGACTCAAATGAAGAACCCGTGGAGATACTGGGGATTGAACCCAGGACCTTGCACATGCTAAGCACACGCTCTACCACTGAGCTACATCCCCAGTTTTTGAATGATTTAAAAACGATACCATGTTAACAAATATAGCAAACCCAGAGGTCACGTTGAATCGTAAAAGCCAAAATGAAATGCACATCGTGGGGACTACCAAACCTTGCCGTTGTCGGCAGGATTCGAACCTGCGCGGGAAGATCCCAATGGATTTCGAGTCCATCGCCTTAACCTCTCGGCCACAACAACCAACTCACTACTGATCATATAACATTTTCAATTTCAGTCAATTCCCAGTTTCACCAAACATGATGGTTGCCATCTTAAATGTTCCTCAAATTTCCGAGCATATTCTGATGGCAAGACGTAACCTTAAATAGCTGTAAAGTATTGCGTTCCAAATAAGTACGGACTTCCACACTGGCATTTAATTTGGCCTAAATTATATTTGTTCATAGTAATTCACAAATTCCACACAGTTTCAGGAGAGGCCTCACCTATTAACTTAATCAGTTACACACACTCATCATGGCATTGATGGGATTGGACTCGGCCTCAAAACTTTGGGGCCAGTCAAAGTCTCTGTCACTTGCAAGTTCACACTTTCCACTAATATTAATGTACCACACAAGATGAATGATTAGTTTAATTATTGACCAAAGCTTTTTCTAGAAAAAGTTAGCTGATTGTGGGCCGACTGGCAGGGTGAACTTGAGGCATGAAAGCCTGTGGCTTCGTTTGCAGCTAGATCAGTTATGGTATGGTTGTTTTTTGTTCCCCATCCAATTACACTTAAACACAACACAATGACCAAGAAATTCAGGCAGTTCTTATATTTGAAGAGCTTAGTGGCGCTAGGCTAATGCTAGGCTAACACATTTCTATGGTATCAGCAACCCGCATTAAATTCAGTCTGGTGCACTGAGGCAAATCAATTGTAACGCCAACCTAACAATTTAAATGCCTGATACCATAGAAATGCGTTAGCCTAGCCTTAGCCTAGCGCCACTAAGCTCTTCAAATATAAGAACTGCATGAATTGAAGAAAAAAATATCTCCAGACATAAACAACATTCTGGATAACTAGGAAATAAGGCCCTATGTCAAAAATCCTGAAATATCCTTTTAACATAGTCATATATATGAACGCTTCTGAAGAGTGGAGCTCATCCCCTTTTTCACTAAGGCACTGCTGAAGGTAGTGTGGCCGAGTGGTCTAAGGCGCTGGATTTAGGCTCCAGTCTCTCTGGAGGCGTGGGTTCGAATCCCACCACTGCCACGTCAGGGTACCCTTTAAGGGTCTAATAATTACTGACATCTTGTCGCCTTTGTGTTGAGAAACACATTGAAAGCCAAATCTTTCTGCAACCATCCAACCTGATGAAACAGTTTGATGGTCCTAAAGGATCACAATGGTTTAATGCCGTAATAAACACAATACATTCTCGGTTTGGGGGGGAAGCAAACAAGCCCATCTTGCCAGGGCAACTTCACGTTTTTGGAAGACTTTTTCATTCCAACAGATTTCTAATATTTCGCCTTTAACAAGAGGCACAAAAAAGACAGAAAGCTGTATTACAGCGGTATTACAGCCCTAAGCATAGGAAATGGGATAGTGTGCAACAAGTAAAGCAAAATATTGACTCAAATGAAGAACCCGTGGAGATACTGGGGATTGAACCCAGGACCTTGCACATGCGAAGCACACGCTCTACCACTGAGCTACATCCCCAGTTTTTGAATGATTAAAAACGATACCATGTTAACAAATATAGCAAACCCAGAGGTCACGTTGAATCGTAAAAGCCAAAATGAAATGCACATCGTGGGGACTACCAAACCTTGCCGTTGTCGGCAGGATTCGAACCTGCGCGGGAAGATCCCAATGGATTTCAAGTCCATCGCCTTAACCTCTCGGCCAAAGAAGGGGCAAAAGGGACTGCTAGGAGGGGGGAAGAAAAAGGGGGGAGGGGGGGGGGGGGGAAGGGGGGAAGAGAAGAAAAGAAGAGAGGAAAAATCATAAAGTCATTGGTTCGATCCCCGCTTGGAACATATTTCAATTAATGCATCAAAGTGATATGAATTTATGTAATATCACTTAAAAAATATACAAATAGGATTGGTATGAATAATAATGCTTTGTTATGATGATTATGACCGGTGCTAGTGTAGCTAGCAAGTGCGATTTATTATTGCAGAGAGGATATAAAGGACGAGCGGTGGTCATAGTTTGTACATCTAGTAATAATAATGTGAAAAGGAGAAAATGCAGATTAAATAATGTAATAATATTTTTTTTAAATATTGATTGGGCCAACAAGTTGCACACTCTTGCCAGGATTTGCACCTGGAGTCTCCCACCCAAAGGATGGATGTGTTACTATTACACCACAAGAGTTGTTTTTTTGTTGTTTTGTTATGTTTTTTGAAAATAGTTGCAACAGCAACTATTTTTTTTTTCTATTTGCAACAGCAAATATACCCTTTGAACAGTGAATGTGAACATGTTTTCTTAAAAGAAATAAAAAACATATATTATTATTAAAAATATTAAAAAAGAATGTATTTGGTGTATTTACAAAGAACTCCTCAAGGGTCTGTCCAGATGCAGGGCAGTACCATTTGCCACGTACCTGTGAGTGTCCAGTTTGCTTTGATTTAGGCTGACCACACAGCTTACACTCATAGTGGTAGCTCTCTTTTACCTTTCTCTTCTTTGGGGGCTCACCTTTCTTCACTCGCTCCTGGTTCTCAAGGGCTGCCTTGCGTAATCGCCATTCACGCTGGCGATTACAGGGATCTAGAGCGTTCTGGGAACATAGGATGGTCAGGACAGTAGGAGGTGGCAGGCCAGCCCTGGGTGGATGCTGAGGGTGGTGGTTGGGTGACAGGCCAGCCCTGGGTGGATGCTGAGGGTGGTGGTTGGGTGACAGGCCCGCCCTGGGTGGATGCTGAGGGTGGTGGTTGGGTGACAGGCCCGCCCTGGGTGGATGCTGAGGGTGGTGGGTGGGTGGCAGACCAGCCGTGGGTAGATGGTGTTGGGTGGGTGGCAGACCAGCCGTGGGTGGATGGTGGTGGGTGGGTGACAGACCAGCTGTGGGTCGATGGTGTTTGGTGGGTGGCAGACCAGCCGTGGGCGGATGATGGTGGGTGGGTGGCAGACCAGCCGTGGGTAGATGGTGTTGGGTGGGTGGCAGACCAGCCGTGGGTGGATGGTGGTGGGTGGGTGACAGACCAGCTGTGGGTCGATGGTGTTTGGTGGGTGGCAGACCAGCCGTGGGCGGATGATGGTGGGTGGGTGGCAGACCAGCCGTGGGTAGATGGTGTTGGGTGGGTGGCAGACCAGCCGTGGGTGGATGGTGGTGGGTGGGTGACAGACCAGCTGTGGGTCGATGGTGTTTGGTGGGTGGCAGACCAGCCGTGGGTGGATGATGGTGGGTGGGTGGCAGACCAGCCGTGGGCGGATGATGGTGGGACCAGCCGTGGGTGGATTTATATTTCCCCTGGGCAAACAGGACCATGACACCGGCCCAGAACGAATCTGGCTTTCCTTGCTTTGGCATCTCTATGAATTAAATGAATTTTAGTCAGAAAGGTAATCATAGGTCACGCAATGTAGGCTAGCTCTTCAACGAGGGTCATCGCCTTTTCTTTTTTGTAGGTGCCATTCTGCGCTTTAACGTAGCTTCAGGTGTAACATTAGCAACGTCTCCAACCGCTGAAATATTCTGGCGGGACAAATGGACAATGCTAAAGTCACCAAAAGTCACTCTCCCCAGCTCTGACACACTCAAGAGTGGCTCTGAACACCGGTAACTAAGCCGAGGCGTCTGCGCAGACTGACCGAGGGAAGCGCCTCTAAACCCGGCCACTCTCCCAGGAAGAGCCGCTGTGGGACTGCGCGTCAGTCTGACTGAACACACGGAGTTTACAGAATATCCTAATCCAATTCATTAGCTGTTGAGTTCTTAACACACTTTTATAAAAGTAAATGTACCTGTCGTTCGCCGTTTTCTTGGAAAATGTGAAGAACCACGAAGAAAAAGCGTTACATATCCAAAGAGCGATGAAGGCGCCCACACATTAATTACAGTCTTAATAGACAACTTAAAACGTATTTCATTTATTCATTCATACTTACTTTTAATATCCTGAAGGACAGTTCGTGTCTCTGTTAAATTCTATTACCTCAGGATGATACCTAAGTGTCGAGAAAAGTTTATAACTCACCAATCACACAACCATGCGTCGAGGCCGCGATTGGTGATTGGATCCGTTGCAACATAGTTTCTTGCGAGCTGATTGGCTCTTTTGCCCCTTCTTTGCAACGTTAGGAGCTGCGTTAGGACATGTTCAAATGTGTTTGGATTTGTTAGGACTTTGTTAGGAATTGTTAGGACTTTGTTAGGACTTTGTTAGGAATTGTTAGGAATTGTTAGGAATTGTTAGGAATTGTTAGGACTTGTTAGGACTTTGTTAGGACTTTGTTAGGACTTTGTTAGGACTTGTTATAGCAGTCCATTTACTGGCGGGTACGGCCACAACAACCGACTCACTACTGATAATATAACATTTTCAATTTCAGTCAATTCCCAGTTTCACCAAACATGATGGTTGCCATCTTAAATGTTCCTCAAATTTCCGAGCATATTCTGATGGCAAGACGTAACCTTAAATAGCTGTAAAGTATTGCGTTCCAAATAAGTACGGACTTCCACACTGGCATTTAATTTGGCCTAAATTATATTTGTTCATAGTAATTCACAATTTCCACACAGTTTCAGGAGAGGCCTCACCTATTAACTTAATCAGTTACACACACTCATCATGGCATTGATGGGATTGGACTCGGCCTCAAAACTTTGGGGCCAGTCAAAGTCTCTGTCACTTGCAAGTTCACACTTTCCACTAATATTAATGTACCACACAAGATGAATAATTAGTTTAATTATTGACCAAAGCTTTTTCTAGAAAAAGTTAGCTGATTGTGGGCCGACTGGCAGGGTGAACTTGAGGCATGAAAGCCTGTGGCTTCGTTTGCAGCTAGATCAGTTATGGTATGGTTGTTTTTTGTTCCCCGTCCAATTACACTTAAACACAACACAATGACCAAGAAATTCAGGCAGTTCTTATATTTGAAGAGCTTAGTGGCGCTAGGCTAATGCTAGGCTAACACATTTCTATGGTATCAGCAACCCGCATTAAATTCAGTCTGGTGCACTCCACAGTGCACCTGAGGCAAATCAATTGTAACGCCAACCTAACAATTTAAATGCCTGATACCATAGAAATGCGTTAGCCTAGCCTTAGCCTAGCGCCACTAAGCTCTTCAAATATAAGAACTGCATGAATTGAAGAAAAAAATATCTCCAGACATAAACAACATTCTGGATAACTAGGAAATAAGGCCCTATGTCAAAAATCCTGAAATATCCTTTTAACATAGTCATATATATGAACGCTTCTGAAGAGTGGAGCTCATCCCCTTTTTCACTAAAGCACTGCTGAAGGTAGTGTGGCCGAGTGGTCTAAGGCGCTGGATTTAGGCTCCAGTCTCTCTGGAGGCGTGGGTTCGAATCCCACCACTGCCACGTCAGGGTACCCTTTAAGGGTCTAATAATTACTGACATCTTGTCGCCTTTGTGTTGAGAAACACATTGAAAGCCAAATCTTTCTGCAACCATCCAACCTGATGAAACAGTTTGATGGTCCTAAAGAATCACAATGGTTTCATGCCTTAATAAACACAATACATTCTCGGTTTGGGGGGGAAGCAAACAAGCCCATCTTGCCAGGGCAACTTCACGTTTTTGGAAGACTTTTTCATTCCAACAGATTTCTAATATTTCGCCTTTAACAAGAGGCACAAAAAAGACAGAAAGCTGTATTACAGCGGTATTACAGCCCTAAGCATAGGAAATGGGATAGTGTGCAACAAGTAAAGCAAAATATTGACTCAAATGAAGAACCCGTGGAGATACTGGGGATTGAACCCAGGACCTTGCACATGCTAAGCACACGCTCTACCACTGAGCTACATCCCCAGTTTTTGAATGATTAAAAACGATACCATGTTAACAAATATAGCAAACCCAGAGGTCACGTTGAATCGTAAAAGCCAAAATGAAATGCACATCGTGGGGACTACCAAACCTTGCCGATGTCGGCAGGATTCGAACCTGCGCGGGAAGATCCCAATGGATTTCGAGTCCATCGCCTTAACCTCTCGGCCAAAGAAGGGGCAAAAGGGACTGCTAGGAGGGGGGAAGAAAAAGGGGGGAGGGGGGGGGGGGGGGGGAAGGGGGGAAGAGAAGAAAAGAAGAGAGGAAAAATCATAAAGTCATTGGTTCGATCCCCGCTTGGAACATATTTCAATTAATGCATCAAAGTGATATGAATTTATGTAATATCACTTAAAAAATATACAAATAGGATTGGTATGAATAATAATGCTTTGTTATGATGATTATGACCGGTGCTAGTGTAGCTAGCAAGTGCGATTTATTATTGCAGAGAGGATATAAAGGACGAGCGGTGGTCATAGTTTGTACATCTAGTAATAATAATGTGAAAAGGAGAAAATGCAGATTAAATAATGTAATAATATTTTTTTTAAATATTGATTGGGCCAACAAGTTGCACACTCTTGCCAGGATTTGCACCTGGAGTCTCCCACCCAAAGGATGGATGTGTTACTATTACACCACAAGAGTTGTTTTTTTGTTGTTTTGTTGTTTTTTGAAAATAGTTGCAACAGCAACTATTTTTTTTTCTATTTGCAACAGCAAATATACCCTTTGAACAGTGAATGTGAACATGTTTTCTTAAAAGAAATAAAAAACATATATTATTATTAAAAATATTAAAAAAGAATGTATTTGGTGTATTTACAAAGAACTCCTCAAGGGTCTGTCCAGATGCAGGGCAGTACCATTTGCCACGTACCTGTGAGTGTCCAGTTTGCTTTGATTTAGGCTGACCACACAGCTTACACTCATAGTGGTAGCTCTCTTTTACCTTTCTCTTCTTTGGGGGCTCACCTTTCTTCACTCGCTCCTGGTTCTCAAGGGCTGCCTTGCGTAATCGCCATTCACGCTGGCGATTACAGGGATCTAGAGCGTTCTGGGAACATAGGATGGTCAGGACAGTAGGAGGTGGCAGGCCAGCCCTGGGTGGATGCTGAGGGTGGTGGTTGGGTGACAGGCCAGCCCTGGGTGGATGCTGAGGGTGGTGGTTGGGTGACAGGCCCGCCCTGGGTGGATGCTGAGGGTGGTGGGTGGGTGGCAGACCAGCCGTGGGTGGATGGTGGTGGGTGGGTGACAGACCAGCTGTGGGTCGATGGTGTTTGGTGGGTGGCAGACCAGCCGTGGGCGGATGATGGTGGGTGGGTGGCAGACCAGCCGTGGGTAGATGGTGTTGGGTGGGTGGCAGACCAGCCGTGGGTGGATGGTGGTGGGTGGGTGACAGACCAGCTGTGGGTCGATGGTGTTTGGTGGGTGGCAGACCAGCCGTGGGTGGATGATGGTGGGTGGGTGGCAGACCAGCCGTGGGTAGATGGTGTTGGGTGGGTGGCAGACCAGCCGTGGGTGGATGGTGGTGGGTGGGTGACAGACCAGCTGTGGGTCGATGGTGTTTGGTGGGTGGCAGACCAGCCGTGGGTGGATGATGGTGGGTGGGTGGCAGACCAGCCGTGGGCGGATGATGGTGGGACCAGCCGTGGGTGGATTTATATTTCCCCTGGGCAAACAGGACCATGACACCGGCCCAGAACGAATCTGGCTTTCCTTGCTTTGGCATCTCTATGAATTAAATGAATTTTAGTCAGAAAGGTAATCATAGGTCACGCAATGTAGGCTAGCTCTTCAACGAGGGTCATCGCCTTTTCTTTTTTGTAGGTGCCATTCTGCGCTTTAACGTAGCTTCAGGTGTAACATTAGCAACGTCTCCAACCGCTGAAATATTCTGGCGGGACAAATGGACAATGCTAAAGTCACCAAAAGTCACTCTCCCCAGCTCTGACACACTCAAGAGTGGCTCTGAACACCGGTAACTAAGCCGAGGCGTCTGCGCAGACTGACCGAGGGAAGCGCCTCTAAACCCGGCCACTCTCCCAGGAAGAGCCGCTGTGGGACTGCGCGTCAGTCTGACTGAACACACGGAGTTTACAGAATATCCTAATCCAATTCATTAGCTGTTGAGTTCTTAACACACTTTTATAAAAGTAAATGTACCTGTCGTTCGCCGTTTTCTTGGAAAATGTGAAGAACCACGAAGAAAAAGCGTTACATATCCAAAGAGCGATGAAGGCGCCCACACATTAATTACAGTCTTAATAGACAACTTAAAACGTATTTCATTTATTCATTCATACTTACTTTTAATATCCAGAAGGACAGTTTGTGTCTCCGTAAAATTCTATTACCTCAGGATGATACCTAAGTGTCGAGAAAAGTTTATAACTCACCAATCACACAACCATGCGTCGAGGCCGCGATTGGTGATTGGATCCGTTGCAACATAGTTTCTTGCGAGCTGATTGGCTCTTTTGCCCCTTCTTTGCAACGTTAGGAGCTGCGTTAGGACATGTTCAAATGTGTTTGGATTTGTTAGGACTTTGTTAGGACTTTGTTAGGAATTGTTAGGACTTTGTTAGGACTTTGTTAGGAATTGTTAGGAATTGTTAGGACTTGTTAGGACTTTGTTAGGACTTTGTTAGGACTTTGTTAGGACTTGTTATAGCAGTCCATTTACTGGCGGGTACGGCCACAACAACCGACTCACTACTGATAATATAACATTTTCAATTTCAGTCAATTCCCAGTTTCACCAAACATGATGGTTGCCATCTTAAATGTTCCTCAAATTTCCGAGCATATTCTGATGGCAAGACGTAACCTTAAATAGCTGTAAAGTATTGCGTTCCAAATAAGTACGGACTTCCACACTGGCATTTAATTTGGCCTAAATTATATTTGTTCATAGTAATTCACAATTTCCACACAGTTTCAGGAGAGGCCTCACCTATTAACTTAATCAGTTACACACACTCATCATGGCATTGATGGGATTGGACTCGGCCTCAAAACTTTGGGGCCAGTCAAAGTCTCTGTCACTTGCAAGTTCACACTTTCCACTAATATTAATGTACCACACAAGATGAATAATTAGTTTAATTATTGACCAAAGCTTTTTCTAGAAAAAGTTAGCTGATTGTGGGCCGACTGGCAGGGTGAACTTGAGGCATGAAAGCCTGTGGCTTCGTTTGCAGCTAGATCAGTTATGGTATGGTTGTTTTTTGTTTCCCGTCCAATTACACTTAAACACAACACAATGACCAAGAAATTCAGGCAGTTCTTATATTTGAAGAGCTTAGTGGCGCTAGGCTAATGCTAGGCTAACACATTTCTATGGTATCAGCAACCCGCATTAAATTCAGTCTGGTGCACTGAGGCAAATCAATTGTAACGCCAACCTAACAATTTAAATGCCTGATACCATAGAAATGCGTTAGCCTAGCCTTAGCCTAGCGCCACTAAGCTCTTCAAATATAAGAACTGCATGAATTGAAGAAAAAAATATCTCCAGACATAAACAACACTCTGGATAACTAGGAAATAAGGCCCTATGTCAAAAATCCTGAAATATCCTTTTAACATAGTCATATATATGAACGCTTCTGAAGAGTGGAGCTCATCCCCTTTTTCACTAAAGCACTGCTGAAGGTAGTGTGGCCGAGTGGTCTAAGGCGCTGGATTTAGGCTCCAGTCTCTCTGGAGGCGTGGGATCGAATCCCACCACTGCCACGTCAGGGTACCCTTTAAGGGTCTAATAATTACTGACATCTTGTCGCCTTTGTGTTGAGAAACACATTGAAAGCCAAATCTTTCTGCAACCATCCAACCTGATGAAACAGTTTGATGGTCCTAAAGGATCACAATGGTTTCATGCCTTAATAAACACAATACATTCTCGGTTTGGGGGGGAAGCAAACAAGCCCATCTTGCCAGGGCAACTTCACGTTTTTGGAAGACTTTTTCATTCCAACAGATTTCTAATATTTCGCCTTTAACAAGAGGCACAAAAAAGACAGAAAGCTGTATTACAGCCCTAAGCATAGGAAATGGGATAGTGTGCAACAAGTCAAGCAAAATATTGACTCAAATGAAGAACCCGTGGAGATACTGGGGATTGAACCCAGGACCTTGCACATGCTAAGCACACGCTCTACCACTGAGCTACATCCCCAGTTTTTGAATGATTAAAAACGATACCATGTTAACAAATATAGCAAACCCAGAGGTCACGTTGAATCGTAAAAGCCAAAATGAAATGCACATCGTGGGGACTACCAAACCTTGCCGATGTCGGCAGGATTCGAACCTGCGCGGGAAGATCCCAATGGATTTCGAGTCCATCGCCTTAACCTCTCGGCCACAACAACCGACTCACTACCCATCATATAACATTTTCAATTTCAGTCAATTCCCAGTTTCACCAAACATGATGGTTGCCATCTTAAATGTTCCTCAAATTTCCGAGCATATTCTGATGGCAAGAAGTAACCTTAAATAGCTGTAAAGTATTGCATTCCAAATAAGTACGGACTTCCACACTGGCATTTAATTTGGCCTAAATTATATTTGTTCATTGTAATTCACAATTTCCACACAGTTTCAGGAGAGGCCTCACCTATTAACTTAATCAGTTACACACACTCATCATGGCATTGATGGGATTGGACTCGGCCTCAAAACTTTGGGGCCAGTCAAAGTCTCTGTCACTTGCAAGTTCACACTTTCCACTAATATTAATGTACCACACAAGATGAATGATTAGTTTAATTATTGACCAAAGCTTTTTCTAGAAAAAGTTAGCTGATTGTGGGCCGACTGGCAGGGTGAACTTGAGGCATGAAAGCCTGTGGCTTCGTTTGCAGCTAGATCAGTTATGGTATGGTTGTTTTTTGTTCCCCATCCAATTACACTTAAACACAACACAATGACCAAGAAATTCAGGCAGTTCTTATATTTGAAGAGCTTAGTGGCGCTAGGCTAATGCTAGGCTAACACATTTCTATGGTATCAGCAACCCGCATTAAATTCAGTCTGGTGCACTCCACAGTGCACCTGAGGCAAATCAATTGTAACGCCAACCTAACAATTTAAATGCCTGATACCATAGAAATGCGTTAGCCTAGCCTTAGCCTAGCGCCACTAAGCTCTTCAAATATAAGAACTGCATGAATTGAAGAAAAAAATATCTCCAGACATAAACAACATTCTGGATAACTAGGAAATAAGGCCCTATGTCAAAAATCCTGAAATATCCTTTTAACATAGTCATATATATGAACGCTTCTGAAGAGTGGAGCTCATCCCCTTTTTCACTAAAGCACTGCTGAAGGTAGTGTGGCCGAGTGGTCTAAGGCGCTGGATTTAGGCTCCAGTCTCTCTGGAGGCGTGGGTTCGAATCCCACCACTGCCACGTCAGGGTACCCTTTAAGGGTCTAATAATTACTGACATCTTGTCGCCTTTGTGTTGAGAAACACATTGAAAGCCAAATCTTTCTGCAACCATCCAACCTGATGAAACAGTTTGATGGTCCTAAAGGATCACAATGGTTTCATGCCTTAATAAACACAATACATTCTCGGTTTGGGGGGGAAGCAAACAAGCCCATCTTGCCAGGGCAACTTCACGTTTTTGGAAGACTTTTTCATTCCAACAGATTTCTAATATTTCGCCTTTAACAAGAGGCACAAAAAAGACAGAAAGCTGTATTACAGCGGTATTACAGCCCTAAGCATAGGAAATGGGATAGTGTGCAACAAGTAAAGCAAAATATTGACTCAAATGAAGAACCCGTGGAGATACTGGGGATTGAACCCAGGACCTTGCACATGCGAAGCACACGCTCTACCACTGAGCTACATCCCCAGTTTTTGAATGATTAAAAACGATACCATGTTAACAAATATAGCAAACCCAGAGGTCACGTTGAATCGTAAAAGCCAAAATGAAATGCACATCGTGGGGACTACCAAACCTTGCCGTTGTCGGCAGGATTCGAACCTGCGCGGGAAGATCCCAATGGATTTCAAGTCCATCGCCTTAACCTCTCGGCCAAAGAAGGGGCAAAAGGGACTGCTAGGAGGGGGGAAGAAAAAGGGGGGAGGGGGGGGGGGGGAAGGGGGGAAGAGAAGAAAAGAAGAGAGGAAAAATCATAAAGTCATTGGTTCGATCCCCGCTTGGAACATATTTCAATTAATGCATCAAAGTGATATGAATTTATGTAATATCACTTAAAAAATATACAAATAGGATTGGTATGAATAATAATGCTTTGTTATGATGATTATGACCGGTGCTAGTGTAGCTAGCAAGTGCGATTTATTATTGCAGAGAGGATATAAAGGACGAGCGGTGGTCATAGTTTGTACATCTAGTAATAATAATGTGAAAAGGAGAAAATGCAGATTAAATAATGTAATAATATTTTTTTTAAATATTGATTGGGCCAACAAGTTGCACACTCTTGCCAGGATTTGCACCTGGAGTCTCCCACCCAAAGGATGGATGTGTTACTATTACACCACAAGAGTTGTTTTTTTGTTGTTTTGTTATGTTTTTTGAAAATAGTTGCAACAGCAACTATTTTTTTTTTCTATTTGCAACAGCAAATATACCCTTTGAACAGTGAATGTGAACATGTTTTCTTAAAAGAAATAAAAAACATATATTATTATTAAAAATATTAAAAAAGAATGTATTTGGTGTATTTACAAAGAACTCCTCAAGGGTCTGTCCAGATGCAGGGCAGTACCATTTGCCACGTACCTGTGAGTGTCCAGTTTGCTTTGATTTAGGCTGACCACACAGCTTACACTCATAGTGGTAGCTCTCTTTTACCTTTCTCTTCTTTGGGGGCTCACCTTTCTTCACTCGCTCCTGGTTCTCAAGGGCTGCCTTGCGTAATCGCCATTCACGCTGGCGATTACAGGGATCTAGAGCGTTCTGGGAACATAGGATGGTCAGGACAGTAGGAGGTGGCAGGCCAGCCCTGGGTGGATGCTGAGGGTGGTGGTTGGGTGACAGGCCAGCCCTGGGTGGATGCTGAGGGTGGTGGTTGGGTGACAGGCCCGCCCTGGGTGGATGCTGAGGGTGGTGGGTGGGTGGCAGACCAGCCGTGGGTAGATGGTGTTGGGTGGGTGGCAGACCAGCCATGGGTGGATGGTGGTGGGTGGGTGACAGACCAGCTGTGGGTCGATGGTGTTTGGTGGGTGGCAGACCAGCCGTGGGCGGATGATGGTGGGTGGGTGGCAGACCAGCCGTGGGTAGATGGTGTTGGGTGGGTGGCAGACCAGCCGTGGGTGGATGGTGGTGGGTGGGTGACAGACCAGCTGTGGGTCGATGGTGTTTGGTGGGTGGCAGACCAGCCGTGGGCGGATGATGGTGGGTGGGTGGCAGACCAGCCGTGGGTAGATGGTGTTGGGTGGGTGGCAGACCAGCCGTGGGTGGATGGTGGTGGGTGGGTGACAGACCAGCTGTGGGTCGATGGTGTTTGGTGGGTGGCAGACCAGCCGTGGGTGGATGATGGTGGGTGGGTGGCAGACCAGCCGTGGGCGGATGATGGTGGGACCAGCCGTGGGTGGATTTATATTTCCCCTGGGCAAACAGGACCATGACACCGGCCCAGAACGAATCTGGCTTTCCTTGCTTTGGCATCTCTATGAATTAAATGAATTTTAGTCAGAAAGGTAATCATAGGTCACGCAATGTAGGCTAGCTCTTCAACGAGGGTCATCGCCTTTTCTTTTTTGTAGGTGCCATTCTGCGCTTTAACGTAGCTTCAGGTGTAACATTAGCAACGTCTCCAACCGCTGAAATATTCTGGCGGGACAAATGGACAATGCTAAAGTCACCAAAAGTCACTCTCCCCAGCTCTGACACACTCAAGAGTGGCTCTGAACACCGGTAACTAAGCCGAGGCGTCTGCGCAGACTGACCGAGGGAAGCGCCTCTAAACCCGGCCACTCTCCCAGGAAGAGCCGCTGTGGGACTGCGCGTCAGTCTGACTGAACACACGGAGTTTACAGAATATCCTAATCCAATTCATTAGCTGTTGAGTTCTTAACACACTTTTATAAAAGTAAATGTACCTGTCGTTCGCCGTTTTCTTGGAAAATGTGAAGAACCACGAAGAAAAAGCGTTACATATCCAAAGAGCGATGAAGGCGCCCACACATTAATTACAGTCTTAATAGACAACTTAAAACGTATTTCATTTATTCATTCATACTTACTTTTAATATCCAGAAGGACAGTTCGTGTCTCCGTAAAATTCTATTACCTCAGGATGATACCTAAGTGTCGAGAAAAGTTTATAACTCACCAATCACACAACCATGCGTCGAGGCCGCGATTGGTGATTGGATCCGTTGCAACATAGTTTCTTGCGAGCTGATTGGCTCTTTTGCCCCTTCTTTGCAACGTTAGGAGCTGCGTTAGGACATGTTCAAATGTGTTTGGATTTGTTAGGACTTTGTTAGGAATTGTTAGGACTTTGTTAGGACTTTGTTAGGAATTGTTAGGAATTGTTAGGAATTGTTAGGAATTGTTAGGACTTGTTAGGACTTTGTTAGGACTTTGTTAGGACTTTGTTAGGACTTGTTATAGCAGTCCATTTACTGGCGGGTACGGCCACAACAACCGACTCACTACTGATAATATAACATTTTCAATTTCAGTCAATTCCCAGTTTCACCAAACATGATGGTTGCCATCTTAAATGTTCCTCAAATTTCCGAGCATATTCTGATGGCAAGACGTAACCTTAAATAGCTGTAAAGTATTGCGTTCCAAATAAGTACGGACTTCCACACTGGCATTTAATTTGGCCTAAATTATATTTGTTCATAGTAATTCACAATTTCCACACAGTTTCAGGAGAGGCCTCACCTATTAACTTAATCAGTTACACACACTCATCATGGCATTGATGGGATTGGACTCGGCCTCAAAACTTTGGGGCCAGTCAAAGTCTCTGTCACTTGCAAGTTCACACTTTCCACTAATATTAATGTACCACACAAGATGAATAATTAGTTTAATTATTGACCAAAGCTTTTTCTAGAAAAAGTTAGCTGATTGTGGGCCGACTGGCAGGGTGAACTTGAGGCATGAAAGCCTGTGGCTTCGTTTGCAGCTAGATCAGTTATGGTATGGTTGTTTTTTGTTTCCCGTCCAATTACACTTAAACACAACACAATGACCAAGAAATTCAGGCAGTTCTTATATTTGAAGAGCTTAGTGGCGCTAGGCTAATGCTAGGCTAACACATTTCTATGGTATCAGCAACCCGCATTAAATTCAGTCTGGTGCACTCCACAGTGCACCTGAGGCAAATCAATTGTAACGCCAACCTAACAATTTAAATGCCTGATACCATAGAAATGCGTTAGCCTAGCCTTAGCCTAGCGCCACTAAGCTCTTCAAATATAAGAACTGCATGAATTGAAGAAAAAAATATCTCCAGACATAAACAACATTCTGGATAACTAGGAAATAAGGCCCTATGTCAAAAATCCTGAAATATCCTTTTAACATAGTCCTATATGAACGCTTCTGAAGAGTGGAGCTCATCCCCTTTTTCACTAAAGCACTGCTGAAGGTAGTGTGGCCGAGTGGTCTAAGGCGCTGGATTTAGGCTCCAGTCTCTCTGGAGGCGTGGGATCGAATCCCACCACTGCCACGTCAGGGTACCCTTTAAGGGTCTAATAATTACTGACATCTTGTCGCCTTTGTGTTGAGAAACACATTGAAAGCCAAATCTTTCTGCTTCATCCAACCTGATGAAACAGTTTGATGGTCCTAAAGGATCACAATGGTTTAATGCCGTAATAAACACAATACATTCTCGGTTTGGGGGGGAAGCAAACAAGCCCATCTTGCCAGGGCAACTTCACGTTTTTGGAAGACTTTTTCATTCCAACAGATTTCTAATATTTCGCCTTTAACAAGAGGCACAAAAAAGACAGAAAGCTGTATTACAGCCCTAAGCATAGGAAATGGGATAGTGTGCAACAAGTCAAGCAAAATATTGACTCAAATGAAGAACCCGTGGAGATACTGGGGATTGAACCCAGGACCTTGCACATGCTAAGCACACGCTCTACCACTGAGCTACATCCCCAGTTTTTGAATGATTAAAAACGATACCATGTTAACAAATATAGCAAACCCAGAGGTCACGTTGAATCGTAAAAGCCAAAATGAAATGCACATCGTGGGGACTACCAAACCTTGCCGATGTCGGCAGGATTCGAACCTGCGCGGGAAGATCCCAATGGATTTCGAGTCCATCGCCTTAACCTCTCGGCCACAACAACCGACTCACTACTGATAATATAACATTTTCAATTTCAGTCAATTCCCAGTTTCACCAAACATGATGGTTGCCATCTTAAATGTTCCTCAAATTTCCGAGCATATTCTGATGGCAAGAAGTAACCTTAAATAGCTGTAAAGTATTGCATTCCAAATAAGTACGGACTTCCACACTGGCATTTAATTTGGCCTAAATTATATTTGTTCATTGTAATTCACAATTTCCACACAGTTTCAGGAGAGGCCTCACCTATTAACTTAATCAGTTACACACACTCATCATGGCATTGATGGGATTGGACTCGGCCTCAAAACTTTGGGGCCAGTCAAAGTCTCTGTCACTTGCAAGTTCACACTTTCCACTAATATTAATGTACCACACAAGATGAATGATTAGTTTAATTATTGACCAAAGCTTTTTCTAGAAAAAGTTAGCTGATTGTGGGCCGACTGGCAGGGTGAACTTGAGGCATGAAAGCCTGTGGCTTCGTTTGCAGCTAGATCAGTTATGGTATGGTTGTTTTTTGTTCCCCATCCAATTACACTTAAACACAACACAATGACCAAGAAATTCAGGCAGTTCTTATATTTGAAGAGCTTAGTGGCGCTAGGCTAATGCTAGGCTAACACATTTCTATGGTATCAGCAACCCGCATTAAATTCAGTCTGGTGCACTCCACAGTGCACCTGAGGCAAATCAATTGTAACGCCAACCTAACAATTTAAATGCCTGATACCATAGAAATGCGTTAGCCTAGCCTTAGCCTAGCGCCACTAAGCTCTTCAAATATAAGAACTGCATGAATTGAAGAAAAAAATATCTCCAGACATAAACAACATTCTGGATAACTAGGAAATAAGGCCCTATGTCAAAAATCCTGAAATATCCTTTTAACATAGTCATATATATGAACGCTTCTGAAGAGTGGAGCTCATCCCCTTTTTCACTAAAGCACTGCTGAAGGTAGTGTGGCCGAGTGGTCTAAGGCGCTGGATTTAGGCTCCAGTCTCTCTGGAGGCGTGGGTTCGAATCCCACCACTGCCACGTCAGGGTACCCTTTAAGGGTCTAATAATTACTGACATCTTGTCGCCTTTGTGTTGAGAAACACATTGAAAGCCAAATCTTTCTGCAACCATCCAACCTGATGAAACAGTTTGATGGTCCTAAAGGATCACAATGGTTTCATGCCTTAATAAACACAATACATTCTCGGTTTGGGGGGGAAGCAAACAAGCCCATCTTGCCAGGGCAACTTCACGTTTTTGGAAGACTTTTTCATTCCAACAGATTTCTAATATTTCGCCTTTAACAAGAGGCACAAAAAAGACAGAAAGCTGTATTACAGCGGTATTACAGCCCTAAGCATAGGAAATGGGATAGTGTGCAACAAGTAAAGCAAAATATTGACTCAAATGAAGAACCCGTGGAGATACTGGGGATTGAACCCAGGACCTTGCACATGCGAAGCACACGCTCTACCACTGAGCTACATCCCCAGTTTTTGAATGATTAAAAACGATACCATGTTAACAAATATAGCAAACCCAGAGGTCACGTTGAATCGTAAAAGCCAAAATGAAATGCACATCGTGGGGACTACCAAACCTTGCCGTTGTCGGCAGGATTCGAACCTGCGCGGGAAGATCCCAATGGATTTCGAGTCCATCGCCTTAACCTCTCGGCCAAAGAAGGGGCAAAAGGGACTGCTAGGAGGGGGGAAGAAAAAGGGGGGAGGGGGGGGGGGAAGGGGGGAAGAGAAGAAAAAAAGAGAGGAAAAATCATAAAGTCATTGGTTCGATCCCCGCTTGGAACATATTTCAATTAATGCATCAAAGTGATATAAATTTATGTAATATCACTTAAAAAATATACAAATAGGATTGGTATGAATAATAATGCTTTGTTATGATGATTATGACCGGTGCTAGTGTAGCTAGCAAGTGCGATTTATTATTGCAGAGAGGATATAAAGGACGAGCGGTGGTCATAGTTTGTACATCTAGTAATAATAATGTGAAAAGGAGAAAATGCAGATTAAATAATGTAATAATATTTTTTTTAAATATTGATTGGGCCAACAAGTTGCACACTCTTGCCAGGATTTGCACCTGGAGTCTCCCACCCAAAGGATGGATGTGTTACTATTACACCACAAGAGTTGTTTTTTTGTTGTTTTTTGAAAATAGTTGCAACAGCAACTATTTTTTTTTTTCTATTTGCAACAGCAAATATACCCTTTGAACAGTGAATGTGAACATGTTTTCTTAAAAGAAATAAAAAACATATATTATTATTAAAAATATTAAAAAAGAATGTATTTGGTGTATTTACAAAGAACTCCTCAAGGGTCTGTCCAGATGCAGGGCAGTACCATTTGCCACGTACCTGTGAGTGTCCAGTTTGCTTTGATTTAGGCTGACCACACAGCTTACACTCATAGTGGTAGCTCTCTTTTACCTTTCTCTTCTTTGGGGGCTCACCTTTCTTCACTCGCTCCTGGTTCTCAAGGGCTGCCTTGCGTAATCGCCATTCACGCTGGCGATTACAGGGATCTAGAGCGTTCTGGGAACATAGGATGGTCAGGACAGTAGGAGGTGGCAGGCCAGCCCTGGGTGGATGCTGAGGGTGGTGGTTGGGTGACAGGCCAGCCCTGGGTGGATGCTGAGGGTGGTGGTTGGGTGACAGGCCCGCCCTGGGTGGATGCTGAGGGTGGTGGGTGGGTGGCAGACCAGCCGTGGGTAGATGGTGTTGGGTGGGTGGCAGACCAGCCGTGGGTGGATGGTGGTGGGTGGGTGACAGACCAGCTGTGGGTCGATGGTGTTTGGTGGGTGGCAGACCAGCCGTGGGTGGATGATGGTGGGTGGGTGGCAGACCAGCCGTGGGCGGATGATGGTGGGTGGGTGGCAGACCAGCCGTGGGTAGATGGTGTTGGGTGGGTGGCAGACCAGCCGTGGGTGGATGGTGGTGGGTGGGTGACAGACCAGCTGTGGGTCGATGGTGTTTGGTGGGTGGCAGACCAGCCGTGGGTGGATGATGGTGGGTGGGTGGCAGACCAGCCGTGGGCGGATGATGGTGGGACCAGCCGTGGGTGGATTTATATTTCCCCTGGGCAAACAGGACCATGACACCGGCCCAGAACGAATCTGGCTTTCCTTGCTTTGGCATCTCTATGAATTAAATGAATTTTAGTCAGAAAGGTAATCATAGGTCACGCAATGTAGGCTAGCTCTTCAACGAGGGTCATCGCCTTTTCTTTTTTGTAGGTGCCATTCTGCGCTTTAACGTAGCTTCAGGTGTAACATTAGCAACGTCTCCAACCGCTGAAATATTCTGGCGGGACAAATGGACAATGCTAAAGTCACCAAAAGTCACTCTCCCCAGCTCTGACACACTCAAGAGTGGCTCTGAACACCGGTAACTAAGCCGAGGCGTCTGCGCAGACTGACCGAGGGAAGCGCCTCTAAACCCGGCCACTCTCCCAGGAAGAGCCGCTGTGGGACTGCGCGTCAGTCTGACTGAACACACGGAGTTTACAGAATATCCTAATCCAATTCATTAGCTGTTGAGTTCTTAACACACTTTTATAAAAGTAAATGTACCTGTCGTTCGCCGTTTTCTTGGAAAATGTGAAGAACCACGAAGAAAAAGCGTTACATATCCAAAGAGCGATGAAGGCGCCCACACATTAATTACAGTCTTAATAGACAACTTAAAACGTATTTCATTTATTCATTCATACTTACTTTTAATATCCAGAAGGACAGTTCGTGTCTCCGTAAAATTCTATTACCTCAGGATGATACCTAAGTGTCGAGAAAAGTTTATAACTCACCAATCACACAACCATGCGTCGAGGCCGCGATTGGTGATTGGATCCGTTGCAACATAGTTTCTTGCGAGCTGATTGGCTCTTTTGCCCCTTCTTTGCAACGTTAGGAGCTGCGTTAGGACATGTTCAAATGTGTTTGGATTTGTTAGGACTTTGTTAGGAATTGTTAGGACTTTGTTAGGAATTGTTAGGAATTGTTAGGACTTGTTAGGACTTTGTTAGGACTTTGTTAGGACTTTGTTAGGACTTGTTATAGCAGTCCATTTACTGGCGGGTACGGCCACAACAACCGACTCACTACTGATAATATAACATTTTCAATTTCAGTCAATTCCCAGTTTCACCAAACATGATGGTTGCCATCTTAAATGTTCCTCAAATTTCCGAGCATATTCTGATGGCAAGACGTAACCTTAAATAGCTGTAAAGTATTGCGTTCCAAATAAGTACGGACTTCCACACTGGCATTTAATTTGGCCTAAATTATATTTGTTCATAGTAATTCACAAATTCCACACAGTTTCAGGAGAGGCCTCACCTATTAACTTAATCAGTTACACACACTCATCATGGCATTGATGGGATTGGACTCGGCCTCAAAACTTTGGGGCCAGTCAAAGTCTCTGTCACTTGCAAGTTCACACTTTCCACTAATATTAATGTACCACACAAGATGAATGATTAGTTTAATTATTGACCAAAGCTTTTTCTAGAAAAAGTTAGCTGATTGTGGGCCGACTGGCAGGGTGAACTTGAGGCATGAAAGCCTGTGGCTTCGTTTGCAGCTAGATCAGTTATGGTATGGTTGTTTTTTGTTCCCCGTCTAATTACACTTAAACACAACACAATGACCAAGAAATTCAGGCAGTTCTTATATTTGAAGAGCTTAGTGGCGCTAGGCTAATGCTAGGCTAACACATTTCTATGGTATCAGCAACCCGCATTAAATTCAGTCTGGTGCACTCCACAGTGCACCTGAGGCAAATCAATTGTAACGCCAACCTAACAATTTAAATGCCTGATACCATAGAAATGCGTTAGCCTAGCCTTAGCCTAGCGCCACTAAGCTCTTCAAATATAAGAACTGCATGAATTGAAGAAAAAAATATCTCCAGACATAAACAACACTCTGGATAACTAGGAAATAAGGCCCTATGTCAAAAATCCTGAAATATCCCTTTAACATAGTCGTATATGAACGCTTCTGAAGAGTGGAGCTCAGCACTGCTGAAGGTAGTGTGGCCGAGTGGTCTAAGGCGCTGGATTTAGGCTCCAGTCTCTCTGGAGGTGTGGGTTCGAATCCCACCACTGCCATGTCAGGGTACCCTTTAAGGGTCTAATAATTACTGACATCTTGTCGACTTTGTGTTGAGAAACACATTGAAAGCCAAATCTTTCTGCAACCATCCAACCTGATGAAACAGTTTGATGGTCCTAAAGGATCACAATGGTTTCATGCCTTAATAAACACAATACATTCTCGGTTTGGGGGGGAAGCAAACAAGCCCATCTTGCCAGGGCAACTTCACGTTTTTGGAAGAGTTTTTCATTCCAACAGATTTCTAATATTTCGCCTTTAACAAGAGGCACAAAAAAGACAGAAAGCTGTATTACAGCGGTATTACAGCCCTAAGCATAGGAAATGGGATAGTGTGCAACAAGTAAAGCAAAATATTGACTCAAATGAAGAACCCGTGGAGATACTGGGGATTGAACACAGGACCTTGCACATGCGAAGCACACGCTCTACCACTGAGCTACATCCCCAGTTTTTGAATGATTAAAAACGATACCATGTTAACAAATATAGCAAACCCAGAGGTCACGTTGAATCGTAAAAGCCAAAATGAAATGCACATCGTGGGGACTACCAAACCTTGCCATTGTCGGCAGGATTCGAACCTGCGCGGGAAGATCCCAATGGATTTCGAGTCCATCGCCTTAACCTCTCGGCCACAACAACCGACTCACTACTGATCATATAACATTTTCAATTTCAGTCAATTCCCAGTTTCACCAAACATGATGGTTGCCATCTTAAATGTTCCTCAAATTTCCGAGCATATTCTGATGGCAAGACGTAACCTTAAATAGCTGTAAAGTATTGCGTTCCAAATAAGTACGGACTTCCACACTGGCATTTAATTTGGCCTAAATTATATTTGTTCATAGTAATTCACAAATTCCACACAGTTTCAGGAGAGGCCTCACCTATTAACTTAATCAGTTACACACACTCATCATGGCATTGATGGGATTGGACTCGGCCTCAAAACTTTGGGGCCAGTCAAAGTCTCTGTCACTTGCAAGTTCACACTTTCCACTAATATAAATGTACCACACAAGATGAATGATTAGTTTAATTATTGACCAAAGCTTTTTCTAGAAAAAGTTAGCTGATTGTGGGCCGACTGGCAGGGTGAACTTGAGGCATGAAAGCCTGTGGCTTCGTTTGCAGCTAGATCAGTTATGGTATGGTTGTTTTTTGTTCCCCGTCTAATTACACTTAAACACAACACAATGACCAAGAAATTCAGGCAGTTCTTATATTTGAAGAGCTTAGTGGCGCTAGGCTAATGCTAGGCTAACACATTTCTATGGTATCAGCAACCCGCATTAAATTCAGTCTGGTGCACTCCACAGTGCACCTGAGGCAAATCAATTGTAACGCCAACCTAACAATTTAAATGCCTGATACCATAGAAATGCGTTAGCCTAGCCTTAGCCTAGCGCCACTAAGCTCTTCAAATATAAGAACTGCATGAATTGAAGAAAAAAATATCTCCAGACATAAACAACACTCTGGATAACTAGGAAATAAGGCCCTATGTCAAAAATCCTGAAATATCCCTTTAACATAGTCGTATATGAACGCTTCTGAAGAGTGGAGCTCAGCACTGCTGAAGGTAGTGTGGCCGAGTGGTCTAAGGCGCTGGATTTAGGCTCCAGTCTCTCTGGAGGTGTGGGTTCGAATCCCACCACTGCCATGTCAGGGTACCCTTTAAGGGTCTAATAATTACTGACATCTTGTCGCCTTTGTGTTGAGAAACACATTGAAAGCCAAATCTTTCTGCAACCATCCAACCTGATGAAACAGTTTGATGGTCCTAAAGAATCACAATGGTTTAATGCCGTAATAAACACAATACATTCTCGGTTTGAGGGGGAAGCAAACAAGCCAATCTTGCCAGGGCAACTTCACGTTTTTGGAAGACTTTTTCATTCCAACAGATTTCTAATATTTCGCCTTTAACAAGAGGCACAAAAAAGACAGAAAGCTGTATTACAGCGGTATTACAGCCCTAAGCATAGGAAATGGGATAGTGTGCAACAAGTAAAGCAAAATATTGACTCAAATGAAGAACCCGTGGAGATACTGGGGATTGAACCCAGGACCTTGCACATGTGAAGCACACGCTCTACCACTGAGCCACATCCCCAGTTTTTGAATAATTAAAAACGATACCATGTTAACAAATATAGCAAACCCAGAGGTCACGTTGAATCGTAAAAGCCAAAATGAAATGCACATCGTGGGGACTACCAAACCTTGCCGTTGTCGGCAGGATTCGAACCTGCGCGGGAAGATCCCAATGGATTTCAAGTCCATCGCCTTAACCTCTCGGCCACAACAACGGACTCACTACTGATCATATAACATTTTCAGTTTCAGTCAATTCCCAGTTTCACCAAACATGATGGTTGCCATCTTAAATGTTCCTCAAATTTCCGAGCATATTCTGATGGCAAGAAGTAACCTTAAATAGCTGTAACGTATTGCGTTCCAAATAAGTACGGACTTCCACACTGGCATTTAATTTGGCCTAAATTATATTTGTTCATAGTAATTCACAATTTCCACACAGTTTCAGGAGAGGCCTCACCTATTAACTTAATCAGTTACACACACTCATCATGGCATTGATGGGATTGGACTCGGCCTCAAAACTTTGGGGCCAGTCAAAGTCTCTGTCACTTGCAAGTTCACACTTTCCACTAATATTAATGTACCACACAAGATGAATGATTAGTTTAATTATTGACCAAAGCTTTTTCTAGAAAAAGTTAGCTGATTGTGGGCCGACTGGCAGGGTGAACTTGAGGCATGAAAGCCTGTGGCTTCGTTTGCAGCTAGATCAGTTATGGTATGGTTGTTTTTTGTTCCCCATCCAATTACACTTAAACACAACACAATGACCAAGAAATTCAGGCAGTTCTTATATTTGAAGAGCTTAGTGGCGCTAGGCTAATGCTAGGCTAACACATTTCTATGGTATCAGCAACCCGCATTAAATTCAGTCTGGTGCACTCCACAGTGCACCTGAGCCAAATCAATTGTAACGCCAACCTAACAATTTAAATGCCTGATACCATAGAAATGCGTTAGCCTAGCCTTAGCCTAGCGCCACTAAGCTCTTCAAATATAAGAACTGCATGAATTGAAGAAAAAAATATCTCCAGACATAAACAACACTCTGGATAACTAGGAAATAAGGCCCTATGTCAAAAATCCTGAAATATCCCTTTAACATAGTCCTATATGAACGCTTCTGAAGAGTGGAGCTCATCCCCTTTTTCACTAACGCACTGCTGAAGGTAGTGTGGCCGAGTGGTCTAAGGCGCTGGATTTAGGCTCCAGTCTCTCTGGAGGCGTGGGTTCGAATCCCACCACTGCCATGTCAGGGTACCCTTTAAGGGTCTAATAATTACTGACATCTTGTCGCCTTTGTGTTGAGAAACACATTGAAAGCCAAATCTTTCTGCAACCATCCAACCTGATGAAACAGTTTGATGGTCCTAAAGGATCACAATGGTTTCATGCCGTAATAAACACAATACATTCTCGGTTTGGGGGGGAAGCAAACAAGCCCATCTTGCCAGGGCAACTTCACGTTTTTGGAAGAGTTTTTCATTCCAACAGATTTCTAATATTTCGCCTTTAACAAGAGGCACAAAAAAGACAGAAAGCTGTATTACAGCGGTATTACAGCCCTAAGCATAGGAAATGGGATAGTGTGCAACAAGTAAAGCAAAATATTGACTCAAATGAAGAACCCGTGGAGATACTGGCGATTGAACCCAGGACCTTGCACATGCGAAGCACACACTCTACCACTGAGCTACATCCCCAGTTTTTGAATGATTAAAAACGATACCATGTTAACAAATATAGCAAACCCAGAGGTCACGTTGAATCGTAAAAGCCAAAATGAAATGCACATCGTGGGGACTACCAAACCTTGCCGTTGTCGGCAGGATTCGAACCTGCGCGGGAAGATCCCAATGGATTTCGAGTCCATCGCCTTAACCTCTCGGCCACAACAACCGACTCACTACTGATAATATAACATTTTCAATTTCAGTCAATTCCCAGTTTCACCAAACATGATGGTTGCCATCTTAAATGTTCCTCAAATTTCCGAGCATATTCTGATGGCAAGACGTAACCTTAAATAGCTGTAAAGTATTGCGTTCCAAATAAGTACGGACTTCCACACTGGCATTTAATTTGGCCTAAATTATATTTGTTCATAGTAATTCACAATTTCCACACAGTTTCAGGAGAGGCCTCACCTATTAACTTAATCAGTTACACACACTCATCATGGCATTGATGGGATTGGACTCGGCCTCAAAACTTTGGGGCCAGTCAAAGTCTCTGTCACTTGCAAGTTCACACTTTCCACTAATATTAATGTACCACACAAGATGAATGATTAGTTTAATTATTGACCAAAGCTTTTTCTAGAAAAAGTTAGCTGATTGTGGGCCGACTGGCAGGGTGAACTTGAGGCATGAAAGCCTGTGGCTTCGTTTGCAGCTAGATCAGTTATGGTATGGTTGTTTTTTGTTTCCCGTCCAATTACACTTAAACACAACACAATGACCAAGAAATTCAGGCAGTTCTTATATTTGAAGAGCTTAGTGGCGCTAGGCTAATGCTAGGCTAACACATTTCTATGGTATCAGCAACCCGCATTAAATTCAGTCTGGTGCACTCCACAGTGCACCTGAGGCAAATCAATTGTAACGCCAACCTAACAATTTAAATGCCTGATACCATAGAAATGCGTTAGCCTAGCCTTAGCCTAGCGCCACTAAGCTCTTCAAATATAAGAACTGCATGAATTGAAGAAAAAAATATCTCCAGACATAAACAACACTCTGGATAACTAGGAAATAAGGCCCTATGTCAAAAATCCTGAAATATCCTTTTAACATAGTCATATATATGAACGCTTCTGAAGAGTGGAGCTCATCCCCTTTTTCACTAAAGCACTGCTGAAGGTAGTGTGGCCGAGTGGTCTAAGGCGCTGGATTTAGGCTCCAGTCTCTCTGGAGGCGTGGGTTCGAATCCCACCACTGCCACGTCAGGGTACCCTTTAAGGGTCTAATAATTACTGACATCTTGTCGCCTTTGTGTTGAGAAACACATTGAAAGCCAAATCTTTCTGCAACCATCCAACCTGATGAAACAGTTTGATGGTCCTAAAGAATCACAATGGTTTCATGCCTTAATAAACACAATACATTCTCGGTTTGGGGGGGAAGCAAACAAGCCCATCTTGCCAGGGCAACTTCACGTTTTTGGAAGACTTTTTCATTCCAACAGATTTCTAATATTTCGCCTTTAACAAGAGGCACAAAAAAGACAGAAAGCTGTATTACAGCCCTAAGCATAGGAAATGGGATAGTGTGCAACAAGTAAAGCAAAATATTGACTCAAATGAAGAACCCGTGGAGATACTGGGGATTGAACCCAGGACCTTGCACATGCGAAGCACACGCTCTACCACTGAGCTACATCCCCAGTTTTTGAATAATTAAAAACGATACCATGTTAACAAATATAGCAAACCCAGAGGTCACGTTGAATCGTAAAAGCCAAAATGAAATGCACATCGTGGGGACTACCAAACCTTGCCGTTGTCGGCAGGATTCGAACCTGCGCGGGAAGATCCCAATGGATTTCAAGTCCATCGCCTTAACCTCTCGGCCACAACAACGGACTCACTACTGATCATATAACATTTTCAGTTTCAGTCAATTCCCAGTTTCACCAAACATGATGGTTGCCATCTTAAATGTTCCTCAAATTTCCGAGCATATTCTGATGGCAAGAAGTACCCTTAAATAGCTGTAAAGTATTGCGTTCCAAATAAGTACGGACTTCCACACTGGCATTTAATTTGGCCTAAATTATATTTGTTCATAGTAATTCACAATTTCCACACAGTTTCAGGAGAGGCCTCACCTATTAACTTAATCAGTTACACACACTCATCATGGCATTGATGGGATTGGACTCGGCCTCAAAACTTTGGGGCCAGTCAAAGTCTCTGTCACTTGCAAGTTCACACTTTCCACTAATATTAATGTACCACACAAGATGAATGATTAGTTTAATTATTGACCAAAGCTTTTTCTAGAAAAAGTTAGCTGATTGTGGGCCGACTGGCAGGGTGAACTTGAGGCATGAAAGCCTGTGGCTTCGTTTGCAGCTAGATCAGTTATGGTATGGTTGTTTTTTGTTCCCCATCCAATTACACTTAAACACAACACAATGACCAAGAAATTCAGGCAGTTCTTATATTTGAAGAGCTTAGTGGCACTAGGCTAATGCTAGGCTAACACATTTCTATGGTATCAGCAACCCGCATTAAATTCAGTCTGGTGCACTCCACAGTGCACCTGAGGCAAATCAATTGTAACGCCAACCTAACAATTTAAATGCCTGATACCATAGAAATGCGTTAGCCTAGCCTTAGCCTAGCGCCACTAAGCTCTTCAAATATAAGAACTGCATGAATTGAAGAAAAAAATATCTCCAGACATAAACAACACTCTGGATAACTAGGAAATAAGGCCCTATGTCAAAAATCCTGAAATATCCCTTTAACATAGTCCTATATGAACGCTTCTGAAGAGTGGAGCTCATCCCCTTTTTCACTAAGGCACTGCTGAAGGTAGTGTGGCCGAGTGGTCTAAGGTGCTGGACTTAGGCTCCAGTCTCTCTGGAGGCGTGGGTTCGAATCCCACCACTGCCATGTCAGGGTACCCTTTAAGGGTCTAATAATTACTGACATCTTGTCGCCTTTGTGTTGAGAAACACATTGAAAGCCAAGTCTTTCTGCAACCATCCGACCTCGATGAAACAGTTTGATGGTCCTAAAGGATCACAATGGTTTCATGCCTTAATAAACACAATACATTCTCGGTTTGGGGGGGAAGCAAACAAGCCCATCTTGCCAGGGCAACTTCACGTTTTTGGAAGACTTTTTCATTCCAACAGATTTCTAATATTTCGCCTTTAACAAGAGGCACAAAAAAGACAGAAAGCTGTATTACAGCGGTATTACAGCCCTAAGCATAGGAAATGGGATAGTGTGCAACAAGTAAAGCAAAATATTGACCCAAATGAAGAACCCGTGGAGATACTGGGGATTGAACCCAGGACCTTGCACATGCGAAGCACACGCTCTACCACTGAGCTACATCCCCAGTTTTTGAATGATTAAAAACGATACCATGTTAACAAATATAGCAAACCCAGAGGTCACGTTGAATCGTAAAAGCCAAAATGAAATTCACATCGTGGGGACTACTGTGGAATTATTTATATACATATTTGTCATATTGGGTTTTAGTGATTATATATATAACTGTGTTGATCTGTAAACTGTGCTTTGAGATACATTTCTTTTGGTGGACATTGTAGTTGCTTGTATGTATGGTTGATCCACTGGGGGGCAGTGTGTTCAAATGAGGAGTCAGATTGCGCAGAAGAAGAAGTGACGATAAGACATTTCCAAGAGAGCTGATTGGTTGGGGGAAGACACACCTATTCCTTTGTATTGAGTTGCAAGGGAGAGAAGCTTTCTCTTCCGTCCGCCTCATCGACCGGTCAGCATGGAGGTCAGCTGAACAGATGGACTGTTAGCTTGTAATAGGAAATAAAGTAATGAATTTGGATTATAATCTACCGAGTCTCCATCCTTTCGTCCAGCACTAAAGAATACGCTATTTTCAACAACTGGCGACGCCCGACGTGATGTATTATTTGTGGAAGACTGGATGGAGCTCGTGAGTAGAAAAAATAAATAAAAATAATGCTAATTTAAAAAAAAAACGAAAAGAAAAAAAACCGAAACGAAGCTAAAAATGCAATGAAACTTGACTGGATTGTTCCGTGTTTAGACCGTACGCCTTGCAGACGTTAAGGTGCTTTTAAGGCCTGTAAGTAGATGTTTTTATTGAAGTTAGACTAAAGTTATGCCGCGCCTTACTGGAAATGTGTTTGTTTTGGAAAAAATAACTGTTTGCGATGATTGGTTTCCCATTTTTGCTGTTGGCATGTTCTGTGAATCTTTAACTATATCCCCATTGTCTATGAAAAAGAATTTCCTCAATATTTTGGTCAAATTACAGCTAAATGTTGTGTTGTTAGCTTTCGTTAGCTTCGTTAGCTTAGTGCGCTAGCATACAGCATGGTTAGCTTAGTGCGTTAGCATACAGCATATTGTTGATAAACGTGTAATAAACCCACAAATGTGTTAAACCCAGCTCAGTGTGTGGACACTGAAGGCTGTTCTGTGTAGTAGTGAAGGTTTTTATTGAAGTGTGGTGCATGGTTTGTTTTCAATATGATCTGTTTGCTGTTGGTATGCGAGGTTGCTAAGTTAGCTCTGAGAACAAAGGATTTGTTAGCATTTAGCTTTTTTCCATGTGGTACTGTTATTTGGCTGTTATATTGTAATACCGGAGTTTATGGCCGCCATTGCTATAGTCTCAAAATGTTGATAAACCGCATAAATGTGACGCATAAAACGCGTACATATGGAGCCCGATAAAACAGTTTTTTAAGAGCGGTACATTCAGACCAATGGATGCGGTACATTGAGACCGGGGCATTGAGGCAACGGTACATTCCGACTAGCACACCTGTAGTACCACCATATGGCCACTAGATTTTCATTGAAAGGCATCGGACTTTAGACACATTAAGAACTATTTTAACGCCTGTTGTCTATTTTTAAACACTTAATATGGCTACATATTCTTACTGAGATAACGCTGGGTTATTTACAATTAAAGGAATGAGGCTGGTTTTCAAAATAAATTTGTTTTACATCTGCCTTAAACAGTGACTTCGCAGGCATCTTTTATCTGAAAACGGAACAATTAGCAAAGCTAAAACAACTAAGGTACATTTTTTTATCTGATTTTGTTGACCGGCGGGGAGATCGGAGGGGGAGAACAGAATTGTCTTGTTTGTTCTTGTTTGACTGGTTTTTTTGTTAACTGTTGTTTTGTTTGTTTTTGTTTGTGGGGTAATATAAAAAATATTATAAAAAATATAAAATAATAAAATGTAGTTTAGTGCATTTCAAGATGGCGGACCGTCGACTCGCGTTCTTCAGAATGTTACGGTTTTGGTGCAAAAAAAAGTAAGTTTCTATCATTTACGGATCAAAATTGACACACAATAATGTAAAACATTGTCTCAGATGGCACCCACGACATGGCCGCGGGGTAAGAGGTAAGTCACCAATACATATGGTACCATCACCAAAAGAAACAAATGTCTGATGTTGATTATTGGGCCACTACCTCCTTGAGCTGAACCTAATCTTCCGATCTAGCCTAATACCGTACGATATCTATAGTGATTGGCCTATGTCCATGCTACACACACACACACACACACATACATACATACATACATACATACATACATACATACATAAATACATACATACATATGTAACCGACCGATGTGATGTGGAGAATAAGGCTAAGCAGAGGGTCTTTTTGGAGGACAGGTCTGGACCGTGTCCCCGTTTATTGAAGTGAAGGCAGCGAGAGACAGCCAAAAACCGGAACCGCACATTTATATGTCAGTTCATGGGTCACCGCCCATGCGCACCTGTTTAGTGGCTCACACATCTCCCCCCTCACACAAGAAATGTCCTCATTTCACTAAAACAGAGGATACAAACACTCCACAATAAAAAATAAGTGTATTCATAACACATGCATAAACAAACACGGCACACTACGAGGCGTGGGGGGAAACAGTCCGAGTCCACGGCATACTGTCCATCACGGAACTTCCCAGACAGGGTCACGAAAGGTAGGAGTAAACAGGAGAGCAGGAGGACGCACCGGCTGCGTCGAGACACGCTGGGAATCAAAACGGCATCCAGGCACCGGCGGGATGTACAGGAAACATCAGGCCTCCCGGCACATGGCGACAGGACACCCCAGCAGGCACAACCACGTCAACGCTGGCTCCCGAAGGACGGCACTGGATTCGGGCATCCCCACACATGCTTGGCGCCAAAGGGGACTGGACATCTGGCACCCCGACGTTGGCCCCGGTTGGCGCTGAAACATCAGGCGCCCCTCTGCAGCACACACGCCCCCAGACACTCACACCGCTTCCCGGCCAAGGCGTGCCCAAAGTCCGGTCGTCCAGTGGCAATCAGAACAGCCATGCTCCACGCTCCTCTCAAACACATGTCCTGGACTCCATGTTTATGTGGGGGAGAACTGCACCCCGTCGAAACGACACAGCCACGTACACCGTGGTGTACCGCTAGCTAGTAGCCTAGCCCATGCGTACCCCTAATTAAGTCCGTCCAAACTGCCGCCACCACCGGGAAGGGTGGCGACGGCAGCACCGCTGCCACCAATGTAACCGACCGATGTGATGTGGAGAATAAGGCTAAGCAGAGGGTCTTTTTGGAGGACAGGTCTGGACCGTGTCCCCGTTTATTGAAGTGAAGGCAGCGAGAGACAGCCAAAAACCGGAACCGCACATTTATATGTCAGTTCATGGGTCACCGCCCATGCGCACCTGTTTAGTGGCTTACACATACATACATACATACATACATACACACACACACACACGTACGTACATACATACATAAATACATAAATACATACATACATACATACATACATACATACTTACGTACATACATACATACATACATGAGACCGGGTATGGTTGTAACATGGGGAGAGTTGTAACACCACCAATTCCACCACTCAGGGATAAGATAGGAGTCAACCCATTTCCTCCCTGATCCCACATGGTGATTGTCAAGGTTGTAAACAGGTTCATGCAGATTCTAGAGAGAAAAATTAGATTTTGGGGTAAGAAAGTAAATGTTATGGAGTTAATGTTGTTGACTAAGTTCAGGAGTAGGACCACGCCTCAATCAATCATCCTCTGCATACCAACCAATCCTGCATTCACCTCACCAGGCCTCTAATTAACCACGAGCCTATACACTCACCAGGCCAAGCCTTCATTCCTGTCTGTTTGAAACTGTTGACTAACTGTCGACATGGTTACCACGGAGCAAGTACTCGACCTCAACCCACCGGATACAGATTTGGACCTGTTCTCCATCCACTCATTTCGCATCGGGGCCGCTTCCTCTGCTCCAGGGCAGGCCTTCCCGACCATCAAATCCAGACTCTCGGTCGTTGGTCTTCCGGGGCTGTAGTGTCTGATGAAACACGCAGCTAAACCACCAGCAAAGAAACCTCGGAGACTGTAGTAGTTGGATTATTCCCTTTACTGGATGGTGAAAACTGTAAGACATAGTACAGCACAATGTCAGCGAACGGCTGATGTGGATATGAAAATAAAGAGCACTCATCCTATAAACTACGAATCAAATATGAAAATACAAAGCTACACATAGAGATACAACAATGTACAAACTTACGGCATTGCCTTATTAATGTTTTAGGGTGGATGGCAGCTGATGCGGATCTGACTGCCCCTGACATGTAGCATGGCTTCTGTTTACACTCGGGACCGCGAAACCGGAAGTAGCGCGGCGAAACCGGAAGTAGTTTAGCGATAATATTTTTTAACTTAAATTATAGAAAAACATGAATTATTTATTTATACCGGATCAAAATGATTATTTAACTTATTGCAACATTTTTAAGTATTTGTTTTAACTTAGTAAATTACTTATTAAATAAACTGCCTTAAAGGCAACACACTCCCCGCCTGGCCTCTAGGGGCCACTATAAACTAACTAAACCTTGGAAAAATCAGTCCTTAGGTAAGAGGAGAATGACTTCAGTTACTGGTCGCATGAAAGTCTTTATATTGCCTTGGTCACTGGCCTTTACTTCGACTTTTCTCACACGACTGTCCTTTCCAGGGAAAGTCGCAGTGACCCGAGCCATGGGCCAGCTGTTCCGTGTGACCTGCTTATCTTTGAGCAAAACAAGGTCACCGACTTGTAGGTTCCTTCGAGGTATAGTCCATTTTTGCCGCTTTTGTAGTGAGGGCAGGTACTCTCGTCTCCAGCGCGTCCAAAACTGGTTAGCAAGAGCCTGCACTTGTCTCCATTGCTTTGTGTATAAGTCTTTGTCCAGGAAATTTCCAGGAGGTGCTAGAAGGCACGATTTCAGGGTGAGGAGCATTGATGGAGAGAGGATGAAAGGGTTCTCTGGATCCGAAGAAACTGGGAGAAGTGGCCTTGCATTTATGATGGCTGTAACTTCTGCCATGAGTGTGCACAACACTTCATGAGTTAGTTGTACCTTGTTTT
Source organism: Proterorhinus semilunaris (assembly GCA_021464625.1). Classification (NCBI taxonomy): domain Eukaryota; kingdom Metazoa; phylum Chordata; class Actinopteri; order Gobiiformes; family Gobiidae; genus Proterorhinus; species Proterorhinus semilunaris. Next base: position 156,457 of record JAJBBP010000025.1, on the reverse strand, counting down.
GGAGCAGCATGGAGTCCAGAATTCTTAGAGCAACGCCAATCATGCGCTCCCAGGAGCCTCCCATGTGGGAGGCGTGAGGCGGGTTGAATTCCCAGCTGCAACCTTGGTCTTTTAGATACTGTTGCATGGTTTTGTCCATTCCTAACTCCTTGGATGCCCCTATGAAGTTAGTGCCTCGATCGGATAAGAGTCTTTTGGCAGGACCTCTTAGAGCAAAGAAGCGTCTTAGGGCGTTTACGCAGCTGGACGTGTCTAGGGATTCGATCACCTCAATATGTACAGCTCTCGAACTCATGCAGCTAAACATGATGGCCCAGCGCTTGCTTTGGGCTTGTCCGCCTCTGGTACGCCTAGTAGTTATTGTCCAGGGCCCGAAAACATCAAGGCCCACGTAGGTAAAAGGAGGACACATTTTAAGGCGTTCAGGTGGTAGATCTGCCATGCGTTGTTCTTCCTGTTTTCCCCGTAGTTTGCGGCAAACAATGCATTTGTGGATTACAGAGTTGACAAGTCTTTTGCCCCCTAAAAGCCAAAGCCCTGCAGCCCTGATTGCTCCTTCCGTCAGGTGACGGCCCTGGTGTTTCACTTGCTCGTGGTGGTGACGAGTGACCAGGAGAGAGACGTGAGAATCTTTGGGAATGATTATTGGGGTCTTTTCAAAGTTCTCAAGCTCAGAGTGTTTGAGTCGGCCTCCTACAACTATAAGGCCTTTGTCGAGGACCGGGCTGAGTTTTTGTAGAGGGCTTTGCATGGGAATTGGTTTGTCAGCTTGAAGAGCCAACAGTTCTTTTTCAAAGGTTGCGCGTTGTGTCTCTTTGAGAATGACATTCTTAGCTTGAGTCATTTCATCCGGTGTTCGAGGTAAGTGACATTTGTGCCACCCTTTGCATTCACTGTCTGGATTACTTCCATTGAACGATTTTGCAATGTGGATGAGGAACGCTACTGCTCTGACCAGGGACTTGAAGGTGGAGAAGCGTTGAAAGCGTTTGCAACTGAGTACTTGGATGTTAGTCGCCAGAGTTTTTACTTGTGGCCTTACTTCACAGTCTTTGTCTGGATCAATTAACTCAAACTTTCCACTTACTTGTTTTGTTTCAGCAGGTGGACGATAGATGAAGGACGGTCCGGTGAACCATGTTGTCTTTGCCAGTTGAGATGGTGTCAGCGATCGTGAAGCGTGGTCTGCAGGGTTTTCCTCTGTGCGCACATAGTGCCACTGTTCTGGCTTTGAGGACTGACGAATACGCTGCACTCTGTTGTGGACATATGTGTAGAATCGTTTTGACTCGTTGCAGATATAGCCGAGGACTACCTTACTGTCCGTGTAAAAGTGAACTGCGTCCAGCTGTAGGTCTAACTCATCTTGAATTAGATCAGCCATCTCGACTGCCAAGACGGCGGCGCACAGTTCAAGCCTTGGTATGGTAGGTTCTGACTGGGGAGCGAGTCTTGCTTTGCCCATTATGAATCCTACCTCAACTTTATCATCTGGTTGGACTACTTTCAGGTAGGCTACAGCGCCAATCGCTTTGGTTGAAGCATCTGAGAATAGATACAGTTCGTTGCATTTTGCTTGACTGAGAGACGTGAATGTGTAGGTTCTTGGGACATGAAGTTCTTTTAGATCCTTGATGGAATCTCTCCAACTTTCCCATTTGTTTTGCTTGTCCTGCGGAAGCGGTGTGTCCCATTCTGAACACGCTGAAGAGAGTTCACGAAGTAGAGCTCTTCCTTGGATTGTGACGGGTGCCAATAGGCCCAGAGGATCAAAGACGCTATTGACAGAAGACAAAACACCTCGGCGAGTGAACGGTTTGATTGTGGTGGCAACTGAGAATGTGAAAGTGTCCGTCATTGTTTCCCAAATGAGTCCTAGGCTACGCTGTGACTGAGTTTCTTCGCCACCAAGATCCAAGTCCTTGACGACTGCAGCACAATCTTCAGGACAAAAGGCATGTGTGACTTTTTGAGAGTTAGAGGCAAACTTGTGCAGGCGCAGATTGGCGCAGAGAGGCTTGTGTTCTTTGGAGCAAGTCGATTGCTTCAATTGGAGAAGGCACGGAGATCAAGCCGTCGTCAACATAAAAATGCCTCTCCACAAACTCGACTGTGTCAGCCCCATAGTCCTTTGCTCCTGCCTGGATGGCCTTGCGCAGTCCGTATACAGCCACAGCGGGAGATGGTGAGTTTCCAAATACATGGACCTTCATACGATATTCAATGACTTCCTTGTTTACATCATTGTCCTTATGCCACAGAAAACGGAGGTAGTTCCGATGGTCTTCACGCACCATGAAACAATGGAACATTTGCTGTATATCGGCCATAATGGCGACAGACTCTTTCCGGAATCGAAGGAGGACGCCGACCAGACTGTTGTTTAGATCTGGGCCGGAGAGGAGGACACTGTTGAGGGACACGCCGGAGTACTGGGCACTGGAATCAAAAACAACCCTGATCTTGTTGGGCTTTTGTGGGTGATAAACCCCGAATGTTGGAAGATACCAGCACTCTTCTCCTTGTTTTAGCGGGGGAGCCACTTCAGCATGACCGTTGGAGAAAATGCCTTCCATGAACTCGACGTATTGCTCCTGCATTTGAGGTTTTCTCTGTAAGTTTCTTTTGAGAGATGAAAACCGACTGACAGCAAGCTCTTTGTTGTTTGGCATACGTTGGCGGTGTTCTTTAAAAGGAAGCGGGGCAACCCAACTATTGTCGTCGTCTCTGTACATTTCTTTGTCCATAATCTCCAAGAAGAGAGTGTCCTCAATAGAGGGAGCTGGTTTGTTGTCATGTTCTGTGCGATTGAATACCGTTTGTCCCAGAGTTTGTTCAGGTGCTTTACCCTGCCTTTTTGTGTGCGGCATTTCTGTGAGTTGCAGAAAGTTGTCACAAAGTCCAAAAACTGTAGGACGGCCATTTTCGAGAATGATTGTCTTGAACGTGTTGACTGTAGGTTTGTGAACTTTACCCCGGCACACTTCTCCGACTACGACCCACCCTAAATCTAGGCGTTGGGCAAAAGGAGCGTGATGAGGGCCATTGACTTGTTCCCTAACCTTGTGTGCACGTAAAACATCTCGACCTAGTAGCAGAAGTATTTCAGCCTTAGGGTCTAGCTCTGGAATGAACTTGGCTATGGCCCGGAGGTGGGGCTGGTGCTGCACTGCGCTTGGAGTTGGGATTTCACTCCGATTGTTAGGAATGTCTTGACATTCAATAAGAGGAGGTAATGGGATAACTACTGACCCATCTAGCGACTCAATCTGGAAACCGTCAGCCATTTTACCCCATGTTTCAACAAGGCCAGAGCATGTTCTTAAGTTGTAGCAGAAAGGCTCTGTTTTAATATCAAAAAGTTCAAAGAACTCAGGCCTAGCTAAGGAACGATTGCTTTGGTCGTCCATGATTACATAAGCTTTAACAGCACTGTCCTTTTGACCTTTTGGATACACCCTGGTGAGACATATTTTAGAACATGAGCGACCCCACTGACCTTGGCCACACACCTTAGTACAGCTTGATGTTACCTCAACATTGTCGGATTCATTTTCTCCCTCCCCGCCATTCTCTTGAGCAGGTGGAGGAGCCTTGTTGCTTTGTGGTGGAGGACCTGGATGCATGACTGTGTCGTGTCTTGTGCTGTCGCATTCAGTGCATTTTACTGTAGATTTACAGTCCTTGGCGAGATGCGTGTCTGAAGAGCAGCACTTGAAACATATTCCTTTCTCTTTGAGGAAGGCCTTTCTTTCATCCAGTTGTTTATTCCTGAATGTCCTGCATTTCTTGAGTGGGTGTGGCTTATTGTGCAGTGGGCAGTTCTTGTTAATGTCGTTGTTGGGAGTTGAAATGTTTGTTTTGTGCACAGCGATAGGTTTGGCTGAGTTAAAGTTCTTTACGTTGGGTCTGTCTGGTTTAATGTACGTTTGACTGCTTTGTTGGGTGAAACTTGGATCATTACGTTTCTTTGCTTCCTTGCATATGAACTTGCAAAAGTACTTGAAAGGTGGGAAACAGCCATTATTTTCTTCTTTGTAGTTGGACCCATGAGTCATCCATCTTTCTTGGAGTGCATAAGGGAGTTTGTCTACAATTGGACCTATTCCCCGAAAAGTGTCCAGATATGACAGACCAGGAAGATAGCCGTCTTCCTTGGCTCCTTGGATCTCTTGGAGCAGATCCCCTAGTTCGCGCAGTTTGACATAGTCCTTGGTTGTTAATCTTGGAAAACTATCCAATCTCTGAAAAAGTGACTTTTCAATCACTTCAGGGGCTGAATAACACTCGCGAAGTCTCTCCCATGCTTTCTGTAGTGCTGCACTGGAGTTATTGACGTGTACTGAGCGTATGCGCTTCACTTGGTTACTTGACTCCTTTCCCAGCCATTTTGTCATGAGATCTAACTCTTGAGTCGGTGTTAGGTGGACTTCAGCTATAGCGCCAGTGAATGAGGAGTACCACGCTCTGAAGTTCTCTGGCCTATCGTCGTATTGGTAGAGGCCTGACGTGATTAGGTCTCGACGTGCCATGTATTGGGCAAATGGCTCAGCTGGGTGTGACATACTAGCTGCAGTATTGTAATGAGGCATGAATGGAGATGCGTGTGGCCGGAGAGCATTCTTTGTTTGTTCTACTTTTGTTTTTGTCTCAACTTTAGTTAGGCCAGGTTTAGTTTGAATAGGCAAATCTGTCTGTTTGGAAGTGAACTTTGGCCTAATGCTGATAGGTGGTGGCTCTGCAAAGTCCTCCTCAGATGGGTCCCATGTTACAAATGTGTCATCTGAGGCCTCATGTTGTGCTGATGTAGCTGGGACTTGTGGGGGTAGAATGTCCCTTTGTGATTGCACATAGTAATTTGTTCTTTCTCTTTTTACTCTGTCTAATAAAGAATTCCTGCTCTCATATTCATCTTGTTTTGCCTCTGCATCTTCTAGCACTTCAGCCTCTGCTTCCGCAGCATGAGCTTCTCTTTGTTTTGTTAGCAATTCTAGCGCTGTGTCAATTTTCAGTTTTTGTAGTTAACTTATAGCTTTTTCCACTTTTAGCTCTGCTTCTTTACTTGCATAGGATGCTCTCACCTTCGCTGCTTCTGCTTTAGCACGAGCACGAGCAGCACTCTTTACAGATGAGCATGTTGTGCCAGTTGGAGTTGTAGCAGATCGGTTGCTTGCTGCCATTTTGACCACGATGAAACATCGGATGGTGCCTTTTCACTGTAGTGTCTGATGAAACACGCAGCTAAACCACCAGCAAAGAAACCTCGGAGACTGTAGTAGTTGGATTATTCCCTTTACTGGATGGTGAAAACTGTAAGACATAGTACAGCACAATGTCAGCGAACGGCTGATGTGGATATGAAAATAAAGAGCACTCATCCTATAAACTACGAATCAAATATGAAAATACAAAGCTACACATAGAGATACAACAATGTACAAACTTACGGCATTGCCTTATTAATGTTTTAGGGTGGATGGCAGCTGATGCGGATCTGACTGCCCCTGACATGTAGCATGGCTTCTGTTTACACTCGGGACCGCGAAACCGGAAGTAGCGCGGCGAACCGGAAGTAGTTTTAGCGATAATATTTTTTAACTTAAATTATAGAAAAACATGAATTATTTATTTATACCGGATCAAAATGATTATTTAACTTATTGCAACATTTTTAAGTATTTGTTTTAACTTAGTAAATTACTTATTAAATAAACTGCCTTAAAGGCAACACAGGGGCTTATCACTCTTACATTCGCCACAACCTCGACGATCTACTAGCTAATGAGCTAATAGAGCTAGCTGAACAATGGCTGACAGGGGTGGGGATGGTTGTAACACAATCATGCCCTATATACAACTAATAACACTTACTTGATTTTAATACTTTTACAGAATGCCTAAACAGTGGAAAGGTGAGACTGACAGATTTGTACCAGCTAATGTTTTAAAAAAGCATCTGATGTGGTCAGACACAAGGGCAGGTCAGATCAGCTGCAAAGGCACATGTGATCTGCCATTAACACTGAGCAGATCCTGTAAACCACAGCAGAAGCTGAGAGACCAGAGTCCAGTGATCATCCCAGTGCAGGTCACACTGAAGGACCAACAGAGTTTCCTCTGAGGAAGCTTCTGAGGAAGCTTTTGCTTCGGCCCACTCACTTTGAGCAGAATGTTACCTGCTCTAATAAACTCATTTGTTTTGTTCACTTGAAATTTATAACATAGATATAACGTTGAAGCAAATGTCATCGCTTCATGGAGCAACAAAAGAACCAGATTTGTTTCATCCACACAGAAGTGTTGGTTCAAGCGGAGGAAAGAATAGTCTCCGTGGAGATAATGGGCCAAATTAGATCTAGAGTGATAGATCTTAGAGCTAGAGTGGACTCTACAGCTACGTTTAATATTGTTGTAACGACAGGACCAGAGTGACTCTCAGGACAGACTCCAAAAAAAGGGTTTAACAGATTTATTCCAAAAAAACAGGCAAGGTTTGAAAACAGGACCGGAGGTACAAGGTAGGTGGAGGTATCTGGAGGTGAGTCTGGAGCCGGACGGAGAACTGCACAGAAGAGAGTAGAATTACAGGTTTGTCACAAAAGTTCTTTCAAAGCTTAGGTTGCAAAAAATTCAAGAGCCAAAGTAGGTACCACATAAGGTAACGGACGATCTGGCAGAGAGTGGAGGACTGAAGAGGCTTCAAATACTGGAGGTGAGTGGTGATGAGTTGCAGGTGTGCTGAGTGGCTGCAAGCTCCAGGGTGTGATGACTCCGCCCAGCTCCAAACAGACAGGGACAAGAGGGTGGGGCAAAACACAGATGGGAGGCACTGGACTCCTAACAAATATGTGGATTAACAATAGTAAATGTTATAGTCATGACAGAGCCTGGTTTAAATGTGTGAAGAGAAAGATAACTTTGAATATGCAAGACTATTGACTCAAAGGCCTGACCAATCAGAGTGGGCTCAGAGCATTTGAATGTGAAAAGCTTTAGGTGTGGAGCAGGAACAATGAGCTGAAAAGAGGAGGAGGAGGGGGGGCAGCAGAGGTTTCATCCACAGAGGTGAGGGAGGGCTCCTTTGGGGAGGGGCTTTCCACACAGAGCTATAAAAGCCCCCAGTGACTTCCAGCTGGACTCTGGACCTGTGTGTGACCTTGTCTGTGTGAGCTGGGAGGAAGAGCCACAAAGACGACGAGAAAGCCTCGTCAGGACTCTGCTGGTTTGGAGGAAATATCCAGGACTCACAGAGCGGCTTCACAGTCTGTGCTGCTGCTGCCCCTCCAGGAGTCTGTCTGCTCACAGGTGAGGAGGATCTGCACAAAGACACACTCACATCAGCGAGGTGAGGTCAAAGGCCGTCCTAGACTCAAGTCAAGACGTGTTTTACAATGAAAAATAGACTGGACTTTCTTCTTGCAGCTCCAGCGCTCAGACCATAGATCTAAATAATAGAGATCGTTGGGTCCCATTCATAGGAATGATCCCGAGTGGTCTGTGAAATGAACATGGCTACAAGCCTCCACAGTCCGTCATAGATTTAAGCTTCCACTCTTTTATTGTTGATACACAAAACCAGCGTGGTTAAAACTATAATACATAGACCAGCGTTGTCTCATGGATCACTGACATTTTTAGAAAAAGAAAAACTCTTTGAAGTTAAGCTTTTAAGCAGTTTTAAACGAGGACCAAAGCTACATAGGAATCTTGTTTCCAGTGTCTTTTTGAGTCGCCAGCCACCAGGGGGTGGTATTACAGCAATGTCATGAGGACCAAAGAGAAGGGCTGATTCACAGTGAGCTGATGGGGGAGGGTTGATACTGTATATGTGAATGAGAACAGAGGGAGGGGGACACCAGGTCTGCAGCAAACTACGTTTAGTGTTTTACAGAATAATGTGTGTAACACAACACCAACTCCTGTTTCTTTCTGCAGAGAAATGGACCCAGCTCAGCCTCTGAAGACTCCCCCCACACAGGGAAAGACATGCAGTGTGGGAAAGGATTGACTAGTTCAAGCAACCTAAAACGTCACATGAAGATGCATGCTGGGAAAAAGGAATACAGATGTGATGAGTGTGGGAAGTCATTTAATCAGCTCTCTGGACTCTGGCAACACAAGAAAGTCCATAATGGACTAAAGCCGTACGAGTGTGAGCAGTGTGGGAATACATTCAGCCGGTCAGAGCATCTTGAACGGCACATGCGGATCCACACTGGGGAAAAGCCCTTTGAGTGTGGACATGTGTTTACTCATTCTACAAGTCTTAAAAAGCACATGAAGATCCACAATGGAGAGAGGCCATACAGATGTGAGCAGTGTGACAAGACCTTTACTCACTCATTCAGCCTCAAAGAACACATGAAGATACATGCTGGGGAAAGGGAATACAGCTGTGATGAGTGTGTGTGTGTGTAAGCAGTGTGGGAAAACATTCAGTCGGCCACATTATGAATGTCACATGAGAATCCACACCGGAGAGAGGCCGTACAGATGTGAGCAGTGTGACAAGACCTTTACTCTGTCATCCCACCTCAAACGGCACATTAAGAGGATCCACACTGGAGAGAAACAGCTGTGATGAGTGTGGTCAGACCTTCAGATAACATCAAGATAAGATTTAAGATCAAATGTGCTTCATGACATGAACATGTCTGTGTCGTTCACAGAGACTTATCCAGTTCACAATATTTCAAAGTAATGTTTCACAAATGCTGATGGTTTTTTTCCTACAAATATGGAATTATATTTTTCACCTGCAGAGGTGCAGGACAAGTGTTGTGTGGAAATGTTACACGCCCAGAATTCACATTTGGAAGAGATAATATGAATTTGTCATCTGTTCTTCATTATAAAACTGTTTTTTTTTGGAATAAAATATTATTTTTCAAAGACTTTCTATCAGAGTTTTGTATATATTGTGAAATCCCGTCAGTGGACTCTTCATTTTGAAAGCATTTTAGTTTAGTTTTAATTCTAGTTAATTGAGTGTTGGAGTCGCCTGGGGAGACTTGGGCCGACGCCGTGGAAAAAGTAAAACAACTACTGAAGGAGAAGCTCCAGCTACAGCACGTGGTCGAGGTGGAGAGAGTTCACCGCGTAGGGAAACCCGGCGGCGGGAGAGACTGGCCAAGACCCATCATCGCCAGACTACTGCGGTGGAAGGATCCCGCAGAAATCCTGCAGCGCTTAACGACTCAAAGGCACAAAAATCTTCATAAACGAGGACTACACGGAATCCATTAAAAGAAAGTGAAAAGAACTGATGCCGGAGCTGAGAGCTGCACGGGAAAGGGGGGAGATCGCCTTCTTACGATATGACAAACTCATTATACGTCCACGCAGCAGTACACCACATCCATTATAAACACCGGGAAAAACGTATGGATTTTGGTTTGTAAAAGCACATAATTTCACATGTCCTGTAATACATATAGTTCTATAGGAAGCATCGACTTGGATTTTTCAATAAGGAGAATTGCTGAAGCAAACTCCCAGGATTTTACATTCTGACAATACGACCTACAGAACACTGAGATCGACATCGACCTTGAAAATAACTTCTTTACTATAGCTAACTAGTAACGCTCTCCCAACTGAGCTATTTCGGCAGGCCTTGGACAGAAATCTGAGCTTTCGAGGCCCTATTTTAACTAGCCTCATTGAAAATGGAAAGTGGAGAACTTGTTACTTTTGACTATACACATGTATCTGGAGCTAGAGAGCTAAAACATTTAGTTATGTTATATTCTCAAATCACTGAGTAAATGTTTTTATCATCATGACACTATGTCTTGCTCAGCGTTCAGTCGCTGGTTGAGTTACTTCAGACTTTATCACGTCAACAAACTTATCAAGGACTGGCAGTATAATCAGAACAGCGCCTGAACAGGGACTTGAACCCTGGACCCTCAGATTAAAAGTCTGATGCTCTACCGACTGAGCTATCCAGGCTCCACAGAGATGCATTTTGGGGTTTCCTCAGACAAAAGACAAACACAACACATGGGCTATTGTCAACAAAATGGTTGACCTAATCTTGGATTTGACTTTTTATTGCAACATTCTGTGGTGTCTTTCAAGAAATGGTAGTTTGCTCCTCATGTGAAATAACTTATTGCTTTCTCAAGGTTTTGTGTGTGCAGCTTTTCTAATATGGAATTTGACCCAGAAGAAAGCAATGTAAAGTGTTGTGTTCCTTTTAGAATTAGATGCGTAACAGAGAATTGAAGTTCCATAAATCAAAGTGAAGAACCCAAAATCAACAATGTCAAAAGTAACATTTTTGATTACAATTTAGTTTTGAGGCATACTCACTGTAAACAAAAACGCTGCTATTACTTTTGAGATGAGTTTGTAAATTTTTTTCAATGGGATCCTTAATTGAGTGGACTTGAACCCATCAACATAGTGTCAATTCAAAGAACCTGTAGCTTATTGAGTAAGCTATTCCCACACACTGCACTGGTTTGTTACAGTTGTGCCAAAACCCGGGATTGAACCAGGGACCTTTAGATCTTCAGTCTAACGCTCTCCCAACTGAGCTATTTCGGCAGGCCTTGGACATAAAACTGTGTTTTCGAGGCCCTATTTTAACTAGCCTCATTGAAAATGGAAAGTGGAGAACTTGTTACTTTTGACTATACACATGTATAGGAGCCAAATATGGCATTAAGGGAATTCCTATGTTCACCTGTTTTGCATGTGTGTACACTGGGTGGCGCTGTCGCCATTTGTATATAGGCCGGTACAATCTATTGGAAGGCAGGTGTTGACCCGGAAGGGCAAACAGGTTTTTGACCGCTTTGGCGAATGGTTGTGTCAAGGCTGTCATGTTTTTATTAGTGATTTTATCTTTGGAACTTATGGAATAAACAATGATTCATCTTTTGCACCGTATTGGACCTGTATGGACTATGTTTGAACAACACGAAAACATCAGGTAACCAGCCGCCTGCGCGTCATACCCACCTACCGGCAACATCCCACTAGTCCAGAATAGGCTGGCTAGTATAACATGTATCTGGAGCTAGAGAGCTAAAACATTTAGTTATGTTATATTCTCAAATCACTGAGTAAATGTTTTTATCATCATAACATTATGTCTTGCTCAGCTTTCAGTCGCTGGTTGAGTTACTTCAGACTTTCTCACGTCAACAAACTTATCAAGGACTGGCAGTATAATCAGAACAGCGCCTGAACAGGGACTTGAACCCTGGACCCTCAGATTAAAAGTCTGATGCTCTACCGACTGAGCTATCCAGGCTCCACAGAGATGCATTTTGGGGTTTCCTCAGACAAAAGACAAACACAACACATGGGCTATTGTCAACAAAATGGTTGACCTAATCTTGGATTTGACTTTTTATTGCAACATTCTGTGGTGTCTTTCAATAAATGGTAGTTTGCTCCTCATGTGAAATGTCTTATTGCTTTCTCAAGGTTTTGTGTGTGCAGCTTTTCTAATATGGAATTTGACCCAGAAGAACCGCGCAGGTTCAGATCCTGCCAACAACGGTGTACTCAATTCACCTTCAAGATATTAATTTCTGCTGAAAAGATGAGTTTAAAGTACATATTCTGGAATTATCTCGTCACAGTTTTGGCGCTTTAAAAAACACTTTGACAAAAATGATTTGGTTATGGTGCAGGGAGATTTTTAATGCCCGGAGCATCACATAATAAAATATGCGTATGCCACATTATGCATTTTTAAAATACCGAAAACCCAACTTTCAGCTTGGGATTGATCCAAGAAGTCAGTCAGTCTACTGTAGTGCTAATGAAACTGACAGGATGATAGTGACAAAAACAAAATTCTTGTAAACCAGTTGCAAAGCATCTGCAAAATGTAACACTATGACAATAAAACCTTCCTGATTTCAAGAGGAGTTTGTTGTTTACAGGCATTGATGAGTTCGCATTGAGGCACAACTTTGACAAAGTTTTTTTGGCAGCTGTTCAGAAGCAAAACTCTGCTTGTTCACAGAGGATGGCTTCTGTCCATTTGTCTAAATTGCTTCCAGTGAAGCACTAAGCTGCAAGCCACCCCAGATGGGACTTGAACCCACAATCCCTGCCTTAGGAGGCCGGTGCCTTATCCATTAGGCCACTGGGGCTACCCGAGACTGTGTATGATTAAAATTTGGAAAATGCATATCTATGTCAGGAGTCAGAAAGACACTTATTTCTTGGGTTTGGCTTCAATTTTGACTTTTGACTCATATCAAAGGTTGGCGACAGTGAGTAATGTGTGTCCTTACTGTGGCAGTTTGAGGCTTGTTGGTCTAGGGGTATGATTCTTGCTTAGGGTGCGAGAGGTCCATGGATATGTTCAGTATGCTGAGATAAGTCTTTATCACCTGCTAGGCTTATTTTGGTAGAACTGAACACTTGAAAAAGCACTACTGACAAAATGTTTGGCTACTTGCCATATTCAATTTAAAAACACACACCGACTGGTCAAAACCGGGCACACATTTAAAGATAACAGTTGCAGGGTGCTCTTAAGAGTTTAAAAAAAAACACTTAGAGGTCGAAAACTTTGGTCTATCAGATTCTGGTTGACACAATTGCACTGCCAATATCAACGAGACAGCATTGCTTTTGGGAAACTGATCACTAATGCGCTTTATCCATTGCGCCACTAGCCCCTTTAAAATATGGTGTTAATTAAAATTCCTTCATGTCCTACTTAGAACCTAGCCTTAAATTTTGTTGAGCGATCACAGTTTTCTATAAGACTTTCAAGCACATCCAAATGTCACATTTCAGATATTATGGAACGAGTCTTTTTGAATGTATGGCTATTTAGATGAACCACGACGGGGCAGCGTATGGCCAGTGTCTCAGTCCATGGCCGGCGCTGCAGTCCAATACTCTTGTTTCTCTTCAGATCGTATAAATCTTTCGCCTTTTACTAAAGATTTCCGTGGAGAGGAACAGCAAGAGATTTTACTAATTTTTTGATGCCCTGCTAAACTGTGGGGCTCTGAACACATGTTTAAGAAAAGCACTTCCGTTCATCAGCCAATTTGCCCGCTTAACATGTCGTGTGAGTTACTGCAGCTGCTTCAACAAAGTATTGCTGCTTAAAGTTTTGCTTTGAAGTAAATACGTTGATTTAATGCCAAAATAAAATGGTTGTAATGCCTATACATTGCTATAAGTTGTAAAATGACTATATAGGAACAATTTTAAAAGACACCAGTTGAAAATCCTTTCCATTAGTGACTTTTGGCTTTGGCTTTGACCTCAGCTACATGTGGTTGATGGGTTGACAACAACTGTAAATATCGGGATTGTTAATAATTTGCTATGTTTGGTGGCTAATGCTAACGACTATAGGGAAAATACATTGAGCAGGTTAATGGACTCTGAAAAGTCTTGTTAACTACATACAATTTTTTTCTTAAGCTTGTTTTCTTCCAACTGGCCACTGTTATACATTCCCACAAATGACACGGAGAAAGAGCCCAGTGTTAGCCTCAGCTGTGGGGGAGATTTAACTTATCATTAAACTTTAAATTACACACAGTCCAGATGGGCTCGTCCGGGATTTGAACCCGGGACCTCTCGCACCCTAAGCGAGAATCATACCCCTAGACCAACGAGCCATAAAAACAGAGAAATGACTACATACTTCAGCTACATTTCAAGGGAACCAAGTTCTTCACTAACATTTTGGATGAGTCAAAGTTTTGCATATTGTAACAAATTGCATATTCCCATGCGAATCAAACACATGAAATAAATCCAGTATGGTTCCTCTCCTTTTGAAATGACATGTACATGAGTTTTCTCTACGTTCCTTTTTTGGAAAAATACATTCCTAGTGTTTTAGTCTTTGCAGTATTGCAAAGAACCAGTGTCCTAATGGACAAGCCTCCTTAAGCCAGGTGTCGTAGGTCCATGTCCCTTCTTGGGTAACTAACAGCAGAGTGGCGCAGCGGAAGCGTGCTGGGCCCATAACCCAGAGGTCGATGGACCGAAACCATCCTCTGCTAAGAAGTTAACGGCACAAAGTGATGCTTTCACTTTTTTTTGGTCATGACCACTGTGTCTTTTATAAACAGCTGCAATTTTACAAGTTAGTTATGGCCAAAGCTGGAATCAACCCTGATTTGGATGTTCAGTTTAGACCAGACAGTGGGCTCTTTAAATGTTTTTAAATGTAGGATATGAGTAAAACTAACTACAACGTGGGAATACATTTTATTATGTAGAGCATTATAAATGAGCATGAACCAAAAGCACCTCATGAGTGTTGCACACAATTAAGATGGGCACATCAGGGATTTGAACCCAGGACCCGTCATGCCCTTTTTCGAAAAACATCCTAGAGTGTGAAATGCTACTGCATTCCAGAGCATACCCTGATGCACAGCACAGAAGATCAGGCTGGGCTCATCCGGGATTTGAACCCGGGACCTCTCGCACCCTAAGCGAGAATCATACCCCTAGACCAACGAGCCATAAAAACAGAGAAATGACTACATACTTCAGCTACATTTCAAGGGAACCAAGTTCTTCACTAACATTTTGGATGAGTCAAAGTTTTGCATATTGTAACAAATTGCATATTCCCATGCGAATCAAACACATGAAATAAATCCAGTATGGTTCCTCTCCTTTTGAAATGACATGTACATGAGTTTTCTCTACGTTCCTTTTTTGGAAAAATACATTCCTAGTGTTTTAGTCTTTGCAGTATTGCAATGAACCAGTGGCCTAATGGACAAGCCTCCTTAAGCCAGGTGTTGACGCAGCCATGCTCATGTGTAGAGCTTGAGATGCCGGGTAAAGACGGAGGAAATACACAACACAGGTTCTTACGTTTGGCGTGCCTGCGAACTGATCTTTTGTGAATGAGCAGTAGCCATTTATTTAGATTGCACACCGGTGTGTAGCCCCGCCCACACCCAAAAGTAGGTCAATCACTTGGAACATACCAACACCCCCACTTGTTCCTGACTTGACAAGGGTACATCATATACACAATACAAAAACATTTCAATTTTTGTTTTACACATAAAACATTCAAATACCAAAGAGAAATATTACAAAATTGTCCATTCTTACTTTGGTAACAGGTTTTGTAAAAATGTCTGCCACCATTACATCTGTAGGACAGTAGTGAATTGTTACTTTGCCATCACTGAGTACAGATCGAACAAAATGATATCGAATATCAATGTGCTTGCACCGTTGGCGACATACAGGGTTTTTAGAAAGGGCAATAGCACCTTGATTGTCTTCAAAAATAGTTACAGGTGTATATTCCAACCCATTGTCCATTCCAGCCAACAAATATGCAAGATACAGACATTCCTGTGCTGTAGCTGACAAAGCCATGTATTCAGCTTCACACGTGGATAAAGCTACTGTGGGCTGTTTCTTAGACTTCCAGGAAACTATGGGCCCACTCTCAGACAAACTAAAACAGTAGCCAGTCACACTGCGCCTGTCATTCTGGTCTGCTGCCCAGTCTGCATCACAATAGGCCACAAGTTTAAGATTTACATGTTGTTTTCTGTAACACAATTCCTGGTCCACAGTACCTTTTAAATATCTCAACACATGTTTAGCTGCAACCCAATGTTGTTGTTTTGGTTCAGAAAGATATTGTGACAATTTACCAACAACAAAACTCAGATCTGGTCGAGTAGATGTCATTACATAGATTAAACTGCCAACTACTTCACGATATTTCTTTGAATTAGCAGGTTCACCTTCACTGTCAAATTTCATTTTCATTTCACACGGTGTTAATCTTGGTTTGCAGTCGGTCATGTCAAATCTTTCCAAAATTTTGGTGATGTATCTCTTTTGATTCATTTTTATTTTCCCTTGCTTCTGCGTGAAATCAATGCCAAGGAAATGTCTCAGTTTCCCAAGATCTTTCATTTTGAATTTTGCACCCAACATTTCCTTTACACTATTGATTATTTGACAATCACTTCCTGCAATGATAAGGTCATCAACCCAAATGATCAATAAGACTCTTTCATTGTCAGATTGTTTACTGTAAACACAATAGTCTGCTGTGTTTTGGACAAATTTGTTCTCAATAAGGAAATCATGAAGCATCTTATTCCAGTTCCGCCCTGACTGCTTCAGACCATACAGCGACTTATTGAGCTTACACACCAGTTTTTGTCCTGCTTTTGTCTTGACCTCATAGCCTTCAGGCTGCTCCATGTATAGTTCACAGTCTATTGGGGCATGCAGATATGCAGTTTTAACATCCATCTGATGTAGTTCTAAATCATACTGAACTGCAAGCTGCATTAAGACACGTACAGAGGTCATATCAGCAGTAGGAGAAAAGGTTTAGTCATAATCAATACCAGCCACTTGACTATAACCTTTTGCCACATATCGAGCCTTGTAAATTGTCTCAACCGGATTTTCTTTGATGGCATAAACCCATCTGCCCCCCCACTGCATGTTTACCTTCAGGTAAGGGTGTTAATGTGAAGGTATCATTTTCAATCAGAGAGTCCATTTCTATATTCATAGCCTTAACCCACTGCTCTGATTTTGAAGAGCTCAAGGCTTCGTGCAGTGTCTGGGGGATGTCACATGTCACACGATAACAATAGTCAATATTTGTCAATGCTTGATCTTCGTCAAATTTGACTTCATAATCACAGTCTGTATAGAATTGAGGGCGTCTCCTCTCTCTCGTTGGATAACGAGCATTATGGCTACTCTGACTTTCACCTTTTAAGTTGGTATTAGATTCACACAACTCAATTTTCACTTCCTGAGAGTTTTCATTAGTCACATCAGGTTTTAGTGGCTGAATTTCAGCCTTCTTTCCTTTTTCAAAATATTCATACATGTCTTCATCTGTTTGAGTGTCACTTTCATTTGTTTCCTTTGTGACAAACTTCACCAGTCGGTTTTTCGACACTTTCCCTGTGTGTGGATAAAAGACCAACAATGCTGGACTGTTTTTGTCATAACCAACAAATATTCCTTTTTCACAGCGTGTGTCTAACTTTTTCTTGTCCTGTTTGTATGCATAACATTCTGAGCCAAAAGCTCTCATTTTGGACAAGTCCGGCTTCTTCCCAGTCAACACATAATATGGGGTTTGTTCAAGACGTCTGTTATAGCATCTATTTCGGATTATAGCAGCAGTTTGTACTGCATAGGTCCACAAATCTTTTGGTAGATTGCTCTCAATCAACATACATCTTGCCATTTCAAACAAAGTTCTCCATGCTCTTTCTGCGGTCCCATTCTGATGGGGCGAGTAAGGAGCTGAGGTTTCATGTCTGATGGCATTTTGAGTTAGTAGTGACTTGAATACAGAAGCTGTAAACTCTGTTCCATTGTCTGACCTTATGCATTTGATTTTTCCATAAGGGGCAACATCAGCAATGAATCTCTCTGTAGCCGTAACTGTATCACTCTTAGCTTTCAGAAAATAAGTGAAAATAGCTCCTGAATAATCATCTGTAAATGCAAGAGCATATCTGAAACCATCTTTACCTGCTGGCTCTATAGGTCCAGCCAGGTCAGTATGAACAAGTTCCAGTACAGCTTTAGCTTTTTCATCTGAATCTGTATTTCTGCTCTGTGCGAATTTGCCTTTGATACACACTTCACATTTCAGATTTGCCTTCTCACTTTTCCCTTTAATTTTCATGCCTTCTGTGACACATTCCAGCTTTAACACGTCATCATAATTACAGTGACCCAATATTTCATGCCATGTCTGGACATCATAACACACATTACATTTATCAGCCTCATTCTGCAGAGTACTTAGATAAAATAGTCTGTCTTGTGTGTTAATATCAAAACTCGTACCATTTCTATGGATGAGGCGATTCTGTCCTTCCTTGAAGACGACTGTCGCACCTTGCGCTGTTGCCGCTTTGACCGAAAAGATGTCCTGGGAAAAAGATGGGACGTAGAGCGCCTCCTTCAGCATCATTTCCACATCGCGGCCTTTATGGTCCATTATGCGCACTTTGGCGGTGCCTTTCTTCAGCGCAATCCCGCTGGCCCGCTCTCCATCAGCCAACTCCAGAATATGGCTCTCAGGTTTAAAGCTTGGGTCAAACTCCTCGAATCTCCCGATGTCTGTGATGATGTGCTTCGTCGCTCCCGAGTCGACCATGAGGCCCTTCGCCTTCACCGTGCTGACCGAGTCCGGGGCAGAATCCACCTTGAATGCGAACATGTGGTCCTCCTCGTCCACCGCTTGCTTCACCTGGTCCCGCTTTCTCCGCCGACAGTTTGCGTCCTTGTGCGTTGCGCTTTTACAGAAGCTGCACCACTGCCTCTGCTCCCTGCGCTCCCCAGTCGACGCGCACTCCGCGGCTTTGTGGCCTTTTTGCCCACAGGTATAACAGGTGAGTTTTGCGCTCCAATTGTCTCTTCCTTTCACCTTCATCACACTGTCTTCTCCTGAGCTAGAAGCCACAAACTTCTCCGTGCTCTCGTAGCTCCTCAGTTTAGTTTTAAAGTCGGCAAAAGTTAACGTGTCATCACTCTGCGTAACGTGAACAGAGAATGGTTTAAATACATCAGGCAGGCCCTTTAAAATCATTGCGGTCAGTAAACCGTCACTCAGTGTCTCTCCTGCATTACGCAGCGCTGTGATGGCAGTCTCTGCACGAATAATATAGTCAGTGACGCTCTCATTCACACCTTTTTGTAGAGAGGTCAACTCCGTGTACAGACTGATTACGCGCGGCTTTCCTTTCCCTGCGTAATGGTCACGCAGGATCTGCAGCGCCTTCCTGCCATCATCGGCGGCGTCTCTCATTACTAGAGACAAACTTTTATCGTCCAACAGCTGAATTAGAACTGCGTACGCCTCATCATTTTTACTGGCGTCTGCTTCTGCACCTTCCGCGTCTGCAGCGGGGGCTTCACTCAGGATAGTGGACTTCAGATCGTGCAGACGCAAATGTGCCAGGAATTTCGTTTCCCACAGTTCATAATTCCTTTCATCTCCGTCAAAACATATACGGTTCCATCGGCTCCCAAAATCTTTGCTGGGCCCATAACCTGTTGACGCAGCCATGCTCATGTGTAGAGCTTGAGATGCCGGGTAAGGACGGAGGAAATACACAACACAGGTTCTTACGTTTGGCGTGCCTGCGAACTGATCTTTTGTGAATGAGCAGTAGCCATTTATTTAGATTGCACACCGGTGTGTAGCCCCGCCCACACCCAAAAGTAGGTCAATCACTTGGAACATACCAACACCAGGTGTCGTAGGTCCATGTCCCTTCTTGGGTACCTAACAGCAGAGTGGCGCAGCGGAAGCGTGCTGGGCCCATAACCCAGAGGTCGATGGATCGAAACCATCCTCTGCTAAGAAGTTAACGGCACAAAGTGATGCTTTCACTTTTTTTTGGTCATGACCACTGTGTCTTTTATAAACAGCTGCAATTTTACAAGTTAGTTATGGCCAAAGCTAGAATCAACCCTGATTTGGATGTTCAGTTTAGACCAGACAGTGGGCTCTTTAAATGTTTTTAAATGTAGGATATGAGTAAAACTAACTACAACGTGGGAATACATTTTATTATGTAGAGCATTATAAATGAGCATGAACCAAAAGCACCTCATGAGTGTTGCACACAATTAAGATGGGCACATCAGGGATTTGAACCCAGGACCCGTCATGCCCTTTTTCGAAAAACATCCTAGAGTGTGAAATGCTACTGCATTCCAGAGCATACCCTGATGCACAGCACAGAAGATCAGGCTGGGCTCATCCGGGATTTGAACCCGGGACCTCTCGCACCCTAAGCGAGAATCATACCCCTAGACCAACGAGCCATAAAAACAGAGAAATGACTACATACTTCAGCTACATTTCAAGGGAACCAAGTTCTTCACTAACATTTTGGATGAGTCAAAGTTTTGCATATTGTAACAAATTGCATATTCCCATGCGAATCAAACACATGAAATAAATCCAGTATGGTTCCTCTCCTTTTGAAATGACATGTACATGAGTTTTCTCTACGTTCCTTTTTTGGAAAAATACATTCCTAGTGTTTTAGTCTTTGCAGTATTGCAATGAACCAGTGGCCTAATGGACAAGCCTCCTTAAGCCAGGTGTCGTAGGTCCATGTCCCTTCTTGGGTACCTAACAGCAGAGTGGCGCAGCGGAAGCGTGCTGGGCCCATAACCCAGAGGTCGATGGATCGAAACCATCCTCTGCTAAGAAGTTAACGGCACAAAGTGATGCTTTCACTTTTTTTTGGTCATGACCACTGTGTCTTTTATAAACAGCTGCAATTTTACAAGTTAGTTATGGCCAAAGCTGGAATCAACCCTGATTTGGATGTTCAGTTTAGACCAGACAGTGGGCTCTTTAAATGTTTTTAAATGTAGGATATGAGTAAAACTAACTACAACGTGGGAATACATTTTATTATGTAGAGCATTATAAATGAGCATGAACCAAAAGCACCTCATGAGTGTTGCACACAATTAAGATGGGCACATCAGGGATTTGAACCCAGGACCCCTCATGCCCTTTTTTCGAAAAACATCCTAGAGTGTGAAATGCTACTGCAAACTTACATTCCAGAGCATACCCTGATGCACAGCACAGAAGATCAGGCTGGGCTCGTCCGGGATTTGAACCCGGGACCTCTCGCACCCAAAGCGAGAATCATACCCCTAGACCAACGAGCCACAAAATACTGCACTTACAGGCATTGTTCCACTATCAACTCTTCCACAGGCTACGCTTGAAGAACCTTTTCTGACTCCAGTGCTGTCTGGACCCCAAACACACGAAGCAAGAATCGCTACACTAGACACACAAGCGTAAAAGTTGATATTTACAGTTTTTTGTATTTTCTTATAAATACAAAGATAATCATATTTTTGCCCTTGCCACATTCATTTCACTGTTCATTTTCATTGAAATAAATAAATAAAAACAATGGATCATCCCCACTTGAATTTCCCCAAATATCAAACAATCAGATGCTCACATGATTATTAATATTTGACAAAACCAAAGTCTCCTGAGAGACTGACAAAAATTGCCATAGCCGACTATATTTCAAGTCGTCAAGGCGGGGTATTGGGTAAAGTTTTCAACTAGCAATAATCGCGCCTCGGATAAACCTCATAGGCTACGATACTGCCACTGCGCAAAGCTAAATTGCATTTTAATTGAAAAAGGGACGCTCTGGGCTCTGGCACTTCCTGTGTCACGGGTTCATGTGGGCGGAGCAAAACTATGTTTCATCGTGTGCTTCAAAGAAAGAGGCTTTGTTTCTGTTGCTTTGCTTTCACACAAACCACTAGAGTTCTCCGCTTGGATGGAGCTATCAAAGGACGGCATTTGTTCACGCTTCTAAATGGGCATACATTCTGAAGACTTGTTATATAATATTAGATAAGTGACATTTGGCAAGGCTTGTACGTCTTGTACTAATTTGATCACCAAACTTGGAGTTCAGGTTGTAGATAGGACAAGTTCAAAAGTTAATCAACATATCCGTAGCCATGGGCTAGTGGCGCAATGGATAACGCGTCTGACTACGGATCAGAAGATTCTAGGTTCGACTCCTGGCTAGCTCGCCCGTGCTTTTAAGGTGTTTCCTGTCTCACACATAATGTGTCAAAAATCCTGATTTCAGTTGTAATTTCCCACTTACTTGCAGTGCATGGAATCTCTCACCTTCCTCTGTCCTGCTTTGATATTTCTACACGACAGTTCCTTAAGTAAGGGTAACTGTCTGGGAATTTGGGAACAGCTCGATTTGAATTGAAATCAGCCTGAAGTGGCTCATGCAAATGAGTTTTTCTTCTCTTTAGAGAGCGGTACATGAACCACGACGGGGCAGCGTATGGCCAGTGTCTCAGTCACTGCAGTCCAATACTCTTGTTTCTCTTCAGATCGTATAAATCTTTCGCCTTTTACTAAAGATTTCCGTGGAGAGGAACAGCAAGAGATTTTACTAATTTTTTGATGCCCTGCTAAACTGTGGGGCTCTGAACACATGTTTAAGAAAAGCACTTCCGTTCATCAGCCAATTTGCCCGCTTAACATGTCGTGTGAGTTACTGCAGCTGCTTCAACAAAGTATTGCTGCCTTAAGTTTTGCTTTGAAGTAAATACGTTGATTTAATGCCAAAATAAAATGGTTGTAATGCCTATACATTGCTATAAGTTGTAAAATGACTATATAGGAACAATTTTAAAAGACACCAGTTGAAAACCCTTTCCATTAGTGACTTTTGGCTTTGGCTTTGACCTCAGCTACATGTGGTTGATGGGTTGACAACAACTGTAAATATCGGGATTGTTAATAATTTGCTATGTTTGGTGGCTAATGCTAACGACTATAGGGAAAATACATTGAGTAGGCTAATGGACTCTGAAAAGTCTGAAGTACTAGCCGCCTTGTTAACTACATACAATTTTTTGCCCAAGGTTGTTTCCTTCCAATTGGCCACTGTTATACATTCCCACAAATGACACAAAGAAAGAGCCAAGTGTCAGCCTCAGCTGTGGGGGACATTTAATTTATTTAAAGTTTGGATTTTTTATTGGTAAACAAACTGATTAAAATTCCTTACGGATTAAGCTGAATGGGACAGGAGATATCCAGTTGTGGTGGCCTGGATTACGCTACGGAGCTGTTGGCGTGCACTTAGCCACGTACGGGCTAAGAGCCGGTGCTAACCCTTGCTAGTCCGAACTGTTTTGAGCTAAAGTTTGATGGACAAGCCTCCTTAAGCCAGGGATCGTAGGTTCGTGTCCCTGCTTGGGTCCTTAACAGCAGAGTGGAGCAGTCCCACACAAACTCAATATACATATGCCAATCGACATGCACTGTAATCAATGGCTTTGCGATGGTGGTATAGTGGTGAGCATAGGTGCCTTCCAAGCAGTTGACCCGGGTTCGATTCCCGGCCATCGCAGGAATGTTCCTATTTGGGTTTTTGTCTCTTGCGCTTTCACTCTAGTCTTGTATCCTTTGAGACGCCGACAAAATTGTTTCACACCAGTGGAGATTGTTGTGTTGCAATAGATTCCAGGCATATAAATTGACCCTGATGTGATTCGAACACACAACATTCTGATCTGGAGTCAGACGCGCTACCATTGCACCACAGAGTCACTTAGTTTCAGATGTAGTACCAGTTATCTGGACAAAGGCTTGCACTGCACTGTCAATGTTCCAAGGAGTTTTGGAGACACTTCATTGTTTTTATGTGACTACTTCGTTGTCCTGGACACTACATTACCATGTAATGAGCCCCTCGGCAGATATGCACAGTGGCAGATAGGCAGCAATGGCTGCATTTCAACCAATTCTTCAAACTCATGACTAGAAACTCAGTTTAAAAGTAGCTCTACCCTTGTTGTTGTGGCCGAGTGGTTAAGGCAATGGACTAGAAATCCATTGGGGTTTCCCCTCGTAGTTTCAATGCCCTGAATGGCACACTAATTGATGTTTTGGACACCTGATGGAGGTCATTTAGTAATATCTAAGAGTCAAGCAAAATGTTCTGTGCAAGATGGGGATGTAGCTCAGTGGTAGAGTGCATGCTTTGCATGTATGATGTCCTGGGTTCAATCCCCAGCTGTTATTCATCACGGCTGAGTGCATATTCTCTTGTCGACCTCAAAGCATTTATGGCATGTAATATTTTGAGATCAGGTTAACCCTCTTGTGTTTGGAGTGTTCCGATGGATGTGCTGTGACGAATGTGTTGTTGTGGCCGAATGGTTAAGGCGATGCACTAGAAATCCATTGGGGTCTCCCCGCGCAGGTTCAAATCCTGCCATCAACCGTGTACTCAATTCACCTTCAAGATATTAATTACTGCTGAAAAGATGAGGTTACACTACATCTTGAGGAATTCTCTAGTCACAGTTTTGGCGCTTTAAAAAACACTTTGAAGCAGACTGTTTGCTGAAAGATGTATTTATTTAATCTTTAAACTCATCTGAAATGGCAGTGGTGGGATTTGAACCCACGCCTCCAAAGAGACTGGAGCCTTAATCAATATATTATACTAAATATTAATGAGCATCTGATTGTTTCATATGTGGGGAACTTTATGGTAGAAGTGTGGATGATCTATTGTTTTTATTTATTTATTTAGATGAAAATATCTTTGTATTTATAAGAAAATACAAAAAACTGTAAATATCAACTTTTACGCTTGTGTGTCTAGTGTAGCGATTCTTGCTTCGTGTGTTTGGGGTCCAGACAGCACTGGAGTCAGAAAAGGATCTTCAAGCGTAGCCTGTGGAAGAGTTGATGCCTGTAACTGCAGTATTTTGTGGCTTGTTGGTCTAGGGGTATGATTCTTGCTTTGGGTGCGAGAGGTCCCGTGTTCAAATCCCGGACAAGCCCAGCCTGATCTTCCCGAGTGGTCCCCGCATGGGGCCTGTAACGAGAAAACACATCCGCGGAGCGCCCGGGTCAGCCCGACGCGTTTCGTCCCGTGCTCAGAGCTCGCGGGGCCAGTAACGAGAAAATACATCTGCGGATATATTAGCCGCGCTGAATAGTCGTTGGACATTCTTTTCGAAACGTCGAACGGCGAAAGATTCGCGATGGGTACCGCTCTACCTAGCACCTCATCCGAAGTGATCTACCATTTCTTGAACCAGTCCGACGGCATGTGGCACAGTGCGTGGGACCTCGTGTGCGACTTCGGCGTAGAGAGCTGTGTGACTCTCTTGGAAATATGTAAAACTAAAAATGTAACTTTGCCGTTCCCGAAGGAGGACCGGATCCAATTCTTCTCCAGAACGGGCGTGTGGTTCAGAGATCCCGTGGCCGACGATTTCGTAACACACCTGACCGAGAACCTTAGGGTCAAGGTGGCTCGAGGACCAGGAGACGACATACAGCGAGTGTTGGAAGAGCTGAGCCAGTGCTGCCCGGGGAACATACCGGAACTGCCGGATGTGTCGTGTGAGATGTTGCAGGATACATCGGTGCGCGGTAACAGGAGATGCGTCGTAATGAACGTCACCGCGTTCGATGAAAAATTGCTGTACGGATTCGCCGAAGTGGAGCTGAATTTCTACAAGGGAAAAGCGCCCACTCTCGTAAAAGGCATGACCGGAGACGTCGGTCACCGCGCGCCGCCTAGACTCTGGAAAGGCGAATGGTGCGAAGTTTTCAACGTGCCTTACGAAAACAGAGCGTTCTGGATCAGCTTCGTTATACCCAACGAGGGGATCCACGTGAGCGAGCTTACGGCAGAGTTTAAGAGTACGAGAGAGAAGATCAACGAGGTGATTATCAACAGCTGCCGCACGTATTACGAAACCGTAACTTTTCCTAAATGGAGCAGTCACGGAGTCATGGACGCGAATGTAGACCGCTCGCGGTTAGTTCAGGTGTGTAAGTTCGACGTGACCGAATCGGGCACCAGAGCCGTGGGTCCGGATCCGACCGAGAGGAATACGTCGTCGATCGGCCGTTTTACTGGTGCATCTCGCACGTTTACCAGGGCAGATGGAAGTGTTTGTTTTCAGGTAGGATCGTGGGGCCCGAGTCTCTGATGTCTGTGAACTGAACGCGGGCGCTGGCCGAAACCTGGTTTCTTTTATCGGAGAGCTTCTTCGAGGCCCCGCCACGAAAGTGTTTCGTGTCAGCGTCTATGTTTTTTTTTTGGGTTTTCTTGTTTGAATTGTGCTCTACAAATAAACTTTTGCCTCTCCTCGCTCAGCCTCTCGTGTGTGTTTTTTTTTTTTTTTTCCTTTTTCTTTTCTCGTTTGAATTGTGCTCTACAAATAAATTTGCCTTACCTCACTTAGCCTCTCGTTTGTGTGCTTTTTTTTCTTCCTTTTCTCTCGAGTCGATGTACTAAGTGAAATGGGTGAGAGGTGCTACGCCGTAAAGCGCCTGGAGCGCCTAAACGTAGGTGGAAAAGCGCTATATAACTCGAGACCGTTTACCGTTTACTACTCACGTCGCTCTGAACGACGTCTTTTTTTTTTTTTTTCGTAATGCCTCTTTGCGACCGAGCGGAGGGAATCTGTCTGGGAAATATCCGCTAACCGCCCGAGCCCCTTCCCCCTCCAAACCTGTATAAGAACGACCCCCCGCGACATGGCCCGCGCATCCGCACTCGATCCCTCGAGGTCCCTTCGGGGAGCGTACGCCGGGCCGGAATACTTGGAACGCGTTCCGGACACGTACGACACCTTCAAGTGCTTGGACTGCGGATGGAGCTGTTCCGGGTACCTGAGAGGAGACCCGTATCTACACGAGCACTTGTTCCGCGGCCAGGGTATCTGCAGGATCGTCCGGGCTCGGTTTCGCCACGACGAAACTAAGATGCTCAAGGCTCTCGGCAAAGCCCGGTTCCAAAGGGGCTACGTGGCAAATCCGCAACTGTGCCGCTTGGCCGAAAGCGGCTACAGAGCGAACCTCGCCGCGCGATCGTGCGTCGTGTGCAACGCCGGGCGCGAAGAGCCGTGGCACAATATGGCCTGTGGGATCATGAACGCGAAACTCCGCCAGTTCCTAACCCGGGAGCGTTTGTTGGAGCCGTACGAAATCTCGCCCGTAGGTGCGGCCGAGCCCGCTTGTCGGGACATGTACATTGAACTTTTCGTCCGGATCCGAAATACCTTTACCTCTACCTTGCTCTACCTCTACCTTGCTCTACCTTGCTCTACCTTTACCTTTCTCTACCTTGCTCTACCTCTTCCTTGCTCTACCTTTACCGTGCTCTACCTTTACCTCTACCTTGCTCTACCTTTACCTTGCTCTACCTTGCTTTACCTTTCTCTACCTGTACCTTGCTCTACCTTTCTCTACCTCTACCTTGCTCTACCTTTCTCTACCTCTACCTTGCTCTACCTCTACCTTGCTCTACCTCTACCTTTCTCTACCTTGCTTTACCTTTCTCTACCTCTACCTTGCTCTACCTTTACCTTGCTCTACCTTTACCTTGCTCTACCTTGCTCTACCTTGCTTTACCTTTCTCTACCTGTACCTTGCTCTACCTTTCTCTACCTCTACCTTGCTCTACCTTTCTCTACCTCTACCTTGCTCTACCTCTACCTTGCTCTACCTCTACCTTTCTCTACCTTGCTTTACCTTTCTCTACCTCTACCTTGCTCTACCTTTACCTTGCTCTACCTTTACCTTGCTCTACCTTGCTCTACCTTGCTTTACCTTTCTCTACCTGTACCTTGCTCTACCTTTCTCTACCTCTACCTTGCTCTACCTTTCTCTACCTCTACCTTGCTCTACCTCTACCTTTCTCTACCTTGCTCTACCTTTACCTTTCTCGACCTCTACCTTGCACTACCTCTACCTTGCTCTACCTCTACCTTGATCTACCTCTAGCTTGCTCTACCTCTACCTTTCTCTACATCTACTTCGCTCTACCTTTACCTTGCTCTACCTTGCTTTACCTTTCTCTACCTGTACCTTGCTCTACTTTTCTCTACCTCTACCTTGCTCTACCTTTCTCTACCTTGCTCTACCTCTACCTTTCTCTACCTTGCTTTACCTTTCTCTACCTCTACCTTGCTCTACCTTTACCTTGCTCTACCTTTACCTTGCTCTACCTTTACCTTGCTCTACCTTGCTCTACCTTGCTTTACCTTTCTCTACCTGTACCTTGCTCTACCTTTCTCTACCTCTACCTTGCTCTACCTCTACCTTGCTCTACCTCTACCTTTCTCTACCTTGCTCTACCTTTACCTTTCTCGACCTCTACCTTGCACTACCTCTACCTTGCTCTACCTCTACCTCGATCTACCTCTAGCTTGCTCTACCTCTACCTTTCTCTATATCTACTTC
The DNA here is from genome assembly GCA_021464625.1 of Proterorhinus semilunaris. NCBI lineage: Eukaryota > Metazoa > Chordata > Actinopteri > Gobiiformes > Gobiidae > Proterorhinus > Proterorhinus semilunaris. Next base: position 128,667 of record JAJBBP010000025.1, on the reverse strand, counting down.
GCTCTACCTTTACCTTGCTCTACCTTTACCTTGCTCTACCTTGCTTTACCTTTCTCTACCTGTACCTTGCTCTACCTTTCTCTACCTCTACCTTGCTCTACCTTTCTCTACCTCTACCTTGCTCTACCTCTACCTTGCTCTACCTCTACCCTTCTCTACCTTGCTCTACCTTTACCTTTCTCGACCTCTACCTTGCACTACCTCTACCTTGCTCTACCTCTACCTTGCTCTACCTTTACCTTTCTCTACCTCTACCTTGCACTACCCCTACCTTAATCTACCTCTACCTTGCTCTACCTCTTCCTTGCTCTACCTTTCTCTACCTCTACCGTGCTCTACCTTTCTCTACCTCTACCTTGCTCTACCTTTCTCTACCTCTACCTTGCTCTACCTCTACCTTTCTCTACCTTTCTCTACCTTGCTCTACCTTTACCTTTCTCTACCTCTACCTTGCACTACCTCTACCTTGCTCTACCTCTACCTTGCTCTACCTCTACCTTTCTCTACCTCTACTTTGCACTACCTTTACCTCGCTCTACCTTTACTTTGCTCTACCTCTATCTTGCACTACCCCTACCTTGCTCTACCTCTACCTTGCTCTACCTCTACTTTGCTCTACCTTTACCTTGCTCTACCTTTACCTTTCTCTACCTCTACTTTGCACTACCTCTAACTTGCTCTACCTCTACCTTTCTCTACCTCTACCTTGCTCTACCTTTACCTTGCTCTACCTTTACCTTGCTCTTCCTTGCTCTACCTCTACCTTGCTCTACCTCTACCTTGCTTTACCTTTCTCTACCTGTACCTTGCTCTACCTTTCTCTACCTCTACCTTGCTCTACCTTTCTCTACCTCTACCTTGCTCTACCTCTACCTTGCTCTACCTCTACCTTTCTCTACCTTGCTCTACCTTTACTTTTCTCGACCTCTACCTTGCACTACCTCTACCTTGCTCTACCTCTACCTTGCTCTACCTCTAGCTTGCTCTATCTTTTCTCTACCTCTACTTCGCTCTACCTTTACCTTGCTCTACCTTTACCTTTCTCTACCTCTACCTTGCTCTACCTCTACCTTGCTCTACCTTTCTCTACCTCTACCGTGCTCTACCTTTCTCTACCTCTACCTTGCTCTACCTCTACCTTTCTCTACCTTGCTCTACCTTTACCTTTCTCTACCTCTACCTTGCACTACCTCTACCTTGCTCTACCTCTACCTTGCTCTACCTCTACCTTGCTCTACCTCTACCTTTCTCTACCTCTACTTTGCTCTACCTTTACCTCGCTCTACCTTTACCTTGCTCTACCTTTACCTTTCTCTACCTTTACCTTGCAATACCCCTACCTTGCTCTACCTCTACCTTGCTCTACCTCTACTTTGCTCTACCTTTACCTTGCTCTACCTTTACCTTGCTCTACCTTTACCTTGCACTACCTCTACCTTGCTCTACCTCTACCTTGCTCTACCTCTACCTTGCTCTACCTTTACCTTTCTCTACCTCTACCTTGCACTACCTCTACCTTTCTCTACCTTTACCTTGCTCTACCTTTACCTTGCTCTACCTTGCTTTACCTTTCTCTACCTGTACCTTGCTCTACCTTTCTCTACCTCTACCTTGCTCTACCTTTCTCTACCTCTACCTTGCTCTACCTCTACCTTTCTCTACCTTGCTCTACCTTTACTTTTCACGACCTCTACCTTGCACTACCTCTACCTTGCTTCACCTCTACCTTGCTCTACCTCTAGCTTGCTCTACCTCTACCTTTCTCTACCTCTACTTCGCTCTACCTTTACCTTGCTCTACCTTTACCTTTCTCTACCTCTACCTTGCACTACCCCTACCTTGCTCTACCTCTACCTTGCACTACCTCTACCTTGCTCTACCTCTACCTTGCTCTACCTTTCTCTACCGCTACCGTGCTCTACCTTTCTCTACCTCTACCTTGCTATACATTTCTCTACCTCTACCTTGCTCTACCTTTCTCTACCTCTACCTTGCTCAACCTCTACCTTGCTCTACCTTTACCTTTCTCTACCTCTACCTTGCACTACCTCTACCTTGCTCTACCTCTACCTTGCTCTACCTCTACCTTGCTCTACCTGTACCTTTCTCTACCTCTACTTTGCTCTACCTTTACCTTGCTCTACCTCTACCTTGCTCTACCTCTACTTTGCTCTACCTTTACCTTGCTCTACCTTTACCTTGCTCTACCTTTACCTTTCTCTACCTGTACCTAACTCTACCTCTACCTTGCTCTACCTTTACCTTTCTCTACCTCTACCTTGCTCTACCTTTACCTTGCACTACCTCTACCTTGCTCTACCTTGCTCTACCTCTATCTTGCACTACCCCTACCTTGCTCTACCTCTACCTTGCTCTACCTCTACTTTGCTCTACCTTTACCTTGCTCTACCTTTACCTTTCTCTACCTCTACTTTGCACTACCTCTACCTTTCTCTACCTCTACCTTGCTCTACCTTTACCTTGCTCTACCTTTACCTTGCTCTACCTTGCTCTACCTTGCTTTACCTTTCTCTACCTGTACCTTGCTCTACCTTTCTCTACCTCTACCTTGCTCTACCTCTACCTTTCTCTACCTTGCTCTACCTTTACTTTTCTCGACCTCTACCTTGCACTACCTCTACCTTGCTCTACCTTGCTCTACCTTTACTTTTCTCGACCTCTACCTTGCACTACCTCTACCTTGCTCTACCTCTACCTTGCTCTACCTCTAGCTTGCTCTACCTTTCTCTACCTCTACTTCGCTCTACCTTTACCTTGCTCTACCTTTACCTTTCTCTACCTCTACCTTGCACTACCCCTATCTTGCTCTTCCTCTACCTTGCTCTACCTCTACCTTGCTCTACCTCTACCTTGCTCTACCTTTCTCTACCTCTACCGTGCTCTACCTTTCTCTACCTCTACCTTTCTTTACCTCTACCTTGCTCTACCTTTACTTTTCTCGACCTCTACCTTGCACTACCTCTACCTTGCTCTACCTCTACCTTGCTCTACCTCTAGCTTGCTCTACCTTTCTCTACCTCTACTTCGCTCTACCTTTACCTTGCTCTACCTTTACCTTTCTCTACCTCTACCTTGCACTACCCCTATCTTGCTCTTCCTCTACCTTGCTCTACCTCTACCTTGCTCTACCTCTACCTTGCTCTACCTTTCTCTACCTCTACCGTGCTCTACCTTGCAATACCCCTACCTTGCTCTACCTCTATCTTGCTCTACCTCTACTTTGCTCTACCTTTACCTTGCTCTACCTTTACCTTGCTCTACCTTTACCTTGCTCTACCTTTACCTTGCACTACCTCTACCTTGCTCTACCTCTACCTTGCACTACCTCTACCTTGCTCTACCTTGCTCTACCTCTATCTTGCACTACCCCTACCTTGCTCTACCTCTACCTTGCTCTACCTCTACTTTGCTCTACCTTTACCTTGCTCTACCTTTACCTTTCTCTACCTCTACTTTGCACTACCTCTACCTTTCTCTACCTCTACCTTGCTCTACCTTTACCTTGCTCTACCTTTACCTTGCTCTACCTTTACCTTGCTCTACCTTGCTCTACCTTGCTTTACCTTTCTCTACCTGTACCTTGCTCTACCTTTCTCTACCTCTACCTTGCTCTACCTCTACCTTTCTCTACCTTGCTCTACCTTTACTTTTCTCGACCTCTACCTTGCACTACCTCTACCTTGCTCTACCTCTACCTTGCTCTACCTCTACCTTGCTCTACCTCTACCTTTCTCTACCTTGCTCTACCTTTACTTTTCTCGACCTCTACCTTGCACTACCTCTACCTTGCTCTACCTCTACCTTGCTCTACCTCTAGCTTGCTCTACCTTTCTCTACCTCTACTTCTCTCTACCTTTACCTTGCTCTACCTTTACCTTTCTCTACCTCTACCTTGCAATACCCCTATCTTGCTCTTCCTCTACCTTGCTCTACCTCTACCTTGCTCTACCTCTACCTTGCTCTACCTTTCTCTACCTCTACCGTGCTCTACCTTGCAATACCCCTACCTTGCTCTACCTCTATCTTGCTCTACCTCTACTTTGCTCTACCTTTACCTTGCTCTACCTTTACCTTGCTCTACCTTTACCTTGCACTACCTCTACCTTGCTCTACCTCTACCTTGCTCTACCTCTACCTTGCTCTACCTTTACCTTTCTCTACCTTACCTTGCACTACCTCTACCTTGCACTACCTCTACCTTTACCTTGCTCTACCTTTACCTTGCTCTACCTTGCTTTACCTTTCTCTACCTGTACCTTGCTCTACCTTTCTCTACCTCTACCTTGCTCTACCTTTCTCTACCTCTACCTTGCTCTACCTCTACCTTTCTCTACCTTGCTCTACCTTTACTTTTCTCAACCTCTACCTTGCTTCACCTCTACCTTGCTCTACCTCTAGCTTGCTCTACCTCTACCTTTCTCTACCTCTACTTCGCTCTACCTTTACCTTGCTCTACCTTTACCTTTCTCTACCTCTACCTTGCACTACCCCTACCTTGCTCTACCTCTACCTTGCTCTACCTCTACCTTGCTCTACCTTTCTCTACCTCTACCGTGCTCTACCTTTCTCTACCTCTACCTTGCTATACCTTTCTCTACCTCTACCTTGCTCTACCTTTCTCTACCTCTACCTTGCTCAACCTCTACCTTGCTCTACCTTTACCTTTCTCTACCTCTACCTTGCACTACCTCTACCTTGCTCTACCTCTACCTTGCTCTACCTCTACCTTGCTCTACCTGTACCTTTCTCTACCTCTACTTTGCTCTACCTTTACCTTGCTCTACCTCTACCTTGCTCTACCTCTACTTTGCTCTACCTTTACCTTGCTCTACCTTTACCTTGCTCTACCTTTTCCTTTCTCTACCTCTACCTTGCTCTACCTCTACGTTGCTCTACCTTTACCTTTCTCTACCTCTACCTTGCACTACCTCTACATTTCTCTACCTCTACCTTGCTCTACCTTTACCTTGCACTACCTCTACCTTGCTCTACCTTGCTCTACCTCTATCTTGCACTACCCCTACCTTGCTCTACCTCTACCTTGCTCTACCTCTACTTTGCTCTACCTTTACCTTGCTCTACCTTTACCTTTCTCTACCTCTACTTTGCACTACCTCTACCTTTCTCTACCTCTACCTTGCTCTACCTTTACCTTGCTCTACCTTTACCTTGCTCTACCTTGCTCTACCTTGCTTTACCTTTCTCTACCTGTACCTTGCTCTACCTTTCTCTACCTCTACCTTGCTCTACCTCTACCTTTCTCTACCTTGCTCTACCTTTACTTTTCTCGACCTCTACCTTGCACTACCTCTACCTTGCTCTACCTTGCTCTACCTTTACTTTTCTCGACCTCTACCTTGCACTACCTCTACCTTGCTCTACCTCTACCTTGCTCTACCTCTAGCTTGCTCTACCTTTCTCTACCTCTACTTCGCTCTACCTTTACCTTGCTCTACCTTTACCTTTCTCTACCTCTACCTTGCACTACCCCTATCTTGCTCTTCCTCTACCTTGCTCTACCTCTACCTTGCTCTACCTCTACCTTGCTCTACCTTTCTCTACCTCTACCGTGCTCTACCTTTCTCTACCTCTACCTTTCTTTACCTCTACCTTGCTCTACCTTTACTTTTCTCGACCTCTACCTTGCACTACCTCTACCTTGCTCTACCTCTACCTTGCTCTACCTCTAGCTTGCTCTACCTTTCTCTACCTCTACTTCGCTCTACCTTTACCTTGCTCTACCTTTACCTTTCTCTACCTCTACCTTGCACTACCCCTATCTTGCTCTTCCTCTACCTTGCTCTACCTCTACCTTGCTCTACCTCTACCTTGCTCTACCTTTCTCTACCTCTACCGTGCTCTACCTTGCAATACCCCTACCTTGCTCTACCTCTATCTTGCTCTACCTCTACTTTGCTCTACCTTTACCTTGCTCTACCTTTACCTTGCTCTACCTTTACCTTGCTCTACCTTTACCTTGCACTACCTCTACCTTGCTCTACCTCTACCTTGCACTACCTCTACCTTGCTCTACCTTGCTCTACCTCTATCTTGCACTACCCCTACCTTGCTCTACCTCTACCTTGCTCTACCTCTACTTTGCTCTACCTTTACCTTGCTCTACCTTTACCTTTCTCTACCTCTACTTTGCACTACCTCTACCTTTCTCTACCTCTACCTTGCTCTACCTTTACCTTGCTCTACCTTTACCTTGCTCTACCTTTACCTTGCTCTACCTTGCTCTACCTTGCTTTACCTTTCTCTACCTGTACCTTTCTCTACCTTTCTCTACCTCTACCTTGCTCTACCTCTACCTTTCTCTACCTTGCTCTACCTTTACTTTTCTCGACCTCTACCTTGCACTACCTCTACCTTGCTCTACCTCTACCTTGCTCTACCTCTACCTTGCTCTACCTCTACCTTTCTCTACCTTGCTCTACCTTTACTTTTCTCGACCTCTACCTTGCACTACCTCTACCTTGCTCTACCTCTACCTTGCTCTACCTCTAGCTTGCTCTACCTTTCTCTACCTCTACTTCGCTCTACCTTTACCTTGCTCTACCTTTACCTTTCTCTACCTCTACCTTGCACTACCCCTATCTTGCTCTTCCTCTACCTTGCTCTACCTCTACCTTGCTCTACCTCTACCTTGCTCTACCTTTCTCTACCTCTACCGTGCTCTACCTTGCAATACCCCTACCTTGCTCTACCTCTATCTTGCTCTACCTCTACTTTGCTCTACCTTTACCTTGCTCTACCTTTACCTTGCTCTACCTTTACCTTGCACTACCTCTACCTTGCTCTACCTCTACCTTGCTCTACCTCTACCTTGCTCTACCTTTACCTTTCTCTACCTCTACCTTGCACTACCTCTACCTTGCACTACCTCTACCTTTACCTTGCTCTACCTTTACCTTGCTCTACCTTGCTTTACCTTTCTCTACCTGTACCTTGCTCTACCTTTCTCTACCTCTACCTTGCTCTACCTTTCTCTACCTCTACCTTGCTCTACCTCTACCTTTCTCTACCTTGCTCTACCTTTACTTTTCTCAACCTCTACCTTGCTTCACCTCTACCTTGCTCTACCTCTAGCTTGCTCTACCTCTACCTTTCTCTACCTCTACTTCGCTCTACCTTTACCTTGCTCTACCTTTACCTTTCTCTACCTCTACCTTGCACTACCCCTACCTTGCTCTACCTCTACCTTGCTCTACCTCTACCTTGCTCTACCTTTCTCTACCTCTACCGTTCTCTACCTTTCTCTACCTCTACCTTGCTATACCTTTCTCTACCTCTACCTTGCTCTACCTTTCTCTACCTCTACCTTGCTCAACCTCTACCTTGCTCTACCTTTACCTTTCTCTACCTCTACCTTGCACTACCTCTACCTTGCTCTACCTCTACCTTGCTCTACCTCTACCTTGCTCTACCTGTACCTTTCTCTACCTCTACTTTGCTCTACCTTTACCTTGCTCTACCTCTACCTTGCTCTACCTCTACTTTGCTCTACCTTTACCTTGCTCTACCTTTACCTTGCTCTACCTTTTCCTTTCTCTACCTCTACCTTGCTCTACCTCTACGTTGCTCTACCTTTACCTTTCTCTACCTCTACCTTGCACTACCTCTACATTTCTCTACCTCTACCTTGCTCTACCTTTACCTTGCACTACCTCTACCTTGCTCTACCTCTACCTTTCTCTACCTCTACCTTGCACTACCCCTATCTTGCTCTTCCTCTACCTTGCTCTACCTCTACCTTGCTCTACCTCTACCTTGCTCTACCTTTCTCTACCTCTACCGTGCTCTACCTTGCAATACCCCTACCTTGCTCTACCTCTATCTTGCTCTACCTCTACTTTGCTCTACCTTTACCTTGCTCTACCTTTACCTTGCTCTACCTTTACCTTGCTCTACCTTTACCTTGCACTACCTCTACCTTGCTCTACCTCTACCTTGCACTACCTCTACCTTGCTCTACCTTGCTCTACCTCTATCTTGCACTACCCCTACCTTGCTCTACCTCTACCTTGCTCTACCTCTACTTTGCTCTACCTTTACCTTGCTCTACCTTTACCTTTCTCTACCTCTACTTTGCACTACCTCTACCTTTCTCTACCTCTACCTTGCTCTACCTTTACCTTGCTCTACCTTTACCTTGCTCTACCTTTACCTTGCTCTACCTTGCTCTACCTTGCTTTACCTTTCTCTACCTGTACCTTGCTCTACCTTTCTCTACCTCTACCTTGCTCTACCTCTACCTTTCTCTACCTTGCTCTACCTTTACTTTTCTCGACCTCTACCTTGCACTACCTCTACCTTGCTCTACCTCTACCTTGCTCTACCTCTACCTTTCTCTACCTTGCTCTACCTTTACTTTTCTCGACCTCTACCTTGCACTACCTCTACCTTGCTCTACCTCTACCTTGCTCTACCTCTAGCTTGCTCTACCTTTCTCTACCTCTACTTCGCTCTACCTTTACCTTGCTCTACCTTTACCTTTCTCTACCTCTACCTTGCACTACCCCTATCTTGCTCTTCCTCTACCTTGCTCTACATCTACCTTGCTCTACCTCTACCTTGCTCTACCTTTCTCTACCTCTACCGTGCTCTACCTTTCTCTACCTCTACCTTTCTCTACCTCTACCTTGCTCTACCTTTACTTTTCTCGACCTCTACCTTGCACTACCTCTACCTTGCTCTACCTCTACCTTGCTCTACCTCTAGCTTGCTCTACCTTTCTCTACCTCTACTTCGCTCTACCTTTACCTTGCTCTACCTTTACCTTTCTCTACCTCTACCTTGCACTACCCCTATCTTGCTCTTCCTCTACCTTGCTCTACCTCTACCTTGCTCTACCTCTACCTTGCTCTACCTTTCTCTACCTCTACCGTGCTCTACCTTGCAATACCCCTACCTTGCTCTACCTCTATCTTGCTCTACCTCTACTTTGCTCTACCTTTACCTTGCTCTACCTTTACCTTGCTCTACCTTTACCTTGCACTACCTCTACCTTGCTCTACCTCTACCTTGCTCTACCTCTACCTTGCTCTACCTTTACCTTTCTCTACCTCTACCTTGCACTACTTCTACCTTGCACTACCTCTACCTTTACCTTGCTCTACCTTTACCTTGCTCTACCTTGCTTTACCTTTCTCTACCTGTACCTTGCTCTACCTTTCTCTACCTCTACCTTGCTCTACCTTTCTCTACCTCTACCTTGCTATACCTCTACCTTTCTCTACCTTGCTCTACCTTTACTTTTCTCAACCTCTACCTTGCTTCACCTCTACCTTGCTCTACCTCTAGCTTGCTCTACCTCTACCTTTCTCTACCTCTACTTCGCTCTACCTTTACCTTGCTCTACCTTTACCTTTCTCTACCTCTACCTTGCACTACCCCTACCTTGCTCTACCTCTACCTTGCTCTACCTCTACCTTGCTCTACCTCTACCTTGCTCTACCTTTCTCTACCTCTACCGTGCTCTACCTTTCTCTATCTCTACCTTGCTATACCTTTCTCTACCTCTACCTTGCTCTACCTTTCTCTACCTCTACCTTGCTCAACCTCTACCTTGCTCTACCTTTACCTTTCTCTACCTCTACCTTGCACTACCTCTACCTTGCTCTACCTCTACCTTGCTCTACCTCTACCTTGCTCTACCTGTACCTTTCTCTACCTCTACTTTGCTCTACCTTTACCTTGCTCTACCTCTACCTTGCTCTACCTCTACTTTGCTCTACCTTTACCTTGCTCTACCTTTACCTTGCTCTACCTTTTCCTTTCTCTACCTCTACCTTGCTCTACCTCTACCTTGCTCTACCTTTACCTTTCTCTACCTCTACCTTGCACTACCTCTACATTTCTCTACCTCTACCTTGCTCTTCCTTTACCTTGCACTACCTCTACCTTGCTCTACCTCTACCTTGCTCTACCTCTATCTTGCACTACCCCTACCTTGCTCTACCTCTACCTTGCTCTACCTCTACTTTGCTCTACCTTTACCTTGCTCTACCTTTACCTTTCTCTACCTCTACTTTGCACTACCTCTAACTTGCTCTACCTCTACCTTTCTCTACCTCTACCTTGCTCTACCTTTACCTTGCTCTACCTTTACCTTGCTCTACCTTGCTTTACCTTTCTCTACCTGTACCTTGCTCTACCTTTCTCTACCTCTACCTTGCTCTACCTTTCTCTACCTCTACCTTGCTCTACCTTTCTCTACCTCTACCTTGCTCTACCTCTACCTTGCTCTACCTCTACCTTTCTCTACCTTGCTCTACCTTTACTTTTCTCGACCTCTACCTTGCACTACCTCTACCTTGCTATACCTCTACCTTGCTCTACCTCTACCTTGCTCTACCTCTACCTTTCTCTACCTTGCTCTACCTTTACTTTTCTCGACCTCTACCTTGCACTACCTCTACCTTGCTCTACCTCTACCTTGCTCTACCTCTAGCTTGCTCTACCTTTCTCTACCTCTACTTCGCTCTACCTTTACCTTGCTCTACCTTTACCTTTCTCTACCTCTACCTTGCACTACCCCTATCTTGCTCCTCCTCTACCTTGCTCTACCTCTACCTTGCTCTACCTCTACCTTGCTCTACCTTTCTCTACCTCTACCGTGCTCTACCTTGCAATACCCCTACCTTGCTCTACCTCTATCTTGCTCTACCTCTACCTTGCTCTACCTCTACCTTGCTCTACCTTTACCTTTCCCTACCTCTACCTTGCACTACCTCTACCTTTACCTTGCTCTACCTTTACCTTGCTCTACCTTGCTTTACCTTTCTCTACCTGTACCTTGCTCTACCTTTCTCTACCTCTACCTTGCTCTACCTTTCTCTACCTCTACGTTGCTCTACCTCTACCTTTCTCTACCTTGCTCTACCTTTACTTTTCTCAACCTCTACCTTGCTTCACCTCTACCTTGCTCTACCTCTACCTTGCTCTACCTCTACCTTGCTCTACCTGTACCTTTCTCTACCTCTACTTTGCTCTACCTTTACCTTGCTCTACCTCTACCTTGCTCTACCTCTACTTTGCTCTACCTTTACCTTGCTCTACCTTTACCTTGCTCTACCTTTTCCTTTCTCTACCTCTACCTTGCTCTACCTCTACCTTGCTCTACCTTTACCTTTCTCTACCTCTACCTTGCACTACCTCTACATTTCTCTACCTCTACCTTGCTCTACCTTTACCTTGCACTACCTCTACCTTGCTCTACCTCTACCTTGCTCTACCTCTATCTTGCACTACCCCTACCTTGCTCTACCTCTACCTTGCTCTACCTCTACTTTGCTCTACCTTTACCTTGCACTACCTTTACCTTTCTCTACCTCTACTTTGCACTACCTCTAACTTGCTCTACCTCTACCTTTCTCTACATCTACCTTGCTCTACCTTTACCTTGATCTACCTTTACCTTGCTCTACCTTGCTTTACCTTTCTCTACCTGTACCTTGCTCTACCTTTCTCTACCTCTACCTTGCTCTACCTTTCTCTACCTCTACCTTGCTCTACCTTTCTCTACCTCTACCTTGCTCTACCTCTACCTTGCTCTACCTCTACCTTTCTCTACCTTGCTCTACCTTTACTTTTCTCGACCTCTACCTTGCACTACCTCTACCTTGCTATACCTCTACCTTGCTCTACCTCTACCTTGCTCTACCTCTACCTTGCTCTACCTCTACCTTTCTCTACCTTGCTCTACCTTTACTTTTCTCGATCTCTACCTTGCACTACCTCTACCTTGCTCTACCTCTACCTTGCTCTACCTCTACCTTGCTCTACCTCTAGCTTGCTCTACCTTTCTCTACCTCTACTTCGCTCTACCTTTACCTTGCTCTACCTTTACCTTTCTCTACCTCTACCTTGCACTACCCCTATCTTGCTCTTCCTCTACCTTGCTCTACCTCTACCTTGCTCTACCTCTACCTTGCTCTACCTTTCTCTACCTCTACCGTGCTCTACCTTTCTCTACCTCTACCTTTCTCTACCTCTACCTTGCACTACCTTTACTTTTCTCGACCTCTACCTTGCACTACCTCTACCTTGCTCTACCTCTAGCTTGCTCTACCTTTCTCTACCTCTACTTCGCTCTACCTTTACCTTGCTCTACCTTTACCTTTCTCTACCTCTACCTTGCACTACCCCTATCTTGCTCTTCCTCTACCTTGCTCTACCTCTACCTTGCTCTACCTTTCTCTACCTCTACCGTGCTCTACCTTGCAATACCCCTACCTTGCTCTACCTCTATCTTGCTCTACCTCTACTTTGCTCTACCTTTACCTTGCTCTACCTTTACCTTGCTCTACCTTTACCTTGCACTACCTCTACCTTGCTCTACCTCTACCTTGCTCTACCTCTACCTTGCTCTACCTTTACCTTTCTCTACCTCTACCTTGCACTACCTCTACCTTGCACTACCTCTACCTTTACCTTGCTCTACCTTTACCTTGCTCTACCTTGCTTTACCTTTCTCTACCTGTACCTTGCTCTACCTTTCTCTACCTCTACCTTGCTCTACCTTTCTCTACCTCTACCTTGCTCTACCTCTACCTTTCTCTACCTTGCTCTACCTTTACTTTTCTCAACCTCTACCTTGCTTCACCTCTACCTTGCTCTACCTCTAGCTTGCTCTACCCTTTACCTTTCTCTACCTCTACTTCGCTCTACCTTTACCTTGCTCTACCTTTACCTTTCTCTACCTCTACCTTGCACTACCCCTACCTTGCTCTACCTCTACATTGCTCTACCTCTACCTTGCTCTACCTCTACCTTGCTCTACCTTTCTCTACCTCTACCGTGCTCTACCTTTCTCTACCTCTACCTTGCTATACCTTTCTCTACCTCTACCTTGCTCTACCTTTCTCTACCTCTACCTTGCTCAACCTCTACCTTGCTCTACCTTTACCTTTCTCTACCTCTACCTTGCACTACCTCTACCTTGCTCTACCTCTACCTTGCTCTACCTCTACCTTGCTCTACCTGTACCTTTCTCTACCTCTACTTTGCTCTACCTTTACCTTGCTCTACCTCTACCTTGCTCTACCTCTACTTTGCTCTACCTTTACCTTGCTCTACCTTTACCTTGCTCTACCTTTTCCTTTCTCTACCTCTACCTTGCTCTACCTCTACCTTGCTCTACCTTTACCTTTCTCTACCTCTACCTTGCACTACCTCTACATTTCTCTACCTCTACCTTGCTCTACCTTTACCTTGCACTACCTCTACCTTGCTCTACCTCTACCTTGCTCTACCTCTATCTTGCACTACCCCTACCTTGCTCTACCTCTACCTTGCTCTACCTCTACTTTGCTCTACCTCTACCTTGCACTACCTCTACCTTTACCTTGCTCTACCTTTACCTTGCTCTACATTGCTTTACCTTTCTCTACCTGTACCTTGCTCTACCTTTCTCTACCTCTACCTTGCTCTACCTTTCTCTACCTCTACCTTGCTCTACCTCTACCTTTCTCTACCTTGCTCTACCTTTACTTTTCTCAACCTCTACCTTGCTTCACCTCTACCTTGCTCTACCTCTAGCTTGCTCTACCTCTACCTTTCTCTACCTCTACTTCGCTCTACCTTTACCTTGCTCTACCTTTACCTTTCTCTACCTCTACCTTGCACTACCCCTACCTTGCTCTACCTCTACATTGCTCTACCTCTACCTTGCTCTACCTCTACCTTGCTCTACCTTTCTCTACCTCTACCGTGCTCTACCTTTCTCTACCTCTACCTTGCTATACCTTTCTCTACCTCTACCTTGCTCTACCTTTCTCTACCTCTACCTTGCTCAACCTCTACCTTGCTCTACCTTTACCTTTCTCTACCTCTACCTTGCACTACCTCTACCTTGCTCTACCTCTACCTTGCTCTACCTCTACCTTGCTCTACCTGTACCTTTCTCTACCTCTACTTTGCTCTACCTTTACCTTGCTCTACCTCTACCTTGCTCTACCTCTACTTTGCTCTACCTTTACCTTGCTCTACCTTTACCTTGCTCTACCTTTTCCTTTCTCTACCTCTACCTTGCTCTACCTCTACCTTGCTCTACCTTTACCTTTCTCTACCTCTACCTTGCACTACCTCTACATTTCTCTACCTCTACCTTGCTCTACCTTTACCTTGCACTACCTCTACCTTGCTCTACCTCTACCTTGCTCTACCTCTATCTTGCACTACCCCTACCTTGCTCTACCCCTACCTTGCTCTACCTCTACCTTGCTCTACCTCTACTTTGCTCTACCTTTACCTTGCTCTACCTTTACCTTTCTCTACCTCTACTTTGCACTACCTCTAACTTGCTCTACCTCTACCTTTCTCTACCTCTACCTTGCTCTACCTTTACCTTGCTCTACATTTACCTTGCTCTACCTTGCTCTACCTTGCTTTACCTTTCTCTACCTGTACCTTGCTCTACCTTTCTCTACCTCTACCTTGCTCTACCTTTCTCTACCTCTACCTTGCTCTACCTCTACCTTGCTCTACCTCTACCTTTCTCTACCTTGCTCTACCTTTACTTTTCTCGACCTCTACCTTGCACTACCCCTATCTTGCTCTTCCTCTACCTTGCTCTACCTCTACCTTGCTCTACCTCTACCTTGCTCTACCTTTCTCTACCTCTACCGTGCTCTACCTTTCTCTACCTCTACCTTACTCTACCTTTCTCTACCTCTACCTTGCTCTACCTTTACCTTTCTCTACCTCTACCTTTCTCTACCCCTACCTTGCTCTACCTCTACCTTGCTCTACCTCTACCTTTCTCTACCTTTCTCTACCTCTACCTTGCACTACCTCTACCTTGCTTTACCTCTACCTTGCACTACCTCTACCTTGCTCTACCTCTACCTTTCTCTACCTCTACTTTGCTCTACCTTTACCTCGCTCTACCTTTACCTTGCTCTACCTTTACCTTTCTCTACCTCTACCTTGCAATACCCCTACCTTGCTCTACCTCTACCTTGCTCTACCTCTACTTTGCTCTACCTTTACCTTGCTCTACCTTTACCTTGCTCTACCTTTACCTTTCTCTACCTCTACCTTGCACTACCTCTACCTTGCTCTACCTCTACCTTGCTCTACCTCTACCTTGCTCTACCTTTACCTTTCTCTACCTCTACCTTGCACTACCTCTACCTTGCACTACCTCTACCTTTCTCTACCTTTACCTTGCTCTACCTTTACCTTGCTCTACCTTGCTTTACCTTTCTCTACCTGTACCTTGCTCTACCTTTCTCTACCTCTACCTTGCTCTACCTTTCTCTACCTCTACCTTGCTCTACCTCTACCTTGCTCTACCTCTACCCTTCTCTACCTTGCTCTACCTTTACCTTTCTCGACCTCTACCTTGCACTACCTCTACCTTGCTCTACCTCTACCTTGCTCTACCTCTAGCTTGCTCTACCTTTACCTTTCTCTACCTCTACCTTGCACTACCTTAATCTACCTCTACCTTGCTCTACCTCTTCCTTGCTCTACCTTTCTCTACCTCTACCGTGCTCTACCTTTCTCTACCTCTACCTTGCTCTACCTTTTTCTACCTCTACCTTTTTCTACCTCTACCTTGCTCTACCTCTACCTTTCTCTACCTCTACTTTGCACTACCTTTACCTCGCTCTACCTTTACTTTGCTCTACCTCTATCTTGCACTACCCCTACCTTGCTCTACCTCTACCTTGCACTACCTCTACCTTGCTCTACCTCTACCTTGGTCTACCTCTACCTTGCTCTACCTTTACCTTTCTCTACCTCTACCTTGCACTACCTCTACCTTGCACTACCTCTACCTTTCTCTACCTTTACCTTGCTCTACCTTTACCTTGCTTTACCTTTCTCTACCTGTACCTTGCTCTACCTTTCTCTACCTCTACCTTGCTCTACCTTTCTCTACCTCTACCTTGCTCTACCTCTACCTTGCTCTACCTCTACCCTTCTCTACCTTGCTCTACCTTTACCTTTCTCGACCTCTACCTTGCACTACCTCTACCTTGCTCTACCTCTACCTTGCTCTACCTCTAGCTTGCTCTACCTTTACCTTTCTCTACCTCTACCTTGCACTACCTTAATCTACCTCTACCTTGCTCTACCTCTTCCTTGCTCTACCTTTCTCTACCTCTACCGTGCTCTACCTTTCTCTGCCTCTACCTTGCTCTACCTTTTTCTACCTCTACCTTGCACTACCTCTACCTTGCTCTACCTCTACATGGCTCTACCTCTACCTTGCTCTACCTCTACCTTTCTCTACCTCTACTTTGCACTACCTCTACCTTTCTCTACCTTGCTCTACCTTTACCTCGCTCTACCTTTACTTTGCTCTACCTCTATCTTGCACTACCCCTACCTTGCTCTACCTCTACCTTGCTCTACCTCTACTTTGCTCTACCTTTACCTTGCTTTACCTTGCTCTACCTTTACCTTTCTCTACCTCTACTTTGCACTACCTCTAACTTGCTCTACCTCTACCTTTCTCTACCTCTACCTTGCTCTACCTTTACCTTGCTCTACCTTGCTCTACCTTTCTCTACCTGTACCTTGCTCTACCTTTCTCTACCTCTACCTTGCTCAACCTCTACCTTTCTCTACCTTGCTCTACCTTTACTTTTCTCGACCTCTACCTTGCACTACCTCTACCTTGCTCTACCTCTAGCTTGCTCTACCTTTCTCTACCTCTACTTCGCTCTACCTTTACCTTGCTCTACCTTTACCTTTCTCTACCTCTACCTTGCTCTACCTCTACCTTGCTCTACCTTTCTCTACCTCTACCTTGCTCTACCTTTACCTTTCTCTACCTCTACTTTTCTCTACCTCTACCTTGCTCTACCTCTACCTTTCTCTACCTTGCTCTACCTTTACCTTGCTCTACCTTGCTCTACCTTGCTTTACCTTTCTCTATCTGTACCTTGCTCTACCTCTACCTTGCTCTACCTCTAGCTTGCTCTACCTTTCTCTACCTCTACTTCGCTCTACCTTTACCTTGCTCTACCTTTACCTTTCTCTACCTCTACCTTGCTCTACCTCTACCTTGCTCTACCTTTCTCTACCTCTACCTTGCTCAACCTCTACCTTTCTCTACCTTGCTCTACCTTTACTTTTCTCGAACCTCTACCTTGCACTACCTCTACCTTGCTCTACCTCTACCTTTCTCTACCTTTACTTTTCTCGACCTCTACCTTGCACTACCTCTACCTTGCTCTACCTTTCTCTACCTCTACTTCGCTCTACCTTTACCTTGCTCTACCTTTACCTTTCTCTACCTCTACCTTGCACTACCCCTATATTGCTCTACCTCTACCTTGCTCTACCTCTACCTTGCTCTACCTCTACCTTGCTCTACCTTTCTCTACCTCTACCGTGCTCTACCTTTCTCTACCTCTACCTTGCTCTACCTTTCTCTACCTCTACCTTGCTCTACCTCTACCTTTCTCTACCTCTACCTTGCTCTACCTCTACCTTTCTCTACCTTTCTCTAGCTCTACCTTGCTCTACCTCTACCTTGCACTACCTCTACCTTGCTCTACCTCTACCTTTCTCTACCTCTACCTTGCAATACCCCTACCTTGCTCTACCTCTACCTTGCTCTACCTCTACTTTGCTCTACCTTTTCCTTGCTCTACCTTTACCTTGCTCTACCTTTACCTTTCTCTACCTCTACCTTGCACTACCTCTACCTTGCTCTACCTCTACCTTGCTCTACCTTTACCTTTCTCTACCTCTACCTTGCACTACCTCTACCTTGCACTACCTCTACCTTGCTCTACCTTTACCTTGCTCTACCTTGCTTTACCTTTCTCTACCTGTACCTTGCTCTACCTTTCTCTACCTCTACCTTGCTCTACCTCTACCTTTCTCTACCTTGCTCTACCTTTACTTTTCTCGACCTCTACCTTGCACTACCTCTACCTTGCTCTACCTCTACCTTGCTCTACCTCTAGCTTGCTCTACCTCTACATTTCTCTACCTCTACTTCGCTCTACCTTTACCTTGCTCTACCTTTACCTTTCTCTACCTCTACCTTGCACTACCCCTACCTTGCTCTACCTCTACCTTGCTCTACCTCTACCTTGCTCTACCTCTACTTTGCTCTACCTCTACCTTGCTCTACCTTTACCTTGCTCTACCTCTACCTTGCTCTACCTTGCTCTACCTCTACCTTGCTCTACCTCTACCTTGCTCTACCTTTCTCTAAGGCAACTCAATCTCTAAGGCGCATTGAGTTGCCTTGTGTACGAAATGCGCGGTATAAATAAAGTTGCCTTGCCTTCTCTACCTCTACCGTGCTCTACCTTTCTCTACCTCTACCTTGCTATACCTTTCTCTACCTCTACCTTGCTCTACCTTTCTCTACCTCTACCTTGCTCAACCTCTACCTTGCTCTACCTCTACTTTGCTCTACCTTTACCTTGCTCTACCTTTACCTTTCTCTACCTCTACCTTGCACTACCTCTACCTTGCTCTACCTCTACCTTGCTCTACCTCTACCTTTGCTCTACCTCTACCTTTCTCTTGCTCTACCTTTACCTTGCTCTATCTTTACCGTGCTCTACCTTTACCTTGCTCTACCTCTACCGTGCTCTACCTTTCTCTACCTCTACCTTGCTCTACCTTTCTCTACCTCTACCTTGCTCTACCTCTACCTTGCTCTACCTCTACCTTGCTCTACCTTTACCTTTCTCTACCTTGCACTACCTCTACCTTGCTCTACCTCT
This sequence comes from Proterorhinus semilunaris, assembly GCA_021464625.1. Classification (NCBI taxonomy): domain Eukaryota; kingdom Metazoa; phylum Chordata; class Actinopteri; order Gobiiformes; family Gobiidae; genus Proterorhinus; species Proterorhinus semilunaris. The sequence continues at coordinate 109,936 of JAJBBP010000025.1, read as the reverse complement.
ACCTTGCTCAACCTCTACCTTGCTCTACCTCTACCTTTCTCTACCTCTACTTTGCTCTACCTTTACCTCGCTCTACCTTTACCTTTCTCTACCTCTACCTTGCACTACCCCTACCTTGCTCTGCCTCTACCTTGCTCTACCTCTACTTTGCTCTACCATTACCTTTCTCTACCTCTACCTTGCACTACCTCTACCTTGCTCTACCTCTACCTTGCTCTACCTTTCTCTACCTCTACCTTGCTCTACCTCTACTTTGCTCTACCTTTCTCTACCTCTACCTTGGTCTACCTCTACCTTTCTCTACCTTGCTCTACCTTTACCTTTCTCTACCTTGCACTACCTCTACCTTGCTCTACCTCTACTTTGCTCTACCTTTACCTCGCTCTACCTTTACCTTGCTCTACCTTTACCTTTCTCTACCTCTACCTTGCTCTACCTCTACCTTGCTCTACCTCTACCTTGCTCTACCTCTACCTTTGCTCTACCTCTACCTTTCTCTTGCTCTACCTTTACCTTGCTCTACCTTTACCGTGCTCTACCTTTACCTTTCTCTACCTCTACCTTGCACTACCTCTACCTTGCTCTACCTCTACCTTGCTCTACCTCTACCTTGCTCTACCTCTACCTTTGCTCTACCTCTACCTTTCTCTTGCTCTACCTTTACCTTGCTCTACCTTTACCGTGCTCTACCTTTACCTTGCTCTACCTTGCTCTACCTTTACCTTGCTCTACCTTTACCTTGCTCTACCTCTATCTTTGCTCTACCTTGCACTACCTCTACCTTGCTCTACCTTTACCTTGCTCTACCTTTCTCTACCTCTATCAAATAATCAATCAATCAATCTTTATTTGTATAGCGCTTTTCATGTAAACAAAGTGCTTTACAGATTTAAAACATTCTCCTCCGCCTTCCTAGAGACACACCACACACACTCAATGTAAAACAATGGACGCAATGGACATAAGGCTGAGATATGGCTGGGTACAGATAAACCAGGTAAGGAAACTCTATCCAAGGAGCCGTCTGCATCGGAAGCAGCACCTCGGCCGTAGCCACAGGGCACCAACACAGGGCGCCCAGAGGAGGCGCGGGAGAAACACCACACCTCCATCCAGACACCCACAGGACAGCACCCCAGCAGCCACAGCCAATGACCGCTCCCGAGGCAGAGGGCTCCTCCAGAGGAAACTGGGAGAGCATTAAAATTGTTAAAATGAGTAAAAAGTAAAAGTAGGAATATTAGGACCACTAAAATAAGACTGAGAATACATTTAAAAAATAAGATATAAAATAAAAATAATTATATATATATATATATATATATATATATATATATATATATATATATATATATATATATATATATATACACATACACACATACATATATATTAATAACAAATAAATAAATAGGCCTTGCGAGAATAAATATCAGTTAAAAGCTAAGCTAAAAAGGTGGGTCTTGAGCCTGCTCTTAAAAACATGAACGTTCTCTGTGGTCCTGAGCTCCTCCTCAGGTCGTTCCAGAGGCGAGGGCCATAATATTGGAAAGACGCCTCGCAGTGAGTCTTTCTGTTGACTTTAGGAATAACTAGGAGACCCCCTGTCAGAGGAGCGAAGGGGCCGTGAAGGTTCATAAGGTAAAATCAGTTCTGAAAGATAAGAAGGACCAAGACCATTAAGACATTTAAAAACCATTAAAGGAACTTTAAAATGGATCCTGAAACACACGGGGAGCCAATGCAGCGGCTCTAAAACCGGTGTAATGTGGTCCCGCCTCCTGGTCTTCGTCTGGACACGAGCTGCTGAATTTTGTAAAAGTTGTAAACCTGAGATACTCTTTTTGGGAAGACCAGAAAGCAGGGCATTACAGTAGTCGATACGACTGGTGATAAAAGCATGCATTAGCGTCTCCGTGTTGGCCCGAGAGGGAATGGGGCGGACTCTGGCTATGTTCTTTAGATCTTTGTGATATTCTTAATGTGTGGAATTAAAGTCAGCTCAGAGTCAAAAGTCACGCCCAGGTTCTTCACCTGTGAGGAAGGATTAACCCTCGTGGTGCCCTCACGTCGGGTCAGCCCGACACGTTTCGTGCCACGCGGAGAGCTCCTCGCAGGGCCTGTAATGAGAAATAAGAAAACGCGTCGCAGAGCGCCGGGTCAGCCCGAGACGTTTCACCCCCCGCCGCGGAGAGCTCCTCCGGGCCCGTAATAAATAATATAAAAAAACACGTCTCCCAGGCTCGGGTCAGCCCGACACGTTTCGCCCCCCGCTCGGAGAGCTCGGGGGCTCGGGTAACAACTCACGCGTCTCCCGGGCCCCTGGGTCAGCCCGACACGTTTCGCCCCACTGCGGAGAGCTCCTCCGGGCCCGTGATACGACTTACGCGGCGCCGAGCTCCGGGTCAGCCCGACGCTCGTGAATGCGAAATGACCCTTTCCCGGAGATGTAATTTCAGCGATACGCTCGCTACTTAAGCGTACCGCGCGCCTCCTCGCAGATCGAGCCGCTGGCCTTACTGTTACTGAGAACGGGGGTAAAGCCGAGCTCCAGGCCTCCGCGCGGGCTGAGTCTTTACGCACCCCCGGTCCGCTGTCCCCCGCCACTTAGACCCGCGGCTGTGACTTATCAGCGGGGGTCAATCGATGCCCCGCGAGGGATAACCACTGTTTGGCCAGGGAAACAGTGTGGGAAAGCTGAGCATTTTTTTTGTCAGCACGCTCATGGTCAGCCTCACTCAGTTTTCATCAACGGGGCACGAGCCATATATCACGCTCGAGCCTCGTCGCTCTCGGATACAGGGAGACGCTCTTCAGTGCTCCGGAGACTTGCAAATCAGTTGAAAGCAAGCACTGCACAAGGTCACTATGGCCACATTCCAAGGCCGAGCGAGAAGACGAGCTGAGACAAGTCTGCAGTCACATAGCGTCCCAGATATTTACATTCATCGGTGACATGAAGAATATTTCCTGATAAAAAGACATCAGGGAATATCAGTTCTGAGTCCTCTCTGTTCTGGGCTATCACGATAACGCTTTTCAACTCTGCGGGGCTATTTATTGCTTTGCAGTTTCTTTGCCAGTAAATCAGCCCATAAGAGTGTTCACATTACTGTTAATAGAACGTAGGGCATATTTAAAGTTAGCGTTTGCTTTCTTCTTATACTCAAACACCTGACCACACTTGGGTTTGCCTGCCTCAAGCCGAGCTTTAAAGGCCCTTCTGGCCTCGGCGTGGGACTGCTGCTCCACATACTCGTTCCAGCCTGGTTTAGCCTGGTATGTTTTTTTTTGTCTTATACAGAGGTTGACTTGAGGCAAGGAGAGAGTCTACAATTGTATCATGCTGCAAGCATTGTCTTGGATATAAGCCATAATATAGGCCAGCCTATTTAGGTACATTATCAGAGCGTTCATATGGTGTATATATGTTCGGTATTGTTAACTTTTTTTTATCCTCAGAGCAGAATTCTAGCCCTATAGCCCAGCCAACACCTAGCCTAACCGCTTTGATCAGCTTTGCTTGAGGGGAGCGCTGGAGCAGTGGTTTGAGAACAAACCACTGCAATAAACCTGAATATTCTGATTCTGATAAATGCGCTCTGCGGACGCTGGGGGTTAAGCGGTTAAGGCCGAGGCTCGGCTTCGCTGTTAGTGAGAACGGGGGTAAAGCCGAGCGTTTCTTTTGGCCAGGAGTCTCGCGGTCAGCCTCGCTCAGTTTCGATCAAAGAGCGCCAGCCATACATCACGCTTAAGCCTCGCGGCTTTCGGATACAGGGAGAGGACGCCGGGAGACGCGCTCCAGCGCTCCCGAGGGTCGCAAATCAGTTCAAAGCAAGCACTGGGCTCGCTCGCTCACTCTGGACCATTCCGAGGCCAGGCGAGAAGACAGGCTGAGACCTTTATATCTTAATTGTGTGTTATATGTTTTACGTCGCACGTTTGCACCGAGACAAATTCCTAGTCTGTGAACCTGTTCTCAAACCACTGCAATAAACCTGAATATTCTGATTCTGATAAATGCGCTCTGCGGACGCTGGGGGTTAAGCGGTTAAGGCCGAGGCTCGGCGTCTAGAGTGAGCAAAGGCAGTGCTTGCTTCAAGCTTTCAACTGATTTGCGACTCTCGCGAGCGCTGGGCCGCGAACTGAGACCCGCTTTGGACCGGGGGTGTGTGAAAACTATGCGCGCGCACGGAGGCCTGGAGACTATGCGCGCGCGCGTTTTGTGTTTTTAATTCTCTTTAAGTCTGGGTCACTCGTACATAGGCCACGAAACGCAAGGGGTAACGCGTGTTTAACCTGCTTTATTTCTCTTTACGGACTGGGGTCAGTTTGCCCTCGAAAAGCACCATGAGGGTTAATCAAGTAAAGTTATTTTGGGCTTGTACTTTTGTACAGTGACATGAGAATGTCATTGGTTTGCTGTCTAATGTTTCATATCGCCCTCCTCAATTTCAGAGCACGCACAGTTTTCAGAACAATTACTGAAAAGGCACTGCTGGGATTTGAACCCAGGATCTTCTGTTTAGTAGACAGGCGCTTTGACCAACTAAGCCACAGCACCTCAAGGCTCAGCAAATGTTCCCATCGTTGAGGGAGTAAATACAAAGAAGTGGGCCAACGTCCCATTTTGCAGTTTCCACTTTAGCTCATAGGTTCACCTTGCGGAGTCTTATTACAAAAACAAAACAAAAAAGCAAGGATTCAATTGTCAATACTCTATCAACTACAGTGGAAAATGGTCTTGATGTTGTGCTTGTACAGTTACTTTTCCTGGGCTGCTTTTAGTCCAATGGGTTCCGACTGCACTGGCATTATTTGTTCATATAAAATGCAATTGTTAAGAAGACACTTTTGGAACACAAAACGTGAATTGTCCACTCCACAGACACGCTTTTTGCCCAGCTAGGCCACAACAACACAATCTGTGCACCAATGTCACATCTGGCCAATTCTTTAAATGTAGAGGAGTACAATCAGTTCCCATCCCAAGAAACAAGGGAAACAAGGAATCGTCCCTGGGTGGGCTTGAACCACCAACCTCTCGGTTAACAGCCGAGCGCGCTGACCAATTGCGCCACAGAGAGGGATGCAGTACATACTTCTAACATCACAAACTTCATGAGTAAAGTTGATTTTATGATTCACGTTTGCCTTGGGCTTCTTACTAAAGTAATTGTGAGTCCCAGACAGTTAGAAACTGTGGAGAATGAGGGCATCGATCCCTCTACCTCTCGCATGCTAAGCAAGCACTCTACCATTTGAGCTAATTCCCCTCTGCTTACTGTATCCAAAAAAGTTACCATCAGCTGGTATGTTGTGCGCCCCCAAAAAAAAACACATCGGGACACCTGGCCCACTTAATCAAGTAAAGTTATTTTGGGCTTGTACTTTTGTCTGGAGGTAAGTACAGTGACATGAGAATGTCATTGGTTTGCTGTCTAATGTTTCATATCGCCCTCCTCAATTTCAGAGCACGCACAGTTTTCAGAACAATTACTGAAAAGGCACTGCTGGGATTTGAACCCAGGATCTTCTGTTTACTAGACAGGCGCTTTGACCAACTAACCCACAGCACCTCAAGGCTCAGCAAATGTTCCCATCGTTGAGGGAGTAAATACAAAGAAGTGGGCCAACGTCCCATTTTGCAGTTTCCACGTTAGCTCATAGGTTCACCTTGCGGAGTCTTATTACAAAAACAAAACAAAAAAACAAGGATTCAATTGTCAATACTCTATCAACTACAGTGGAAAATGGTCTTGATGTTGTGCTTGTACAGTTACTTTTCCTGGGCTGCTTTTAGTCCAATGGGTTCCGACTGCACTGGCATTATTTGTTCATATAAAATGCAATTGTTAAGAAGACACTTTTGGAACACAAAACGTGAATTGTCCACTCCACAGACACGCTTTTTTCCCAGCTAGGCCACAACAAGACAATCTATGCACCAATGTCACATCTGGCCAATTCTTTAAATGTAGAGGAGTACAATCAGTTCCCATCCCAAGAAACATGGGAAACAAGGAATCGTCCCTGGGTGGGCTTGAACCACCAACCTCTCGGTTAACAGCCGAGCGCGCTGACCAATTGCGCCACAGAGAGGGATGCAGTACATACTTTTAACATCACAAACTTCATAAGTAAAGTTGATTTAATGATTCACGTTTGCCTTGGGCTTCTTACTAAAGTAATTGTGAGTCCCAGACAGTTAGAAAGTGTGGAGAATGAAGGCATCGATCCCTCTACCTCTCGCATGCTAAGCAAGCGCTCTACCATTTAAGTTAATTCCCCTCTGCTTTCTGTATCCAAAAAAGTAACATCAGCTGGTATGTTGTACGCCCCCAAAAAAAAACACATCGGGACACCTGGCCCACTTAATCAAGTAAAGTTATTTTGGGCTTGTACTTTTGTCTGGAGGTAAGTACAGTGACATGAGAATGTCATTGGTTTGCTGTCTAATGTTTCATATCGCCCTCCTCAATTTCAGAGCACGCACAGTTTTCAGAACAATTACTGAAAAGGCACTGCTGGGATTTGAACCCAGGATCTTCTGTTTAGTAGACAGGCGCTTTGACCAACTAAGCCACAGCACCTCAAGGCTCAGCAAATGTTCCCATCGTTGAGGGAGTAAATACAAAGACGTGGGCCAACGTCCCATTTTGCAGTTTCCACGTTAGCTCATAGGTTCACCTTGCGGAGTCTTATTACAAAAACAAAACAAAAAAGCAAGGATTGAATTGTCAATACTAATCAACTACAGTGGAAAATGGTCTTGATGTTGTGCTTGTACAGTTACTTTTCCTGGGCTGCTTTTAGTCCAATGGGTTCCGACTGCACTGGCATTATTTGTTCATATAAAATGCAATTGTTAAGAAGACACTTTTGGAACACAAAACGTGAATTGTCCACTCCACAGACACGCTTTTTTCCCAGCTAGGCCACAACCACACAATCTATGCACCAATGTCACATCTGGCCAATTCTTTAAATGTAGAGGAGTACAATCAGTTCCCATCCCAAGAAACATGGGAAACAAGGAATCGTCCCTGGGTGGGCTTGAACCACCAACCTCTCGGTTAACAGCCGAGCGCGCTGACCAATTGCGCCACAGAGAGGGATGCAGTACATACTTTTAACATCACAAACTTCATGAGTAAAGTTGATTTTATGATTCACGTTTGCCTTGGGCTTCTTACTAAAGTAATTGTGAGTCCCAGACAGTTAGAAACTGTGGAGAATGAGGGCATCGATCCCTCTACCTCTCGCATGCTAAGCAAGCACTCTACCATTTGAGCTAATTCCCCTCTGCTTACTGTATCCAAAAAAGTTACCATCAGCTTGTATGTTGTACGCCCCCAAAAAAAACACATCGGGACACCTGGCCCACTTAATCAAGTAAAGTTATTTTGGGCTTGTACTTTTGTCTGGAGGTAAGTACAGTGACATGAGAATGTCATTGGTTTGCTGTCTAATGTTTCATATCGCCCTCCTCAATTTCAGAGCACGCACAGTTTTCAGAACAATTACTGAAAAGGCACTGCTGGGATTTGAACCCAGGATCTTCTGTTTAGTAGACAAGCGCTTTGACCAACTAAGCCACAGCACCTCAAGGCTCAGCAAATGTTCCCATCGTTGAGGGAGTAAATACAAAGACGTGGGCCAACGTCCCATTTTGCAGTTTCCACGTTAGCTCATAGGTTCACCTTGCGGAGTCTTATTACAAAAACAAAACAAAAAAACAAGGATTCAATTGTCAATACTCTATCAACTACAGTGGAAAATGGTCTTGATGTTGTGCTTGTACAGTTACTTTTCCTGGGCTGCTTTTAGTCCAATGGGTTCCGACTGCACTGGCATTATTTGTTCATATAAAATGCAATTGTTAAGAAGACACTTTTGGAACACAAAACGTGAATTGTCCACTCCACAGACACGCTTTTTTCCCAGCTAGGCCACAACAAGACAATCTATGCACCAATGTCACATCTGGCCAATTCTTTAAATGTAGAGGAGTACAATCAGTTCCCATCCCAAGAAACATGGGAAACAAGGAATCGTCCCTGGGTGGGCTTGAACCACCAACCTCTCGGTTAACAGCCGAGCGCGCTGACCAATTGCGCCACAGAGAGGGATGCAGTACATACTTCTAACATCACAAACTTCATGAGTAAAGTTTGTTTATTTGTTTATTTGTTTATTTGTTTATTTGAGCAATACACATTGTGCTCAAAAGGAGTGGGCTGAAGCAAAAAGCTTATGAGCCCCCACCCCCAAGTGCAATAAATAAAAAAAGAACATTTCAAAACATTTCAAGCAGCTACATTCGTACAGACCAACTTACAACAAACAACAAAAATATATTAACTGTTTATATAATTAATTGGAACAACGCACAGCTACAACAACAATCTAGTTTCATATACGATGTCTAATACAAAGCAAGTCAAAAAAATGTGTTACTTAATATATTGCTTGCATATTTTTACCCGTGATTACAGAGTTACTTTTATGGTATAAAGGTACATTAATAGATATTATAATCTGAGATCTTGATACTTTCCAGTTGTCATTACCATTCTCAGTATAATTTTAATTTGGGTTTAATTATCATCATCATTATTATATAATTTATTTAATTGAGTTATATGTGAAGTATGATGTAAGCCCTGCACAGTGTGGTGCATTAAAAAGCCAGAGAGTGAGCCAGTTGAAGAGGGCAGTATCTCCCCTTCAACAAACCCCCACACAGCTGCCCTAACAGCTGATTTTGTAGAATATGTTCCTATGCTGAGTGGTGCATTAAAAGACAAGGTTTAGAGCCCGTTGGGAGGGTCCCTCTCAACAGATCCATAACCTGCCAACCCTAATTCTCCGTTTGTGAATTTGAGCAATAGAATGACAACCGTTCCAAGCAGCAACACTCTTCCTTGAATATAGAGGAAAAATACACATAATTGATCCCACTGCTCCCCTTAGTGGCAACGCATTTCTTCTTGTCTGTATATTTCAAAAGTCTTTTGTTTGTATTTATATTTGAACAGGTTGATGTTTGGACATCGTTTCAATTCCATCTCCAGTTTATTCCACAATTGTACACCATTAACTGTTGGGCTAAAACTTTTCAAAGTTGTGCTATGTTTCTGAATCCTAAAGTTTAATTCATCACGTAATTCATAACGACCAGTACGTTCTTGGAACCTTCTTTGTATTTGGTTTGGTAACAATTTATACCTTGCTTTGAATAACATTTGTACAGTTTGGAACTCAACAATGTCACAAAACTTCATGATCTTTGATTTTAGAAATAATGAGTTTGTGTGGTCCAAAAACCCAACTTTATGAATTACTCGGATAGCTCTTTTTTGCAACAATATTATTGGTTTAACTGTGTTTTTATAAGTACTACCCCAAACCACAGTACAATAATATAAGTAGGGCAAAATCAGAGAACAGTATAAGGTATGTAGAGCTTTGATGTTTAAAATGTGCTTTGCTTTTGCAATTACTGAAATGCTTCTAGAAATTTTCGTAGATATATATTTAATATGAGATTTCCAAGTAATTCTGTCATCAATAATCACACCAAGGAATTTGATTTCATGCACTTGCTCGATAACAACACCCTCTATCTGAATCGCTTCCTGAGCATTGGAATTACAGTTGCCAAATATCATCATTTTGCTTTTACTCAGGTTTAGAGATAATTTATTTTGTTTGAACCACTTGTTGACACTTTTGAGTTCCAAGTTAACAATCCGACACAGCTGTTGCAAGTCGTCTCCTGATGCAAAAATATTTGTATCGTCAGCAAACAAGATAAATTTAAGTACTTCAGATGAGTTACAAATGTCATTAATATACATATTAAACAATTTTGGGCCCAGAATAGAACCTTGAGGTAAACCACAGACAATTTGTCGACAACTCGACTGATAATCACCGATTTTCACACATTGTTTTCTATTTTTTAAGTAACTGGTGACCCACTGTAGAGCTACCCCCCTAATCCCATAAAGTTCTAGTTTATTAATTAATATATCATAGTTTATTGTATCAAACGCTTTACTCAGGTCAATAAATAACCCTATTGCACATTTCTTGTTATCTACAGCATTAGTTATTTCTTCAGTTATATCAAAGAGCGCGTGTGAGGTTGAGTGATTGTTCCTGAAACCAAACTGATTGTCCGAGAGTAAATTACACTTTTCGATAAAGCTGTCGAGTCTAGAGTTAAAAACCTTTTCTAAGATTTTAGAGAATTGCGGTAAAAGGGAAACAGGCCTGTAGTTTGTAAAGAGATGTTTATCTCCTGCTTTGAACAGAGGAATCACTTTTGCTACTTTCATACTATCAGGAAAAGTTCCAGTTTGCAACGATAAGTTACAAATGTAAGTTAACGGCTTAGAGATACTTTCAATAACAGTTTTTGAAGTTTTCATGTCCATGTCATGGTAATCGGTCGAAGTTTTATTTTTACACCCTTTAACAATGTCCAGTATCTCCTTTTCCTCCACAGGATTGAGGAACAGGGACATAGGATTTGCTTCTATCAGATCACAATTATAATTCTCAACGTTTGTAATTTTTGCAGCAAGGTTCGGTCCAACATCTACAAAGAATTTATTAAATGTTTCGACAACTTCATTCATATTATTTAACGTGTTATCCTCATCTTTGAAATATTTTGGATAATTAATCGTTCTTGGTTTATTTCTAATTATACTATTTAAGATGTTCCATAAACCTTTAATATTATTCTTATTAGTATCCAACAACTTATTATAATAATCCTGTTTACATTTTCTAATGATACCTGTCAATTTATTTTTATATTTCTTATATTTATCCTCAGCTTCTTTTGTTTGGTTATTTATAAAGTTTTTGTAAAGATTATTTTTTTTCTTGCAAGCATTTAGTAAACCTTTAGACATCCATGGTGTTTCTTTACACTTTCTGTTTTTACTGTATTTCTTCATTGGGCAGTTTTTGTCGTATACCTTTTGAAATACTTGCGTAAACTCATCATAAGCCATATTCGTGTCATTCTCTCTGTACACAATACTCCAGTCTTGAGCTAAAAGCTCCTTTTTAAATGCATCAATAGTTTTCTCTGTTTTTACCCTTCTAAACCAATACTTGTTTTCCTCTTCATCTTTTAAATATCCATTTTTATACATAACGAAAACTGGAAGGTGATCACTAATATCATTTATAATTAACCCGCTGACTGTGTCACTTTCTATTTCATTTGAGAAAATGTTATCAATCAAGGTGGCACTATGGGTTGTAATTCTACTAGGTTTGGTTATTAGAGGAAACAGACCTATACTGAATAAAGTATTTATAAATTCGTCCGTCTTTTTATGTTTATATGGGTTTAACAGATCGATGTTGAGGTCTCCCCCCACAAACATGACTTTATGATTTAATCCTGAAAAGTGCTCCTCCATCCAGTTAGAAAAAACATCTACATCAGAGCCAGGTGTTCTATAGATAGAACTCACAATAATATTTTTCTTTTTTTGCCTTGTAATTTCAACAGTAAGGCATTCAAGTGTATCATCCACCACCATTGTCTTATTTTCCATTACTTTATAACTATAGTTGGAGTCTATAAACATAGCTACGCCCCCTCCATGCTTGTTCCTTCTGTTCATACTTATAAATTCATAACCATCAATAGAAAACTCAAATTCTCTGTCATTATTGATCCATGTTTCTGTGATTAGGATGACACTGAATGGTGTGGAAAACTGTTTTAAGAAGCTTTTGATGTGGTCAAAGTTTGCATAGAGGCTTCGACTATTGAAGTGGATTACAGTGAATGCCTTAATGTTCTTAAGTTTACTATTGTACAGATCCTCTGTGTAATATTGACAGTCATTGGTAGCTCTAGTAAAAAAGTTATTTTCCGGGTCGATGTCGATCTCAGTGTTCTGTAGGTCGTATTGAGAGAATGTAAAATCCTGGGAGTTTGCTTCAGTAATTCTCCTTATTGAAAAATCCAAGTCGGTGCTTCCTATAGAACTGTATGTATTACTAGACATGTGAAATTATGTGCTTTTACATACCAAAGTCCATACGTTTTTCTCGGTGTTTATACTGGATGTGGTGTACTGCTGCGTGGACGTATAATGAGTTTGTCATATCGCAAGAAGGCGATCTCCCCCCTTTCTCGTGCAGCTCTCAGCTCCGGCATCAGTTCTTTGCGTTTTCTTTTTATTGATTCGGTGTAGTCCTCGTTAATGAAGATTTTTGTTCCTTTAAGTCGTTTGGCGCGCTGCAAGATTTCCTCGCGATCCTTCCACCTCAGTAGTCTGGCGATGATGGGTCTCGGCCAGTCTCTCCCGCCGCCGGGTTTCCCTACGCGGTGAGCCCTCTCCACCTCCACCGCGTGATTTAGCTGTAGCTTCTCCTTCAGTATTTCTTTCACCTTTTCCTCGGCGTCGGCCCAGGTCTCCCCAGGCGACTCCAACACTCCCTCAAATACCAGGTTATTTCTGCGGCTCTGCCCCTCCAGATACTCCAGTTTGTCCGTGATGATGTGTAAATTGTCACATACTTTGTAAAAGTCCGTTTGTAAAGTGTTTGTGCGCTCCGTGAGTTTCAGATTTTGCTCTTTCAAAGTGTCCACCTCACCTTGCGTGAACTGCAGGCTTGTTTTTAGTTCTTGAATGTCCTTAGTCTGTAAATCCATGCGGGTGTTTGTTGATTCCATGATGAGTTTTATAAATCCTTTGAAGTTTTCCTGCTGTTGTTGAATTAATTCTCTGAACATGACCCTCTGCTGCTCCATGAGCTCCGTGACTCGACTGAGGCTTACGTATTCCTCTTCCACCGCCGAATCTGCCTGTTGCTTCGCCTCTATTTTCGGCGGTTTTGGCATTTTGCTCCCTCTCAGCAGGCCTGAATTTTCTTAACGAATATTTTGATGTTCTTGAAAACTTTTTTCGCGTTGGTCTAGCTTTGTCCGTCCCTGAAATCGGTCCGACCGGAAACAAGCCCCCTCTTCACCGGTTGATTTTATGATTCACGTTTGCCTTGGGCTTCTTACTAAAGTAATTGTGAGTCCCAGACAGTTAGAAACTGTGGAGAATGAGGGCATCGATCCCTCTACCTCTCGCATGCTAAGCAAGCGCTCTACCATTTAAGTTAATTCCCCTCTGCTTTCTGTATCCAAAAAAGTAACATCAGCTGGTATGTTGTACGCCCCCAAAAAAAAACACATCGGGACACCTGGCCCACTTAATCAAGTAAAGTTATTTTGGGCTTGTACTTTTGTCTGGAGGTAAGTACAGTGACATGAGAATGTCATTGGTTTGCTGTCTAATGTTTCATATCGCCCTCCTCAATTTCAGAGCACGCACAGTTTTCAGAACAATTACTGAAAAGGCACTGCTGGGATTTGAACCCAGGATCTTCTGTTTAGTAGACAGGCGCTTTGACCAACTAAGCCACAGCACCTCAAGGCTCAGCAAATGTTCCCATCGTTGAGGGAGTAAATACAAAGACGTGGGCCAACGTCCCATTTTGCAGTTTCCACGTTAGCTCATAGGTTCACCTTGCGGAGTCTTATTACAAAAACAAAACAAAAAAGCAAGGATTCAATTGTCAATACTAATCAACTACAGTGGAAAATGGTCTTGATGTTGTGCTTGTACAGTTACTTTTCCTGGGCTGCTTTTAGTCCAATGGGTTCCGACTGCACTGGCATTATTTGTTCATATAAAATGCAATTGTTAAGAAGACACTTTTGGAACACAAAACGTGAATTGTCCACTCCAGAGACACGCTTTTTTCCCAGCTAGGCCACAACCACACAATCTATGCACCAATGTCACATCTGGCCAATTCTTTAAATGTAGAGGAGTACAATCAGTTCCCATCCCAAGAAACAAGGGAAACAAGGAATCGTCCCTGGGTGGGCTTGAACCACCAACCTCTCGGTTAACAGCCGAGCGCGCTGACCAATTGCGCCACAGAGACACAGAGTGGGTAGCAGTACATTCTTTTAACATCACAAACTTCATGAGTAAAGTTGATTTTATGATTCACGTTTGCCTTGGGCTTCTTACTAAAGTAATTGTGAGTCCCAGACAGTTAGAAACTGTGGAGAATGAGGGCATCGATCCCTCTACCTCTCGCATGCTAAGCAAGCGCTCTACCATTTGAGCTAATTCCCCTCTGCTTACTGTATCCAAAAAAGTTACCATCAGCTGGTATGTTGTGCGCCCCCAAAAAAAAAACACATCGGGACACCTGGCCCACTTAATCAAGTAAAGTTATTTTGGGCTTGTACTTTTGTCTGGAGGTAAGTACAGTGACATGAGAATGTCATTGGTTTGCTGTCTAATGTTTCATATCGCCCTCCTCAATTTCAGAGCACGCACAGTTTTCAGAACAATTACTGAAAAGGCACTGCTGGGATTTGAACCCAGGATCTCCTGTTTACTAGACAGGCGCTTTGACCAACTAACCCACAGCACCACAAGGCTCAGCAAATGTTCCCATCGTTGAGGGAGTAAATACAAAGAAGTGGGCCAACGTCCCATTTTGCAGTTTCCACGTTAGCTCATAGGTTCACCTTGCGGAGTCTGATTACAAAAATAAAACAAAAAAACAAGGATTCAATTGTCAATACTCTATCAACTACAGTGGAAAATGGTCTTGATGTTGTGCTTGTACAGTTACTTTTCCTGGGCTGCTTTTAGTCCAATGGGTTCCGACTGCACTGGCATTATTTGTTCATATAAAATGCAATTGTTAAGAAGACACTTTTGGAACACAAAACGTGAATTGTCCACTCCACAGACACGCTTTTTTCCCAGCTAGGCCACAACAAGACAATCTATGCACCAATGTCACATCTGGCCAATTCTTTAAATGTAGAGGAGTACAATCAGTTCCCATCCCAAGAAACATGGGAAACAAGGAATCGTCCCTGGGTGGGCTTGAACCACCAACCTCTCGGTTAACAGCCGAGCGCGCTGACCAATTGCGCCACAGAGAGGGATGCAGTACATACTTTTAACATCACAAACTTCATGAGTAAAGTTGATTTTATGATTCACGTTTGCCTTGGGCTTCTTACTAAAGTAATTGTGAGTCCCAGACAGTTAGAAACTGTGGAGAATGAGGGCATCGATCCCTCTACCTCTCGCATGCTAAGCAAGCACTCTACCATTTGAGCTAATTCCCCTCTGCTTACTGTATCCAAAAAAGTTACCATCAGCTTGTATGTTGTACGCCCCCAAAAAAAACACATCGGGACACCTGGCCCACTTAATCAAGTAAAGTTATTTTGGGCTTGTACTTTTGTCTGGAGGTAAGTACAGTGACATGAGAATGTCATTGGTTTGCTGTCTAATGTTTCATATCGCCCTCCTCAATTTCAGAGCACGCACAGTTTTCAGAACAATTACTGAAAAGGCACTGCTGGGATTTGAACCCAGGATCTTCTGTTTAGTAGACAGGCGCTTTGACCAACTAAGCCACAGCACCTCAAGGCTCAGCAAATGTTCCCATCGTTGAGGGAGTAAATACAAAGAAGTGGGCCAACGTCCCATTTTGCAGTTTCCACGTTAGCTCATAGGTTCACCTTGCGGAGTCTTATTACAAAAACAAAACAAAAAAACAAGGATTCAATTGTCAATACTCTATCAACTACAGTGGAAAATGGTCTTGATGTTGTGCTTGTACAGTTACTTTTCCTGGGCTGCTTTTAGTCCAATGGGTTCCGACTGCACTGGCATTATTTGTTCATATAAAATGCAATTGTTAAGAAGACACTTTTGGAACACAAAACGTGAATTGTCCACTCCACAGACACGCTTTTTTCCCAGCTAGGCCACAACAAGACAATCTATGCACCAATGTCACATCTGGCCAATTCTTTAAATGTAGAGGAGTACAATCAGTTCCCATCCCAAGAAACATGGGAAACAAGGAATCGTCCCTGGGTGGGCTTGAACCACCAACCTCTCGGTTAACAGCCGAGCGCGCTGACCAATTGCGCCACAGAGAGGGATGCAGTACATACTTTTAACATCACAAACTTCATGAGTAAAGTTGATTTTATGATTCACGTTTGCCTTGGGCTTCTTACTAAAGTAATTGTGAGTCCCAGACAGTTAGAAACTGTGGAGAATGAGGGCATCGATCCCTCTACCTCTCGCATGCTAAGCAAGCACTCTACCATTTGAGCTAATTCCCCTCTGCTTACTGTATCCAAAAAAGTTACCATCAGCTTGTATGTTGTACGCCCCCAAAAAAAACACATCGGGACACCTGGCCCACTTAATCAAGTAAAGTTATTTTGGGCTTGTACTTTTGTCTGGAGGTAAGTACAGTGACATGAGAATGTCATTGGTTTGCTGTCTAATGTTTCATATCGCCCTCCTCAATTTCAGAGCACGCACAGTTTTCAGAACAATTACTGAAAAGGCACTGCTGGGATTTGAACCCAGGATCTTCTGTTTAGTAGACAGGCGCTTTGACCAACTAAGCCACAGCACCTCAAGGCTCAGCAAATGTTCCCATCGTTTAGGGAGTAAATACAAAGAAGTGGGCCAACGTCCCATTTTGCAGTTTCCACTTTAGCTCATAGGTTCACCTTGCGGAGTCTTATTACAAAAACAAAACAAAAAAGCAAGGATTCAATTGTCAATACTCTATCAACTACAGTGGAAAATGGTCTTGATGTTGTGCTTGTACAGTTACTTTTCCTGAGCTGCTTTTAGTCCAATGGGTTCCGACTGCACTGGCATTATTTGTTCATATAAAATGCAATTGTTAAGAAGACACTTTTGGAACACAAAACGTGAATTGTCCACTCCACAGACACGCTTTTTTCCCAGCTAGGCCACAACCACACAATCTATGCACCAATGTCACATCTGGCCAATTGTTTAATTGTAGAGGAGTACAATCAGTTCCCATCCCAAGAAACAAGGGAAACAAGGAATCGTCCCTGGGTGGGCTTGAACCACCAACCTCTCGGTTAACAGCCGAGCGCGCTGACCAATTGCGCCACAGAGAGGGATGCAGTACATACTTCTAACATCACAAACTTCATGAGTAAAGTTGATTTTATGATTCACGTTTGCCTTGGGCTTCTTACTAAAGTAATTGTGAGTCCCAGACAGTTAGAAAGTGTGGAGAATGAGGGCATCGATCCCTCTACCTCTCGCATGCTAAGCAAGCGCTCTACCATTTAAGTTAATTCCCCTCTGCTTTCTGTATCCAAAAAAGTAACATCAGCTGGTATGTTGTACGCCCCCCAAAAAAAAAACCATCGGGACACCTGGCCCAATTAATCAAGTAAAGTTATTTTGGGCTTGTACTTTTGTCTGGAGGTAAGTACAGTGACATGAGAATGTCATTGGTTTGCTGTCTAATGTTTCATATCGCCCTCCTCAATTTCAGAGCACGCACAGTTTTCAGAACAATTACTGAAAAGGCACTGCTGGGATTTGAACCCAGGATCTTCTGTTTAGTAGACAGGCGCTTTGACCAACTAAGCCACAGCACCTCAAGGCTCAGCAAATGTTCCCATCGTTGAGGGAGTAAATACAAAGCAGTGGGCCAACGTCCCATTTTGCAGTTTCCACGTTAGCTCATAGGTTCACCTTGCGGAGTCTTATTACAAAAACAAAACAAAAAAGCAAGGATTCAATTGTCAATACTCTATCAACTACAGTGGAAAATGGTCTTGATGTTGTGCTTGTACAGTTACTTTTCCTGGGCTGCTTTTAGTCCAATGGGTTCCGACTGCACTGGCATTATTTGTTCATATAAAATGCAATTGTTAAGAAGACACTTTTGGAACACAAAACGTGAATTGTCCACTCCACAGACACGCTTTTTGCCCAGCTAGGCCACAACAACACAATCTATGCACCAATGTCACATCTGGCCAATTCTTTAAATGTAGAGGAGTACAATCAGTTCCCATCCCAAGAAACAAGGGAAACAAGGAATCGTCCCTGGGTGGGCTTGAACCACCAACCTCTCGGTTAACAGCCTAGCGCGCTGACCAATTGCGCCACAGAGACACAGAGGGGGTAGCAGTACATACTTTTAACATCACAAACTTCATGAGTAAAGTTGATTTTATGATTCAAGTTTGCCTTGGGCTTCTTACTAAAGTAATTGTGAGTCCCAGACAGTTAGAAACTGTGGAGAATGAGGGCATCGATCCCTCTACCTCTCGCATGCTAAGCAAGCGCTCTACCATTTGAGCTAATTCCCCTCTGCTTACTGTATCCAAAAAAGTTACCATCAGCTGGTATGTTGTGCGCCCCCAAAAAAAAAACACATCGGGACACCTGGCCCACTTAATCAAGTAAAGTTATTTTGGGCTTGTACTTTTGTCTGGAGGTAAGTACAGTGACATGAGAATGTCATTGGTTTGCTGTCTAATGTTTCATATCGCCCTCCTCAATTTCAGAGCACGCACAGTTTTCAGAACAATTACTGAAAAGGCACTGCTGGGATTTGAACCCAGGATCTTCTGTTTACTAGACAGGCGCATTGACCAACTAACCCACAGCACCTCAAGGCTCAGCAAATGTTCCCATCGTTGAGGGAGTAAATACAAAGACGTGGGCCAACGTCCCATTTTGCAGTTTCCACGTTAGCTCATAGGTTCACCTTGCGGAGTCTTATTACAAAAACAAAACAAAAAAACAAGGATTCAATTGTCAATACTCTATCAACTACAGTGGAAAATGGTCTTGATGTTGTGCTTGTACAGTTACTTTTCCTGGGCTGCTTTTAGTCCAATGGGTTCCGACTGCACTGGCATTATTTGTTCATATAAAATGCAATTGTTAAGAAGACACTTTTGGAACACAAAATGTGAATTGTCCACTCCACAGACACGCTTTTTTCCCAGCTAGGCCACAACCACACAATCTATGCACCAATGTCACATCTGGCCAATTCTCTAAATGTAGAGGAGTACAATCAGTTCCCATCCCAAGAAACATGGGAAACAAGGAATCGTCCCTGGGTGGGCTTGAACCACCAACCTCTCGGTTAACAGCCGAGAAACGACAACTCACACGACATGTTAAGCGGGCAAATTGGCTGATGAACGGAAGTGCTTTTCTTAAACATGTGTTCAGAGCCCCACAGTTTAGCAGGGCATCAAAAAATTAGTAAAATCTCTTGCTGTTCCTCTCCACGGAAATCTTTAGTAAAAGGCGAAAGATTTATACGATCTGAAGAGAAACAAGAGTATTGGACTGCAGTGACTGAGACACTGGCCATACGCTGCCCCGTCGTGGTTCATGTACCGCTCTCTAAAGAGAAGAAAAACTCATTTGCATGAGCCACTTCAGGCTGATTTCAATTCAAATCGAGCTGTTCCCAAATTCCCAGACAGTTACCCTTACTTAAGGAACTGTCGTGTAGAAATATCAAAGCAGGACAGAGGAAGGTGAGAGATTCCATGCACTGCAAGTAAGTGGGAAATTACAACTGAAATCAGGATTTTTGACACATTATGTGTGAGACAGGAAACACCTTAAAAGCACGGGCGAGCTAGCCAGGAGTCGAACCTAGAATCTTCTGATCCGTAGTCAGACGCGTTATCCATTGCGCCACTAGCCCATGGCTACGGATATGTTGATTAACTTTTGAACTTGTCCTATCTACAACCTGAACTCCAAGTTTGGTGATCAAATTAGTACAAGACGTACAAGCCTTGCCAAATGTCACTTATCTAATATTATATAACAAGTCTTCAGAATGTATGCCCATTTAGAAGCGTGAACAAATGCCGTCCTTTGATAGCTCCATCCAAGCGGAGAACTCTAGTGGTTTGTGTGAAAGCAAAGCAACAGAAACAAAGCCTCTTTCTTTGAAGCACACGATGAAACATAGTTTTGCTCCGCCCACATGAACCCGTGACACAGGAAGTGCCAGAGCCCAGAGCGTCCCTTTTTCAATTAAAATGCAATTTAGCTTTGCGCAGTGGCAGTATCGCAGCCTATGAGGTTTATCCGAGGCGCGATTATTGCTAGTTGAAAACTTTACCCAATACCCCGCCTTGACGACTTGAAATATAGTCGGCTATGGCAATTTTTGTCAGTCTCTCAGGAGACTTTGGTTTTGTCAAATATTAATAATCATGTGAGCATCTGATTGTTTGATATTTGGGGAAATTCAAGTGGGGATGATCCATTGTTTTTATTTATTTATTTCAATGAAAATGAACAGTGAAATGAATGTGGCAAGGGCAAAAATATGATTATCTTTGTATTTATAAGAAAATACAAAAAACTGTAAATATCAACTTTTACGCTTGTGTGTCTAATGTAGCGATTCTTGCTTCGTGTGTTTGGGGTCCAGACAGCACTGGAGTCAAAAAAGGTTCTTCAAGCGTAGCCTGTGGAAGAGTTGATAGTGGAACAATGCCTGTAAGTGCAGTATTTTGTGGCTCGTTGGTCTAGGGGTATGATTCTCGCTTAGGGTGCGAGAGGTCCCGGGTTCAAATCCCGGATGAGCCCAGCCTGATCTTCTGTGCTGTGCATCAGGGTGTGCTCTGGAATGCAGTAGCATTTCACACTCTAGGATGTTTTTCGAAAAAAGGGCATGACGGGTCCTGGGTTCAAATCCCTGATGTGCCCATCTTAATTGTGTGCAACACTCATGAGGTGCTTTTGGTTCATGCTCATTTATAATGCTCTACATAATAAAATGTATTCCCACGTTGTAGTTAGTTTTACTCATATCCTACATTTAAAAACATTTAAAGAGCCCACTGTCTGGTCTAAACTGAACATCCAAATCAGGGTTGATTCCAGCTTTGGCCATAACTAACTTGTAAAATTGCAGCTGTTTATAAAAGACACAGTGGTCATGACCAAAAAAAAGTGAAAGCATCACTTTGTGCCGTTAACTTCTTAGCAGAGGATGGTTTCGATCCATCGACCTCTGGGTTATGGGCCCAGCACGCTTCCGCTGCGCCACTCTGCTGTTAGTTACCCAAGAAGGGACATGGACCTACGACACCTGGCTTAAGGAGGCTTGTCCATTAGGACACTGGTTCATTGCAATACTGCAAAGACTAAATCACTAGGAATGTATTTTTCCAAAAAAGGAACGTAGAGAAAACTCATGTACATGTCATTTCAAAAGGAGAGGAACCATACTGGATTTATTTCATGTGTTTGATTCGCATGGGAATATGCAATTTGTTACAATATGCAAAACTTTGACTCATCCAAAATGTTAGTGAAGAACTTGGTTCCCTTGAAATGTAGCTGAAGTATGTAGTCATTTCTCTGTTTTTATGGCTCGTTGGTCTAGGGGTATGATTCTTGCTTAGGGTGCGAGAGGTCCCGGGTTCAAATCCCGGACGAGCCCATCTGGACTGTGTGTAATTTAAAGTTTAATGATAAGTTAAATCTCCCCCACAGCTGAGGCTAACACTGGGCTCTTTCTTCGTGTCATTTGTGGGAATGTATAACAGTGGCCAGTTGGAAGAAAACAAGCTTAAGAAAAAATTTGTATGTAGTTAACAAGACGGCTAGCACTTCAGACTTTTCAGAGTCCATTAACCTGCTCAATGTATTTTCCCTATAGTCGTTAGCATTAGCCACCAAACATAGCAAATTATTAACAATCCCGATATTTACAGTTGTTGTCAACCCATCAACCACATGTAGCTGAGGTCAAAGCCAAAGCCAAAAGTCACTAATGGAAAGGATTTTCAACTGGTGTCTTTTAAAATTGTTCCTATATAGTCATTTTACAACTTATAGCAATGTATAGGCATTACAACCATTTTATTTTGGCATTAAATCAACGTATTTACTTCAAAGCAAAACTTTAAGCAGCAATACTTTGTTGAAGCAGCTGCAGTAACTCACACGACATGTTAAGCGGGCAATTTGGCTGATGAACGGAAGTGCTTTTCTTAAACATGTGTTCAGAGCCCCACAGTTTAGCAGGGCATCAAAAAATTAGTAAAATCTCTTGCTGTTCCTCTCCACGGAAATCTTTAGTAAAAGGCGAAAGATTTATACGAACTGAAGAGAAACAAGAGTATTGGACTGCAGTGACTGAGACACTGGCCATACGCTGCCCCGTCGTGGTTCATGTACCGCTCTCTAAAGGGAAGAAAAACTCATTTGCATGAGCCACTTCAGGCTGATTTCAATTCAAATCGAGCTGTTCCCAAATTCCCAGACAGTTACCCTTACTTAAGGAACTGTCGTGTAGAAATATCAAAGCAGGACAGAGGAAGGTGAGAGATTCCATGCACTGCAAGTAAGTGGTATATTACAACTGAAATCAGGATTTTTGACACATTATGTGTGAGACAGGAAACACCTTAAAAGCACGGGCGAGCTAGCCAGGAGTCGAACCTAGAATCTTCTGATCCGTAGTCAGACGCGTTATCCATTGCGCCACTAGCCCATGGCTACGGATATGTTGATTAACTTTTGAACTTGTCCTATCTACAACCTGAACTCCAAGTTTGTTTGGTGATCAAATTAGTACAAGACGTACAAGCCTTGCCAAATGTCACTTATCTAATATTATATAACAAGTCTTCAGAATGTATGCCCATTTAGAAGCGTGAACAAATGCCGTCCTTTGATAGCTCCATCCAAGCGGAGAACTCTAGTGGTTTGTGTGAAAGCAAAGCAACAGAAACAAAGCCTCTTTCTTTGAAGCACACGATGAAACATAGTTTTGCTCCGCCCACATGAACCCGTGACACAGGAAGTGCCAGAGCCCAGAGCGTCCCTTTTTCAATTAAAATGCAATTTAGCTTTGCGCAGTGGCAGTATCGTAGCCTATGAGGTTTATCCGAGGCGCGATTATTGCTAGTTGAAAACTTTACCCAATACCCCGCCTTGACGACTTGAAATATAGTCGGCTATGGCAATTTTTGTCAGTCTCTCAGGAGACTTTGGTTTTGTCAAATATTAATAATCATGTGAGCATCTGATTGTTTGATATTTGGGGAAATTCAAGTGGGGATGATCCATTGTTTTTATTTATTTATTTCAATGAAAATGAACAGTGGCAAGGGCAAAAATATGATTATCTTTGTATTTATAAGAAAATACAAAAAACTGTAAATATCAACTTTTACGCTTGTGTGTCTAGTGTAGCGATTCTTGCTTCGTGTGTTTGGGATCCAGACAGCACTGGAGTCAGAAAAGGTTCTTCAAGCGTAGCCTGTGGAAGAGTTGATAGTGGAACAATGCCTGTAAGTGCAGTATTTTGTGGCTCGTTGGTCTAGGGGTATGATTCTCGCTTTGGGTGCGAGAGGTCCCGGGTTCAAATCCCGGACGAGCCCAGACTGATCTTCTGTGCTGTGGATCAGGGTATGCTCTGGAATGTAAGTTTGCAGTAGCATTTCACACTCTAGGATGTTTTTCGAAAAAGGGCATGAGGGGTCCTGGGTTCAAATCCCTGATGTGCCCATCTTAATTGTGTGCAACACTCATGAGGTGCTTTTGGTTCATGCTCATTTATAATGCTCTACATAATAAAATGTATTCCCACGTTGTAGTTAGTTTTACTCATATCCTACATTTAAAAACATTTAAAGAGCCCACTGTCTGGTCTAAACTGAACATCCAAATCAGGGTTGATTCCAGCTTTGGCCATAACTAACTTGTAAAATTGCAGCTGTTTATAAAAGACACAGTGGTCATGACCAAAAAAAAGTGAAAGCATCACTTTGTGCCGTTAACTTCTTAGCAGAGGATGGTTTCGATCCATCGACCTCTGGGTTATGGGCCCAGCACGCTTCCGCTGCGCCACTCTGCTGTTAGTTACCCAAGAAGGGACATGGACCTACGACACCTGGCTTAAGGAGGCTTGTCCATTAGGACACTGGTTCATTGCAATACTGCAAAGACTAAAACACTAGGAATGTATTTTTCCAAAAAAAGGAACGTAGAGAAAACTCATGTACATGTCATTTCAAAAGGAGAGGAACCATACTGGATTTATTTCATGTGTTTGATTCGCATGGGAATATGCAATTTGTTACAATATGCAAAACTTTGACTCATCCAAAATGTTAGTGAAGAACTTGGTTCCCTTGAAATGTAGCTGAAGTATGTAGTAATTTGTCTGTTTTCATGGCTCGTTGGTCTAGGGGTATGATTCTTGCTTAGGGTGCGAGAGGTCCCGGGTTCAAATCCCGGACGAGCCCATCTGGACTGTGTGTAATTTAAAGTTTAATGATAAGTTAAATCTCCCCCACAGCTGAGGCTAACACTGGGCTCTTTCTTCGTGTCATTTGTGGGAATGTATAACGCCCGGCTCACACTGTATCCGGTCCGGGTCCGGTCCGGTTTCGGTCCTGATCCGGTCCGGGTTTGCCCCAATCTACCACTCACATTGAGTCCGGCTGACACTGTGGCCAGCTCCGGCGCCAGAAGCTGCGCCAGGCACAGAAACGGCCCTCGCGAGAACAGAAGCGCACGTGAGTTTACCTTTTGGTGCGAGTTCACGTCATAAATAGCCCCATATATAGGTAGTTTTTGTCAACAAAAGCCGTATTTGCCAGGACAACGACTCTCCCCAGTGAAGTGGATGCTTTAAACACACTAATGCCCCCGTGTCACTGGTAATGGAGAAATGTTTACATTTACGACGTTACACGCGTTTACAGGCGGAAAACGAGACCAAATAAGGAGTAAGCGGACAGATTTTATTTTGAAATACACCGGATCTTCCTCTCCCACGAGACCTGACTTCCTGTTTGGCGCGTGTTTTTCGTCAGCTTGATCCGTTGGGGGCTCCGGTATCCGGCAAAGATAGACTTCTTGCGGATTCTTTCCGTTGCCGCCGGAAGGCCGCCGGATGGCCTCGGTAGCCGGAGCCGGACTTCGCGGAGCGGTGTGAGTGTGCTACATTGGTTTTAATGACTTTCTAAGTTGGCGGACGCCGTACCTGGCGTTAACCGGATTCAGTGTGAGCCTGGGGTAACAGTGGCCAGTTGGAAGAAAAAAAGCTTAAGAAAAAAATTGTATGTAGTTAACAAGACTTTTCAGAGTCCATTAACCTGCTCAATGTATTTTCCCTATAGTCGTTAGCATTAGCCACCAAACATAGCAAATTATTAACAATCCCGATATTTACAGTTGTTGTCAACCCATCAACCACATGTAGCTGAGGTCAAAGCCAAAGCCAAAAGTCACTAATGGAAAGGATTTTCAACTGGTGTCTTTTAAAATTGTTCCTATATAGTCATTTTACAACTTATAGCAATAGGCATTACAACCATTTTATTTTGGCATTAAATCAACGTATTTACTTCAAAGCAAAACTTTAAGCAGCAATACTTTGTTGAAGCAGCTGCAGTAACTCACACGACATGTTAAGCGGGCAAATTGGCTGATGAACGGAAGTGCTTTTCTTAAACATGTTTCATGAGCCACTTCAGGCTGATTTCAATTCAAATCGAGCTGTTCCCAAATTCCCAGACAGTTACCCTTACTTAAGGAACTGTCGTGTAGAAATATCAAAGCAGGACAGAGGAAGGTGAGAGATTCCATGCACTGCAAGTAAGTGGGAAATTACAACTGAAATCAGGATTTTTGACACATTATGTGAGAGACAGGAAACACCTTAAAAGCACAGGCGAACTAGCCAGGAGTCGAACCTAGAATCTTCTGATCCGTAGTCAGACGCTTTATCCATTGCGCCACTAGCCCATGGGTAAAGATATGTTGATTAACTTTTGAACTTGTCCTATCTACAACCTGAACTCCAAGTTTGGTGATCAAATTAGTACAAGACGTACAAGCCTTGCCAAATGTCACTTATCTAATATTATATAACAAGTCTTCAGAATGGCAATTGTTCACATTTCTAAATAGCCATACATTCAAAAAGACTCGTTCCATAATATCTGAAATGTGACATTTGGATATGCTTGAAAGTCTTATAGAAAACTGTGATCGCTCAACAAAATTTAAGGCTAGGTTCTAAGTAGGACATGAAGGAATTTTAATTAACACCATATTTTAAAGGGGCTAGTGGCGCAATGGATAAAGCGTCTGACTACGGATCAGAAGATTCTAGGTTCAACTCCTGGCTGGCTCGTGTGTATTTTTAGGCTGGAAATTGTCATTAACAAAAGGAAAATTAAAAAAATTGAGATGTCGGCGTGTTATTTGCCACTAAATTAAAATAGATTGAATGTCCAACCTTCCTCTGTCAGGCTTTAAAAATGCTACAGCAAAGTTCTTTTATGAGCCCCAATTAAAAGGTATCCTCTCCTTAAGTTAACCTCACTGGTTGGGAATTGAAAAAAGCAAACTTGCAATAGATATCCGGGTTCATGCAAATGACTTTGGCTTCCCTTCGGTCAAAGGTAGATAACCCATCACAGGGCAGTGCATGGCCTTAAGTCCCAACCCGTGGCCTGCTCTTTAGACCAGTGCTCTTGTTTCTCTTCAGATCGCATAAATCTTTCGCCTTTTACTAAAGATTTCCGTGGAGAGGAACAACAAGAGATTTTGACAATTTGTTGATGCTCTGCTTAACAGTGGGGCTCTAAATACATGTGAAAGAAAAGCATTATACAATTACATTGCAGTACATGCGTTCACTAACTTTCCTCTATCCTACAACTCAAATGCTACACCAAGGCCACTCAAGTTCTGATCCAAAGTTTGACCTCTTCTGAAACATGGAATTGAACTCTTTGCATTTTTATAATTTGCTGCATCTTCTTTTCTGCCGACTAGCCTTTTTATTTAGTTTCAGTGTCGGACAATGGATGCAAATTAACCCATGGCTACATTCCTGTGAGGCGTGTTCATAAACATGCACTGTCCAAATAAACCAATAAACAAATACATTCCGACAAAGACAACACAGCCGTGATCGTATAGAGGTTAGTACTCTGCGTTGTGGCCGCAGCAACCCCGGTTCGAATCCGGGTCAAGGCATTAGTGATCAGTTTCCCAAAAGCAATGCTGTCTCGTTCATATTGGCAGTGCAATTGTGTCAACCAGAATCTGATAGACCAAAGTTTTCGACCTCTAAGTGTTTTTTTTTAAACTCTTAAGAGCACCCTGCAACTGTTACCTTTAAATGTGTGCCCGGTTTTGACCAGTCGGTGTGTTTTTAAATTGAATATGGCAAGTAGCCAAACATTTTGTCAGCAGTGTTTTTTCAAGTGTTCAGTTCTACCAAAATAAGCCTAGCAGGTGATAAAGACTTATCTCAGCATACTGAACATTAGCCTGGTGAGACCAGAATGATTCCCCTCTGTATTTTTTATCCAGCGGGGGATCAGTCTGGTCACCCAGTCAACGCTCGCGCCTTCCGCAAAATTAATCCGTTCACGTCCAATCTGAATCGTTTATTTGCCGTGACGTGTTGTTAGCGAGCAACGTCACTCACGGGACGCGGAAGTCCCTCAATAACAATCTACGAACGATGCACGAAAGAGAGAAAGCGTGTCTCCAGTCGGCGGTAAATGACCAAAAAACACATCGACAGTAGGTGAGTTTCGTTATTCATAATCCTGCGCAAATATTAACGCAAAACCGCTAATAAAACCATATCAACAGCAGACGCCCGCTCTTCGCTGATTGGTTTACTCCGCTTCCTGTTTGCTTGCGTATCTACCGCTGTGGAAAATGGATTCGACGCAACGGTGACCAGACTCACCGGCTGGTACAGCGGTGAGTCTGGATTTTTCCAGGCTAACTGAACATATCCATGGACCTCTTGCACCCTAAGCAAGAATCATACCCCTAGACCAACAAGCCTCAAACTGCCACAGTAAGGACACACATTACTCACTGTCGCCAACCTTTGATATGAGTCAAAAGTCAAAATTGAAGCCAAACCCAAGAAATAAGTGTCTTTCTGACTCCTGTCATAGATATGCATTTTCCAAATTTTAATCATACAGTCTCGGGTAGCCCCAGTGGCCTAATGGATAAGGCACTGGCCTCCTAAGGCAGGGATTGTGGGTTCAAGTCCCATCTGGGGTGGCTTGCAGCCTAGTGCTTCCCTGGAAGCAATTTAGACAAATGGACAGAAGCCATCCTCTGTGAACAAGCAGAGTTTTGCTTCTGAACAGCTGCCAAAAAAACTTTGTCAAAGTTGTGCCTCAATGCGAACTCATCAATGCCTGTAAACAACAAACTCCTCTTGAAATCAGGAAGGTTTTATTGTCATAGTGTTACATTTTGCAGATGCTTTGCAACTGGTTTACAAGAATTTTGTTTTTGTCACTATCATCCTGTCAGTTTCATTAGCACTACAGTAGACTGACTGACTTCTTGGATCAATCCCAAGCTGAAAGTTGGGTTTTCGGTATTTTAAAAATGCATAATGTGGCATACGCATATTTTATTATGTGATGCTCCGGGCATTAAAAATCTCCCTGCACCATAACCAAATCATTTTTGTCAAAGTGTTTTTTAAAGCGCCAAAACTGTGACGAGATAATTCCAGAATATGTACTTTAAACTCATCTTTTCAGCAGAAATTAATATCTTGAAGGTGAATTGAGTACACCGTTGTTGGCAGGATCTGAACCTGCGCGGTTCTTCTGGGTCAAATTCCATATTAGAAAAGCTGCACACACAAAACCTTGAGAAAGCAATAAGTTATTTCACATGAGGAGCAAACTACCATTTCTTGAAAGACACCACAGAATGTTGCAATAAAAAGTCAAATCCAAGATTAGGTCAACCATTTTGTTGACAATAGCCCATGTGTTGTGTTTGTCTTTTGTCTGAGGAAACCCCAAAATGCATCTCTGTGGAGCCTGGATAGCTCAGTCGGTAGAGCATCAGACTTTTAATCTGAGGGTCCAGGGTTCAAGTCCCTGTTCAGGCGCTGTTCTGATTATACTGCCAGTCCTTGATAAGTTTGTTGACGTGATAAAGTCTGAAGTAACTCAACCAGCGACTGAACGCTGAGCAAGACATAGTGTCATGATGATAAAAACATTTACTCAGTGATTTGAGAATATAACATAACTAAATGTTTTAGCTCTCTAGCTCCAGATACATGTGTATAGTCAAAAGTAACAAGTTCTCCACTTTCCATTTTCAATGAGGCTAGTTAAAATAGGGCCTCGAAAGCTCAGATTTCTGTCCAAGGCCTGCCGAAATAGCTCAGTTGGGAGAGCGTTACTAGTTAGCTATAGTAAAGAAGTTATTTTCAAGGTCGATGTCGATCTCAGTGTTCTGTAGGTCGTATTGTCAGAATGTAAAATCCTGGGAGTTTGCTTCAGCAATTCTCCTTATTGAAAAATCCAAGTCGATGCTTCCTATAGAACTATATGTATTACAGGACATGTGAAATTATGTGCTTTTACAAACCAAAATCCATACGTTTTTCCCGGTGTTTATAATGGATGTGGTGTACTGCTGCGTGGACGTATAATGAGTTTGTCATATCGTAAGAAGGCGATCTCCCCCCTTTCCCGTGCAGCTCTCAGCTCCGGCATCAGTTCTTTTCACTTTCTTTTAATGGATTCCGTGTAGTCCTCGTTTATGAAGATTTTTGTGCCTTTGAGTCGTTAAGCGCTGCAGGATTTCTGCGGGATCCTTCCACCGCAGTAGTCTGGCGATGATGGGTCTTGGCCAGTCTCTCCCGCCGCCGGGTTTCCCTACGCGGTGAACTCTCTCCACCTCGACCACGTGCTGTAGCTGGAGCTTCTCCTTCAGTAGTTGTTTTACTTTTTCCACGGCGTCGGCCCAAGTCTCCCCAGGCGACTCCAACACTCAATTAACTAGAATTAAAACTAAACTAAAATGCTTTCAAAATGAAGAGTCCACTGACGGGATTTCACAATATATACAAAACTCTGATAGAAAGTCTTTGAAAAATAATATTTTATTCCAAAAAAAAACAGTTTTATAATGAAGAACAGATGACAAATTCATATTATCTCTTCCAAATGTGAATTCTGGGCGTGTAACATTTCCACACAACACTTGTCCTGCACCTCTGCAGGTGAAAAATATAATTCCATATTTGTAGGAAAAAAACCATCAGCATTTGTGAAACATTACTTTGAAATATTGTGAACTGGATAAGTCTCTGTGAACGACACAGACATGTTCATGTCATGAAGCACATTTGATCTTAAATCTTATCTTGATGTTATCTGAAGGTCTGACCACACTCATCACAGCTGTTTCTCTCCAGTGTGGATCCTCTTAATGTGCCGTTTGAGGTGGGATGACAGAGTAAAGGTCTTGTCACACTGCTCACATCTGTACGGCCTCTCTCCGGTGTGGATTCTCATGTGACATTCATAATGTGGCCGACTGAATGTTTTCCCACACTGCTTACACACACACACACTCATCACAGCTGTATTCCCTTTCCCCAGCATGTATCTTCATGTGTTCTTTGAGGCTGAATGAGTGAGTAAAGGTCTTGTCACACTGCTCACATCTGTATGGCCTCTCTCCATTGTGGATCTTCATGTGCTTTTTAAGACTTGTAGAATGAGTAAACACATGTCCACACTCAAAGGGCTTTTCCCCAGTGTGGATCCGCATGTGCCGTTCAAGATGCTCTGACCGGCTGAATGTATTCCCACACTGCTCACACTCGTACGGCTTTAGTCCATTATGGACTTTCTTGTGTTGCCAGAGTCCAGAGAGCTGATTAAATGACTTCCCACACTCATCACATCTGTATTCCTTTTTCCCAGCATGCATCTTCATGTGACGTTTTAGGTTGCTTGAACTAGTCAATCCTTTCCCACACTGCATGTCTTTCCCTGTGTGGGGGGAGTCTTCAGAGGCTGAGCTGGGTCCATTTCTCTGCAGAAAGAAACAGGAGTTGGTGTTGTGTTACACACATTATTCTGTAAAACACTAAACGTAGTTTGCTGCAGACCTGGTGTCCCCCTCCCTCTGTTCTCATTCACATATACAGTATCAACCCTCCCCCATCAGCTCACTGTGAATCAGCCCTTCTCTTTGGTCCTCATGACATTGCTGTAATACCACCCCCTGGTGGCTGGCGACTCAAAAAGACACTGGAAACAAGATTCCTATGTAGCTTTGGTCCTCGTTTAAAACTGCTTAAAAGCTTAACTTCAAAGAGTTTTTCTTTTTCTAAAAATGTCAGTGATCCATGAGACAACGCTGGTCTATGTATTATAGTTTTAACCACGCTGGTTTTGTGTATCAACAATAAAAGAGTGGAAGCTTAAATCTATGACGGACTGTGGAGGCTTGTAGCCATGTTCATTTCACAGACCACTCGGGATCATTCCTATGAATGGGACCCAACGATCTCTATTATTTAGATCTATGGTCTGAGCGCTGGAGCTGCAAGAAGAAAGTCCAGTCTATTTTTCATTGTAAAACACGTCTTGACTTGAGTCTAGGACGGCCTTTGACCTCACCTCGCTGATGTGAGTGTGTCTTTGTGCAGATCCTCCTCACCTGTGAGCAGACAGACTCCTGGAGGGGCAGCAGCAGCACAGACTGTGAAGCCGCTCTGTGAGTCCTGGATATTTCCTCCAAACCAGCAGAGTCCTGACGAGGCTTTCTCGTCGTCTTTGTGGCTCTTCCTCCCAGCTCACACAGACAAGGTCACACACAGGTCCAGAGTCCAGCTGGAAGTCACTGGGGGCTTTTATAGCTCTGTGTGGAAAGCCCCTCCCCAAAGGAGCCCTCCCTCACCTCTGTGGATGAAACCTCTGCTGCCCCCCCTCCTCCTCCTCTTTTCAGCTCATTGTTCCTGCTCCACACCTAAAGCTTTTCACATTCAAATGCTCTGAGCCCACTCTGATTGGTCAGGCCTTTGAGTCAATAGTCTTGCATATTCAAAGTTATCTTTCTCTTCACACATTTAAACCAGGCTCTGTCATGACTATAACATTTACTATTGTTAATCCACATATTTGTTAGGAGTCCAGTGCCTCCCATCTGTGTTTTGCCCCACCCTCTTGTCCCTGTCTGTTTGGAGCTGGGCGGAGTCATCACACCCTGGAGCTTGCAGCCACTCAGCACACCTGCAACTCATCACCACTCACCTCCAGTATTTGAAGCCTCTTCAGTCCTCCACTCTCTGCCAGATCGTCCGTTACCTTATGTGGTACCTACTTTGGCTCTTGAATTTTTTGCAACCTAAGCTTTGAAAGAACTTTTGTGACAAACCTGTAATTCTACTCTCTTCTGTGCAGTTCTCCGTCCGGCTCCAGACTCACCTCCAGATACCTCCACCTACCTTGTACCTCCGGTCCTGTTTTCAACCCTTGCCTGTTTTTTTGGAATAAATCTGTTAAACCCTTTTTTTGGAGTCTGTCCTGAGAGTCACTCTGGTCCTGTCGTTACAACAATATTAAACGTAGCTGTAGAGTCCACTCTAGCTCTAAGATCTATCACTCTAGATCTAATTTGGCCCATTATCTCCACGGAGACTATTCTTTCCTCCGCTTGAACCAACACTTCTGTGTGGATGAAACAAATCTGGTTCTTTTGTTGCTCCATGAAGCGATGACATTTGCTTCAACGTTATATCTATGTTATAAATTTCAAGTGAACAAAACAAATGAGTTTATTAGAGCAGGTAACATTCTGCTCAAAGTGAGTGGGCCGAAGCAAAAGCTTCCTCAGAAGCTTCCTCAGAGGAAACTCTGTTGGTCCTTCAGTGTGACCTGCACTGGGATGATCACTGGACTCTGGTCTCTCAGCTTCTGCTGTGGTTTACAGGATCTGCTCAGTGTTAATGGCAGATCACATGTGCCTTTGCAGCTGATCTGACCTGCCCTTGTGTCTGACCACATCAGATGCTTTTTTAAAACATTAGCTGGTACAAATCTGTCAGTCTCACCTTTCCACTGTTTAGGCATTCTGTAAAAGTATTAAAATCAAGTAAGTGTTATTAGTTGTATATAGGGCATGATTGTGTTACAACCATCCCCACCCCTGTCAGCCATTGTTCAGCTAGCTCTATTAGCTCATTAGCTAGTAGATCGTCGAGGTTGTGGCGAATGTAAGAGTGATAAGCCCCTGTGTTGCCTTTAAGGCAGTTTATTTAATAAGTAATTTACTAAGTTAAAACAAATACTTAAAAATGTTGCAATAAGTTAAATAATCATTTTGATCCGGTATAAATAAATAATTCATGTTTTTCTATAATTTAAGTTAAAAAATATTATCGCTAAAACTACTTCCGGTTCGCCGCGCTACTTCCGGTTTCGCGGTCCCGAGTGTAAACAGAAGCCATGCTACATGTCAGGGGCAGTCAGATCCGCATCAGCTGCCATCCACCCTAAAACATTAATAAGGCAATGCCGTAAGTTTGTACATTGTTGTATCTCTATGTGTAGCTTTGTATTTTCATATTTGATTCGTAGTTTATAGGATGAGTGCTCTTTATTTTCATATCCACATCAGCCGTTCGCTGACATTGTGCTGTACTATGTCTTACAGTTTTCACCATCCAGTAAAGGGAATAATCCAACTACTACAGTCTCCGAGGTTTCTTTGCTGGTGGTTTAGCTGCGTGTTTCATCAGACACTACAGTGAAAAGGCACCATCCGATGTTTCATCGTGGTCAAAATGGCAGCAAGCAACCGATCTGCTACAACTCCAACTGGCACAACATGCTCATCTGTAAAGAGTGCTGCTCGTGCTCGTGCTAAAGCAGAAGCAGCGAAGGTGAGAGCATCCTATGCAAGTAAAGAAGCAGAGCTAAAAGTGGAAAAAGCTATAAGTTAACTACAAAAACTGAAAATTGACACAGCGCTAGAATTGCTAACAAAACAAAGAGAAGCTCATGCTGCGGAAGCAGAGGCTGAAGTGCTAGAAGATGCAGAGGCAAAACAAGATGAATATGAGAGCAGGAATTCTTTATTAGACAGAGTAAAAAGAGAAAGAACAAATTACTATGTGCAATCACAAAGGGACATTCTACCCCCACAAGTCCCAGCTACATCAGCACAACATGAGGCCTCAGATGACACATTTGTAACATGGGACCCATCTGAGGAGGACTTTGCAGAGCCACCACCTATCAGCATTAGGCCAAAGTTCACTTCCAAACAGACAGATTTGCCTATTCAAACTAAACCTGGCCTAACTAAAGTTGAGACAAAAACAAAAGTAGAACAAACAAAGAATGCTCTCCGGCCACACGCATCTCCATTCATGCCTCATTACAATACTGCAGCTAGTATGTCACACCCAGCTGAGCCATTTGCCCAATACATGGCACGTCGAGACCTAATCACGTCAGGCCTCTACCAATACGACGATAGGCCAGAGAACTTCAGAGCGTGGTACTCCTCATTCACTGGCGCTATAGCTGAAGTCCACCTAACACCGACTCAAGAGTTAGATCTCATGACAAAATGGCTGGGAAAGGAGTCAAGTAACCAAGTGAAGCGCATACGCTCAGTACACGTCAATAACTCCAGTGCAGCACTACAGAAAGCATGGGAGAGACTTCGCGAGTGTTATTCAGCCCCTGAAGTGATTGAAAAGTCACTTTTTCAGAGATTGGATAGTTTTCCAAGATTAACAACCAAGGACTATGTCAAACTGCGCGAACTAGGGGATCTGCTCCAAGAGATCCAAGGAGCCAAGGAAGACGGCTATCTTCCTGGTCTGTCATATCTGGACACTTCTCGGGGAATAGGTCCAATTGTAGACAAACTCCCTTATGCACTCCAAGAAAGATGGATGACTCATGGGTCCAACTACAAAGAAGAAAATAATGGCTGTTTCCCACCTTTCAAGTACTTTTGCAAGTTCATATGCAAGGAAGCAAAGAAACGTAATGATCCAAGTTTCACCCAACAAAGCAGTCAAACGTACATTAAACCAGACAGACCCAACGTAAAGAACTTTAACTCAGCCAAACCTATCGCTGTGCACAAAACAAACATTTCAACTCCCAACAAGAACTGCCCACTGCACAATAAGCCACACCCACTAAAGAAATGCAGGACATTCAGGAATAAACAACTGGATGAAAGAAAGGCCTTCCTCAAAGAGAAAGGAATATGTTTCAAGTGCTGCTCTTCAGACACGCATCTCGCCAAGGACTGTAAATCTACAGTAAAATGCACTGAATGCGACAGCACAAGACACGACACAGTCATGCATCCAGGTCCTCCACCACAAAGCAACAAGGCTCCTCCACCTGCTCAAGAGAATGGCGGGGAGGGAGAAAATGAATCCGACAATGTTGAGGTAACATCAAGCTGTACTAAGGTGTGTGGCCAAGGTCAGTGGGGTCGCTCATGTTCTAAAATATGTCTCACCAGGGTGTATCCAAAAGGTCAAAAGGACAGTGCTGTTAAAGCTTATGTAATCATGGACGACCAAAGCAATCGTTCCTTAGCTAGGCCTGAGTTCTTTGAACTTTTTGATATTAAAACAGAGCCTTTCTGCTACAACTTAAGAACATGCTCTGGCCTTGTTGAAACATGGGGTAAAATGGCTGACGGTTTCCAGATTGAGTCGCTAGATGGGTCAGTAGTTATCCCATTACCTCCTCTTATTGAATGTCAAGACATTCCTAACAATCGGAGTGAAATCCCAACTCCAAGCGCAGTGCAGCACCAGCCCCACCTCCGGGCCATAGCCAAGTTCATTCCAGAGCTAGACCCTAAGGCTGAAATACTTCTGCTACTAGGTCGAGATGTTTTACGTGCACACAAGGTTAGGGAACAAGTCAATGGCCCTCATCACGCTCCTTTTGCCCAACGCCTAGATTTAGGGTGGGTCGTAGTCGGAGAAGTGTGCCGGGGTAAAGTTCACAAACCTACAGTCAACACGTTCAAGACAATCATTCTCGAAAATGGCCGTCCTACAGTTTTTGGACTTTGTGACAACTTTCTGCAACTCACAGAAATGCCGCACACAAAAAGGCAGGGTAAAGCACCTGAACAAACTCTGGGACAAACGGTATTCAATCGCACAGAACATGACAACAAACCAGCTCCCTCTATTGAGGACACTCTCTTCTTGGAGATTATGGACAAAGAAATGTACAGAGACGACGACAATAGTTGGGTTGCCCCGCTTCCTTTTAAAGAACACCGCCAACGTATGCCAAACAACAAAGAGCTTGCTGTCAGTCGGTTTTCATCTCTCAAAAGAAACTTACAGAGAAAACCTCAAATGCAGGAGCAATACGTCGAGTTCATGGAAGGCATTTTCTCCAACGGTCATGCTGAAGTGGCTCCCCCGCCAAAACAAGGAGAAGAGTGCTGGTATCTTCCAACATTCGGGGTTTATCACCCACAAAAGCCCAACAAGATCAGGGTTGTTTTTGATTCCAGTGCCCAGTACTCCGGCGTGTCCCTCAACAGTGTCCTCCTCTCCGGCCCAGATCTAAACAACAGTCTGGTCGGCGTCCTCCTTCGATTCCGGAAAGAGTCTGTCGCCATTATGGCCGATATACAGCAAATGTTCCATTGTTTCATGGTGCGTGAAGACCATTGGAACTACCTCCGTTTTCTGTGGCATAAGGACAATGATGTAAACAAGGAAGTCATTGAATATCGTATGAAGGTCCATGTATTTGGAAACTCACCATCTCCCGCTGTGGCTGTATACGGACTGCGCAAGGCCATCCAGGCAGGAGCAAAGGACTATGGGGCTGACACAGTCGAGTTTGTGGAGAGGCATTTTTATGTTGACGACGGCTTGATCTCCGTGCCTTCTCCAATTGAAGCAATCGACTTGCTCCAAAGAACACAAGCCTCTCTTGCTGAGTCCAATCTGCGCCTGCACAAGTTTGCCTCTAACTCTCAAAAAGTCACACATGCCTTTTGTCCTGAAGATTGTGCTGCAGTCGTCAAGGACTTGGATCTTGGTGGCGAAGAAACTCAGTCACAGCGTAGCCTAGGACTCATTTGGGAAACAATGACGGACACTTTCACATTCTCAGTTGCCACCACAATCAAACCGTTCACTCGCCGAGGTGTTTTGTCTTCTGTCAATAGCGTCTTTGATCCTCTGGGCCTATTGGCACCCGTCACAATCCAAGGAAGAGCTCTACTTCGTGAACTCTCTTCAGCGTGTTCAGAATGGGACACACCGCTTCCGCAGGACAAGCAAAACAAATGGGAAAGTTGGAGAGATTCCATCAAGGATCTAAAAGAACTTCATGTCCCAAGAACCTACACATTCACGTCTCTCAGTCAAGCAAAATGCAACGAACTGTATCTATTCTCAGATGCTTCAACCAAAGCGATTGGCGCTGTAGCCTACCTGAAAGTAGTCCAACCAGATGATAAAGTTGAGGTAGGATTCATAATGGGCAAAGCAAGACTCGCTCCCCAGTCAGAACCTACCATACCAAGGCTTGAACTGTGCGCCGCCGTCTTGGCAGTCGAGATGGCCGATCTAATTCAAGATGAGTTAGACCTACAGCTGGACGCAGTTCACTTTTACACGGACAGTAAGGTAGTCCTCGGCTATATCTGCAACGAGTCAAAACGATTCTACACATATGTCCACAACAGAGTGCAGCGTATTCGTCAGTCCTCAAAGCCAGAACAGTGGCACTATGTGCGCACAGAGGAAAACCCTGCAGACCACGCTTCACGATCGCTGACACCATCTCAACTGGCAAAGACAACATGGTTCACCGGACCGTCCTTCATCTATCGTCCACCTGCTGAAACAAAACAAGTAAGTGGAAAGTTTGAGTTAATTGATCCAGACAAAGACTGTGAAGTAAGGCCACAAGTAAAAACTCTGGCGACTAACATCCAAGTACTCAGTTGCAAACGCTTTCAACGCTTCTCCACCTTCAAGTCCCTGGTCAGAGCAGTAGCGTTCCTCATCCACATTGCAAAATCGTTCAATGGAAGTAATCCAGACAGTGAATGCAAAGGGTGGCACAAATGTCACTTACCTCGAACACCGGATGAAATGACTCAAGCTAAGAATGTCATTCTCAAAGAGACACAACGCGCAACCTTTGAAAAAGAACTGTTGGCTCTTCAAGCTGGCAAACCACTTCCCATGCAAAGCCCTCTACAAAAACTCAGCCCGGTCCTCGACAAAGGCCTTATAGTTGTAGGAGGCCGACTCAAACACTCTGAGCTTGAGAACTTTGAAAAGACCCCAATAATCATTCCCAAAGATTCTCACGTCTCTCTCCTGCTCACTCGTCACCACCACGAGCAAGTGAAACACCAGGGCCGTCACCTGACGGAAGGAGCAATCAGGGCTGCAGGGCTTTGGCTTTTAGGGGGCAAAAGACTTGTCAACTCTGTAATCCACAAATGCATTGTTTGCCGCAAACTACGGGGAAAACAGGAAGAACAACGCATGGCAGATCTACCACCTGAACGCCTTAAAATGTGTCCTCCTTTTACCTACGTGGGCCTTGATGTTTTCGGGCCCTGGACAATAACTACTAGGCGTACCAGAGGCGGAAAAGCCCAAAGCAAGCGCTGGGCCATCATGTTTAGCTGCATGAGTTCGAGAGCTGTACATATTGAGGTGAT
Organism: Proterorhinus semilunaris; assembly: GCA_021464625.1. Taxonomy (NCBI): domain Eukaryota; kingdom Metazoa; phylum Chordata; class Actinopteri; order Gobiiformes; family Gobiidae; genus Proterorhinus; species Proterorhinus semilunaris. The sequence goes on along the minus strand of JAJBBP010000025.1, from coordinate 71,480 downwards.
CGAATCCCTAGACACGTCCAGCTGCGTAAACGCCCTATGACGCTTCTTTGCTCTAAGAGGTCCTGCCAAAAGACTCTTGTCCGATCGAGGCACTAACTTCATAGGGGCATCCAAGGAGTTAGGAATGGACAAAACCATGCAACAGTATCTAAAAGACCAAGGTTGCAGCTGGGAATTCAACCCGCCTCACGCCTCCCACATGGGAGGCTCCTGGGAGCGCATGATTGGCGTTGCTCGAAGAATTCTGGACTCCATGCTGCTCCAAAACAAGGTACAACTAACTCATGAAGTGTTGTGCACACTCATGGCAGAAGTTACAGCCATCATAAATGCAAGGCCACTTCTCCCAGTTTCTTCGGATCCAGAGAACCCTTTCATCCTCTCTCCATCAATGCTCCTCACCCTGAAATCGTGCCTTCTAGCACCTCCTGGAAATTTCCTGGACAAAGACTTATACACAAAGCAATGGAGACAAGTGCAGGCTCTTGCTAACCAGTTTTGGACGCGCTGGAGACGAGAGTACCTGCCCTCACTACAAAAGCGGCAAAAATGGACTATACCTCGAAGGAACCTACAAGTCGGTGACCTTGTTTTGCTCAAGGATAAGCAGGTCACACGGAACAGCTGGCCCATGGCTCGGGTCACTGCGACTTTCCCTGGTAAGGACAGTCGTGTGAGAAAAGTCGAAGTAAAGGCCAGTGACCAAGGCAATATAAAGACTTTCATGCGACCAGTAACTGAAGTCATTCTCCTCTTACCTAAGGACTGATTTTTCCAAGGTTTAGTTAGTTTATAGTGGCCCCTAGAGGCCAGGCGGGGAGTGTGTTGCCTTTAAGGCAGTTTATTTAATAAGTAATTTACTAAGTTAAAACAAATACTTAAAAATGTTGCAATAAGTTAAATAATCATTTTGATCCGGTATAAATAAATAATTCATGTTTTTCTATAATTTAAGTTAAAAAATATTATCGCTAAACTACTTCCGGTTTCGCCGCGCTACTTCCGGTTTCGCGGTCCCGAGTGTAAACAGAAGCCATGCTACATGTCAGGGGCAGTCAGATCCGCATCAGCTGCCATCCACCCTAAAACATTAATAAGGCAATGCCGTAAGTTTGTACATTGTTGTATCTCTATGTGTAGCTTTGTATTTTCATATTTGATTCGTAGTTTATAGGATGAGTGCTCTTTATTTTCATATCCACATCAGCCGTTCGCTGACATTGTGCTGTACTATGTCTTACAGTTTTCACCATCCAGTAAAGGGAATAATCCAACTACTACAGTCTCCGAGGTTTCTTTGCTGGTGGTTTAGCTGCGTGTTTCATCAGACACTACAGCCCCGGAAGACCAACGACCGAGAGTCTGGATTTGATGGTCGGGAAGGCCTGCCCTGGAGCAGAGGAAGCGGCCCCGATGCGAAATGAGTGGATGGAGAACAGGTCCAAATCTGTATCCGGTGGGTTGAGGTCGAGTACTTGCTCCGTGGTAACCATGTCGACAGTTAGTCAACAGTTTCAAACAGACAGGAATGAAGGCTTGGCCTGGTGAGTGTATAGGCTCGTGGTTAATTAGAGGCCTGGTGAGGTGAATGCAGGATTGGTTGGTATGCAGAGGATGATTGATTGAGGCGTGGTCCTACTCCTGAACTTAGTCAACAACATTAACTCCATAACATTTACTTTCTTACCCCAAAATCTAATTTTTCTCTCTAGAATCTGCATGAACCTGTTTACAACCTTGACAATCACCATGTGGGATCAGGGAGGAAATGGGTTGACTCCTATCTTATCCCTGAGTGGTGGAATTGGTGGTGTTACAACTCTCCCCATGTTACAACCATACCCGGTCTCATGTATGTATGTATGTATGTACGTAAGTATGTATGTATGTATGTATGTATGTATGTATGTATTTATGTATGTATGTATGTATGTACGTACGTACGCGTGTGTGTGTGTGTGTGTGTATGTATGTATGTATGTATGTATGTGTAAGCCACTAAACAGGTGCGCATGGGCGGTGACCCATGAACTGACATATAAATGTGCGGTTCCGGTTTTTGGCTGTCTCTCGCTGCCTTCACTTCAATAAACGGGGACACGGTCCAGACCTGTCCTCCAAAAAGACCCTCTGCTTAGCCTTATTCTCCACATCACATCGGTCGGTTACATTGGTGGCAGCGGTGCTGCCGTCGCCACCCTTCCCGGTGGTGGCGGCAGTTTGGACGGACTTAATTAGGGGTACGCATGGGCTAGGCTACTAGCTAGCGGTACACCACGGTGTACGTGGCTGTGTCGTTTCGACGGGGTGCAGTTCTCCCCCACATAAACATGGAGTCCAGGACATGTGTTTGAGAGGAGCGTGGAGCATGGCTGTTCTGATTGCCACTGGACGACCGGACTTTGGGCACGCCTTGGCCGGGAAGCGGTGTGAGTGTCTGGGGGCGTGTGTGCTGCAGAGGGGCGCCTGATGTTTCAGCGCCAACCGGGGCCAACGTCGGGGTGCCAGATGTCCAGTCCCCTTTGGCGCCAAGCATGTGTGGGGATGCCCGAATCCAGTGCCGTCCTTCGGGAGTCAGCGTTGACGTGGTTGTGCCTGCTGGGGTGTCCTGTCGCCATGTGCCGGGAGGCCTGATGTTTCCTGTACATCCCGCCGGTGCCTGGATGCCGTTTTGATTCCCAGTGTGTCTCGACGCAGCCGGTGCGTCCTCCTGCTCTCCTGTTTACTCCTACCTTTCGTGACCCTGTCTGGGAAGTTCCGTGATGGACAGTATGCCGTGGACTCGGACTGTTTCCCCCCACGCCTCGTAGTGTGCCGTGTTTGTTTATGCATGTGTTATGAATACACTTATTTTTTATTGTGGAGTGTTTGTATCCTCTGTTTTAGTGAAATGAGGACATTTCTTGTGTGAGGGGGGAGATGTGTGAGCCACTAAACAGGTGCGCATGGGCGGTGACCCATGAACTGACATATAAATGTGCGGTTCCGGTTTTTGGCTGTCTCTCGCTGCCTTCACTTCAATAAACGGGGACACGGTCCAGACCTGTCCTCCAAAAAGACCCTCTGCTTAGCCTTATTCTCCACATCACATCGGTCGGTTACATATGTATGTATGTATTTATGTATGTATGTATGTATGTATGTATGTATGTATGTATGTGTGTGTGTGTGTGTGTGTGTGTAGCATGGACATAGGCCAATCACTATAGATATCGTACGGTATTAGGCTAGATCGGAAGATTAGGTTCAGCTCAAGGAGGTAGTGGCCCAATAATCAACATCAGACATTTGTTTCTTTTGGTAATGGTACCATATGTATTGGTGACTTAACTCTTACCCCGCGGCCATGTCGTGGGTGCCATCTGAGACAATGTTTTACATTATTGTGTGTCAATTTTGATCCGTAAATGATAGAAACTTACTTTTTTTTTGCACCAAAACCGTAACATTCTGAAGAACGCGAGTCGACGGTCCGCCATCTTGAAATGCACTAAACTACATTTTATTATTTTATATTTTTTATAATATTTTTTATATTACCCCACAAACAAAAACAAACAAAACAACAGTTAACAAAAAAACCAGTCAAACAAGAACAAACAAGACAATTCTGTTCTCCCCCTCCGATCTCCCCGCCGGTCAACAAAATCAGATAAAAAAATGTACCTTAGTTGTTTTAGCTTTGCTAATTGTTCCGTTTTCAGATAAAAGATGCCTGCGAAGTCACTGTTTAAGGCAGATGTAAAACTAATTTATTTTGAAAACCAGCCTCATTCCTTTAATTGTAAATAACCCAGCGTTATCTCAGTAAGAATATGTAGCCATATTAAGTGTTTAAAAATAGACAACAGGCGTTAAAATAGTTCTTAATGTGTCTAAAGTCCGATGCCTTTCAATGAAAATCTAGTGGCCATATGGTGGTACTACAGGTGTGCTAGTCGGAATGTACCGTTGCCTCAATGCCCCGGTCTCAATGTACCGCATCCATTGGTCTGAATGTACCGCTCTTAAAAAACTGTTTTATCGGGCTCCATATGTACGCGTTTTATGCGTCACATTTATGCGGTTTATCAACATTTTGAGACTATAGCAATGGCGGCCATAAACTCCGGTATTACAATATAACAGCCAAATAACAGTACCACATGGAAAAAAGCTAAATGCTAACAAATCCTTTGTTCTCAGAGCTAACTTAGCAACCTCGCATACCAACAGCAAACAGATCATATTGAAAACAAACCATGCACCACACATCAATAAAATCTTTTACTACTACACAGAACAGCCTTCAGTGTCCACACACTGAGCTGGGTTTAACACATTTGTGGGTTTATTACACGTTTATCAACAATATGCTGTATGCTAACGCACTAAGCTAACCATGCTGTATGCTAGCGCACTAAGCTAACGAAGCTAACGAAAGCTAACAACACAACATTTAGCTGTAATTTGACCAAAATATTGAGGAAATTCTTTTTCATAGACAATGGGGATATAGTTAAAGATTCACAGAACATGCCAACAGCAAAAATGGGAAACCAATCATCGCAAACAGTTATTTTTTCCAAAACAAACACATTTCCAGTAAGGCGCGGCATAACTTTAGTCTAACTTCAATAAAAACATCTACTTACAGGCCTTAAAAGCACCTTAACGTCTGCAAGGCGTACGGTCTAAACACGGAACAATCCAGTCAAGTTTCATTGCATTTTTAGCTTCGTTTCGTTTATTTTTTTTTTCGTTTTTTTTTTTAATTAGCATTATTTTTATTTATTTTTTCTACTCACGAGCTCCATCCAGTCTTCCACAAATAATACATCACGTCGGGCGTCGCCAGTTGTTGAAAATAGCGTATTCTTTAGTGCTGGACGAAAGGATGGAGACTCGGTAGATTATAATCCAAATTCATTACTTTATTTCCTATTACAAGCTAACAGTCCATCTGTTCAGCTGACCTCCATGCTGACCGGTCGATGAGGCGGACGGAAGAGAAAGCTTCTCTCCCTTGCAACTCAATACAAAGGAATAGGTGTGTCTTCCCCCAACCAATCAGCTCTCTTGGAAATGTCTTATCGTCACTTCTTCTTCTGCGCAATCTGACTCCTCATTTGAACACACTGCCCCCCAGTGGATCAACCATACATACAAGCAACTACAATGTCCACCAAAAGAAATGTATCTCAAAGCACAGTTTACAGATCAACACAGTTATATATATAATCACTAAAACCCAATATGACAAATATGTATATAAATAATTCCACAGTAGTCCCCACGATGTGATATGCGGGTTGCTGATACCATAGAAATGTGTTAGCCTAGCATTAGCCTAGTGCCACTAAGCTCTTCAAATATAAGAACTGCCTGAATTTCTTGGTCATTGTGTTGTGTTTAAGTGTAATTGGATGGGGAACAAAAAACAACCATACCATAACTGATCTAGCTGCAAACGAAGCCACAGGCTTTCATGCCTCAAGTTCACCCTGCCAGTCGGCCCACAATCAGCTAACTTTTTCTAGAAAAAGCTTTGGTCAATAATTAAACTAATCATTCATCTTGTGTGGTACATTAATATTAGTGGAAAGTGTGAACTTGCAAGTGACAGAGACTTTGACTGGCCCCAAAGTTTTGAGGCCGAGTCCAATCCCATCAATGCCATGATGAGTGTGTGTAACTGATTAAGTTAATAGGTGAGGCCTCTCCTGAAACTGTGTGGAAATTGTGAATTACTATGAACAAATATAATTTAGGCCAAATTAAATGCCAGTGTGGAAGTCCGTACTTATTTGGAACGCAATACTTTACAGCTATTTAAGGTTACTTCTTGCCATCAGAATATGCTCGGAAATTTGAGGAACATTTAAGATGGCAACCATCATGTTTGGTGAAACTGGGAATTGACTGAAATTGAAAATGTTATATGATCAGTAGTGAGTCGGTTGCTGTGGCCGAGAGGGTAAGGCGATGGACTCGAAATCCATTGGGATCTTCCCGCGCAGGTTCGAATCCTGCCGACAACGGCAAGGTTTGGTAGTCCCCACGATGTGCATTTCATTTTGGCTTTTACGATTCAACGTGACCTCTGGGTTTGCTATATTTGTTAACATGGTATCGTTTTTAATCATTCAAAAACTGGGGATGTAGCTCAGTGGTAGAGCGTGTGCTTAGCATGTGCAAGGTCCTGGGTTCAATCCCCAGTATCTCCACGGGTTCTTCATTTGAGTCAATATTTTGCTTTACTTGTTGCACACTATCCCATTTCCTATGCTTAGGGCTGTAATACCGCTGTAATACAGCTTTCTGTCTTTTTTGTGCCTCTTGTTAAAGGTGAAATATTAGAAATCTGTTGGAATGAAAAAGTCTTCCAAAAACGTGAAGTTGCCCTGGCAAGATGGGCTTGTTTGCTTCCCCCCCAAACCGAGAATGTATTGTGTTTATTAAGTCATGAAACCATTGTGATCCTTTAGGACCATCAAACTGTTTCATCAGGTTGGATGGTTGCAGAAAGATTTGGCTTTCAATGTGTTTCTCAACACAAAGGCGACAAGATGTCAGTAATTATTAGACCCTTAAAGGGTACCCTGACGTGACAGTGGTGGGATTCGAACCCACGCCTCCAGAGAGACTGGAGCCTAAATCCAGCACCTTAGACCACTCGGCCACACTACCTTCAGCAGTGCTTTAGTGAAAAAGGGGATGAGCTCCACTCTTCAGAAGCGTTCATATAGGACTATGTTAAAAGGATATTTCAGGATTTTTGACATAGGGCCTTATTTCCTAGTTATCCAGAGTGTTGTTTATGTCTGGAGATATTTTTTTCTTCAATTCATGCAGTTCTTATATCTGAAGAGCTTAGTGGCGCTAGGCTAAGGCTAGGCTAACGCATTTCTATGGTATCAGGCATTTAAATTGTTAGGTTGGCGTTACAATTGATTTGCCTCAGGTGCACTGTGGAGTGCACCAGACTGAATTTAATGCGGGTTGCTGATACCATAGAAATGTGTTAGCCTAGCATTAGCCTAGCGCCACTAAGCTCTTCAAATATAAGAACTGCCTGAATTTCTTGGTCATTGTGTTGTGTTTAAGTGTAATTGGACGGGAAACAAAAAACAACCATACCATAACTGATCTAGCTGCAAACGAAGCCACAGGCTTTCATGCCTCAAGTTCACCCTGCCAGTCGGCCCACAATCAGCTAACTTTTTCTAGAAAAAGCTTTGGTCAATAATTAAACTAATCATTCATCTTGTGTGGTACATTAATATTAGTGGAAAGTGTGAACTTGCAAGTGACAGAGACTTTGACTGGCCCCAAAGTTTTGAGGCCGAGTCCAATCCCATCAATGCCATGATGAGTGTGTGTAACTGATTAAGTTAATAGGTGAGGCCTCTCCTGAAACTGTGTGGAAATTGTGAATTACTATGAACAAATATAATTTAGGCCAAATTAAATGCCAGTGTGGAAGTCCGTACTTATTTGGAACGCAATACTTTACAGCTATTTAAGGTTACTTCTTGCCATCAGAATATGCCCGGAAATTTGAGGAACATTTAAGATGGCAACCATCATGTTTGGTGAAACTGGGAATTGACTGAAATTGAAAATGTTATATGACCAGTAGTGAATCGGTTGTTGTGGCCGAGAGGTTAAGGCGATGGACTCGAAATCCATTGGGATCTTCCCGCGCAGGTTCGAATCCTGCCGACAACGGCAAGGTTTGGTAGTCCCCACGATGTGCATTTCATTTTGGCTTTTACGATTCAACGTGACCTCTGGGTTTGCTATATTTGTTAACATGGTATCGTTTTTAATCATTCAAAAACTGGGGATGTAGCTCAGTGGTAGAGCGTGTGCTTCGCATGTGCAAGGTCCTGGGTTCAATCCCCAGTATCTCCACGGGTTCTTCATTTGAGTCAATATTTTGCTTTACTTGTTGCACACTATCCCATTTCCTATGCTTAGGGCTGTAATACCGCTGTAATACAGCTTTCTGTCTTTTTTGTGCCTCTTGTTAAAGGCGAAATATTAGAAATCTGTTGGAATGAAAAAGTCTTCCAAAAACGTGAAGTTGCCCTGGCAAGATGGGCTTGTTTGCTTCCCCCCCAAACCGAGAATGTATTGTGTTTATTAAGGCATGAAACCATTGTGATCCTTTAGGACCATCAAACTGTTTCATCAGGTTGGATGGTTGCAGAAAGATTTGGCTTTCAATGTGTTTCTCAACACAAAGGCGACAAGATGTCAGTAATTATTAGACCCTTAAAGGGTACCCTGACGTGGCAGTGGTGGGATTCGAACCCACGCCTCCAGAGAGACTGGAGCCTAAATCCTAGCCGCCGGATACTCGTCCATCAACAACTTCAACATGGTGGGCGTGAAAACCAATCGAGTTGCAAAGCTTCAACATTTACAGCCAATCAGTCTCGTCCATTATTCCCCTCTACAACATTTGACCAATCAGAGCGAAGATAATTTTGAGCGACTTCATTTTTCAGCCAATCACAGAAAATGGTCAAGACTCGCTTACTCGTTTCATTTGCTATCACGGAGACTTGACAGTGATCCAGCATATCTAAGTTTTAGCAGCGATCAGGTAAGAATGTTATTGCCTTTCCTTTTATATTACCATAGTCATCCATTTTAGTCCTATAAATAGTTATAGTGTAGTTACGTGTTATAAGCTAAACGCTACGTAGCTTAGCTTTCATCGCTCCGTTGCTTGTGTGGCGCCTTTTACAGTCATTTATAACGTTATATCTGCTGCTGAAGAGATCGGGATCAATACAATTGTATCTTTACTATTAGACGTATGTGCTGTTTTTACATAACTGAGCTGACGTAAGTGTTAACAGTGCTTCAAAAGCGGCGATCACCGCGGTTAGCGGACTGGCGTTAATGTGTTTGTAGGTGCAGTTCAATAATGTTCAGGATAGGAGTTATATGCATTTATTTCAACATATATCGAGCATCAATAGTAGTTTATCTACAGACATTTTGTTCTTAATCTGTCTGTTGGATCTCCTTATTACAGTACATTATAGCAGAAAAAACAAACATTCCTTCATAAAGCAATATTGTTTACGCCCTATCTGCTATAAAATTGTTATGATTAGAATACATAATTTATATGAATGTGTTTGTGAACGTTTAATGACACACATCTCTTTTTAAGTTTGCTTTCCACACTTTCTCTACCACCAAGACCAGAACTGCTTGCATAATCTCTATACACTATGCCTAATGAAAGTTTTATTCTTGGTTATTAGACAATGTCGTCAAAGAAGAGCCACAAAGGCATGGGGGACTCCGAATGGGTGTCACGCCTCAGGAGTTTTGCCTCAACTGGAACCTGGCCTTCCAGAGAAGGCAACAGACCAGCTCCTCGCCAGAAGAAGTGGTTTGAGCTGTATCAAAGGGTAAGAATGTTAAATGTTCATCATTAGTTGTATCATTGTAGTAAATGATTGTAATAATATAATAATAATATCTAGTAGTTTTATAATTGCATGCCATTTTAACTTTTAACTAAGAAACTAATTTATTTGATTTCATAGATTGAGAAATGCCCAATGCAGTCCCGTGGACAGATGTCCTTGTTTGGTGTGAGGACATGTGTTTGTGGCTTTCATACTGAGAAGGTATGTTGTGTATTTATACAATCTGTGAGTTATATTACATAATATTGTAGTAATATGTGCTTGTAAGTATGTGCCTCCTCTGCACAGCTGCCACAGGCCTCCTCCTCACAACAACCAGGCCCCTCACAGCTGCCACAGGCCTCCTCCTCACAACAACCAGGCCCCTCACAGCTGCCACAGGCCTCCTCCTCACAACAACCAGGCCCCTCACAGCTGCTGCAGGCCTCCTCTGTCTCCTCACAACGACCAGCCCCATCACCGCTACTACAAGCTTCCTCCTCCTCACAACAACCAGCCCTCTCATCGCTGCAGCAGGCCTCCTCACAGCTTCCACAGCCACTCACCTCCCCACAGTTGCTGCAGCCGGTCACATCAGCACAAACTGGTGTGCAACGACCCCTACTCAGTCTGACAAAGGTGATCTACAATAAAGTTTTTTTTTTTTTACCAGAATATTCTGTTGCAAACACATTACATGTATTTATGTTCATTCAGTTCATGAAGCCCAGATTTGGTGGGAGCCAGAGTAATGCTGCAAAGCCCAACCTCTCTCTGGCAAGAAAACGGCACATAATCGAGGTAACAGCATTATGCAATTAAAAATAGTGCATAGCCAATAGTATATAACACTGATCATTTAACAGGGTAATGTATCTGTGGCTGAAGAAGCTCCTAGCACCGCTCTCCCAGTGAGTAACACAGTTGTGACCTTTATTAAATAAGACTTTATTAATTATAATTGCTAACTCAAGAGTCATTTATAGGCAGTAGAACCTGAAGAAGATGCTCCAGATTCCCTTTCTCCTGAACCCATCCCGGCTGGCTTAGTAAGTGCTGTTTAATAATGATCAACTTTAGAGTAAAATGTTTTTGTTTTTTTACTTGTACTGTATATGTTTAGACTGCCACTGTCGAGGCACACCCGGCCTCGCTTCAGCTCCCCCGCTTGTGGTCTGAGAGCTTGCCTCCTGAAGACCACAAATGGATTCTGAAGACCCTCTTTAGAGTAGGCCCTAAAGGAAAGGCCGAGCTCCATGACCACCTGGACCTGTGGTATTATCCTCCACAGCCAGGCCACCTTTACCACCAGGCTCCTACACCAGACCGCTTTTTTGCACATCCACTGCTTGTCTGGATGCCCTACAAGCAGCGGAAAGTGAAAGTGGTTTGTCCCAACCCTGCCTGTGGAGGACACCAGCTCACAGGTGGTGGACTGCACAAGAGGGCACGGAGGGTGCTGGACATAAAGCGGACATACAACGTGGTCACAGAGACTCTTATCTGCACGAAGTGTAGAGCCAGCAACGCGTCCTGGAGTCAGACAGTCCTGTCCCAGCTACATCTTTCCCTCCGAGATGACTTTTGCGTCATTCTTACTCAAAAGTAAGTATTATTGTACATGCAATAACATATTACATGTGAAATATTTAACTTAACATGAAATAATTCATATTATTTTATTATAAACAAGGTTTGCCTGTGACATCCTGGTCATCGGACAACTACGGCAGAGGTCGCAGGGTAACAGTCCAACGCGGCTTCTCAATCAGCTGAAGGAGAACCACAGTAATGACTGGCTGAGGAGGGTGAATAAGTACACCACTGAGTGTAATCACTTCTTCGACCAGCAGGGACTGTTACCTGTCACCTTCAGGGAGCCTCCACAGCCTGCTGTTGTGCCCAGCTGCAAGTGGCTCCTGTCTGTCTACAGTCAAGATATTCTGACAAGGCTGGATGACATCAGAGCCAAAATAACATCCACTTATGGCTCAATCCTTAAAATGGATTCTACAAAGAAGGTTAGCAGCATTATACATTTAATTTACAATTACGGCTTTACTACATACTTTATCTGCTACTAGCTAAAACAGAAATAATTAATTATAAATTATATGTTATGTTTTTAGATCACAAAGAAGCTGGCAGGAGTGGCCAAGGGCACAGCCACATGGGTCACCTCAGTGGGCAACGAGCATGGCCAAATTCTAATCAGTGTCTTAACAGCTCAAGAGGGACCTGGGCTGGACTTGATGGCAGCAGACCTGGTCAGACGCTACCAACAGGCTGCTGTGGATCCTCCTGTGCTTCTGTATGTGGACTGTGGCTGCTGCATTGAAGCAGGGGAGACCAAGCTGCAAGCCAGATTCAGCGGGTGGCCAGATATGGCCATTCGTCTTGATATCTGGCACTTCATGCGTCGGCTTGTGGTGGGCTGCACAACAGATGCTCATCAGCTTTATCCAAAATTCATGAAAAGTTTGTCATCGTGCTTATTTGAATGGGATCCAGCTGATGTGCGTCTGTTGGTACATGCCAAAAAGCAGCAGCTTCAAAAAGATGGCCTCTCCGGTCTTAGTGACCACTATGTCAAAGACCAGCTGTCACAGGGCGAGTTGGCTCTTCACTGCAAGAGGAGGACCAGAGGTGAGAGCTGCACCACCCGGCTACTGGAGGAGCTGCTGCAGAACCTGCTGGGACCGGGGGGCAACGACAACATGGGAGTTCCCCTGTTTGATAGGGAGCGTATGGAGCATATCTGGCGGGTCCAGCGGAAACATGTTAAATGCATCCAGGATTCTCCGGGTGTTGCTCTGTACACAAAAACAGGGGAACTGACTAAAGGAGGTGTGCGGCTGCCCACATACAGGTGTGCCAGAGGTTCCAACTCTCTGGAGTCATTCCACCTGCACCTCAATCGCTTCATACCAGGTTTGTCTTAACCATACCATTTGTATTTATCAGTATACCCGAAGGTTATTTCATAATTTCTATGTCATATTTAGGGACTAGTGCCAACAGCTTGAATTTCCAGTTGTACCTGCTGGAAGGGCTTCACCGTTGGAACCAGGACCGTGCCACTGCTGCCCTGTCCATAACACCATCTGGACTCCGCTGTTACCAGGGCAACCTGCTTCACAGTGTGAATCTCAACTATGAAAAGTTGTGGAAGAAGAAAGTGGCACCTGAGTTTTCTCCCCCCTCTCAGTATACTGGTAAATGTCATACGATCACAATTATGTTCACAATTATAATTTTATTTCTGATTACATTATTACCTTTGACACGGGCTCCTTTACTGGTAATAGGAGAGCTCATTGGGGTGGAGTACTTATACCGGCAGACTGGGCGGGCACTGCAGGACATGCACCCAGATTCAGAGGAGACAGCTCAGCTGGTGGAGGAGCATGAGGTAGAGGATGAAGAGGAAGATGAGGGCTTCTCAGACCTGGCAGAGGACCCCACTCTCCACCCCCTGGAGGTTGCTCCTGAGCCCACCACTGCTCCAGGTACACTTACTCAATATTGTATAAATAACAAAGTAATAAATAAGGCTGTATATAATTACCATTACAATGCAAACAAACATGTATAACCTATTGATTGCCTTCCTTTTTGCAGTCCTGGGTCCTTGTGCAGCTGCTGAATTGGCCTCTGGTGACTCTGAGCCTGCTCAAACATTCATGGAGGAGGTAGAGGAGGAAATGGTAAGACTCATTGAGGCAATATGTGTAGGGTAAAGCCTGCATGACTAATAGTATATTAAAATTGCTCACTTTGACAATCGCTAATTTACATTGTAATTTACATTGTTTCAGGCTGTAGATGACCAAAATGTGCCGGGATTCCAGCATGTGGACAGGCTGGCAGCATATCTTGTGGGACTCCGGGATCAGACCTCTCTATGTCTCACCAACCAACAGGCCGACGCCATCATTGGCCTTTGGAAGAAGCTGGACGACAGAGACAGACAGCGGGTGGTGTACATGGCACGACATCAGGAGAGGCTGCTGAGTGGCCGCTTCCGTGTACCAAAGAAGCCCAGCTCTACCCCTGGGGTTGAGAGTACTACCCGCTGTGTGTTAGGAGCCGGCAGTGCTCCTGCGCAGTGGCCTGATTGCTGCCGTCTGGTGGAGGCCATGTTCATTAGGCTTTGTGTTCTCCACCCAGCACCAGTGAGAAGGGGAAGCCACACTGACTCCAGGTGGTCTCTCATTTTGAGGGACTACCATAACATCCGGCAGCTCGTGGTGAGTAACGCTCTGGTGATGCAGCAGACAAACATGCAGCTTGTCATGGTGAATCAGACCACCCTCACCCAATGGCATAACAAGAGGCAGAAGAGACAAGAGGTCTCTGTGCTGCTACAGGGAACAAACCTGCCTGAGCCTCCGTCCACCTCTGAGCAGCCCCTGCCTGAAGCCAGGTCGCTCCTGCCTGCTCCCATGGTGGCACAACAGGAGCATCAGTACAGATTGCCAGAGAACACAGCTGGACAGGCCCGGACAAGGCAGAAAAGCATCAGGCCTAAAGCACCGATGTTTGTTGCTCCCGTCACTCCTGGGCTGCAGACTCCAGTCCTTCCTCCTGGTGTTCAGGCTGCTCCTGTCCTCACTCCTGGTGTTCAGGCTGCTCCTGTCCTCACTCCATGGCAGCAGGCTGCTCCTGTCCTCACTCCTGGTGTTCAGGCTGCTCCTGTCCTCACTCCTGGTGTTCAGGCTGCTCCTGTCCTCACTCCATGGCAGCAGGCTGCTCCTGTCCTCACTCCATGGCAGCAGGCTGCTCCGGTCTACAGACCAACACTTCAGGGTTCTCCTGTTCTCATGCCAACTCCTCAGGCTGTACAGTATGTGCCAGTGTTTCTGTCTGTGCCACAGGTTCCAGGTATCAGTACCTTAGCAAGGGCTCCAGCCCAGACTGCAGTACCTAAGAGGGCCTACAAGAGGACTGTGGAGGCCAATACTTGCAAAAAATGTGGCCAGTTCCGCACTGCTGAAACTGGGCACAGCCAATACCATGGCAAAGTATACTGCCCAAACTTTGAAACACTTTCTAAGCAGCAGTGGTTAGAGGAGATGAGGAAAGGCCAAAAAGAAGGAGATAAATAAATGACTGTGTGAATTATATACTTTGTTTAATGTCATGGTTTTGTTTGGTTCATTTTTTATGTACGACTATTCCCAAATAGAATGTATGCTAAATTAATATATTTACATAAGTGTAGCTATAATGTTTGTTCGAAGTTGTAGTAATGTTTGTATAATTTTGTAATGTAATCAATGTAAAATATTTGTACATAGTTGATTTGTAATAATTATTGTTGAATAAATCTTTTGAAGCTTACAATATACTGTATATATTTTATGTTAACAAATAAAACCAACAACTTCTATCTGCTTATAACTAAGGAAGAGTAATTACAGTGTATCAGCACAACCTCCCATTCCTTTCTAGCGAACATACATTTGTATTAGTCAGGTTTAAGGTACACCTTCCAACTCCAGGAGTCAATAAGGCAAACACCATGTCTGCGCAGCAGGAGTGAGTTCGAATCCCGCAACGCTTACCTAATTTTAAAGAAAACTAGTTGACATTGTCTATTCTGAGGCCAGGCTGTCAGAAATACACTAAATAAATACCACCTCACCTTCACTTTTTCCTTTTTCTTCTTTTTCTCCCCTTTCCTCTCTCATTTTTTCCCTTCCCCCTCCTCCCCCCTTCTTCCCCATCTTTGACGGACAAGTGTTCCCCAGCCCAAATCCAGCGCCTTAGACCACTCGGCCACACTACCTTCAGCAGTGCTTTAGTGAAAAAGGGGATGAGCTCCACTCTTCAGAAGCGTTCATATATATGACTATGTTAAAAGGATATTTCAGGATTTTTGACATAGGGCCTTATTTCCTAGTTATCCAGAGTGTTGTTTATGTCTGGAGATATTTTTTTCTTCAATTCATGCAGTTCTTATATTTGAAGAGCTTAGTGGCGCTAGGCTAAGGCTAGGCTAACGCATTTCTATGGTATCAGGCATTTAAATTGTTAGGTTGGCGTTACAATTGATTTGCCTCAGGTGCACTGTGGAGTGCACCAGACTGAATTTAATGCGGGTTGCTGATACCATATAAATGTGTTAGCCTAGCATTAGCCTAGCGCCACTAAGCTCTTCAAATATAAGAACTGCCTGAATTTCTTGGTCATTGTGTTGTGTTTAAGTGTAATTGGACGGGGAACAAAAAACAACCATACCATAACTGATCTAGCTGCAAACGAAGCCACAGGCTTTCATGCCTCAAGTTCACCCTGCCAGTCGGCCCACAATCAGCTAACTTTTTCTAGAAAAAGCTTTGGTCAATAATTAAACTAATCATTCATCTTGTGTGGTACATTAATATTAGTGGAAAGTGTGAACTTGCAAGTGACAGAGACTTTGACTGGCCCCAAAGTTTTGAGGCCGAGTCCAATCCCATCAATGCCATGATGAGTGTGTGTAACTGATTAAGTTAATAGGTGAGGCCTCTCCTGAAACTGTGTGGAAATTGTGAATTACTATGAACAAATATAATTTAGGCCAAATTAAATGCCAGTGTGGAAGTCCGTACTTATTTGGAATGCAATACTTTACAGCTATTTAAGGTTACTTCTTGCCATCAGAATATGCTCGGAAATTTGAGGAACATTTAAGATGGCAACCATCATGTTTGGTGAAACTGGGAATTGACTGAAATTGAAAATGTTATATGATCAGTAGTGAGTCGGTTGTTGTGGCCGAGAGGTTAAGGCGATGGACTCGAACTCCATTGGGATCTTCCCGCGCAGGTTCGAATCCTGCCGACAACGGCAAGGTTTGGTAGTCCCCACGATGTGCATTTCATTTTGGCTTTTACGATTCAACGTGACCTCTGGGTTTGCTATATTTGTTAACATGGTATCGTTTTTAATCATTCAAAAACTGGGGATGTAGCTCAGTGGTAGAGCGTGTGCTTCGCATGTGCAAGGTCCTGGGTTCAATCCCCAGTATCTCCACGGGTTCTTCTTTTGAGTCAATATTTTGCTTGACTTGTTGCACACTATCCCATTTCCTATGCTTCGGGCTGTAATACAGCTTTCTGTCTTTTTTGTGCCTCTTGTTAAAGGCGAAATATTAGAAATCTGTTGGAATGAAAAAGTCTTCCAAAAACGTGAAGTTGCCCTGGCAAGATGGGCTTGTTTGCTTCCCCCCAAACCGAGAATGTACTGTGTTTATTACGGCATTAAACCATTGTGATCCTTTAGGACCATCAAACTGTTTCATCAGGTTGGATGGTTGCAGAAAGATTTGGCTTTCAATGTGTTTCTCAACACAAAGGCGACAAGATGTCAGTAATTATTAGACCCTTAAAGGGTACCCTGACGTGGCAGTGGTGGGATTCGAACTCACGCCTCCAGAGAGACTGGAGCCTAAATCCAGCGCCTTAGACCACTCGGCCACACTACCTTCAGCAGTGCTTTAGTGAAAAAGGGGATGAGCTCCACTCTTCAGAAGCGTTCATATATATGACTATGTTAAAAGGATATTTCAGGATTTTTGACATAGGGCCTTATTTCCTAGTTATCCAGAGTGTTGTTTATGTCTGGAGATATTTTTTTCTTCAATTCATGCAGTTCTTATATTTGAAGAGCTTAGTGGCGCTAGGCTAAGGCTAGGCTAACGCTAGGCTAACGCATTTCTATGGTATCAGGCATTTAAATTGTTAGGTTGGCGTTACAATTGATTTGCCTCAGTGCACCAGACTGAATTTAATGCGGGTTGCTGATACCATAGAAATGTGTTAGCCTAGCATTAGCCTAGCGCCACTAAGCTCTTCAAATATAAGAACTGCCTGAATTTCTTGGTCATTGTGTTGTGTTTAAGTGTAATTGGACGGGAAACAAAAAACAACCATACCATAACTGATCTAGCTGCAAACGAAGCCACAGGCTTTCATGCCTCAAGTTCACCCTGCCAGTCGGCCCACAATCAGCTAACTTTTTCTAGAAAAAGCTTTGGTCAATAATTAAACTAATCATTCATCTTGTGTGGTACATTAATATTAGTGGAAAGTGTGAACTTGCAAGTGACAGAGACTTTGACTGGCCCCAAAGTTTTGAGGCCGAGTCCAATCCCATCAATGCCATGATGAGTGTGTGTAACTGATTAAGTTAATAGGTGAGGCCTCTCCTGAAACTGTGTGGAAATTGTGAATTACTATGAACAAATATAATTTAGGCCAAATTAAATGCCAGTGTGGAAGTCCGTACTTATTTGGAACGCAATACTTTACAGCTATTTAACGTTACTTCTTGCCATCAGAATATGCTCGGAAATTTGAGGAACATTTAAGATGGCAACCATCATGTTTGGTGAAACTGGGAATTGACTGAAATTGAAAATGTTATATGACCAGTAGTGAATCGGTTGTTGTGGCCGAGAGGTTAAGGCGATGGACTCGAAATCCATTGGGATCTTCCCGCGCAGGTTCGAATCCTGCCGACAACGGCAAGGTTTGGTAGTCCCCACGATGTGCATTTCATTTTGGCTTTTACGATTCAACGTGACCTCTGGGTTTGCTATATTTGTTAACATGGTATCGTTTTTAATCATTCAAAAACTGGGGATGTAGCTCAGTGGTAGAGCGTGTGCTTAGCATGTGCAAGGTCCTGGGTTCAATCCCCAGTATCTCCACGGGTTCTTCATTTGAGTCAATATTTTGCTTTACTTGTTGCACACTATCCCATTTCCTATGCTTAGGGCTGTAATACCGCTGCAATACAGCTTTCTGTCTTTTTTGTGCCTCTTGTTAAAGGCGAAATATTAGAAATCTGTTGGAATGAAAAAGTCTTCCAAAAACGTGAAGTTGCCCTGGCAAGATGGGCTTGTTTGCTTCCCCCCCAAACCGAGAATGTATTGTGTTTATTAAGGCATGAAACCATTGTGATCCTTTAGGACCATCAAACTGTTTCATCAGGTTGGATGGTTGCAGAAAGATTTGGCTTTCAATGTGTTTCTCAACACAAAGGCGACAAGATGTCAGTAATTATTAGACCCTTAAAGGGTACCCTGACGTGGCAGTGGTGGGATTCGAACCCACGCCTCCAGAGAGACTGGAGCCTAAATCCAGCGCCTTAGACCACTCGGCCACACTACCTTCAGCAGTGCTTTAGTGAAAAAGGGGATGAGCTCCACTCTTCAGAAGCGTACATATATGACTATGTTAAAAGGATATTTCAGGATTTTTGACATAGGGCCTTATTTCCTAGTTATCCAGAGTGTTGTTTATGTCTGGAGATATTTTTTTCTTCAATTCATGCAGTTCTTATATTTGAAGAGCTTAGTGGCGCTAGGCTAAGGCTAGGCTAACGCATTTCTATGGTATCAGGCATTTAAATTGTTAGGTTGGCGTTACAATTGATTTGCCTCAGGTGCACTGTGGAGTGCACCAGACTGAATTTAATGCGGGTTGCTGATACCATAGAAATGTGTTAGCCTAGCATTAGCCTAGCGCCACTAAGCTCTTCAAATATAAGAACTGCCTGAATTTCTTGGTCATTGTGTTGTGTTTAAGTGTAATTGGACGGGGAACAAAAAACAACCATACCATAACTGATCTAGCTGCAAACGAAGCCACAGGCTTTCATGCCTCAAGTTCACCCTGCCAGTCGGCCCACAATCAGCTAACTTTTTCTAGAAAAAGCTTTGGTCAATAATTAAACTAATCATTCATCTTGTGTGGTACATTAATATTAGTGGAAAGTGTGAACTTTCAAGTGACAGAGACTTTGACTGGCCCCAAAGTTTTGAGGCCGAGTCCAATCCCATCAATGCCATGATGAGTGTGTGTAACTGATTAAGTTAATAGGTGAGGCCTCTCCTGAAACTGTGTGGAAATTGTGAATTACTATGAACAAATATAATTTAGGCCAAATTAAATGCCAGTGTGGAAGTCCGTACTTATTTGGAATGCAATACTTTACAGCTATTTAAGGTTACTTCTTGCCATCAGAATATGCTCGGAAATTTGAGGAACATTTAAGATGGCAACCATCATGTTTGGTGAAACTGGGAATTGACTGAAATTGAAAATGTTATATGATCAGTAGTGAGTCGGTTGTTGTGGCCGAGAGGTTAAGGCGATGGACTCGAACTCCATTGGGATCTTCCCGCGCAGGTTCGAATCCTGCCGACAACGGCAAGGTTTGGTAGTCCCCACGATGTGCATTTCATTTTGGCTTTTACGATTCAACGTGACCTCTGGGTTTGCTATATTTGTTAACATGGTATCGTTTTTAATCATTCAAAAACTGGGGATGTAGCTCAGTGGTAGAGCGTGTGCTTCGCATGTGCAAGGTCCTGGGTTCAATCCCCAGTATCTCCACGGGTTCTTCTTTTGAGTCAATATTTTGCTTGACTTGTTGCACACTATCCCATTTCCTATGCTTAGGGCTGTAATACAGCTTTCTGTCTTTTTTGTGCCTCTTGTTAAAGGCGAAATATTAGAAATCTGTTGGAATGAAAAAGTCTTCCAAAAACGTGAAGTTGCCCTGGCAAGATGGGCTTGTTTGCTTCCCCCCAAACCGAGAATGTATTGTGTTTATTACGGCATTAAACCATTGTGATCCTTTAGGACCATCAAACTGTTTAGTTTAGTTTTTAGTTTAGTTTATTTGTTTATTTGAGCAATACACATTGTGCTCAAAAGGAGTGGGCTGAAGCAAAAAGCTTATGAGCCCCCACCCCCAAGTGCAATAAATAAAAAAAGAACATTTCAAAACATTTCAAGCAGCTACATTCGTACAGACCAACTTACATCAAACAACAAAAAATATATTAACTGTTTATATAATTAATTGGAACAACGCACAGCTACAACAACAATCTAGTTTCATATACGATGTCTAATACAAAGCAAGTCAAAAAAATGTGTTACATAATATAAATCTTGCATATTTTTACCCATGATTACAGAGTTACATTTATGGTATAAAGGTAAATTCTAAGATATTATAATCTGAGATCTTGATACTTTCCGGTTGTCATTACCATTCTCAGTATAATTTTAATTTGGGTTTAATTATCATCATCATTATTATATAATTTATTTAATTGAGTTATATGTGAAGTATGATGAAAGCCCTGCACAGTGTGGTGCATTAAAAAGCCAGAGAGTGAGCCAGTTGAAGAGGGCAGTAACTCCCCTTCAACAAACCCCCACACAGCTGCCCTAACAGCTGATTTTGTAGAATATGTTCCTATGCTGAGTGGTGCATTAAAAGACAAGGTTTAGAGCCCGTTGGGAGGATCCCTCTCAACAGATCCATAACCTGCCAACCCTAATTCTCCGTTTGTGAATTTGAGCAATAGAATGACAACCGTTCCAAGCAGCAACACTCTTCCTTGAATATAGAGGAAAAATACACATAATTGATCCCACTGCTCCCCTTAGTGGCAACGCATTTCTTCTTGTCTGTATATTTCAAAAGTCTTTTGTTTGTATTTATATTTGAACAGGTTGATGTTTGGACATCGTTTCAATTCCATCTCCAGTTTATTCCACAATTGTACACCATTAACTGTTGGGCTAAAACTTTTCAAAGTTGTGCTATGTTTCTGAATCCTAAAGTTTAATTCATCACGTAATTCATAACGACCAGTACGTTCTTGGAACCTTCTTTGTATTTGGTTTGGTAACAATTTATACCTTGCTTTGAATAACATTTGTACAGTTTGGAACTCAACAATGTCACAAAACTTCACGATCTTTGATTTTAAAAATAATGAGTTTGTGTGGTCCAAAAACCCAACTTTATGAATTACTCGGAGAGCTCTTTTTTGCAACAATATTATTGGTTTAACTGTGTTTTTATAAGTACTACCCCAAACCACAGTACAATAATATAAGTAGGGCAAAATCAGAGAACAGTATAAGGTATGTAGAGCTTTGATGTTTAAAATGTGCTTTGCTTTTGCAATTACTGAAATGCTTCTAGAAATTTTCGTAGATATATATTTAATGTGAGATTTCCAAGTAATTCTGTCATCAATAATCACCCCAAGGAATTTGATTTCATGGACTCGCTCGATAACAACACCCTCTATCTGAATTGCTTCCTGAGCATTGGAATTACGGTTGCCAAATATCATCATTTTGCTTTTACTCAGGTTTAGAGATAATTTATTTTGTTTGAACCACTTGTTGACACTTTTGAGTTCCAAGTTAACAATCCGACACAGCTGTTGCAAGTCGTCTCCTGATGCAAAAATATTTGTATCGTCAGCAAACAAGATAAATTTAAGTACTTCAGATGTGTTACAAATATCATTAATATACATATTAAACAATTTTGGGCCCAGAATAGAACGTTGAGGTAAACCACAGACAATTTGTCGACAACTCGACTGATAATCACCGATTTTCACACATTGTTTTCTATTTTTTAAGTAACTGGTGACCCACTGTAGAGCTACCCCCCTAATCCCATAAAGTTCTAGTTTATTAATTAATATATCATAGTTTATTGTATCAAACGCTTTACTCAGGTCAATAAATAATCCGATTGCATATTTCTTGTCATCTACAGCATTAGTTATTTCTTCAGTTATATCAAAGAGCGCGTGTGAGGTTGAGTGATTGTTCCTAAAACCAAACTGATTGTCCGAGAGTAAATTACACTTTTCGATAAAGCTGTCGAGTCTAGAGTTAAAAACCTTTTCTAAGATTTTAGAGAATTGCGGTAAAAGGGAAACAGGCCTGTAGTTTGTAAAGAGATGTTTATCTCCTGCTTTGAACAGAGGAATCACTTTTACTACTTTCATACTATCAGGAAAAGTTCCAGTTTGCAACGATAAGTTACAAATGTAAGTTAACGGCTTAGAGATACTTTCAATAACAGTTTTTAAAGTTTTCATGTCCATGTCATGGTAATCGGTCGAAGTTTTATTTTTACACCCTTTAACAGTGTCCAGTATCTCCTTTTCCTCCACAGGTTTGAGGAACAGGGACATAGGATTTGCTTCTATCAGATCACAATTATAATTCTCAACGTTTGTAATTTTTGCAGCAAGGTTCGGTCCAACATCTACAAAGAATTTATTAAATGTTTCGACGACTTCATTCATATTATTTAACGTGTTATCCTCATCTTTGAAATATTTTGGATAATTAATCGTTCTTGGTTTATTTCTAATTATACTATTTAAGATGTTCCATAAACCTTTAATATTATTCTTATTACTATCCAACAACTTATTATAATAATCCTGTTTACATTTTCTAATGATACCTGTCAATTTATTTTTATATTTCTTATATTTATCCTCAGCTTCTTTTGTTTGGTTATTTATAAAGTTTTTGTAAAGATTATTTTTTTTCTTGCAAGCATTTAGTAAACCTTTAGACATCCATGGTGTTTCTTTACACTTTCTGTTTTTACAGTATTTCTTCATTGGGCAGTTTTTGTCGTATACCTTTTGAAATACTTGCGTAAACTCATCATATGCCATATTCGTGTCATTCTCTCTGTACACAATACTCCAGTCTTGAGCTAAAAGCTCCTTTTTAAATGCATCAATAGTTTTCTCTGTTTTTACCCTTCTAAACCAATACTTGTTTTCCTCTTCATCTTTTAAATATCCATTTTTATACATAACGAAAACTGGAAGGTGATCACTAATATCATTTATAATTAACCCGCTGACTGTGTCACTTTCTATTTCATTTGAGAAAATGTTATCAATCAAGGTGGCACTATGGGTTGTAATTCTACTAGGTTTGGTTATTAGAGGAAACAGACCTATACTGAATAAAGTATTTATAAATTCGTCCGTCTTTTTATGTTTATATGGGTTCAACAAATCGATGTTGAGGTCTCCCCCCACAAACATGACTTTATGATTTAATCCTGAAAAGTGCTCCTCCATCCACTTAGAAAAAACATCTATATCAGAGCCAGGTGTTCTATAAATAGAACTCACAATAATATTTTTCTTTTTTTGCCTTGTAATTTCTACAGTAAGGCATTCAAGTGTATCATCCACCACCATTGTCTTATTTTCCATTACTTTATAACTATAGTTGGAGTCTATAAACATAGCTACGCCCCCTCCATGCTTGTTCCTTCTGTTCATACTTATAAATTCATAACCATCAATAGAAAACTCAAATTCTCTATCATTATTGATCCATGTTTCTGTGATTAGAATGACACTGAATGGTGTGGAAAACTGTTTTAAGAAGCTTTTGATGTGGTCAAAGTTTGCATAGAGGCTTCGACTATTGAAGTGGATTACAGTGAATGCCTTAATGTTCTTAAGTTTACTATTGTACAGATCCTCTGTGTAATATTGACAGTCATTGGTAGCTCTAGTAAAAAAGTTATTTTCCGGGTCGATGTCGATCTCAGTGTTCTGTAGGTCGTATTGAGAGAATGTAAAATCCTGGGAGTTTGCTTCAGCAATTCTCCTTATTGAAAAATCCAAGTCGGTGCTTCCTATAGAACTGTATGTATTACTAGACATGTGAAATTATGTGCTTTTACATACCAAAGTCCATACGTTTTTCCCGGTGTTTATACTGGATGTGGTGTACTGCTGCGTGGACGTATAATGAGTTTGTCATATCTCAGGAAGGCGATCTCCCCCCTTTCCCGTGCAGCTCTCAGCTCCGGCATCAGTTCTTTACGTTTTCTTTTTATGGATTCTGTGTAGTCCTCGTTAATGAAGATTTTTGTTCCTTTGAGTCTTTTGGCGCGCTGCAAAATTTCCTCGCGATCCTTCCACCGCAGTAGTCTGGCGATGATGGGTCTCGGCCAGTCTCTCCCGCCGCCGGGTTTCCCTACGCGGTGAGCCCTCTCCACCTCCACCGCGTGATTTAGCTGTAGCTTCTCCTTCAGTATTTCTTTCACCTTTTCCTCGGCGTCGGCCCAAGTCTCCCCAGGCGACTCCAACACTCCCTCAAATACCAGGTTATTTCTGCGGCTCTGCCCCTCCAGATACTCCAGTTTGTCCGTGATGATGTGTAAATTGTCACATACTTTGTAAAAGTCCGTTTGTAAAGTGTTTGTGCGCTCCGTGAGTTTCAGATTTTGTTCTTTCAAAGTGTCCACCTCACCTTGCGTGAACTGCAGGCTTGTTTTTAGTTCTTGAATGTCCTTAGTCTGTAAATCCATGCGGGTGTTTGTTGATTCCATGATGAGTTTTATAAATCCTTTGAAGTTTTCCTGCTGTTGTTGAATTAATTCTCTGAACATGACCCTCTGCTGCTCCATGAGCTCCATGACTCGACTGAGGCTTACGTATTCCTCTTCCACCGCCGAATCTGCCTGTTGCTTCGCCTCTATTTTCGGCGGTTTTGGCATTTTGCTCCCTCTCAGCAGGCCTGAATTTTCTTAACGAATATTTTGATATTCTTGAAAACTTTTTTCGCGTTGGTCTAGCTTTGTCCGTCATCAGGTTGGATGGTTGCAGAAAGATTTGGCTTTCAATGTGTTTCTCAACACAAAGGCGATAAGATGTCAGTAATTATTAGACCCTTAAAGGGTACCCTGACGTGGCAGTGGTGGGATTCGAACCCACGCCTCCAGAGAGACTGGAGCCTAAATCCAGCGCCTTAGACCACTCGGCCACACTACCTTCAGCAGTGCTTTAGTGAAAAAGGGGATGAGCTCCACTCTTCAGAAGCGTTCATATGACTATGTTAAAAGGATATTTCAGGATTTTTGACATAGGGCCTTATTTCCTAGTTATCCAGAGTGTTGTTTATGTCTGGAGATATTTTTTTCTTCAATTCATGCAGTTCTTATATTTGAAGAGCTTAGTGGCGCTAGGCTAAGGCTAGGCTAACGCTAGGCTAACGCATTTCAATCAATCAATCAAGGTTTATTTATATAGCACTTTACAACAACACCAGGAGGACCAAAGTGCTTCACAGAAAGATTTAAACAATATAAAAACACAAAATGATAACAACCTAGACACAATTAAGTGTGCCCTAAGTATTAAAAGCAAATTTGAACAGATGAGTCTTTAATCTGGATTTAAACAGGGACAGGTCCGTGAGAACACGTAGACTGAGGGGCAGGCTGTTCCACAGTTTAGGCGCTGCAACCCTAAAGGCACGATCGCCCCACTGTTTGTAGTGGGACCTGGGCACGTCCAGAATCATTTGCTTGGCAGACCGGAGAGCACTGCTGGGGCGATGTACGGTCAACAACTCAGTTAGATATAACGGAGCGAGACCATGAAGAGCTTTAAAAACAAGCATTAACATTTTAAAATCAATCCGAAAACGGACCGGGAGCCAGTGCAGGGAGGAGAGGACAGGAGTGATGTGGCTGTGTCTGGATGAACCAGTGAGAAGACGGGCTGCTGCATTCTGCACTAACTGTAACCGGTGGAGTGACGACTGTGGGAGGCCAGAGTAGAGAGCGTTGCAATAGTCCAACCGAGAACTGATAAACGCGTGCGTTGCCTTCTCGAGGTCTTGGCGTGAGAGAAAGGGCTTCACTTTGGTCAAAAGGCGCAACTGAAAAAAGCTGGCTTTGACAACAGCATTTATTTGTTGTTTAAAGTTCAGTTCTCGGTCAAAGACAACTCCCAGGTTCCTGACGGCATCACGGACTGGACCCATGACCCTGGACTGAATCTGAGGAACGTCCCCGGAGCCAAAAATAATAAATTCGGATTTTGTTTCATTGAGGTGGAGAAAATTCTGCGCGAGCCATTGTTTAATGTCCGAAAGGCAGTGATGGAGGGAGTCAAGAGCAGTGGCAGTGTTAGGGAGCACTGGTAAATAGACCTGGACATCGTCAGCATAAAGATGGAATGATAAATTATGTCTGGCAATGATGGACCCGAGTGGCAGCATGTAAAGTGAGAACAGGACCGGGCCAAGGATGGAACCCTGTGGCACCCCAGATGACAACGGGGTGGAGGAGGAGGAATAGTCATCGACCATCACAACAAAGCTCCGGTCAGTCAGGTAGGACCTAAACCACTGCAGGGCCGTGCCCTGAACACCAACATGCTCCGCCAGCCGGGAAAGGAGAACTGAGTGGTCCACGGTGTCAAACGCCGCAGTCAGGTCCAGCATCATCAAAAGCACTGGCTGCTTCGAATCCAAAGACAGCAGAATGTCGTTGTGCACTTTAAGAAGAGCTGACTCCGTGCTGTGACGCGATCTGAAGCCTGATTGAAATTTCTCAAAAATATTATTATTTTCCAAAAAAGACTGCAACTGAATGAAGATTAGCTTCTCTAAAATCTTAGACAAAAATGGAAGGTGAGAGACAGGTCGAAAATTTGACAGAACAGCAGGATCTAGATTAGGTTTTTTTAACAGTGGCCTAACCACGGCATGCTTGAAGGCTGCAGGGACAGAACCAGTGCTTAGGCTGCTATTGAACAAAGTGAGAAGGTATGGGCCCACGGTGTCAAAAGCATGTTTGAGAACCTTAGATGGAACGATATCCAGAGGACAACTTGTGGGTCTCATCCCCTGGACCACCTCAGAGAGGAGAGTCAGTGTCACAGGCTCAAACTCTCTGAGAACAGCAGGGGGCAGTGGAGGGATATACAAGTTAACAGAGTGAGCATTACAGCCAATGCCCATCCTCACTGATGCCACTTTGTCCACAAAATGTTCCAGGAATCCATTACATGTAGACTCAGAAACATTCTTTAGCACACTGACAGGTGGACTAATCACAGACTGTATTGTGTTAAAAAGCACCCTGGGGTTGCTAGAGCTGGAGGAGACAATATTTGATAGGTATTGGCATTTAGCCTCTCTGACTGCCTTTTGGTAGCTGGCAAGGCTCTCCCTCAGGATCTCCACAGACACCTGAAGCTTGTCCTTCTTGTACCTGCGCTCAGCCTGTCTGCATTGCTGCCTCAGAGCTCGGGTGGTTTCATTGAGCCACGGGTCTGGTTTGATTTTAGTAGATTTGCATCTAAATGGCATTTCTATGGTATCAGGCATTTAAATTGTTAGGTTGGCGTTACAATTGATTTGCCTCAGTGCACCAGACTGAATTTAATGCGGGTTGCTGATACCATAGAAATGTGTTAGCCTAGCATTAGCCTAGCGCCACTAAGCTCTTCAAATATAAGAACTGCCTGAATTTCTTGGTCATTGTGTTGTGTTTAAGTGTAATTGGACGGGAAACAAAAAACAACCATACCATAACTGATCTAGCTGCAAACGAAGCCACAGGCTTTCATGCCTCAAGTTCACCCTGCCAGTCGGCCCACAATCAGCTAACTTTTTCTAGAAAAAGCTTTGGTCAATAATTAAACTAATCATTCATCTTGTGTGGTACATTAATATTAGTGGAAAGTGTGAACTTGCAAGTGACAGAGACTTTGACTGGCCCCAAAGTTTTGAGGCCGAGTCCAATCCCATCAATGCCATGATGAGTGTGTGTAACTGATTAAGTTAATAGGTGAGGCCTCTCCTGAAACTGTGTGGAAATTGTGAATTACTATGAACAAATATAATTTAGGCCAAATTAAATGCCAGTGTGGAAGTCCGTACTTATTTGGAACGCAATACTTTACAGCTATTTAAGGTTACTTCTTGCCATCAGAATATGCCCGGAAATTTGAGGAACATTTAAGATGGCAACCATCATGTTTGGTGAAACTGGGAATTGACTGAAATTGAAAATGTTATATGACCAGTAGTGAATCGGTTGTTGTGGCCGAGAGGTTAAGGCGATGGACTCGAAATCCATTGGGATCTTCCCGCGCAGGTACGAATCCTGCCGACAACGGCAAGGTTTGGTAGTCCCCACGATGTGCATTTCATTTTGGCTTTTACGATTCAACGTGACCTCTGGGTTTGCTATATTTGTTAACATGGTATCGTTTTTAATCATTCAAAAACTGGGGATGTAGCTCAGTGGTAGAGCGTGTGCTTCGCATGTGCAAGGTCCTGGGTTCAATCCCCAGTATCTCCACGGGTTCTTCATTTGAGTCAATATTTTGCTTTACTTGTTGCACACTATCCCATTTCCTATGCTTAGGGCTGTAATACCGCTGTAATACAGCTTTCTGTCTTTTTTGTGCCTCTTCTTAAAGGCGAAATATTAGAAATCTGTTGGAATGAAAAAGTCTTCCAAAAACGTGAAGTTGCCCTGGCAAGATGGGCTTGTTTGCTTCCCACCCAAACCGAAAATGTATTGTGTTTATTAAGGCATGAAACCATTGTGATCCTTTAGGACCATCAAACTGTTTCATCAGGTCGGATGGTTGCAGAAAGATTTGGCTTTCAATGTGTTTCTCAACACAAAGGCGACAAGATGTCAGTAATTATTAGACCCTTAAAGGGTACCCTGACGTGGCAGTGGTGGGATTCGAACCCACGCCTCCAGAGAGACTGGAGCCTAAATCCAGCGCCTTAGACCACTCGGCCACACTACCTTCAGCAGTGCTTTAGTGAAAAAGGGGATGAGCTCCACTCTTCAGAAGCGTACATATATGACTATGTTAAAAGGATATTTCAGGATTTTTGACATAGGGCCTTATTTCCTAGTTATCCAGAGTGTTGTTTATGTCTGGAGATATTTTTTTCTTCAATTCATGCAGTTCTTATATTTGAAGAGCTTAGTGGCGCTAGGCTAAGGCTAGGCTAACGCATTTCTATGGTATCAGGCATTTAAATTGTTAGGTTGGCGTTACAATTGATTTGCCTCAGGTGCACTGTGGAGTGCACCAGACTGAATTTAATGCGGGTTGCTGATACCATAGAAATGTGTTAGCCTAGCATTAGCCTAGCGCCACTAAGCTCTTCAAATATAAGAACTGCCTGAATTTCTTGGTCATTGTGTTGTGTTTAAGTGTAATTGGACGGGAAACAAAAAACAACCATACCATAACTGATCTAGCTGCAAACGAAGCCACAGGCTTTCATGCCTCAAGTTCACCCTGCCAGTCGGCCCACAATCAGCTAACTTTTTCTAGAAAAAGCTTTGGTCAATAATTAAACTAATCATTCATCTTGTGTGGTACATTAATATTAGTGGAAAGTGTGAACTTGCAAGTGACAGAGACTTTGACTGGCCCCAAAGTTTTGAGGCCGAGTCCAATCCCATCAATGCCATGATGAGTGTGTGTAACTGATTAAGTTAATAGGTGAGGCCTCTCCTGAAACTGTGTGGAAATTGTGAATTACTATGAACAAATATAATTTAGGCCAAATTAAATGCCAGTGTGGAAGTCCGTACTTATTTGGAATGCAATACTTTACAGCTATTTAAGGTTACTTCTTGCCATCAGAATATGCTCGGAAATTTGAGGAACATTTAAGATGGCAACCATCATGTTTGGTGAAACTGGGAATTGACTGAAATTGAAAATGTTATATGATCAGTAGTGAGTCGGTTGTTGTGGCTGAGAGGTTACGGCGATGGACTCGAACTCCATTGGGATCTTCCCGCGCAGGTTCGAATCCTGCCGACAACGGCAAGGTTTGGTAGTCCCCACGATGTGCATTTCATTTTGGCTTTTACGATTCAACGTGACCTCTGGGTTTGCTATATTTGTTAACATGGTATCGTTTTTAATCATTCAAAAACTGGGGATGTAGCTCAGTGGTAGAGCGTGTGCTTCGCATGTGCAAGGTCCTGGGTTCAATCCCCAGTATCTCCACGGGTTCTTCATTTGAGTCAATATTTTGCTTTACTTGTTGCACACTATCCCATTTCCTATGCTTAGGGCTGTAATACCGCTGTAATACAGCTTTCTGTCTTTTTTGTGCCTCTTGTTAAAGGCGAAATATTAGAAATCTGTTGGAATGAAAAAGTCTTCCAAAAACGTGAAGTTGCCCTGGCAAGATGGGCTTGTTTGCTTCCCCCCCAAACCGAGAATGTATTGTGTTTATTAAGGCATGAAACCATTGTGATCCTTTAGGACCATCAAACTGTTTCATCAGGTTGGATGGTTGCAGAAAGACTTGGCTTTCGTTGTGTTTCTCAACACAAAGGCGACAAGATGTCAGTAATTATTAGACCCTTAAAGGGTACCCTGACGTGGCAGTGGTGGGATTCGAACGCACGCCTCCAGAGAGACTGGAGCCTAAATCCAGCACCTTAGACCACTCGGCCACACTACCTTCAGCAGTGCCTTAGTGAAAAAGGGGATGAGCTCCACTCTTCAGAAGCGTTCATATATCACTATGTTAAAGGGATATTTCAGGATTTTTGACATAGGGCCTTATTCCCTAGTTATCCAGAGTGTTGTTTATGTCTGGAGATATTTTTTTCTTCAATTCATGCAGTTCTTATATTTGAAGAGCTTAGTGGCGCTAGGCTAACGCATTTCTATGGTATCAGGCATTTAAATTGTTAGGTTGGCGTTACAATTGATTTGCCTCAGGTGCACTGTGGAGTGCACCAGACTGAATTTAATGCGGGTTGCTGATACCATAGAAATGTGTTAGCCTAGCATTAGCCTAGCGCCACTAAGCTCTTCAAATATGAGAACTGCCTGAATTTCTTGGTCATTGTGTTGTGTTTAAGTGTAATTGGACGGGGAACAAAAAACAACCATACCATAACTGATCTAGCTGCAAACGAAGCCACAGGCTTTCATGCCTCAAGTTCACCCTGCCAGTCGGCCCACAATCAGCTAACCTTTTCTAGAAAAAGCTTTGGTCAATAATTAAACTAATCATTCATCTTGTGTGGTACATTAATATTAGTGGAAAGTGTGAACTTGCAAGTGACAGAGACTTTGACTGGCCCCAAAGTTTTGAGGCCGAGTCCAATCCCATCAATGCCATGATGAGTGTGTGTAACTGATTAAGTTAATAGGTGAGGCCTCTCCTGAAACTGTGTGGAAATTGTGAATTACTATGAACAAATATAATTTAGGCCAAATTAAATGCCAGTGTGGAAGTCCGTACTTATTTGGAAAGCAATACTTTACAGCTATTTAAGGGTACTTCTTGCCATCAGAATATGCTCGGAAATTTGAGGAACATTTAAGATGGCAACCATCATGTTTGGTGAAACTGGGAATTGACTGAAATTGAAAATGTTCTATGATCAGTAGTGAGTCGGTTGTTGTGGCCGAGAGGTTAAGGCGATGGCCTCGAAATCCATTGGGATCTTCCCGCGCAGGTTCGAATCCTGCCGACAACGGCAAGGTTTGGTAGTCCCCACGATGTGCATTTCATTTTGGCTTTTACGATTCAACGTGACCTCTGGGTTTGCTATATTTGTTAACATGGTATCGTTTTTAATCATTCAAACACTGGGGATGTAGCTCAGTCGTAGAGCGTGTGCTTCGCATGTGCAAGGTCCTGGGTTCAATCCCCAGTATCTCCACGGGTTCTTCTTTTGAGTCAATATTTTGCTTTACTTGTTGCACACTATCCCATTTCCTATGCTTAGGGCTGTAATACCGCTGTAATACAGCTTTCTGTCTTTTTTGTGCCTCTTGTTAAAGGCGAAATATTAGAAATCTGTTGGAATGAAAAAGTCTTCCAAAAACGTGAAGTTGCCCTGGCAAGATGGGCTTGTTTGCTTCCCCCCCAAACCGAGAATGTATTGTGTTTATTAAGGGATGAAACCATTGTGATCCTTTAGGACCATCAAACTGTTTCATCAGGTTGGATGAAGCAGAAAGATTTGGCTTTCAATGTGTTTCTCAACACAAAGGCGACAAGATGTCAGTAATTATTAGACCCTTAAAGGGTACCCTGACGTGGCAGTGGTGGGATTCGAACCCACGCCTCCAGAGAGACTGGAGCCTAAATCCAGCGCCTTAGACCACTCGGCCACACTACCTTCAGCAGTGCCTTAGTGAAAAAGGGGATGAGCTCCACTCTTCAGAAGCGTTCATATAGGACTATGTTAAAGGGATATTTCAGGATTTTTGACATAGGGCCTTATTCCCTAGTTATCCAGAGTGTTGTTTATGTCTGGAGATATTTTTTTCTTCAATTCATGCAGTTCTTATATTTGAAGAGCTTAGTGGCGCTAGGCTAAGGCTAGGCTAACGCATTTCTATGGTATCAGGCATTTAAATTGTTAGGTTGGCGTTACAATTGATTTGCTTCAGGTGCACTGTGGAGTGCACCAGACTGAATTTAATGCGGGTTGCTGATACCATAGAAATGTGTTAGCCTAGCATTAGCCTAGCGCCACTAAGCTCTTCAAATATAAGAACTGCCTGAATTTCTTGGTCATTGTGTTGTGTTTAAGTGTAATTGGACGGGGAACAAAAAACAACCATACCATAACTGATCTAGCTGCAAACGAAGCCACAGGCTTTCATGCCTCAAGTTCACCCTGCCAGTCGGCCCACAATCAGCTAACTTTTTCTAGAAAAAGCTTTGGTCAATAATTAAACTAATCATTCATCTTGTGTGGTACATTAATATTAGTGGAAAGTGTGAACTTTCAAGTGACAGAGACTTTGACTGGCCCCAAAGTTTTGAGGCCGAGTCCAATCCCATCAATGCCATGATGAGTGTGTGTAACTGATTAAGTTAATAGGTGAGGCCTCTCCTGAAACTGTGTGGAAATTGTGAATTACTATGAACAAATATAATTTAGGCCAAATTAAATGCCAGTGTGGAAGTCCGTACTTATTTGGAACGCAATACTTTACAGCTATTTAAGGTTACTTCTTGCCATCAGAATATGCTCGGAAATTTGAGGAACATTTAAGATGGCAACCATCATGTTTGGTGAAACTGGGAATTGACTGAAACTGAAAATGTTATATGATAAGTATTGAGTCGGTTGTTGTGGCCGTACCCGCCAGTAAATGGACTGCTATAACAAGTCCTAACAAAGTCCTAACAAAGTCCTAACAAGTCCTAACAATTCCTAACAATTCCTAACAAAGTCCTAACAAAGTCCTAACAATTCCTAACAAAGTCCTAACGCAGCTCCTAACGTTGCAAAGAAGGGGCAAAAGAGCCAATCAGCTCGTAAGAAACTATGTTGCAACGGATCCAATCACCAATCGCGGCCTCGACGCATGGTTGTGTGATTGGTGAGTTATAAACTTTTCTCGACACTTAGGTATCATCCTGAGGTAATAGAATTTAACAGAGACACGAACTGTCCTTCAGGATATTAAAAGCAAGTATGAATGAATAAATGAAATACGTTTTAAGTTGTCTATTAAGACTGTAATTAATGTGTGGGCGCCTTCATCGCTCTTTGGATATGTAACGCTTTTTCTTCGTGGTCCTTCACATTTTCCAAGAAAACGGCGAACGACAGGTACATTTACTTTTATAAAAGTGTGTTAAGAACTCAACAGCTAATGAATTGGATTAGGATATTCTGTAAACTCCGTGTGTTCAGTCAGACTGACGCGCAGTCCCACAGCGGCTCTTCCTGGGAGAGTGGCCGGGTTTAGAGGCGCTTCCCTCGGTCAGTCTGCGCAGACGCCTCGGCTTAGTTACCGGTGTTCAGAGCCACTCTTGAGTGTGTCAGAGCTGGGGAGAGTGACTTTTGGTGACTTTAGCATTGTCCATTTGTCCCGCCAGAATATTTCAGCGGTTGGAGACGTTGCTAATGTTACACCTGAAGCTACGTTAAAGCGCAGAATGGCACCTACAAAAAAGAAAAGGCGATGACCCTCGTTGAAGAGCTAGCCTACATTGCGTGACCTATGATTACCTTTCTGACTAAAATTCATTTAATTCATAGAGATGCCAAAGCAAGGAAAGCCAGATTCGTTCTGGGCCGGTGTCATGGTCCTGTTTGCCCAGGGGAAATATAAATCCACCCACGGCTGGTCTGCCACCCACCCACCACCATCTACCCACGGCTGGTCTGCCACCCACCCACCATCATCCGCCCACGGCTGGTCTGCCACCCACCCACCATCATCCACCCACGGCTGGTCTGCCACCCACCAAACACCATCGACCCACAGCTGGTCTGCCACCCACCCACCACCATCCACCCACGGCTGGTCTGCCACCCACCCAACACCATCTACCCACGGCTGGTCTGCCACCCACCCACCACCCTCAGCATCCACCCAGGGCTGGCCTGTCACCCAACCACCACCCTCAGCATCCACCCAGGGCTGGCCTGTCACCCAACCACCACCCTCAGCATCCACCCAGGGCTGGCCTGCCACCTCCTACTGTCCTGACCATCCTATGTTCCCTCAGAACGCTCTAGATCCCTGTAATCGCCAGCGTGAATGGCGATTACGCAAGGCAGCCCTTGAGAACCAGGAGCGAGTGAAGAAAGGTGAGCCCCCAAAGAAGAGAAAGGTAAAAGAGAGCTACCACTATGAGTGTAAGCTGTGTGGTCAGCCTAAATCAAAGCAAACTGGACACTCACAGGTACGTGGCAAATGGTACTGCCCTGCATCTGGACAGACCCTTGAGGAGTTCTTTGTAAATACACCAAATACATTCTTTTTTAATATTTTTAATAATAATATATGTTTTTTATTTCTTTTAAGAAAACATGTTCACATTCACTGTTCAAAGGGTATATTTGCTGTTGCAAATAGAAAAAAAAAATTAGTTGCTGTTGCAACTATTTTCAAAAAACATAACAAAACAACAAAAAACCAACTCTTGTGGTGTAATAGTAACACATCCATCCTTTGGGTGGGAGACTCCAGGTGCAAATCCTGGCAAGAGTGTGCAACTTGTTGGCCCAATCAATATTTAAAAAAAATATTATTACATTATTTAATCTGCATTTTCTCCTTTTCACATTATTATTACTAGATGTACAAACTATGACCACCGCTCGTCCTTTATATCCTCTCTGCAATAATAAATCGCACTTGCTAGCTACACTAGCACCGGTCATAATCATCATAACAAAGCATTATTATTCATACCAATCCTATTTGTATATTTTTTAAGTGATATTACATAAATTCATATCACTTTGATGCATTAATTGAAATATGTTCCAAGCGGGGATCGAACCAATGACTTTATGATTTTTCCTCTCTTTTTTTCTTCTCTTCCCCCCTTTCCCCCCCCCCCTCCCCCCTTTTTCTTCCCCCCTCCTAGCAGTCCCTTTTGCCCCTTCTTTGGCCGAGAGGTTAAGGCGATGGACTTGAAATCCATTGGGATCTTCCCGCGCAGGTTCGATTCCTGCCGACAACGGCAAGGTTTGGTAGTCCCGACGATGTGCATTACATTTTGGCTTTTACGATTCAACGTGACCTCTGGGTTTGCTATATTTGTTAACATGGTATCGTTTTTAATCATTCAAAAACTGGGGATGTAGCTCAGTGGTAGAGCGTGTGCTTCGCATGTGCAAGGTCCTGGGTTCAATCCCCAGTATCTCCACGGGTTCTTCATTTGAGTCAATATTTTGCTTTACTTGTTGCACACTATCCCATTTCCTATGCTTAGGGCTGTAATACCGCTGTAATACATCTTTCTGTCTTTTTTGTGCCTCTTGTTAAAGGCGAAATATTAGAAATCTGTTGGAATGAAAAAGTCTTCCAAAAACGTGAAGTTGCCCTGGCAAGATGGGCTTGTTTGCTTCCCCCCCAAACCGAGAATGTATTGTGTTTATTAAGGCATGAAACCATTGTGATCCTTTAGGACCATCAAACTGTTTCATCAGGTTGGATGGTTGCAGAAAGATTTGTCTTTCAATGTGTTTCTCAACACAAAGGCGACAAGATGTCAGTAATTATTAGACCCTTAAAGGGTAAACAGCACCTGTTTAGTGGCTCGAACCCACGACCCTGAGATTAAGAGTCTCATGCTCTACCGACTGAGCTAGCCGGGCAAGCTTCACTAACCCTGTATAGGGTAAGTGACTACTTTTGGTAATGTCTACACACTTTACATATGGCCTCCCTGCTGCACATCAGTAATGTCAAATTATACAGGAGGTGAGTGCCCACTGCTGAAAATCACAATCAAATTACACAAAGTCTTGCCTATGACAGGTGTGAGCATTCAAACATCAATATCACCAAACATAAGGCCTTCTGAATACCAGCACTCCCCTGAGACCTGCAAGGACTTTTTGTATATTTTACATATAAGCATTTAGCATATTTTGTGAGCACTTAAAGGGCAATGAAGTAAATATGGTAACTTTGTTTACAGTATTTCTTCTTTACCACTCATGGGCAAGGAACCAAATATGGTAATATCGCAAAACATTTTGTACGCAACTGGGTTGCAGGAGGAAAGACACTATATGGACTTGTTCAAGTCTTAGGAATCTATGCTAGTGAAATGGTGACTGTGAACATGCCAAGAATTGTGCATTTCAGAAACCAAAAGCGAAACAGATCGACATTTGTACCTTTACCCAACTTGTAGGCCAGACTGCATTCAGGAAATTAACCTTCATTCTTGCGCCTTGAATTACTAGGCCATTTTTGTCAAGGATAAAGAAGACTCTTTTTTTTCGTGCCCTTGAGTTTCATTTGGTATAGTTCCTCCAATAAGACCATAAAGTGGTCAATGCACAGTTTCTGTAGTGTAGTGGTAATCACATTCGCCTAACACGCGAAAGGTCCCCGGTTCGAAACCGGGCAGAAACATGCAGCTTTATCTCCAATGTGCAGCTCATAAAGAGACTGTTGCGAATGTGGTTCCAAACGATTGGCTGTTAGATACTGTAGCGAGGATGGACTCAGCCATAATGTGGAAGCAACAAAGTGCGATTGGAAGAAAGACTTTTGTCTCCCGGAGAGTCCAAGACCCTAAAGACAGAAATCCGTAAATTCTTCTTCCTATTGTAAACACTGAGGATTTTATTTTTTTAAACAGCAAAAAATCTGGTTATCGATCCTCGTTATTATAGTGGTCAGTATCTCTGCCTGTCATGCGGAAGACCGGGGTTTGATTCCCTGACGGGGAGTTTGGCAGTACTTAACCAACCTTTAAAGTGACTTACAAATCTGCTGTTTAAAAAATGTGATGATGCAAAGTGAGCACTATGATGAATTAATCACATGACACTCATGCACAGTTTCTGTAGTGTAGTGGTTATCACGTTCGCCTCACACGCGAAAGGTCCCCAGTTCGAAACTGGGCAGAAACATTTTCGTAGGAATTTGGCAGGGACTTGTCTCTGGTAATCTGAAAGCACTTGATGCAGTGAGGGAAAGGAAATTCTACAAAGACTTTGATGGGCCCGAAACTAGCTCTGTCTCTTTGATTGTCACATGCAATCTACAACTACCAGGGAGATTCCTAGTAAACTGGACAAGAATCATCAGAACAGTCTAAGATTTGGCCGTCTCATTACATGTCATCAAAAACTGATTGGGAGAATCCAAGCAAACTTACTGCCTCATGAAATAAATGGTTTCCGAGTATCACTGACCCAATAGCCAACACACATGAGTTATCTTTGTGCTTGACTGCACAAGAAGGGCTCTGGTATAATGCTCTACTGTGACCAACAAGATCTCAGTGTCAGGAGTGGGATTTGAACCCACGCCTCCATTCGGAGACCAGAAGTCCCCTTGCTAGGGAAGGCAACTTCGCTTCCTTGAGTCTGGCGCCTTTGACCGCTCGGCCATCCTGACAGCTTTCACTGCCTTTAGCATTGGAATGTCCATATTTTGTGAAGTACTAGGGTTGAAGCCAATTAACAGCACAAGCAGCAGCTGTGCACCTCAGAAGCCTGTTAAAAACATATTTTTTACTAGAAAATATGATTTCTGCATAGTCACTTTAAGACAACGTTTTCATTCAGAGGACAAGTCTGTAGGACTCAAGAGCCAAATCCGAGGAATGGTTTGAACAAACAGTATGGTTGGAAGATAGTGCAATGTTTTACAGTTATTACTACTTGTTGGGATATGAACTCCACACCTTCCAAAAACACAAGCGCCCAACGTGGGGCTCGAACCCACTACCCTGAGAGTGTCTCAAGAGTCTCATGCTCTACTGACTGAGCTAGCCGGGCAAGCTTCACTAACCCTGTATAGGGTAAGTGACTACTTTTGATAATTTCTACACACTTTACATATGGCCTCCCTGCTGCACATCAATAATGTCAAATTATGCAGGAGGTGAGTGCCCACTGCTGAAAATCACAATCAAATTACACAAAGTCTTGCCTATGACAGGTGTGAGCGTTCAAACATCAATATCACCAAACATAAGGCCTTCTGAATACCAGCACTCCCCTGAGACCTGCAAGGACTTTTTGTATATTTTACATATAAGCATTTAGCATATTTTGTAAGGACTTAAAGGGCAATGAAGTAAATATGGTAACTTTGTTTACAGTATTTCTTCTTTACCACTCATGGGCAAGGAACCAAATATGGTAATATCGCAAAACATTTTGTACGCAACTGGGTTGCAGGAGGAAAGACACTATATGGACTTGTTCAAGTCTTAGGAATCTATGCTAGTGAAATGGTGACTGTGAACATGCCAAGAATTGTGCATTTCAGAAACCGGGGACGGACCGTCATTCCGACACCCCACCATTCCGACAACCCGCTATCCCGACACACCGTCATTACGACACCCCGCCAATCCGACACTTTTTGGTACCGCTATTCCGACAATCATTTTGAGCTGTTTGCCTTCTCTCAACGCCACCTTCCCTGTTCGTCCCCGCTGTCGGCCCAGGGGTGCAGAGGCTCGTGAGGTGGTTTTGGGCAAAGGCAGTGACAGGTGCAGCTAGTCTGTATTTTACAACAAAGCGCTGAAGTCCGCGGGAAATACGCCGCGCACTGTTGGACGTTTTCCACTCAGACACTGGAGCTGTCGCTCAAGGCTTTAAGACAAGCGCACGCGCCGCTCACAGCGCTGACCGAGCCACGCGCTCCCCTTCGTTCAAAACACTGTCCGAAAACAAGGCCTTCTCCACAAAGCAGCGCGCACGGGTGTGCGTATTTGGGGGGGGGGTCATATGCTCCAGTCACTGTGTGACACGGGCAAACACTGAATCTATCAAGACAAACAATAGCAATAAACACACGCGCTTTATGTCACATGAGTCTGTGCAACAGCGGCACATTCAGCCAGACTTTACTCCACAGAATCAGCATAAAAACACTCACTGTGCACTCGATCATCTGTCGTAGAACTCTTCACCTCTTTATCCATGACTCTCACTCGTCTGGTCCATCATTAGCTCCATTTGGCAAAACTTATTTTTCGTAATCCACAACAACAGGTCCGTCTCCACCCGCTGCGCTCATCAGCGCTTGTTTTACATGTCAAAAGTTGTAAATAAGCCTTAACACTTATCCATGTTATAGCCAAGGCGGCGTGGGAGATGCATTCACTCTCCCTTGTTTTGTCCACAAACGCGCGGAAATTCGGGACAAATAATTATATAACAGTGACTGAATGGAATTAAGAAGAGCTTTTTTAAATAAGTAAACCGTGTTTGTGCCACTGTTTCATCATTGCAGTTATGAGAATAATGCGAAAGACAAGTAGAAAAAAAAAAAAACACGTACCAACGATCAGGGGAGACGCACAAGCATTGTCTCTTCATTCATCAGGCAAAACGTAAAACAATAATAATTGTTGATAATTATCTTGTGTGTCGGAATAGCGGCACGTTGCATAAAAGATAAAGGTGTCACCACTCCGACAAAGGGTGAAAAAAATTGTCGGAGTGGCGGGACGTTTGATAATAAATGGAAACACCGCAATTCCGACAATTAGAACTCAATGTCGGATTAGCGGTGTGTCGGAATGGCGGGGTGTAACCTCAGAAACCAAAAGCGAAACAGATCGACATTTGTACCTTTACCCAACTTGTAGGCCAGACTGCATTCAGGAAATTAACCTTCATTCTTGCGCCTTGAATTACTAGGCCATTCTTGTCAAGGATAAAGAAGACTCTTTTTTTTCGTGCCCTTGAGTTTCATTTGGTATAGTTCCTCCAATAAGACCATAAAGTGGTCAATGCACAGTTTCTGTAGTGTAGTGGTAATCACATTCGCCTAACACGCGAAAGGTCCCCGGTTCGAAACCGGGCAGAAACATTTTCGTAGGAATTTGGCAGGGACTTGTCTCTGGTAATCTGAAAGCACTTGATGCAGTGAGGGAAAGGAAATTCTACAAAGACTTTGATGGGCCCGAAACTAGCTCTGTCTCTTTGATTGTCACATGCAATCTACAACTACCAGGGAGATTCCTAGTAAACTGGACAAGAATCATCAGAACAGTCTAAGATTTGGCCGTCTCATTACATGTCATCAAAAACCGATTGGGAGATTCCAAGCAAACTTACTGCCTCATGAAATAAATGGTTACCGTGTATCACTGACCCAATAGCCAACACACATGAGCTATCTTTGTGCTTGACTGCACAAGAAGGGCTCTGGTATAATGCTCGACCCAATAGCCAACACACATGAGCTATCTTTGTGCTTGACTGCACAAGAAGGGCTCTGGTATAATGCTCTACTGTGACCAACAAGATCTCAGTGTCAGGAGTGGGATTTGAACCCACGCCTCCATTCGGAGACCAGAAGTCCCCTTGCTAGGGAAGGCCACTTTGCGACCTTGAGTCTGGCGCCTTTGACCGCTCGGCCATCCTGACAGCTTTCACTGCCTTTAGCATTGGAATGTCCATATTTTGTGAAGTACTAGGGTTGAAGCCAATTAACAGCACAAGCAGCAGCTGTGCACCTCAGAAGCCTGTTAAAAACATATTTTTTACTAGAAAATATTATTTCTGCATAGTCACTTTAAGACAACGTTTTCATTCAGAGGACAAGTCTGTAGGACTCGAGAGCCAAATCCGAGGAATGGTTTGAACAAACAGTATGGATGGAAGATAGTGCAATGTTTTACAGTTATAACTATTTGTTGGGATATGAACTCCACACCTTCCAAAAACACAAGCGCCCAACGTGGGGCTCGAACCCACGACCCTGAGATTAAGAGTCTCATGCTCTACCGACTGAGCTAGCCGGGCAAGCGTCACCGACCCTGTATAGGGTAAGTCACTACTTTTGGTAATTTCTACACACTTTACATATGGCCTCCCTGCTGCACATCAATAATGTCAAATTATACAGGAGGTGAGTGCCCACTGCTGAAAATCACAATCAAATTACACAAAGTCTTGCCTATGACAGGTGTGAGCGTTCAAACATCAATATCACCAAACATAAGGCCTTCTGAATACCAGCACTCCCCTGAGACCTGCAAGGACTTTTTGTATATTTTACATATAAGCATTTAGCATATTTTGTAAGCACTTAAAGGGTAATGAAGTAAATATGGTAACTTTGTTTACAGTATTTCTTCTTTACCACTCATGGGCAAGGAACCAAATATGGTAATATCGCAAAACATTTTGTACGCAACTGGGTTGCAGGAGGAAAGACACTATATGGACTTGTTCAAGTCTTAGGAATCTATGCTAGTGAAATGGTGACTGTGAACATGCCAAGAATTGTGCATTTCAGAAACCGGGGACGGACCGTCATTCCGACACCCCACCATTCCGACAACCCGCTATCCCGACACACCGTCATTACGACACCCCGCCAATCCGACACTTTTTGGTACCGCTATTCCGACAATCATTTTGAGCTGTTTGCCTTCTCTCAACGCCACCTTCCCTGTTCGTCCCCGCTGTCGGCCCAGGGGTGCAGAGGCTCGTGAGGTGGTTTTGGGCAAAGGCAGTGACAGGTGCAGCTAGTCTGTATTTTACAACAAAGCGCTGAAGTCCGCGGGAAATACGCCGCGCACTGTTGGACGTTTTCCACTCAGACTCTGGAGCTGTCGCTCAAGGCTTTAAGACAAGCGCACGCGCCGCTCACAGCGCTGACCGAGCCACGC
Organism: Proterorhinus semilunaris; assembly: GCA_021464625.1. Classification (NCBI taxonomy): domain Eukaryota; kingdom Metazoa; phylum Chordata; class Actinopteri; order Gobiiformes; family Gobiidae; genus Proterorhinus; species Proterorhinus semilunaris. Next base: position 29,308 of record JAJBBP010000025.1, on the reverse strand, counting down.
GCTCCCCTTCGTTCAAAACACTGTCCGAAAACAAGGCCTTCTCCACAAAGCAGCGCGCACGGGTGTGCGTATTTGGGGGGGGGTCATATGCTCCAGTCACTGTGTGACACGGGCAACCACTGAATCTATCAAGACAAACAATAGCAATAAACACACGCGCTTTATGTCACATGAGTCTGTGCAACAGCGGCACATTCAGCCAGACTTTACTCCACAGAATCAGCATAAAAACACTCACTGTGCACTCGATCATCTGTCGTAGAACTCTTCACCTCTTTATCCATGACTCTCACTCGTCTGGTCCATCATTAGCTCCATTTGGCAAAACTTATTTTTCGTAATCCACAACAACAGGTCCGTCTCCACCCGCTGCGCTCATCAGCGCTTGTTTTACATGTCAAAAGTTGTAAATAAGCCTTAACACTTATCCATGTTATAGCCAAGGCGGCGTGGGAGATGCATTCACTCTCCCTTGTTTTGTCCACAAACGCGCGGAAATTCGGGACAAATAATTATATAACAGTGACTGAATGGAATTAAGAAGAGCTTTTTTAAATAAGTAAACCGTGTTTGTGCCACTGTTTCATCATTGCAGTTATGAGAATAATGCGAAAGACAAGTAGAAAAAAAAAAAAAACACGTACCAACGATCAGGGGAGACGCACAAGCATTGTCTCTTCATTCATCAGGCAAAACGTAAAACAATAATAATTGTTGATAATTATCTTGTGTGTCGGAATAGCGGCACGTTGCATAAAAGATAAAGGTGTCACCACTCCGACAAAGGGTGAAAAAAATTGTCGGAGTGGCGGGACGTTTGATAATAAATGGAAACACCGCAATTCCGACAATTAGAACTCAATGTCGGATTAGCGGTGTGTCGGAATGGCGGGGTGTAACCTCAGAAACCAAAAGCGAAACAGATCGACATTTGTACCTTTACCCAACTTGTAGGCCAGACTGCATTCAGGAAATTAACCTTCATTCTTGCGCCTTGAATTACTAGGCCATTCTTGTCAAGGATAAAGAAGACTCTTTTTTTTCGTGCCCTTGAGTTTCATTTGGTATAGTTCCTCCAATAAGACCATAAAGTGGTCAATGCACAGTTTCTGTAGTGTAGTGGTAATCACATTCGCCTAACACGCGAAAGGTCCCCGGTTCGAAACCGGGCAGAAACATTTTCGTAGGAATTTGGCAGGGACTTGTCTCTGGTAATCTGAAAGCACTTGATGCAGTGAGGGAAAGGAAATTCTACAAAGACTTTGATGGGCCCGAAACTAGCTCTGTCTCTTTGATTGTCACATGCAATCTACAACTACCAGGGAGATTCCTAGTAAACTGGACAAGAATCATCAGAACAGTCTAAGATTTGGCCGTCTCATTACATGTCATCAAAAACCGATTGGGAGATTCCAAGCAAACTTACTGCCTCATGAAATAAATGGTTACCGTGTATCACTGACCCAATAGCCAACACACATGAGCTAAATTTGTGCTTGACTGCACAAGAAGGGCTCTGGTATAATGCTCTACTGTGACCAACAAGATCTCAGTGTCAGGAGTGGGATTTGAACCCACGCCTCCATTCGGAGACCAGAAGTCCCCTTGCTTGGGAAGGCCACTTTGCGTCCTTGAGTCTGGCGCCTTTGACCGCTCGGCCATCCTGACAGCTTTCACTGCCTTTAGCATTGGAATGTCCATATTTTGTGAAGTACTAGGGTTGAAGCCAATTAACAGCACAAGCAGCAGCTGTGCACCTCAGAAGCCTGTTAAAAACATATTTTTTACTAGAAAATATGATTTCTGCATAGTCACTTTAAGACAACGTTTTCATTCAGAGGACAAGTCTGTAGGACTCGAGAGCCAAATCCGAGGAATGGTTTGAACAAACAGTATGGATGGAAGATAGTGCAATGTTTTACAGTTATTACTACTTGTTGGGATATGAACTCCACACCTTCCAAAAACACAAGCGCCCAACGTGGGGCTCGAACCCACGACCCTGAGATTAAGAGTCTCATGCTCTACCGACTGAGCTAGCCGGGCAAGCGTCACCGACCCTGTATAGGGTAAGTCACTACTTTTGGTAATTTCTACACACTTTACATATGGCCTCCCTGCTGCACATCAATAATGTCAAATTATACAGGAGGTGAGTGCCCACTGCTGAAAATCACAATCAAATTACACAAAGTCTTGCCTATGACAGGTGTGAGCGTTCAAACATCAATATCACCAAACATAAGGCCTTCTGAATACCAGCACTCCCCTGAGACCTGCAAGGACTTTTTGTATATTTTACATATAAGCATTTAGCATATTTTGTAAGCACTTAAAGGGTAATGAAGTAAATATGGTAACTTTGTTTACAGTATTTCTTCTTTACCACTCATGGGCAAGGAACCAAATATGGTAATATCGCAAAACATTTTGTACGCAACTGGGTTGCAGGAGGAAAGACACTATATGGACTTGTTCAAGTCTTAGGAATCTATGCTAGTGAAATGGTGACTGTGAATATGCCAAGAATTGTGCATTTCAGAAACCAAAAGCGAAACAGATCGACATTTGTACCTTTACCCAACTTGTAGGCCAGACTGCATTCAGGAAATTAACCTTCATTCTTGCGCCTTGAATTACTAGGCCATTCTTGTCAAGGATAAAGAAGACTCTTTTTTTTTGGTGCCCTTGAGTTTCATTTGGTATAGTTCCTCCAATAAGACCATAAAGTGGTCAATGCACAGTTTCTGTAGTGTAGTGGTAATCACATTCGCCTAACACGTGAAAGGTCCCCGGTTCGAAACCGGGCAGAAACATGCAGCTTTATCTCCAATGTCCAGCTCATAAAGAGACTGTTGCGAATGTGGTTCCAAACGATTGGCTGTTAGATACTGTAGCGAGGATGGACTCAGCCATAATGTGGAAGCAACAAAGTGCGATTGGAAGAAATACTTTTGTCTCCCGGAGAGTCCAAGACCCTAAAGACAGAGATCCGTAAATTCTTCTTCCTATTGTAAACACTGAGGATTTTATTTTTTTAAACAGCAAAAAATCTGGTTATCGATCCTCGTTATTATAGTGGTCAGTATCTCTGCCTGTCATGCGGAAGACCGGGGTTTGATTCCCTGACGGGGAGTTTGGCAGTACTTAACCAACCTTTAAAGTGACTTACAAATCTGCTGTTTAAAAAATGTGATGATGCAAAGTGAGCACTATGGTGAATTAATCACATGACACTCATGCACAGTTTCTGTAGTGTAGTGGTTATCACGTTCGCCTCACACGCGAAAGGTCCCCAGTTCGAAACTGGGCAGAAACATTTTCGTAGGAATTTGGCAGGGACTTGTCTCTGGTAATCTGAAAGCACTTGATGCAGTGAGGGAAAGGAACTTCTACAAAGACTTTGATGGGCCCGAAACTAGCTCTGTCTCTTTGATTGTCACATGCAATCTACAACTACCAGGGAGATTCCTAGTAAACTGGACAAGAATCATCAGAACAGTCTAAGATTTGGCCGTCTCATTACATGTCATCAAAAACTGATTGGGAGATTCCAAGCAAACTTACTGCCTCATGAAATAAATGGTTTCCGAGTATCACTGACCCAATAGCCAACACACATGAGTTATCTTTGTGCTTGACTGCACAAGAAGGGCTCTGGTATAATGCTCTACTGTGACCAACAAGATCTCAGTGTCAGGAGTGGGATTTGAACCCACGCCTCCATTCGGAGACCAGAAGTCCCCTTGCTAGGGAAGGCAACTTCGCTTCCTTGAGTCTGGCGCCTTTGACCGCTCGGCCATCCTGACAGCTTTCACTGCCTTTAGCATTGGAATGTCCATATTTTGTGAAGTACTAGGGTTGAAGCCAATTAACAGCACAAGCAGCAGCTGTGCACCTCAGAAGCCTGTTAAAAACATATTTTTTACTAGAAAATATGATTTCTGCATAGTCACTTTAAGACAACGTTTTCATTCAGAGGACAAGTCTGTAGCACTCAAGAGCCAAATCCGAGGAATGGTTTGAACAAACAGTATGGTTGGAAGATAGTGCAATGTTTTACAGTTATTACTACTTGTTGGGATATGAACTCCACACCTTCCAAAAACACAAGCGCCCAACGTGGGGCTCGAACCGACGACCCTGAGATTAAGAGTCTCATGCTCTACCGACTGAGCTAGCCGGGCAAGCTTCACTAACCCTGTATAGGGTAAGTCACTACTTTTGGTAATTTCTACACACTTTACATATGGCCTCCCTGCTGCACATCAATAATGTCAAATTATACAGGAGGTGAGTGCCCACTGCTGAAAATCACAATCAAATTACACAAAGTCTTGCCTATGACAGGTGTGAGCGTTCAAACATCAATATCACCAAACATAAGGCCTTCTGAATACCAGCACTCCCCTGAGACCTGCAAGGACTTTTTGTATATTTTACATATAAGCATTTAGCATATTTTGTAAGCACTTAAAGGGTAATGAAGTAAATATGGTAACTTTGTTTACAGTATTTCTTCTTTACCACTCATGGGCAAGGAACCAAATATGGTAATATCGCAAAACATTTTGTACGCAACTGGGTTGCAGGAGGAAAGACACTATATGGACTTGTTCAAGTCTTAGGAATCTATGCTAGTGAAATGGTGACTGTGAACATGCCAAGAATTGTGCATTTCAGAAACCAAAAGCGAAACAGATCGACATTTGTACCTTTACCCAACTTGTAGGCCAGACTGCATTCAGGAAATTAACCTTCATTCTTGCGCCTTGAATTACTAGGCCATTCTTGTCAAGGATAAAGAAGACTCTTTTTTTTGGTGCCCTTGAGTTTCATTTGGTATAGTTCCTCCAATAAGACCATAAAGTGGTCAATGCACAGTTTCTGTAGTGTAGTGGTAATCACATTCGCCTAACACGTGAAAGGTCCCCGGTTCGAAACCGGGCAGAAACATGCAGCTTTATCTCCAATGTCCAGCTCATAAAGAGACTGTTGCGAATGTGGTTCCAAACGATTGGCTGTTAGATACTGTAGCGAGGATGGACTCAGCCATAATGTGGAAGCAACAAAGTGCGATTGGAAGAAATACTTTTGTCTCCCGGAGAGTCCAAGACCCTAAAGACAGAGATCCGTAAATTCTTCTTCCTATTGTAAACACTGAGGATTTTATTTTTTTAAACAGCAAAAAATCTGGTTATCGATCCTCGTTATTATAGTGGTCAGTATCTCTGCCTGTCATGCGGAAGACCGGGGTTTGATTCCCTGACGGGGAGTTTGGCAGTACTTAACCAACCTTTAAAGTGACTTACAAATCTGCTGTTTAAAAAATGTGATGATGCAAAGTGAGCACTATGGTGAATTAATCACATGAAACTCATGCACAGTTTCTGTAGTGTAGTGGTTATCACGTTCGCATCACACGCGAAAGGTCCCCAGTTCGAAACTGGGCAGAAACATTTTCGTAGGAATTTGGCAGGGACTTGTCTCTGGTAATCTGAAAGCACTTGATGCAGTGAGGGAAAGGAACTTCTACAAAGACTTTGATGGGCCCGAAACTAGCTCTGTCTCTTTGATTGTCACATGCAATCTACAACTACCAGGGAGATTCCTAGTAAACTGGACAAGAATCATCAGAACAGTCTAAGATTTGGCCGTCTCATTACATGTCATCAAAAACTGATTGGGAGATTCCAAGCAAACTTACTGCCTCATGAAATAAATGGTTTCCGAGTATCACTGACCCAATAGCCAACACACATAAGTTATCTTTGTGCTTGACTGCACAAGAAGGGCTCTGGTATAATGCTCTACTGTGACCAACAAGATCTCAGTGTCAGGAGTGGGATTTGAACCCACGCCTCAATTCGGAGACCAGAAGTCCCCTTGCTAGGGAAGGCAACTTCGCTTCCTTGAGTCTGGCGCCTTTGACCGCTCGGCCATCCTGACAGCTTTCACTGCCTTTAGCATTGGAATGTCCATATTTTGTGAAGTACTAGGGTTGAAGCCAATTAACAGCACAAGCAGCAGCTGTGCACCTCAGAAGCCTGTTAAAAACATATTTTTTACTAGAAAATATGATTTCTGCATAGTCACTTTAAGACAACGTTTTCATTCAGAGGACACGTCTGTAGGACTCAAGAGCCAAATCCGAGGAATGGTTTGAACAAACAGTATGGTTGGAAGATAGTGCAATGTTTTACAGTTATTACTACTTGTTGGGATATGAACTCCACACCTTCCAAAAACAGAAGCGCCCAACGTGGGGCTCGAACCGACGACCCTGAGATTAAGAGTCTCATGCTCTACCGACTGAGCTAGCCGGGCAAGCTTCACTAACCCTGTATAGGGTAAGTGACTACTTTTGGTAATTTCTACACACTTTACATATGGCCTCCCTGCTGCACATCAATAATGTCAAATTATGCAGGAGGTGAGTGCCCACTGCTGAAAATCACAATCAAATTACACAAAGTCTTGCCTATGACAGGTGTGAGCATTCAAACATCAATATCACCAAACATAAGGCCTTCTGAATACCAGCACTCCCCTGAGACCTGCAAGGACTTTTTGTATATTTTACATATAAGCATTTAGCATATTTTGTAAGCACTTAAAGGGCAATGAAGTAAATATGGTAACTTTGTTTACAGTATTTCTTCTTTACCACTCATGGGCAAGGAACCAAATATGGTAATATCGCAAAACATTTTGTACGCAACTGGGTTGCAGGAGTAAAGACACTATATGGACTTGTTCAAGTCTTAGGAATCTATGCTAGTGAAATGGTGACTGTGAACATGCCAAGAATTGTGCATTTCAGAAACCAAAAGCGAAACAGATCGACATTTGTACCTTTACCCAACTTGTAGGCCAGACTGCATTCAGGAAATGAACCTTCATTCTTGCGCCTTGAATTACTAGGCCATTCTTGTCAAGGATAAAGAAGACTCTTTTTTTTTCGTGCCCTTGAGTTTCATTTGGTATAGTTCCTCCAATAAGACCATAAAGTGGTCAATGCACAGTTTCTGTAGTGTATTGGTTATCACGTTCGCCTCACACGCGAAAGGTCCCCGGTTCGAAACCGGGCAGAAACATTTTCGTAGGAATTTGGCAGGGACTTGTCTCTGGTAATCTGAAAGCACTTGATGCAGTGAGGGAAAGGAAATTCTACAAAGACTTTGATGGGCCCGAAACTAGCTCTGTCTCTTTGATTGTCACATGCAATCTACAACTACCAGGGAGATTGCTAGTAAACTGGACAAGAATCATCAGAACAGTCTAAGATTTGGCCGTCTCATTACATGTCATCAAAAACTGATTGGGAGAATCCAAGCAAACTTACTGCCTCATGAAATAAATGGTTTCCGAGTATCACTGACCCAATAGCCAACACACATGAGTTATCTTTGTGCTTGACTGCACAAGAAGGGCTCTGGTATAATGCTCTACTGTGACCAACAAGATCTCAGTGTCAGGAGTGGGATTTGAACCCACGCCTCCATTCGGAGACCAGAAGTCCCCTTGCTAGGGAAGGCAACTTCGCTTCCTTGAGTCTGGCGCCTTTGACCGCTCGGCCATCCTGACAGCTTTCACTGCCTTTAGCATTGGAATGTCCATATTTTGTGAAGTACTAGGGTTGAAGCCAATTAACAGCACAAGCAGCAGCTGTGCACCTCAGAAGCCTGTTAAAAACATATTTTTTACTAGAAAATATGATTTCTGCATAGTCACTTTAAGACAACGTTTTCATTCAGAGGACACGTCTGTAGGACTCAAGAGCCAAATCCGAGGAATGGTTTGAACAAACAGTATGGTTGGAAGTGCAATGTTTTACAGTTATTACTACTTGTTGGGATATGAACTCCACACCTTCCAAAAACAGAAGCGCCCAACGTGGGGCTCGAACCGACGACCCTGAGATTAAGAGTCTCATGCTCTACCGACTGAGCTAGCCGGGCAAGCTTCACTAACCCTGTATAGGGTAAGTGACTACTTTTGGTAATTTCTACACACTTTACATATGGCCTCCCTGCTGCACATCAATAATGTCAAATTATGCAGGAGGTGAGTGCCCACTGCTGAAAATCACAATCAAATTACACAAAGTCTTGCCTATGACAGGTGTGAGCATTCAAACATCAATATCACCAAACATAAGGCCTTCTGAATACCAGCACTCCCCTGAGACCTGCAAGGACTTTTTGTATATTTTACATATAAGCATTTAGCATATTTTGTAAGCACTTAAAGGGCAATGAAGTAAATATGGTAACTTTGTTTACAGTATTTCTTCTTTACCACTCATGGGCAAGGAACCAAATATGGTAATATCGCAAAACATTTTGTACGCAACTGGGTTGCAGGAGGAAAGACACTATATGGACTTGTTCAAGTCTTAGGAATCTATGCTAGTGAAATGGTGACTGTGAACATGCCAAGAATTGTGCATTTCAGAAACCAAAAGCGAAACAGATTGACATTTGTACCTTTACCCAACTTGTAGGCCAGACTGCATTCAGGAAATGAACCTTCATTCTTGCGCCTTGAATTACTAGGCCATTCTTGTCAAGGATAAAGAAGACTCTTTTTTTTTTCGTGCCCTTGAGTTTCATTTGGTATAGTTCCTCCAATAAGACCATAAAGTGGTCAATGCACAGTTTCTGTAGTGTAGTGGTAATTACATTCGCCTAACACGCGAAAGGTCCCCGGTTCGAAACCGGGCAGAAACATTTTCGTAGGAATTTGGCAGGGACTTGTCTCTGGTAATCTGAAAGCACTTGATGCAGTGAGGGAAAGGAAATTCTACAAAGACTTTGATGGGCCCGAAACTAGCTCTGTCTCTTTGATTGTCACATGCAATCTACAACTACCAGGGAGATTCCTAGTAAACTGGACAAGAATCATCAGAACAGTCTAAGATTTGGCCGTCTCATTACATGTCATCAAAAACTGATTGGGAGATTCCAAGCAAACTTACTGCCTCATGAAATAAATGGTTACCGTGTATCACTGACCCAATAGCCAACACACATGAGCTATTTTTGTGCTTGACTGCACAAGAAGGGCTCTGGTATAATGCTCTACTGTGACCAACAAGATCTCAGTGTCAGGAGTGGGATTTGAACCCACGCCTCCATTCGGAGACCAGAAGTCCCCTTGCTTGGGAAGGCCACTTTGCGTCCTTGAGTCTGGCGCCTTTGACCGCTCGGCCATCCTGACAGCTTTCACTGCCTTTAGCATTGGAATGTCCATATTTTGTGAAGAACTAGGGTTGAAGCCAATTAACAGCACAAGCAGCAGCTGTGCACCTCAGAAGCCTGTTAAAAACATATTTTTTACTAGAAAATATGATTTCTGCATAGTCACTTTAAGACAACGTTTTCATTCAGAGGACAAGTCTGTAGGACTCAAGAGCCAAATCCGAGGAATGGTTTGAACAAACAGTATGGTTGGAAGATAGTGCAATGTTTTACAGTTATTACTACTTGTTGGGATATGAACTCCACACCTTCCAAAAACACAAGCACCTAACGTGGGGCTCGAACCCACGACCCTGAGATTAAGAGTCTCATGCTCTACCGACTGAGCTAGCCGGGCAAGCTTCACTAACCCTGTATAGGGTAAGTGACTACTTTTGATAATTTCTACACACTTTACATATGGCCTCCCTGCTGCACATCAATAATGTCAAATTATGCAGGAGGTGAGTGCCCACTGCTGAAAATCACAATCAAATTACACAAAGTCTTGCCTATGACAGGTGTGAGCATTCAAACATCAATATCACCAAACATAAGGCCTTCTGAATACCAGCACTCCCCTGAGACCTGCAAGAACTTTTTGTATATTTTACATATAAGCATTTAGCATATTTTGTAAGCACTTAAAGGGCAATGAAGTAAATATGGTAACTTTGTTTACAGTATTTCTTCTTTACCACTCATGGGCAAGGAACCAAATATGGTAATATCGCAAAACATTTTGTACGCAACTGGGTTGCAGGAGTAAAGACACTATATGGACTTGTTCAAGTCTTAGGAATCTATGCTAGTGAAATGGTGACTGTGAACATGCCAAGAATTGTGCATTTCAGAAACCAAAAGCGAAACAGATCGACATTTGTACCTTTACCCAACTTGTAGGCCAGACTGCATTCAGGAAATGAACCTTCATTCTTGCGCCTTGAATTACTAGGCCATTCTTGTCAAGGATAAAGAAGACTCTTTTTTTTTCGTGCCCTTGAGTTTCATTTGGTATAGTTCCTCCAATAAGACCATAAAGTGGTCAATGCACAGTTTCTGTAGTGTATTGGTTATCACGTTCGCCTCACACGCGAAAGGTCCCCGGTTCGAAACCGGGCAGAAACATTTTCGTAGGAATTTGGCAGGGACTTGTCTCTGGTAATCTGAAAGCACTTGATGCAGTGAGGGAAAGGAAATTCTACAAAGACTTTGATGGGCCCGAAACTAGCTCTGTCTCTTTGATTGTCACATGCAATCTACAACTACCAGGGAGATTGCTAGTAAACTGGACAAGAATCATCAGAACAGTCTAAGATTTGGCCGTCTCATTACATGTCATCAAAAACTGATTGGGAGAATCCAAGCAAACTTACTGCCTCATGAAATAAATGGTTTCCGAGTATCACTGACCCAATAGCCAACACACATGAGTTATCTTTGTGCTTGACTGCACAAGAAGGGCTCTGGTATAATGCTCTACTGTGACCAACAAGATCTCAGTGTCAGGAGTGGGATTTGAACCCACGCCTCCATTCGGAGACCAGAAGTCCCCTTGCTAGGGAAGGCAACTTCGCTTCCTTGAGTCTGGCGCCTTTGACCGCTCGGCCATCCTGACAGCTTTCACTGCCTTTAGCATTGGAATGTCCATATTTTGTGAAGTACTAGGGTTGAAGCCAATTAACAGCACAAGCAGCAGCTGTGCACCTCAGAAGCCTGTTAAAAACATATTTTTTACTAGAAAATATGATTTCTGCATAGTCACTTTAAGACAACGTTTTCATTCAGAGGACAAGTCTGTAGCACTCAAGAGCCAAATCCGAGGAATGGTTTGAACAAACAGTATGGTTGGAAGATAGTGCAATGTTTTACAGTTATTACTACTTGTTGGGATATGAACTCCACACCTTCCAAAAACACAAGCGCCCAACGTGGGGCTCGAACCGACGACCCTGAGATTAAGAGTCTCATGCTCTACCGACTGAGCTAGCCGGGCAAGCTTCACTAACCCTGTATAGGGTAAGTCACTACTTTTGGTAATTTCTACACACTTTACATATGGCCTCCCTGCTGCACATCAATAATGTCAAATTATACAGGAGGTGAGTGCCCACTGCTGAAAATCACAATCAAATTACACAAAGTCTTGCCTATGACAGGTGTGAGCGTTCAAACATCAATATCACCAAACATAAGGCCTTCTGAATACCAGCACTCCCCTGAGACCTGCAAGGACTTTTTGTATATTTTACATATAAGCATTTAGCATATTTTGTAAGCACTTAAAGGGTAATGAAGTAAATATGGTAACTTTGTTTACAGTATTTCTTCTTTACCACTCATGGGCAAGGAACCAAATATGGTAATATCGCAAAACATTTTGTACGCAACTGGGTTGCAGGAGGAAAGACACTATATGGACTTGTTCAAGTCTTAGGAATCTATGCTAGTGAAATGGTGACTGTGAACATGCCAAGAATTGTGCATTTCAGAAACCAAAAGCGAAACAGATCGACATTTGTACCTTTACCCAACTTGTAGGCCAGACTGCATTCAGGAAATGAACCTTCATTCTTGCGCCTTGAATTACTAGGCCATTCTTGTCAAGGATAAAGAAGACTCTTTTTTTTTCGTGCCCTTGAGTTTCATTTGGTATAGTTCCTCCAATAAGACCATAAAGTGGTCAATGCACAGTTTCTGTAGTGTAGTGGTAATCACATTCGCCTAACACGTGAAAGGTCCCCGGTTCGAAACCGGGCAGAAACATGCAGCTTTATCTCCAATGTCCAGCTCATAAAGAGACTGTTGCGAATGTGGTTCCAAACGATTGGCTGTTAGATACTGTAGTGAGGATGGACTCAGCCATAATGTGGAAGCAACAAAATGCGATTGGAAGAAATACTTTTGTCTCCCGGAGAGTCCAAGACCCTAAAGACAGAGATCCGTAAATTCTTCTTCCTATTGTAAACACTGAGGATTTTATTTTTTTAAACAGCAAAAAATCTGGTTATCGATCCTCGTTATTATAGTGGTCAGTATCTCTGCCTGTCATGCGGAAGACCGGGGTTTGATTCCCTGACGGGGAGTTTGGCAGTACTTAACCAACCTTTAAAGTGACTTACAAATCTGCTGTTTAAAAAATGTGATGATGCAAAGTGAGCACTATGGTGAATTAATCACATGACACTCATGCACAGTTTCTGTAGTGTAGTGGTTATCACGTTCGCCTCACACGCGAAAGGTCCCCAGTTCGAAACTGGGCAGAAACATTTTCGTAGGAATTTGGCAGGGACTTGTCTCTGGTAATCTGAAAGCACTTGATGCAGTGAGGGAAAGGAACTTCTACAAAGACTTTGATGGGCCCGAAACTAGCTCTGTCTCTTTGATTGTCACATGCAATCTACAACTACCAGGGAGATTCCTAGTAAACTGGACAAGAATCATCAGAACAGTCTAAGATTTGGCCGTCTCATTACATGTCATCAAAAACTGATTGGGAGATTCCAAGCAAACTTACTGCCTCATGAAATAAATGGTTAACGTGTATCACTGACCCAATAGCCAACACACATGAGCTATCTTTGTGCTTGACTGCACAAGAAGGGCTCTGGTATAATGCTCTACTGTGACCAACAAGATCTCAGTGTCAGGAGTGGGATTTGAACCCACGCCTCCATTCGGAGACCAGAAGTCCCCTTGCTTGGGAAGGCCACTTTGCGTCCTTGAGTCTGGCGCCTTTGACCGCTCGGCCATCCTGACAGCTTTCACTGCCTTTAGCATTGGAATGTCCATATTTTGTGAAGTACTAGGGTTGAAGCCAATTAACAGCACAAGCAGCAGCTGTGCACCTCAGAAGCCTGTTAAAAACATATTTTTTACTAGAAAATATGATTTCTGCATAGTCACTTTAAGACAACGTTTTCATTCAGAGGACAAGTCTGTAGCACTCAAGAGCCAAATCCGAGGAATGGTTTGAACAAACAGTATGGTTGGAAGATAGTGCAATGTTTTACAGTTATTACTACTTGTTGGGATATGAACTCCACACCTTCCAAAAACACAAGCGCCCAACGTGGGGCTCGAACCCACGACCCTGAGATTAAGAGTCTCATGCTCTACCGACTGAGCTAGCCGGGCAAGCTTCACTAACCTTGTATAGGGTAAGTGACTACTTTTGGTAATTTCTACACACTTTACATATGGCCTCCCTGCTGCACATCAGTAATGTCAAATTATGCAGGAGGTGAGTGCCCACTGGTGAAAATCACAATCAAATTACACAAAGTCTTGCCTATGACAGGTGTGAGCATTCAAACATCAATATCACCAAACATAAGGCCTTCTGAATACCAGCACTCCCCTGAGACCTGCAAGGACTTTTTGTATATTTTACATATAAGCATTTAGCATATTTTGTAAGCACTTAACCCTCGTGGTGCCCTCACGCCGGGTCAACCCAACGCGTTTGGTCCCGCGCGGGGCCCGGAGAAGACGCTTCGCCTAGCGCCCGGGTCAACCCGACGCATTTGGTCCCGCGCTGGGGCCCTGAGAAGACGCTTCGCCTAGCCCCGGGTCAGCCCGACGCGTTTCGTCCCGCGCGGGGCCCGGAGAAGACGCTTCCCCGAGCCCCCGGGTCCGCCCGACGCGTTTGGTCCCGCGCTGGGGCCCGTAACGAGAAGACGCTTCGCCTAGCCCCGGGTCAGCCCGACGCGTTTGGTCCCGCGCTGGGGCCCTGAGAAGACGCTTCGCCTAGCCCCGGGTCAGCCCGACGCGTTTCGTCCCGCGCGGGGCCCTGAGAAGACGCTTCCCCGAGCCCCCGGGTCAGCCCGACGCGTTTGGTCCCGCGCGGAGAGCTCCTCCGGGCACGTAAAGAGAAAACACATCCGCGGAGCGCCCGGGTCAGCCCGACGCGTTTGGTCCCGCGCGGAGAGCTCCTCCGGGCACGTAAAGAGAAAACACATCCGCGGAGCGCAGGGTCAGCCCGACGCGTTTCGCGCGCCGAGCTCCGGGTCACCCCGAAGCTCGCGAATGCGAAATTACCCTTTCTCGGAGACGTAATCTCAGCGATACGCTCCCTACTTAAGCGTGCCACGCGCCTCCTCGCAGATCATAACCGGGGAAAGACTCGACATGGCTACCTCTCTACTCGCATCCCAAGTGATCTCCCGTTTCTCGGACCAGTCCGACGTCGTGTGCGACATCGGCGTAGAGAGCTGTGTGACTCTCTCTGAAATATGTGAAACTGAAAATCTAACTTTGCCGTTCGTGAAGCAGGACCTGATCAAAGTCTTCTACAGAACGGGTGTGTGGTTCAGAGATCCCGTGGCCAAGAATTTAGTAACACATCTGACCGAGAACCTTAAGGTCAAGGTGACCCGAGGACAAGGAGACGCCGTACAGCGGCTGTTGGAAGAGCTGATCCGGGGCTGCCCCGGGGACGTACCGGAACTGCCGGAGATACAGCAGAGCGTCGAAACGAAATCCATCGTGATGAACGTCACCGTGTTCGATGAAAAATGGCTGTACGGATTCTCCGAAGTGGAGCTGAATTTCTACAAGGGAAAAACGCACACTCTCGTAAAAGGCATGACCGCGAAGATCGGCCACCTCGCGCCTCCTAGACTCTTGAGATACCAAGAGTGCGAGGTTTTCAGCGTGCCTTACGAAAACAGAGCGTTCTGGCTCAGCTTCGTTATACCCAAAAAGGGGATCGCCATGAGCGCGGTTAAGGCAACGTTTCAGAGTACGAAAGAGAAGATCGATGAGGTGATTCGCGACAGCCCTTTCGCGGATTACGAAAACGTCACTTTTCCTAAATGGAGCAGTCGCGGAGTCATGGACGTGATTATGGAGAGCGGGCGGTTAGTTCAGGTGTGTAACATCAACGTGACCGAATCGGGCACCAGGGCCGCCGCGGTCACTTGCTTGCTTGAGAGCGACGGTCCCGGATCCGATCAAGAGGAATACTTCGTCGATCGCCCGTTTTACTGGTGCATCTCGCACGCGTACGAGGGCAAATGGAAGTGTTTGTTTTCAGGTAGGATCGCGGGGCCCGAGTCTCTGATGTCTGTGAACTGAACGCGCGCGCTGGCCGAAACCTGGTTTCTTTTATCGGAGAGCTTCTTCGAGGCCCCGCCACGAAAGTGTTTTGTGTCAGCGTCTATGTTTTGTTAATTTTTTTATTGGGTTTTCTCGTTTGAATTGTGCTCTACAAATAAAGTTTTGCCTCTCCTCACTCAGCCTCTCGTTTGTGTGCTTTTTTTTCTTCCTTTTCTCTCGAGTCGATGTACTAAGTGAAATGGGTGAGAGGTGCCTCGCCGTAAAGCGCCCGGAGCGCCTAAACGTAGGTGGAAAAGCGCTATATAAGTTGAGACCGTTTACCGTTTACCGTTTACTACTCACGTGGCTCTGAACGAAGTATCTTTTTTTCTTTTCGTAAAGCCTCTTTGGAACCGAGCGGAGGGAATCTGTCTAGGAAATATCCGCTAGCCGCCCGAGCCCCTTCCCGCCCGAACCTGTATAAGAACGACCCCCTCCGCGAGATGGCCCGCGCCTCCGTAGTCGATCCCCGGAGGTCCCTTCGGGGAGCGTACGCCGGGCCGGAATACTTGGAACGCGTTCCGGACACGTACGACACCTTCAAGTGCTTGGACTGCGGATGGAGCTGTTCCGGGTACCTGAGAGGAGACCCGTATCTACACGAGCACTTGTTCCGCGGCCAGGGTATCTGCAGGATCGTCCGGGCTCGGTTTCGCCACGACGAAACTAAGATGCTCAAGGCCATAAAGGCTAGAAGGCTAATTTTCCAGTATGTTATACAGGGCCCCAGGCTGTGTTATGTGAGCAAGAATTGACCATGTAGCTCTCACAGTTTTGGCACAACTTCGTTTTTGAGTTTTGTGAAAGCTGCAACTTTTGTCCAATAGCACCCATTAAAACACCCCAAAACCTAACTTTTTCAAGTGATCTGTTCATACCCCACACTGACTGTGCATATGGGATGGTTTTTAGCAGTGAGAATACAAATATCAACTACTTTCCAAAATAGGTGTTTGCTCCTTGAGATAATGCGTTTGCGGCAATAAAAAGCTAGAATTGCCCATTTCTCCAAAACCATAAATGCTAGAAGGCTAATTTTCCAGTATGTTATACAGGGCCCCAGGCTGTGTTATGTGAGCAAGAATTGGCCATGTAGCTCTCACAGTTTTGGCACAACTTCGTTTTTGAGTTTTGTGAAAGCTGCAACTTTTGTCCAATAGCACCCATTAAAACACCCCAAAACCTAACTTTTTCAAGTGATCTGTTCATACCCCACACTGACTGTGCATATGGGATGGTTTTTAGCAGTGAGAATACAAATATCAACTACTTTCCAAAATAGGTGTTTGCTCCTTGAGATAATGCGCTTGCGGCAATAAAAAGCTAGAATTGCCCATTTCTCCAAAACCATAAAGGCTAGAAGGCTAATTTTCCAGTATGTTATACAGGGCCCCAGGCTGTGTTATGTGAGCAAGAATTGACCATGTAGCTCTCACAGTTTTGGCACAACTTCGTTTTTTAGTTTTGTGAAAGCTGCAACTTTTGTCCAATAGCACCCATTAAAACACCCCAAAACCTAACTTTTTCAAGTGATCTGTTCATACCCCACACTGACTGTGCATATGGGATGGTTTTTAGCAGTGAGAATACAAATATCAACTACTTTCCAAAATAGGTGTTTGCTCCTTGAGATAATGCGCTTGCGGCAATAAAAAGCTAGAATTGCCCATTTCTCCAAAACCATAAAGGCTAGAAGGCTAATTTTCCAGTATGTTATACAGGGCCCCAGGCTGTGTTATGTGAGCAAGAATTGACCATGTAGCTCTCACAGTTTTGGCACAACTTCGTTTTTTAGTTTTGTGAAAGCTGCAACTTTTGTCCAATAGCACCCATTAAAACACCCCAAAACCTAACTTTTTCAAGTGATCTGTTCATACCCCACACTGACTGTGCATATGGGATGGTTTTTAGCAGTGAGAATACAAATATCAACTACTTTCCAAAATAGGTGTTTGGTCCTTGAGATAATGCGTTTGCGGCAATAAAAAGCTAGAATTGCCCATTTCTCCAAAACCATAAATGCTAGAAGGCTAATTTTCCAGTATGTTATACAGGGCCCCAGGCTGTGTTATGTGAGCAAGAATTGGCCATGTAGCTCTCACAGTTTTGGCACAACTTCGTTTTTGAGTTTTGTGAAAGCTGCAACTTTTGTCCAATAGCACCCATTAAAACACCCCAAAACCTAACTTTTTCAAGTGATCTGTTCATACCCCACACTGACTGTGCATATGGGATGGTTTTTAGCAGTGAGAATACAAATATCAACTACTTTCCAAAATAGGTGTTTGCTCCTTGAGATAATGCGTTTGCGGCAATAAAAAGCTAGAATTGCCCATTTCTCCAAAACCATAAATGCTAGAAGGCTAATTTTCCAGTATGTTATACAGGGCCCCAGGCTGTGTTATGTGAGCAAGAATTGGCCATGTAGCTCTCACAGTTTTGGCACAACTTCGTTTTTGAGTTTTGTGAAAGCTGCAACTTTTGTCCAATAGCACCCATTAAAACACCCCAAAACCTAACTTTTTCAAGTGATCTGTTCATACCCCACACTGACTGTGCATATGGGATGGTTTTTAGCAGTGAGAATACAAATATCAACTACTTTCCAAAATAGGTGTTTGCTCCTTGAGATAATGCGTTTGCGCCAATAAAAAGCTAGAATTGCCCATTTCTCCAAAACCATAAATGCTAGAAGGCTAATTTTCCAGTATGTTATACAGAGCCCCAGGCTGTGTTATGTGAGCAAGAATTGGCCAAGTAGCTCTCACAGTTTTGGCACAACTTCGTTTTTGAGTTTTGTGAAAGCTGCAACTTTTGTCCAATAGCACCCATTAAAACACCCCAAAACCTAACTTTTTCAAGTGATCTGTTCATACCCCACACTGACTGTGCATATGGGATGGTTTTTAGCAGTGAGAATACAAATATCAACTACTTTCCAAAATAGGTGTTTGCTCCTTGAGATAATGCGTTTGCGGCAATAAAAAGCTAGAATTGCCCATTTCTCCAAAACCATAAATGCTAGAAGGCTAATTTTCCAGTATGTTATACAGGGCCCCAGGCTGTGTTATGTGAGCAAGAATTGGCCATGTAGCTCTCACAGTTTTGGCACAACTTCGTTTTTGAGTTTTGTGAAAGCTGCAACTTTTGTCCAATAGCACCCATTAAAACACCCCAAAACCTATTTTTTTCAAGTGATCTGTTCATACCCCACACTGACTGTGCATATGGGATGGTTTTTAGCAGCGAGAATACAAATATCAACTACTTTCCAAAATAGGTGTTTGCTCCTTGAGATAATGCGTTTGCGGAATTAAAAAGCTAGAATTGCCCATTTCTCCAAAACCATAAATGCTAGAAGGCTAATTTTCCAGTATGTTATACAGGGCCCCAGGCTGTGTTATGTGAGCAAGAATTGGCCATGTAGCTCTCACAGTTTTGGCACAACTTCGTTTTTGAGTTTTGTGAAAGCTGCAACTTTTGTCCAATAGCACCCATTAAAACACCCCAAAACCTAACTTTTTCAAGTGATCTGTTCATACCCCACACTGACTGTGCATATGGGATGGTTTTTAGCAGTGAGAATACAAATATCAACTACTTTCCAAAATAGGTGTTTGCTCCTTGAGATAATGCGTTTGCGGCAATAAAAAGCTAGAATTGCCCATTTCTCCAAAACCATAAATGCTAGAAGGCTAATTTTCCAGTATGTTATACAGAGCCCCAGGCTGTGTTATGTGAGCAAGAATTGGCCAAGTAGCTCTCACAGTTTTGGCACAACTTCGTTTTTGAATTTTGTGAAAGCTGCAACTTTTGTCCAATAGCACCCATTAAAACACCCCAAAACCTAACTTTTTCAAGTGATCTGTTCATACCCCACACTGACTGTGCATATGGGATGGTTTTTAGCAGTGAGAATACAAATATCAACTACTTTCCAAAATAGGTGTTTGCTCCTTGAGATAATGCGTTTGCGGCAATAAAAAGCTAGAATTGCCCATTTCTCCAAAACCATAAATGCTAGAAGGCTAATTTTCCAGTATGTTATACAGGGCCCCAGGCTGTGTTATGTGAGCAAGAATTGGCCATGTAGCTCTCACAGTTTTGGCACAACTTCGTTTTTGAGTTTTGTGAAAGCTGCAACTTTTGTCCAATAGCACCCATTAAAACACCCCAAAACCTAACTTTTTCAAGTGATCTGTTCATACCCCACACTGACTGTGCATATGGGATGGTTTTTAGCAGTGAGAATACAAATATCAACTACTTTCCAAAATAGGTGTTTGCTCCTTGAGATAATGCGTTTGCGGCAATAAAAAGCTAGAATTGCCCATTTCTCCAAAACCATAATGCTAGAAGGCTAATTTTCCAGTATGTTATACAGGGCCCCAGGCTGTGTTATGTGAGCAAGAATTGGCCATGTAGCTCTCACAGTTTTGGCACAACTTCGTTTTTGAGTTTTGTGAAAGCTGCAACTTTTGTCCAATAGCACCCATTAAAACACCCCAAAACCTAACTTTTTCAAGTGATCTGTTCATACCCCACACTGACTGTGCATATGGGATGGTTTTTAGCAGTGAGAATACAAATATCAACTACTTTCCAAAATAGGTGTTTGCTCCTTGAGATAATGCGTTTGCGGCAATAAAAAGCTAGAATTGCCCATTTCTCCAAAACCATAAATGCTAGAAGGCTAAATTTCCAGTATGTTATACAGAGCCCCAGGCTGTGTTATGTGAGCAAGAATTGGCCAAGTAGCTCTCACAGTTTTGGCACAACTTCGTTTTTGAGTTTTGTGAAAGCTGCAACTTTTGTCCAATAGCACCCATTAAAACACCCCAAAACCTAACTTTTTCAAGTGATCTGTTCATACCCCACACTGACTGTGCATATGGGATGGTTTTTAGCAGTGAGAATACAAATATCAACTACTTTCCAAAATAGGTGTTTGCTCCTTGAGATAATGCGTTTGCGGCAATAAAAAGCTAGAATTGCCCATTTCTCCAAAACCATAATGCTAGAAGGCTAAATTTCCAGTATGTTATACAGAGCCCCAGGTTGTGTTATGTGAGCAAGAATTGGCCAAGTAGCTCTCACAGTTTTGGCACAACTTCGTTTTTGAGTTTTGTGAAAGCTGCAACTTTTGTCCAATAGCACCCATTAAAACACCCCAAAACCTAACTTTTTCAAGTGATCTGTTCATACCCCACACTGACTGTGCATATGGGATGGTTTTTAGCAGTGAGAATACAAATATCAACTACTTTCCAAAATAGGTGTTTGCTCCTTGAGATAATGCGTTTGCGGCAATAAAAATCTAGAATTGCCCATTTCTCCAAAACCATAAATGCTAGAAGGCTAATTTTCCAGTATGTTATACAGGGCCCCAGGCTGTGTTATGTGAGCAAGAATTGGCCATGTAGCTCTCACACTTTTGGCACAACTTCGTTTTTGAGTTTTGTGAAAGCTGCAACTTTTGTCCAATAGCACCCATTAAAACACCCCAAAACCTAACTTTTCAAGTGATCTGTTCATACCCCACACTGACTGTGCATATGGGATGGTTTTTAGCAGTGAGAATACAAATATCAACTACTTTCCAAAATAGGTGTTTGCTCCTTGAGATAATGCGTTTGCGGCAATAAAAAACTAGAATTGCCCATTTCTCCAAAACCATAAATGCTAGAAGGCTAATTTTCCAGTATGTTATACAGAGCCCCAGGCTGTGTTATGTGAGCAAGAATTGGCCAAGTAGCTCTCACAGTTTTGGCACAACTTCGTTTTTGAGTTTTGTGAAAGCTGCAACTTTTGTCCAATAGCACCCATTAAAACACCCCAAAACCTAACTTTTTCAAGTGATCTGTTCATACCCCACACTGACTGTGCATATGGGATGGTTTTTAGCAGTGAGAATACAAATATCAACTACTTTCCAAAATAGGTGTTTGCTCCTTGAGATAATGCGTTTGCGGCAATAAAAAGCTAGAATTGCCCATTTCTCCAAAACCATAAATGCTAGAAGGCTAATTTTCCAGTATGTTATACAGAGCCCCAGGCTGTGTTATGTGAGCAAGATTTGGCCAAGTAGCTCTCACAGTTTTGGCACAACTTCGTTTTTGAGTTTTGTGAAAGCTGCAACTTTTGTCCAATAGCACCCATTAAAACACCCCAAAACCTAGCTTTTTCAAGTGATCTGTTCATACCCCACACTGACTGTGCATATGGGATGGTTTTTAGCAGTGAGAATACAAATATCAACTACTTTCCAAAATAGGTGTTTGCTCCTTGAGATAATGCGTTTGCGGCAATAAAAAGCTAGAATTGCCCATTTCTCCAAAACCATAAATGCTAGAAGGCTAATTTTCCAGTATGTTATACAGGGCCCCAGGCTGTGTTATGTGAGCAAGAATTGGCCATGTAGCTCTCACAGTTTTGGCACAACTTCGTTTTTGAGTTTTGTGAAAGCTGCAACTTTTGTCCAATAGCACCCATTAAAACACCCCAAAACCTAACTTTTTCAAGTGATCTGTTCATACCCCACACTGACTGTGCATATGGGATGGTTTTTAGCAGTGAGAATACAAATATCAACTACTTTCCAAAATAGGTGTTTGCTCCTTGAGATAATGCGTTTGCGGCAATAAAAAACTAGAATTGCCCATTTCTCCAAAACCATAAATGCTAGAAGGCTAATTTTCCAGTATGTTATACAGAGCCCCAGGCTGTGTTATGTGAGCAAGAATTGGCCAAGTAGCTCTCACAGTTTTGGCACAACTTCGTTTTTGAGTTTTGTGAAAGCTGCAACTTTTGTCAAATAGCACCCATTAAAACACCCCAAAACCTAACTTTTTCAAGTGATCTGTTCATACCCCACACTGACTGTGCATATGGGATGGTTTTTAGCAGTGAGAATACAAATATCAACTACTTTCCAAAATAGGTGTTTGCTCCTTGAGATAATGCGCTTGCGGCAATAAAAAGCTAGAATTGCCCATTTCTCCAAAACCATAAAGGCTAGAAGGCTAATTTTCCAGTATGTTATACAGGGCCCCAGGCTGTGTTATGTGAGCAAGAATTGGCCATGTAGCTCTCACACTTTTGGCACAACTTCGTTTTTGAGTTTTGTGAAAGCTGCAACTTTTGTCCAATAGCACCCATTAAAACACCCCAAAACCTAACTTTTTCAAGTGATCTGTTCATACCCCACACTGACTGTGCATATGGGATGGTTTTTAGCAGTGAGAATACAAATATCAACTACTTTCCAAAATAGGTGTTTGCTCCTTGAGATAATGCGTTTGCGGCAATAAAAAGCTAGAATTGCCCATTTCTCCAAAACCATAAATGCTAGAAGGCTAATTTTCCGGTATGTTATACAGGGCCCCAGGCTGTGTTATGTGAGCAAGAATTGGCCATGTAGCTCTCACAGTTTTTGCACAACTTCGTTTTTGAGTTTTGTGAAAGCTGCAACTTTTGTCCAATAGCACCCATTAAAACACCCCAAAACCTAAGTTGTTCAAGTGATCTGTTCATACCCCACACTGACTGTGCATATGGGATGGTTTTTAGCAGTGAGAATACAAATATCAACTACTTTCCAAAATAGGTGTTTGCTCCTTGAGATAATGCGCTTGCGGCAATAAAAAGCTAGAATTGCCCATTTCTCCAAAACCATAAATGCTAGAAGGCTAATTTTCCAGTATGTTATACAGGGCCCCAGGCTGTGTTATGTGAGCAAGAATTGGCCATGTAGCTCTCACAGTTTTGGCACAACTTCGTTTTTGAGTTTTGTGAAAGCTGCAACTTTTGTCCAATAGCACCCATTAAACACCCCAAAACCTAACTTTTTCAAGTGATCTGTTCATACCCCACACTGACTGTGCATATGGGATGGTTTTTAGCAGTGAGAATACAAATATCAACTACTTTCCAAAATAGGTGTTTGCTCCTTGAGATAATGCGTTTGCGGCAATAAAAAACTAGAATTGCCCATTTCTCCAAAACCATAAATGCTAGAAGGCTAATTTTCCAGTATGTTATACAGAGCCCCAGGCTGTGTTATGTGAGCAAGAATTGGCCAAGTAGCTCTCACAGTTTTGGCACAACTTCGTTTTTGAGTTTTGTGAAAGCTGCAACTTTTGTCCAATAGCACCCATTAAAACACCCCAAAACCTAACTTTTTCAAGTGATCTGTTCATACCCCACACTGACTGTGCATATGGGATGGTTTTTAGCAGTGAGAATACAAATATCAACTACTTTCCAAAATAGGTGTTTGCTCCTTGAGATAATGCGTTTGCGGCAATAAAAAGCTAGAATTGCCCATTTCTCCAAAACCATAAATGCTAGAAGGCTAATTTTCCAGTATGTTATACAGAGCCCCAGGCTGTGTTATGTGAGCAAGAATTGGCCAAGTAGCTCTCACAGTTTTGGCACAACTTCGTTTTTGAATTTTGTGAAAGCTGCAACTTTTGTCCAATTGCACCCATTAAAACACCCCAAAACCTAACTTTTTCAAGTGATCTGTTCATACCCCACACTGACTGTGCATATGGGATGGTTTTTAGCAGTGAGAATACAAATATCAACTACTTTCCAAAATAGGTGTTTGCTCCTTGAGATAATGCGTTTGCGGCAATAAAAAGCTAGAATTGCCCATTTCTCCAAAACCATAAATGCTAGAAGGCTAATTTTCCAGTATGTTATACAGGGCCCCAGGCTGTGTTATGTGAGCAAGAATTGGCCATGTAGCTCTCACAGTTTTGGCACAACTTCGTTTTTGAGTTTTGTGAAAGCTGCAACTTTTGTCCAATAGCACCCATTAAAACACCCCAAAACCTAACTTTTTCAAGTGATCTGTTCATACCCCACACTGACTGTGCATATGGGATGGTTTTTAGCAGTGAGAATACAAATATCAACTACTTTCCAAAATAGGTGTTTGCTCCTTGAGATAATGCGTTTGCGGCAATAAAAAGCTAGAATTGCCCATTTCTCCAAAACCATAATGCTAGAAGGCTAATTTTCCAGTATGTTATACAGGGCCCCAGGCTGTGTTATGTGAGCAAGAATTGGCCATGTAGCTCTCACAGTTTTGGCACAACTTCGTTTTTGAGTTTTGTGAAAGCTGCAACTTTTGTCCAATAGCACCCATTAAAACACCCCAAAACCTAACTTTTTCAAGTGATCTGTTCATACCCCACACTGACTGTGCATATGGGATGGTTTTTAGCAGTGAGAATACAAATATCAACTACTTTCCAAAATAGGTGTTTGCTCCTTGAGATAATGCGTTTGCGGCAATAAATAGCTAGAATTGCCCATTTCTCCAAAACCATAAATGCTAGAAGGCTAAATTTCCAGTATGTTATACAGAGCCCCAGGCTGTGTTATGTGAGCAAGAATTGGCCAAGTAGCTCTCACAGTTTTGGCACAACTTCGTTTTTGAGTTTTGTGAAAGCTGCAACTTTTGTCCAATTGCACCCATTAAAACACCCCAAAACCTAACTTTTTCAAGTGATCTGTTCATACCCCACACTGACTGTGCATATGGGATGGTTTTTAGCAGTGAGAATACAAATATCAACTACTTTCCAAAATAGGTGTTTGCTCCTTGAGATAATGCGTTTGCGGCAATAAAAAGCTAGAATTGCCCATTTCTCCAAAACCATAAATGCTAGAAGGCTAATTTTCCAGTATGTTATACAGGGCCCCAGGCTGTGTTATGTGAGCAAGAATTGGCCATGTAGCTCTCACAGTTTTGGCACAACTTCGTTTTTGAGTTTTGTGAAAGCTGCAACTTTTGTCCAATAGCACCCATTAAAACACCCCAAAACCTAACTTTTTCAAGTGATCTGTTCATACCCCACACTGACTGTGCATATGGGATGGTTTTTAGCAGTGAGAATACAAATATCAACTACTTTCCAAAATAGGTGTTTGCTCCTTGAGATAATGCGTTTGCGGCAATAAAAAACTAGAATTGCCCATTTCTCCAAAACCATAAATGCTAGAAGGCTAATTTTCCAGTATGTTATACAGAGCCCCAGGCTGTGTTATGTGAGCAAGAATTGGCCAAGTAGCTCTCACAGTTTTGGCACAACTTCGTTTTTGAGTTTTGTGAAAGCTGCAACTTTTGTCCAATAGCACCCATTAAAACACCCCAAAACCTAACTTTTTCAAGTGATCTGTTCATACCCCACACTGACTGTGCATATGGGATGGTTTTTAGCAGTGAGAATACAAATATCAACTACTTTCCAAAATAGGTGTTTGCTCCTTGAGATAATGCGTTTGCGGCAATAAAAAGCTAGAATTGCCCATTTCTCCAAAACCATAAATGCTAGAAGGCTAATTTTCCAGTATGTTATACAGGGCCCCAGGCTGTGTTATGTGAGCAAGAATTGGCCATGTAGCTCTCACAGTTTTGGCACAACTTCGTTTTTGAGTTTTGTGAAAGCTGCAACTTTTGTCCAATAGCACCCATTAAAACACCCCAAAACCTAACTTTTTCAAGTGATCTGTTCATACCCCACACTGACTGTGCATATGGGATGGTTTTTAGCAGTGAGAATACAAATATCAACTACTTTCCAAAATAGGTGTTTGCTCCTTGAGATAATGCGTTTGCGGCAATAAAAAGCTAGAATTGCCCATTTCTCCAAAACCATAAATGCTAGAAGGCTAATTTTCCAGTATGTTATACAGGGCCCCAGGCTGTGTTATGTGAGCAAGAATTGGCCATGTAGCTCTCACAGTTTTGGCACAACTTCGTTTTTGAGTTTTGTGAAAGCTGCAACTTTTGTCCAATAGCACCCATTAAAACACCCCAAAACCTAACTTTTTCAAGTGATCTGTTCATACCCCACACTGACTGTGCATATGGGATGGTTTTTAGCAGTGAGAATACAAATATCAACTACTTTCCAAAATAGGTGTTTGCTCCTTGAGATAATGCGTTTGCGGCAATAAAAAACTAGAATTGCCCATTTCTCCAAAACCATAAATGCTAGAAGGCTAATTTTCCAGTATGTTATACAGAGCCCCAGGCTGTGTTATGTGAGCAAGAATTGGCCAAGTAGCTCTCACAGTTTTGGCACAACTTCGTTTTTGAGTTTTGTGAAAGCTGCAACTTTTGTCCAATAGCACCCATTAAAACACCCCAAAACCTAACTTTTTCAAGTGATCTGTTCATACCCCACACTGACTGTGCATATGGGATGGTTTTTAGCAGTGAGAATACAAATATCAACTACTTTCCAAAATAGGTGTTTGCTCCTTGAGATAATGCGTTTGCGGCAATAAAAAGCTAGAATTGCCCATTTCTCCAAAACCATAATGCTAGAAGGCTAATTTTCCAGTATGTTATACAGGGCCCCAGGCTGTGTTATGTGAGCAAGAATTGGCCATGTAGCTCTCACAGTTTTGGCACAACTTCGTTTTTGAGTTTTGTGAAAGCTGCAACTTTTGTCCAATAGCACCCATTAAAACACCCCAAAACCTAACTTTTTCAAGTGATCTGTTCATACCCCACACTGACTGTGCATATGGGATGGTTTTTAGCAGTGAGAATACAAATATCAACTACTTTCCAAAATAGGTGTTTGCTCCTTGAGATAATGCGTTTGCGGCAATAAAAAGCTAGAATTGCCCATTTCTCCAAAACCATAAATGCTAGAAGGCTAAATTTCCAGTATGTTATACAGAGCCCCAGGTTGTGTTATGTGAGCAAGAATTGGCCAAGTAGCTCTCACAGTTTTGGCACAACTTCGTTTTTGAGTTTTGTGAAAGCTGCAACTTTTGTCCAATAGCACCCATTAAAACACCCCAAAACCTAACTTTTTCAAGTGATCTGTTCATACCCCACACTGACTGTGCATATGGGATGGTTTTTAGCAGTGAGAATACAAATATCAACTACTTTCCAAAATAGGTGTTTGCTCCTTGAGATAATGCGTTTGCGGCAATAAAAAACTAGAATTGCCCATTTCTCCATAACCATAAATGCTAGAAGGCTAATTTTCCAGTATGTTATACAGAGCCCCAGGCTGTGTTATGTGAGCAAGAATTGGCCAAGTAGCTCTCACAGTTTTGGCACAACTTCGTTTTTGAGTTTTGTGAAAGCTGCAACTTTTGTCCAATAGCACCCATTAAAACACCCCAAAACCTAACTTTTTCAAGTGATCTGTTCATACCCCACACTGACTGTGCATATGGGATGGTTTTTAGCAGTGAGAATACAAATATCAACTACTTTCCAAAATAGGTGTTTGCTCCTTGAGATAATGCGCTTGCGGCAATAAAAAGCTAGAATTGCCCATTTCTCCAAAACCATAAAGGCTAGAAGGCTAATTTTCCAGTATGTTATACAGGGCCCCAGGCTGTGTTATGTGAGCAAGAATTGGCCATGTAGCTCTCACACTTTTGGCACAACTTCGTTTTTGAGTTTTGTGAAAGCTGCAACTTTTGTCCAATAGCACCCATTAAAACACCCCAAAACCTAACTTTTTCAAGTGATCTGTTCATACCCCACACTGACTGTGCATATGGGATGGTTTTTAGCAGTGAGAATACAAATATCAACTACTTTCCAAAATAGGTGTTTGCTCCTTGAGATAATGCGTTTGCGGCAATAAAAAGCTAGAATTGCCCATTTCTCCAAAACCATAAATGCTAGAAGGCTAATTTTCCGGTATGTTATACAGGGCCCCAGGCTGTGTTATGTGAGCAAGAATTGGCCATGTAGCTCTCACAGTTTTTGCACAACTTCGTTTTTGAGTTTTGTGAAAGCTGCAACTTTTGTCCAATAGCACCCATTAAAACACCCCAAAACCTAAGTTGTTCAATTGATCTGTTCATACTCCACACTGACTGTGCATATGGGATGGTTTTTAGCAGTGAGAATACAAATATCAACTACTTTCCAAAATAGGTGTTTGCTCCTTGAGATAATGCGCTTGCGGCAATAAAAAGCTAGAATTGCCCATTTCTCCAAAACCATAAATGCTAGAAGGCTAATTTTCCAGTATGTTATACAGGGCCCCAGGCTGTGTTATGTGAGCAAGAATTGGCCATGTAGCTCTCACAGTTTTGGCACAACTTCGTTTTTGAGTTTTGTGAAAGCTGCAACTTTTGTCCAATAGCACCCATTAAAACACCCCAAAACCTAACTTTTTCAAGTGATCTGTTCATACCCCACACTGACTGTGCATATGGGATGGTTTTTAGCAGTGAGAATACAAATATCAACTACTTTCCAAAATAGGTGTTTGCTCCTTGAGATAATGCGTTTGCGGCAATAAAAAGCTAGAATTGCCCATTTCTCCAAAACCATAAATGCTAGAAGGCTAATTTTCCAGTATGTTATACAGAGCCCCAGGCTGTGTTATGTGAGCAAGAATTGGCCAAGTAGCTCTCACAGTTTTGGCACAACTTCGTTTTTGAATTTTGTGAAAGCTGCAACTTTTGTCCAATAGCACCCATTAAAACACCCCAAAACCTAACTTTTTCAAGTGATCTGTTCATACCCCACACTGACTGTGCATATGGGATGGTTTTTAGCAGTGAGAATACAAATATCAACTACTTTCCAAAATAGGTGTTTGCTCCTTGAGATAATGCGTTTGCGGCAATAAAAAGCTAGAATTGCCCATTTCTCCAAAACCATAAATGCTAGAAGGCTAATTTTCCAGTATGTTATACAGGGCCCCAGGCTGTGTTATGTGAGCAAGAATTGGCCATGTAGCTCTCACAGTTTTGGCACAACTTCGTTTTTGAGTTTTGTGAAAGCTGCAACTTTTGTCCAATAGCACCCATTAAAACACCCCAAAACCTAACTTTTTCAAGTGATCTGTTCATACCCCACACTGACTGTGCATATGGGATGGTTTTTAGCAGTGAGAATACAAATATCAACTACTTTCCAAAATAGGTGTTTGCTCCTTGAGATAATGCGTTTGCGGCAATAA